>OY754329.1:98539275-99739275 GCA_963573305.1 Pyrrhosoma nymphula
GTGGATAAATATCGTGATCCTTTTCCCGAAAGAGAAAAAAAGAGTACCTATGCATCATTCGATAAGGAGTTTAATTTTTTCGTGCAGTGAAGGAAGGACATCAAAGTCAACAATAACATGATAGAGAAGGTGAGCGTGGGAAAGGACCAGATTCTTTGCAATGGCTGTCTGTCCTAGCAAGATCTAACGTAGCTCTCCTCGTATCACGGGAACCTGATTGTATAAAAGAAATCTTCGCCATTGACGGAATTCGAAGTTCGAACCCCGGCCCAGCGCACCAAACCGACTCTCATTTATAGCGGTTGAAAGTTTTCCTATGAATTTTCGCGCATTGGCGTATTGTTCGAATTATATCGCGCTGCACTGTAATTAAAAAGAGGTACACAAGGATAGGACATTAGTAAGAAATTATTAACAGAGAGCCAGGTTTCTAGGCCTAACAGAAATATGAAAAAGAAGTAGTACTAACAGCAATAATTAATCATTGCGGTTGCACAAATGATGTATTACGCAGTCACGCGCACAGGTGCAAAGATAAACACCAAAGTGGGTGAAATTCGCCGTGAAAATATCATGTCTTGACCGGAATATGAACCCGGGTCTCCCGGTTATATCAAATGATTTTATTCACGGTGAATTTCACCCACTTTGGTGTAGATATAACATTTACTAATTGTTCTTTAACTTTGCCCATCCCGAAAGGAAATTCCGCGATGGGTATCCATGCGTGTATTTAAGTTAGAAATGATGTATTGTCTTTGGAGCATTTTTTCGTATGGGGCAAGATTATTCATTATGTCATTCGTCAATTCACAAAAACAATGAAAAACCAAATGTAATACATATATACATTAGTCTCAAAGTTTTACAAGAATATTTTTCATAATATTAATAATTATTATTATCTATATTGATTCCATCAAAATTCATACAAAAACATACATTCAAATTCATATAGTCATTCAAGTAGTGAAACATAGGCACCCCTGAGGAAAATCTGTTTTGGAGCCATCATTCGGGTTTAACAAATAGCTGGCTGGTGACGCCAAACAGTACAAAATACAACAATAAATTTTACGGAAGACTCCGTTGTCAATGACTAACAAAATCATTTATTAGGAAACCGAGGAACAGAAGGGAAACAGGCATCAGCTTAATTTTTGGTAGAACAACTAAGTTTTCCCTCTTGCCGTTGGGGTACGGGGCCGTAATACTAGACACCCAAGTAGGTATAAACTATAAATTATAAACTTTTTAATTAAAAAAATAGAAATAATCTTCAATATTGTTAACAGAAAAGAGCCATATTTATAATTCTCTTGGGAACATTTTGACACACTATGAAGTGGTAATGTGGGATGGTAGGCGGTTAAACATCTTCAAAATTTGTGTATGTAAATACGGCAATTATGTACCCTACCGTACTGTACGTCCGTCCGTTCGCGGGGGAGTATAAGAGTCGCGTGGGGAAGGGACGATAAGGAGAATGGAAACCTCTCCACTCCCAGGCTCTCCACCCCCACCCTCACCCTCTCCACCCCTTTCGCGCGCCCCTATCCGTCCGTCCCACCCCCGCCACAACCCTCCCACCGCCCTAACCCTCCCGCCGCCCTAACCCTCCCCTCCGGCGTGCGACGGTGGGCGTTCATGGAAGAGAGAGAGATCGGAGAGACCACACGGCGCATCTCGGCAACCGCTATAGCACTCGCCTCTCCGACTTCGTCCCGAACGCAGCTTCCGAACTCCGTCGCCAGAGGGCAGCCGCCGCTCCGCGCCGTGGCGAGAGAGAGAGAGACCAACCACGATTCTTTCTCTCACCCCCTCCCCCTAAATATCCTCCCCTCCTACTCTCTTTCGACCTTCCGAACTCGCTCTCACGTCGCTCCCCTGCCATTCATTCGGGGAGCGAAATCCGTTCCTAATACTACTACAACTTCTCTTCTCCCTCCAGAGCTCCCAAGGGTGGGGAAGTTCTTCTTCACTCTCCTCCCCCGTCGGCAGGCGGACACCTCAGTCTTGCTCCGCTGAAAATCTCCTCCACTCCGCGCAAACCTCTTTCCCTTGCCGGTCCGTGAATCCACAGCTCGTCGTTTCTCCCCGCGCGGAAGCCTCCGTTCTCGACACTTCGCGCGCGCTGGTTCAAAGCACGCGGTGTTGTTTGAGAAAGGTTGTCACGACACATCCCTGTCTATCTTCTACGGACTTTACCCCAATTCTTTCCACAACAGGGGGTTCTTCTCCCCCGAACCCTTACGGGAAGAAAAACCTGATTGACAAGGCAATAAGTGGCGGAGCAATTCGAGTCTCACCGCGCGAAAAGTGAGTATGAGACTACGTGTATGGGAGTGAGTGGAGGCGAACGGAAAAGGGTTGTTTTTGTATGCAACTGTATGTGACTGTGTGTCTGTGTGTGTGTGTGTGTGGGCAACTCTTTCTTCGCCGATGAGTTTTCAACGGGTGGGTATCGGAAGTTTTGAGCGCGTGCTTTAGTCCATTGGTTCGCAGGTAATTTGCACCAGAGTCCGCTGCACAATCCGCTGTGTTCGTGGGGCTGGTTTTTCCCAGACCGTCGTTGTTCGTCTTTGACGGATTTCCTTCATGTTGGGAGCCGCAGTTTGTGGAGCTCATTCTGATTAAAGTGACAGTAGGATTGGTGTGCGGATGGCGTATCCCATGGCAGTATTGACAGAGGCGTGCGGAAAGCGAATGTGCGAAGTTCACGTTGAAATTAAAGTAATTACCTGGGCTGGGATTTTGACTTTGATCCCCCGGAATTCGCGTCAAGTTTTTTCGCCAAGTAGGCTACGTGGATGTCTTTTTTAATTTGAATTTTTGGCAGGTTTAAAAAGCCCAGATTATCTCAACAGGCACCGTGCATTTACTGCCAAGAAGTTCTCGCAATCGTAAGCATCGCGCTGCAGTTCACCAGATCTAAGACATTAATAAACGCATGGTAGTTTATCGTTGACGAAATTCTAAGTCCTACCGGACTAGCCTCGACTGTAACTCCTACGGGTTATGCAATAGAATTAATTAAAAGTAAGGGTGTCTGAGATCGAAGTTCTGTCCTCGCGAATGATTCTTTTAATGCGAAATTTGCATTTCCGTGCTCTTCCGCAGCAAGCGACTCCCTTAAAAGTTAGTTCCAACGCTTATCCCGTAGACCGTCGAATTTCGCAGCATTCACAGAATTTGCGTAGGGTCTTTCGGGATCACATAAGTGCACTCCAAGATATCGGGCCCGACAGTGTGGTAATTCATATTCACCCTATAAAAAAACTGTATCTTACGTCAAATTTTTCATGTGGTGATGAGTTCCAATGTAAATATTTGGATAGATTCAAAGTTTACTTATCGAGTAAAATATTTTGTGCTGATTTGCATCCGGCTAATTGTCCATCGTTGACGGATTTCCGTCAAGTTGTCTTCTGACACGTTGAGCGCGTTTTCTGGTTAATTTGTGCGCAGAGAATTGGTACCAGATCTGCGTTTCCCACAGGACCATTCATGGAATATGCGCATCGATATCTAGACTTCAATGGACCTCCAGAGGTCCTGGGGCTTACCCGATTGCGGCGCTGCAAAGATTATTCCGGCGGGTGGCCCTGATTCCTTTCTTTTCCTAATCTGCCTGGATCACGGGGAGAAGGCGAAAGTAGATCGGTGAATAACTGTGAGCTTGTTGTTGAACTCACTCGACGTAATTCCGTATGCTATCCACTTCACGTGGGCTTGTATGGAGTATAAGGGATTATAGCTAGTACGTTTGCGTGCATAGGCGGAAGGACGAAATTCGGAGCTGAAAACTTTTCTAGTCCTCTTTTTACAGAATAGTTGGTGTGATTTATAATAATTAATTTATTCCTCACTTCATGTGCTTTAGAAATTCGGGCAATAATTGCATACATTTCGTCTGGAGTAATATTATGGCATGAAAAATTTCTTTAAGATTTGACCAGCGGTGGAAACATGTCATGAGTTAAATTAAGAAGTTTATATTTATTCTTGGTATGTTTTTCGCCTAAAAAGATTTCATTAATCTAAAAAATTGACAGTGATTCCAGTCTAATCATGAGAGCTACTAAAACAAAATGCTAAATATCGCTTTGAGCAGTTTTCCTTTGAAAATGTTTTTTTTTACGCTTAATAACACCTGAAACAAATGAAATTTCAACGTCTTGTACGCTTTTTTCTTGATTGAACCACATTCTAAAATAATTCATGTAATGTTTTTCCGACCCCTTGCGTCAGAAAAAATGAATCTTGAGATTTTTATTCTGTTTCTGTTGCATCGTTCTGTGCGAGCTTACATTAAATTTCTATTTTATGATGATTTTTAGCGCTTGTTTTCTGATTTTTGCGTTAGAATAGGCTTCATGCGCTCTTTGTCCTCATGGGACCACAGTTACGTTTTAGTGCGCAGAGGGCATATTTTCAGCTCAAATGTTCAACGACTATTTCAGGTCATCGTTTATCCGTGGTATTAATATTTTTACCGAAAAACTAGCTATAACCTCATTGAAGTTTGTGGAGATTAGGGGTTTTTAGTCGTTCCCATTGTTTACAAACAACCGAATGGAAATTGGAACATGGCTTAGTGCAAATGTTTATAAGAAATAAGTACTTATGTTAAACGTAGTTTTTATTTAAATTTTACAAATTCGTTTGCATTATTTAAGATTGATTTACTTCATAGATCTTTGCTTTTGTGCCTAGGTAAGGGAAGAATACATTTCCTGCATGCAGTGCTAGATTACCAATAAGGCAAAGTAGGCAGTTGCCTGCTTTGCCTTGGCCTTGGGTGCCCCGAGGACAAGGCAATTTTTTCCCCTTTCTTTTCTTGCGACTTGTTTATTAACGTGCGACCCGTTGGTTGTACTGCCTACAGTCCCACAAGTGCGTTAATGCGGCACTGCCTGCATGGTCAACCTTCTGTCGTTCATATTTTTTCATGAGCACATATTCATAGCTTTTTAGCGTTTTAATCTAGCTAGTTAGCATTATTTAACTCCAAAGAAAATAAACAACCTTTTTTTGAGATACGACATGTCACATTAAGTTACGTGTTCGGAATGTATGAATTTTCCTAACATTCAAAGTGAATTTTCCGCGCATTGGTGTTTAGTTTGAATAATATCGTGCCGTTCTTTAATTATACACCCTTTCGTACCTACTGTAAGGTATGGAAGGGTACATAATTAAAGACAATAGGAATCAACTGCGATTTAGGATTTGCGGCTGAGTCCTAATGTCTTGGTGGGCAAAAATATAAAAATTTCTCTTTGCAATATTTTCACTTTGAAAAAGGTACTGTCGCCATGTGTGAAAACTGCGTCCCCACTCGATTTATAAGCCATTTATAAAGAACGCCTTTTTTATATGTACCAACCAATGTAAACATCAACCCTTGAAATTAATGTATTGCAGTGAAACGTTGTTGTTAGTTGACGATTGCCCTAATGCATAATGTTAAGAAATGCCAAAGTGTGCCAGATTATTTTAATTTATGTTAATCATGCGACGTACATCTGACGGTGGTCCACTAAGAGTGATTTTCGTTGCCGAAGGACTGCTGTCATTGTTTATGTTTCAAATTCTTGAGAGACGAAGAAGCAATGCTAATTAATATATGAAGTTTATATGAAGTAAGTTAGGGATCAGTCACAACAGTTTCGTAGTCTTATCGGCAACAATTCTCATAGGTTTTATTTTTTCCTTGCCGTGGGTTGGTTACATTATTGTCTGCACGATGAAATTATGGCATTCCTTGATTTTCTTACAAGTTTGTATGCCAGTGAACAAGGTTTTAGTGTGATGTCTCTTTATTTTGAATACCTGTGTTTTAGCTGCGTTATGTATGAGTGAAATTTTATTTGCTCTCAGAAAAAGAAGTTCTGTCAATCTGTATAATAAAATGATTTTCATGTCGTATATTCTTCCTTAGTAAGGTTTGTTGAGATTTTTAGTCAAATCTACTCACTGTAGTGACACTATCGCAGGTCACTCCGCTGTGTTTGTTTGGTATTATAAAAAAGGTACTTTATTTATAACTACAGGGCATTAAAGATTGCCTGTAGAATTTCAATTTGAAAGATTCGTGAAGTGAAATCACATTTAATTTTTATAGATTATCAACATGTTCCTCGCATATACAGAAACTTCTAAAGAAGTTCAGATATAGCAGAAGATAATGTAAAGCGTGGTGTGAGTAATGTGGCGTTATTGAGAGAGAGAAAATATTTTATTTTGTAATCACAATACAGAATGTTTTAACAAAAAATTCTGTATTGTGATTTAGCTTGATTTACGCCCATTCTCTCCTTATTTACGTTGAATGTTCTAATTCTCAACGTACTTTTAATGCGGTAGTTAAAATTCTGGTCCACACCGTTCGCATTTCTCTTAAAAAATTATTAAAATTCTGATAATAACTCGCGAATTCGTACAGTACTTTTAGTCAAGGCACCCTCTCGCCGAGGAGATATTAATTTTCTATTTTCCGTTTCCGGAATTAAATTCAGGACAATCCCAACGACGTAGTTATGTATTACTCATTTCCTATTCTGAGTCTTTTATTTTGACCCCCTCCAATTTTCCCGCGGCAATTACAGGAACCTATATCATTTGAACCGAGATAATTAATACGGTGACGGTTTCGCACCTCCACAATTGTTTTCCTTGCTGGACAGTACCGCTTCTCGGGCTATTCATCGAATTCAGTGCCATCAATTCAAAGGTTATAGTCTTGTTTTCACATTCCGTTTTACTTTGAGACTATTTAATTGTGTGTCGTTATCTAAAACCAAATTCATTCTTAAAACTCATGATCTTCAAAAGTGGTGAATGATGTTATTTATTCTTTTATTTATGTTTTTCAACAACTTTAGATCATTGTAATTTTATCCTGGTGTTTCATTCCAAAAACCCCTAAATCTTAGGACCTTGATACTTTTGACTTCATGATCTATAAATAAAGTCGTTAAAATGGACTGGTTAATTATGCAGAAAAAGAGTAAATTTTTAGAAGGCTGTGTTTTATTAGCCGTTTTTCTACATTGAATATAACAGAAAAACAGTTGTCGGCTATTGTATTTTTTTTATTCTTCATAAAGGGAAGTGGATTCGTCAGGTCTCATATCTCAGTTAAGTAGTCACTGTTTCAATACTTCAGAACAAAAATGCATGTAAAAAGTTAAAATTGCATATACATTTTGAAAAAATTATGAATCTGCTGCGTTTCAGTTTCTGACATTTAGAACGAAATAACGCACGAAAAAGGATGTTTTTGCCTTTGAGAGGATTGATATTTAAATTTTTTCCAACGTCTTACGAGCATAGTATTATTAGATCTTCATCATCTTTTTCAACGATTATCGATTCCCTCACCCATAAAGTTGTGAAATTTATTATTTATAGTCTCCCAAAAATATATTTGTCACAAAATATTTACAGAACGTAAAAGAGACTACAGTTTGATCGTAGTCCTTGCTATGATAATCAGGAGTGGATCTGTTTAGGAAAATGCCGTTTACATGAATGCCAGGTTCTCATGCTTGTCAACAAGTCTTGTGCCCTTTCTAACGTTTAAGTCCTTTCATCTCAAGCTCGTAATCATCCACCGGTCCTTCCATCATCTAGGTATATTTAATCCATCCAAAAGTCTAAATCCATTCAAAAAACCATCCTAGGTATATTTAATGTAGCTCACCGCTCCATTTTCTTCTCAGTCAGCATCTTGTCATTCGTCACTTCTTAGAAATGAAATAATTTATTATTTTCTTATAATAGGGTATATTCCCAAGAATATTCCTTTCAATTTGATAAAATTGTCGTATTTGCCTGCATGGTTGCTGCTGGATCAAATCATCAGTACATTTTTGCATCCCTCCCTATTTCTAGACGAACTTTAGTAACTTTCCGAAGATTTCCGTTCCTCGTTGTTTTCGACGTTCTTTAAGGAATCCGTAATCTCTTGGGTTCTCATCTTCTCGTAAACTCTGTACTATTTTCTTGAATTTCCCATTCGATTTCTTTTTATCTCAATCCGCAGTTTCTCAATTGTATATTTTCGTATTCAAGGATTACATTTTTACGTTTCCCCATTTCTTCCTTTCGCTTTTTCTCCTTTTCCCTCGTTTGCTATCTTCATCCGCTTTTACCTTATTGGTTTTCTTGTACTTTTGTTTGCTATTCTCTGTATGTTATTTTTTCTACTGTTCGTTTTATTTACATTTTCATCCACTATAAATATAATTATGATCTTTGTCTCTTTCGGATGATTAATCGTCTGGAATGTTATTTTTTGCGGTCTTATCAATTTTCTCCTAATTCACCTCCGTTTCAAAGAATCGTCACCTTTAAATTCTCTTTCCTTTCGATTGGTCATTGAAGAGAAAAAGTTATTATAAGCCAACCTGTCCTTACATCCAGTGAATAACTATTTATCCAGACCGAAGAGTAAATAATACTAGTAGTTATTCTTTACTAATATTTCCCGACTTATGATATGATTTCTCTGTCCTATCTCGAACTTTTATTCTCAGGACAATTTTGTTCGCCTCTTACTGTTAGTCAGATATTGCCTTAGTTTTACTGTAGCCGTAACATTTCACTCTTTTTAAATGGAATATTGGAAGTTGCTGTTTTGGTCTCTGTAAAGTTTTCCAATTGGGGACATACTGTCGCGGGAGGTAACGAGGAAGATACCCTAGAGACTATATTCAATTTTAGAGAAGCCTTAATAGTTACAATATAATCACTAAGTTCAGCTTTGATATCTGAGAGGGATAAGATTTGTGGTGATAAACTATGTAGAATCAGAATTTCTTTGAAGTAATTTATAATTTAGGTATCAGGTTTTCCCTACCCATTAACTACTTTTCTTTTCATTCCTGGAGCCTTTTCCATGTCCAGACCGTTATTATTTTCTTTATGGTCACACAAAATCTCCAAAATCAAAGCTTAAACGAGGATGAACCATTTGGAATATTAATGAGAATTTAAGTTTTCAGAATTATTTTTTTTTCTCAATTTTCATGCCCATTTCTACTGGTGACAATTATGAGGCATCGTATTCATTTCTCTTGCTCTGGATCTTCCATGCATTAATCTTCGAAAGTAAAAATAATCGCTGTCCGTGCGATTTCTTCTCTTGAAAGGTATCTCTTCTTTAGTGCCGTCCTGAATGTTGTGATCTTGCTGAAAGATTGAATTTCACATTTGCGTGAATTCGTCCAATTGATTAAGTAGGATTCTTGCAAGTGGATTTTACGTCAAAGTGACATTTTTCTTTTTCATTTCACATTATTAGGAGGGAAAAAAACTGGAGGAGGCAAACTGGTACTTTTACAATTTCCCAACCATTGCGATTGCAATAATTATTAGGTGCCCAGACACACGCATGGGTGCAAATATATACTACAAAAGGGATTAAATCCACAACGAAAAAATCATTTGACTTTACTGGTATTCGAACCCGGATCTCCAATTTGCCGGTTAGGTTTGATTTTTTCTTGGCGAATTTTATCTCCTTTGGTTCTGTTTATTTACTTAGGTGGTACTATGAATAAAAATGGATGTAGTGGGAAGTGTACATGGAGAAAGATTCCGTTATTGAAAGAGACGTTCACTTATAGAAGAGGACTGGTGGAATACACCTTTGGTTTGGATCTTAAGAGAAAGGTGGTGATGGGAGTTAAAGGCTGATATGAAGTGTAGCGTTGTGCAGTGCAGAAACCTGTACAGTAAAGAGTGAGGATTGGAGTTGTAGGAGATGTGTGATTGGAGGAGAATGTGCGGGATGCAATGGGCGGAGAGGATGACGAACAATACATTGAGTGCTATGCATGGTGAGTGATGAGAGGAAACTGCTGGGGAGATTAGGTAGGGGATGAGGATAAATCAGCTAAAGAGGGGAGAAGAAATGCTGAATGCCGTAGTAGAAGGAAGGATGTTGAGTAAGCGAGGATGGGAGAGAAAAACCTTAATGGATGGAATAAAAAGAGGCCTCATGAAAGTATGAAAGATGAAATAAAAAGTGGAGAGAGGATAGTATGTATGCCTGAAGAAAGAAATTTTGTATGGAGACAAGGTGCTTGAATTAGTAAAGATTGGTAGTGATCAATTACATCCATTATCTCCATGAAAACCAAGCTTAACCAATGGATAAACTATTTATATTTTGTAGGTAGCCATTATGTTTTGCTGAATATGTGTTATCAGGATAGCGATAGTGGATAATTAACTATTAATATCATGCATCTCAATGGTCTTTGAACTTAAGAAAAAAGATTCGTTCTAGCAAAACCTTAGGTTGTGACGACTTAGGCATTATTTCCTGCAAGGACTAATGCCTAATTTGAATCCGGCTTCGTGCGAAATACTCTCTTCTTAATTCATGGCCTCCTTTTGTGTGTAGTGCTTCTCGGTACAACATGCGGCGAATGAGACTACCTTATTCGTTGACGTGACGGAAGTCGACTCAGAACCTTGCGCATCAATTGAATCCGTATGTTTTGCTATCGCATGTTTTCACACGTATGGACAACTCGTTCTCCAAGAACACCGGTGACTTATCGAACACATTGGGAAAAACTCCCTCTCTCTGCTACGTTTATAAATAAACACCACAGCGCGAGTGTTCTCGGAAAGCCAAGGGGATGTTATTTTAGGTTTCTCGCGTGTTATTTCCTTATATATTTATTTACTTTTCCAAGTTGATTTTATTTGGATAATGGAAATGTTTCTTTCCTCTTCTAGAAAATGGTGAACTTCATCTGTTAGGTATCTTTCACCTGCTAAATACCTCTTTCTCAAGGGCGAATTTTTCTACTGATTCATATTTTAACTTGTGAATATTCTCCAAGCTTAGGCTGCTTTCAGAAAAAGAATGATTATTTTTGTTTTTCTTCTTGAGAATCGGTTTAATTTGTAATAAAACTGCGGTACTTAAACAGAAACTTTTGTTGTGACAGACACGAGTGACAGTTGATTATAATGCTCGTCTTGAATGGGTTGTTTATTTATGTTGCGTGTTTGTCATGACAATTTGTTTAAACTAAGAAAAATACCACAAGATAATTATTTACGGATAGATTTCAGAAATGCTGCTAAGTTGTGGGCTTTACCGCAATGATTTAAGCCGGAGAATTTAAGGCTGAAAAATAATTCCTTCAAAAGTTAGTTTACGTATGCTTTCCTTTCGGTATCGGGGAAAAATATGCGTTTATTATTTAAATGATATTCTAGCGCTAACTTTAGCTTTTTATATCGTTCCTGTGTATAAAATTTAAATTAAGTTACTAAACAGAACTTTATTTGAAACATCTCTTTTCGCGTTTTATTTTATTTGTAAATCTCTGTCAATTTTACGGTTTAGCAAAGCTTTATGGTTTCTATTTGTACCTAGCGTAGGCGTTTTTTGAAGTGAATTGAATGGAATGTATGGAATTTTACGTTCACCCAACATGTAAATATAATTAATGGGTGAAAAATAACAAATACAAATGTTTGCAATTGTTATAAATACAAGAAAGAGTCAAGCTAGCCAAAGAATACATAATACACATGCATTATCATGATTTATATTTTACAATTTTACAATTTGAGTTCTGACAATTTATTATCTGCTTTTTTTTTTAAATCTTCTGTTCTGAAATAAATTCAGGTCATTTCACACAGTATTAAATGATGCACACATTCTATTTATGGGAATATTTTTACAGTAGTCACTAAAATGTCCTCTTGTGTCTTCCAATGTTATTTGGGATATACTTATTTAGTTTGCATTGCAAGTTAGAGCTCCCTTCTTTATTAATTACATCACGTCGAAACAACAAATAATTTAATATTCTTCTATCACTAAGCTTATGAAAATCAAGCATTGACAATAATTCTTCATACGTAACATGATTTTCAAAAGTGGAGTAAACATGGTATCGAACGTAATAAAGAAAACTCCAAAACTTTTTCTGGGCTCTCTCAATAGTTCCACTTTACTTTTTAGTGTATGGGTTCCATAATACCGAACAATATTCTAATTTTCTCCTTACAAGAGAATAATACACATTGTTATCAGGATACATTCAAAACATTGTTTACACACTTTCATTTTAGAAGCACTTTGAAATTCATTTCATTTCATTCAAGTATTCTACCAGCTGATTGGTAGGTTCTTGTACAGTCCCCATTCTGCATCCCAACCTCATAAACATTGTCTCGCTTTCCCTCCTAAGGATGGCGCGCTATCGATCCCTCTTCAATTCTACGACATAGAAAACCAAGTGATTCACATGCAGCAATGGATGCATGTAAAATCTGACCAACGAAAGTCATATTAGTATAAATAAGAATGCCCAAGTCTTTTATGCCTGTTTTACTTTTGATTGCATGGTCTTCAATTGAATAGTCAAACTTTAAATCATCTTTTTTCTTTAAAAAGGTAATAACACAGAACTTTTCAACGTTAAAGAGCAAGTTTTTGAGTACCCGTGCTTCCTAATTAATCTATTAGTAGAATGTGCGTGAGCTGATACGTTTATATCTTTATTTAAGATGTTAGCCATTGCTTGCATTTCCTAATCGCTTTTCATTTGTTTGAATTGAAATTAAAATTGTCAATAGTTTCTCTGTTCAGAGATCTAAGTGATTCGCTAATCTCGCTGCTGGAAAGTTTGTCAGTGATCCATGTCATACTTGTTGTTAACACAGCGCCCAAAGAAAGTATTTTTTCCTCCGTTTACCACACTTATATTCCTCTTGTCTTCCTCGAAGTAATTTTTGTCGGTTTGTCGAATCATTTCAGCAGCCCGCGACCTACCCACATAACTACCGTCACTTTGGATCGTAAATGGATGCAATCAGTTCATTTTAACCATCTTTAATAACTTGCCTTTAGATTGGAATGCATATTTGAGCATGAAAAACGAACTATCTGCCTATCAAATAGTCGTTTTTCCAGGATAACATTTCATAGTTGCGCACTAAATCAGAAGTTCCTGTCGTTCATAGTATCTCGCCTGGGAACCCCTCATCAAATGCAAATCATTCTGTAGTAAAGTCAACGGCGTTTTGGTGTTGATATTCTTTCCAAAATAACGTATAATGCTTCGCCTCCTTCGATTTAGCTTGAACATAAAGGCGTAAGTTCCATTTCTGCCCACCAAACAGCAATAAAGCCGAAATCTGTTGCACGATTGCCCGCTTATCGCTCTCTCAGAAAGCGGGTGTTCTAAAATAAGGACGAGTTTGTTCCAAAAAGGTTTTTATCTTCCCAAGAACGGCAATTTTTCTGCTATTTCCAGTCACTTCTTTGTGAGTTTTCCCATTGTTGGTGGAAATTTACACCAAATAAAGATAACGCTCCAAAGGTATATATTTTGACGATTGAAAAGATTCAGGCCAGTTTTAGCGGTGGATCTATTCAAACGAGAATTCTTGGAATAAAAATGAAATAAGGTCATGTACCCATACCCCACTGGAATTATGTAAGTGAGTAGCAATGCTTGAGGCACTTACTCTTTCTGTGATAGAAATGGAAATTAATATGGAATAATAATGGAATACACTTTGTTTATAGCTATGAATTATATATTAAACTTTATATTATTTTTGTAAGCTTGATTCGATCCCTGAGCTGCGCCGCTGGGTTGATAAAAAATAATGAAAATCCTTATTCATGAGCATTTATTGCATTAGGCCATAGAAACATGCCAAAGGAAAATTCTGCTTTGTGTTTTTCTGTAATTTACGGTAAATATGTTCAATAATATAATCTAAAACAAAAGACTTCCAAAGTGAGGTTCAGGTTTAAGTAAAGTTTATGATTTTGTTTTACGAATAATATTTTCATCTTCCGTTATTAATAATACTATTTCAATAATCTTTTCAAATGCTAATATACATATTTCCAGCCATACTTGTGTCAATTAAGGCATACTGCTGAATGCGACTAGTAGTTTCTGTTTTGAAGGTGGACAACATGTACGAAATAATGAAAAGAGGAGGTATGTGGTGATTTTATCATAAAGTGAACCGACAAGAGCTGGCCTCTATAAATTAGCTGTAACAGGAGGAAACCAATAATCAGCTCAAAAGTCGTTTTGATCAGTGTGAAGAGCTCATTCAGAACATAGGCCAATGTCGTTTGAAAGCAGTACAACAGAGTTTGTTCTTTTCCATCTGCTGTCTTTTAGTTGACCAATGAATCGTTTTCTTAAGAAATCCAGTAGGTATCTTTCCTTTAGTTTGACGTGCCCAATGAGTCATAGCGCGGATTCGAACCGTGGCCCTATGGTTAGTGGCCTATTGCTCGACCCACTGATCTACCACACCTACCAAGAAACCATGTAAACACTCATTCCCCCGAAATAACGTCCAATATTTCTCGAAATTTCTGTTTATGAAATCTTGAAACAAGAGACTTTAACATAACCTGGTGTCATAATCATGTCCTCTGTGCCTTTAATTGACTTGAACGCTTCTACCTCCATCATAATTCTCGGTTTGTGAGTGAGTGTCCAGGTAACATAATGACGAATGATGAAAAACCATGATTGTGAAGATTGAAATCTAGAAAAGATAAGAAAATATGATTTACTCTCGTTTTGCTTCATTTATATTTTCTGAATGAATAATGTCCTTGAATGGGCCTGAATTTTGGCTGACTGACAAACCAATGCGTGATCATATACATTCTCACAGGCTTTATCAAATCCCCTCCTACCTTCATTCTTACTTCCATCTCCCCCCATGCCTCCCTTAATATTTCTTCTGAATTTACGTTAACACGCTGCGGCGACAGTGGGTACCCTTGCCGCACTCCCCCGACTCTCCTCACTGGAGGAAGTGTCTCAGTTCCTCTGTCTTTGCACGAACACCTCTGGCGTTCCAATGCACTATGGTGGTGCTCCTTCTCCTACTTGCCATCGTTCGGTTGATGGTCAGCGGGACTCAGAACCTCCTCCAGCAAGGACAGTAGAAGTTGGCCATGTTTAGAGGTGATGTACCTTGTCAGGGTGTGGCATATGCAGATGATGGTCTCTCGTAGATCCTTGTCGTTCATCAGGGAGCAGGCGGCGGCAGTCGGCATCGCAGGTGCGGCGACTGCTGCTGATGGAAGGCTCTCGGAGAGGGAATCGATGGATGCGGTGTCAGCAGTCTGCATTGTAGGCGCGGCGACTGCTGCTGATGGACCTCTCTCGGAGAGAGATTCGATGGGTGCTGCAATGCGGGACGCTCCTCGGGCAAGGGCGCAGCGCCTTTCTTTGGCTCCGACTCGGCTGCCGATGTCGGTGCTGGCGTGGTTGTTGTCACAGGAAGGCGGCCTTTCCCCTTCTTCTTCCAGTTCTTCCTCTTTTTCTTACCTCTGCTGGGTGCAGCTGCAATCGCCGCATCGGTCGTGCAGGTGGTCTCAGGAGTTGCAGAGGACTCTTGAGTCTCCTTCTCCTGAGCACCGTTGCTGACCTCCACATCCATGCTCTCGGCTTATCCTCCCAGGACAGCGGAGTAGGTGGCTCCAGGAGACACCTTTCGGGCAGGCGTCTTCTTTGCCGGCGCCTTGGCACCAACTGTCTCTTTTGCAGGTGGCTGCGTTCCCTTCCGGTACCGTTCCAACGCTGCTATGTAGGCGGGGCACTTTCGGTGCACCGCCCGATGCGGCCCGCCGCAGTTGGCACAGGTCGCTTGGTCCTCAGTGCTCTTGGGATAGTCGTCCCCCAGGTGCGGCCCTGCGCCCCGGAACCCTTCATTCGGCACCCTTCACCTCGCACCATTCACTCTTTTTATCTCTTTCGACTTTCATCCATTGTCTCAACGTGGCCAAACCAACGAAGCCCACGTCTTTTATATATGTCCATAGCTGAAGCATCCTATCCACATTCTTTCATCACCTACTCATTCCTTACCCGTGCTTTTGCCGCGAACACCTCACAGGTACCCCATTCCCACTTCATTTAGCCTACTCTTATTCTTATCCTGCCGCACCCTGGTTTCACTGCTATACGATAAAGTCGGGATGAGAGCACTATTGTACACTGCGATTTTCGCTTCCCTAGACCAACCCTCATGTCTAGATATACGCTACATACTACCTACAACTTTCCTTCCGGCATCCGCACGCCTTAATTAGGTTTAGGAGAAAATGAAAATTGGCCTCTTCAAAAGCCCTTTTTTACGAGGCTAAGTGAAATTGCAGTTCCAGACGCTTGTAAGTACCACTAGTCAGCCAAGTGAGATGAATGGGAGCTTTATAGGAGAAGAATCAAGATGGAGTGTACTAGGTTGGGAGTAGAGAAATGGAAGGAAGATAGGAGGAGGTGTAATAAGGGATATAGAGGAGAAGTAAGGGGAGAATCATTCCCACCAAAAGCATCTTCATTAGACGTGATCATTGGCATCATTCGAGATTAGCCGTAGAATTGCGGCTCTTAAGTCGACTATAAACGTGCCTTCCTAATATCGTGCGAAGTGATTCGGCATTATAAAACAACGCAAAAAATAATCGTGGGAAATGAAGGTCGCCACAATCTTCAGCTTAAGTAAACATCGATCTGACTAATTTTATTCTGCCATTAAATGACGTACATATAAGTAGTAGGGTAACAGTTCTGTTGATTTCAGTCTGTGATTCCATTAGGTGGCATTTTGCCTCATAACAGCGACCTTGTAGAGTGATTAAGAAGTTCAGCTGGTATAATTCTATAGCATTGGTTTGAGTTAAAACTGAAAGATTCAGTTGATAATTTAGGAAAATTCCTCTCCGCGATTTCTTATACAAAATAGATTGATGTGGAGACATTCCAGTTTGCCGTGAATAATATTGATTCATAAAGCACTGAAATGGGAAAATTATTTTATGAATTTTATTGCATTAATTTTAATCAAATGCGCTAGTTTTACATTTTTGAACTATGAATCCTCTAGAGATCGGAATTATTTTTACATTGATTATTTCCAAAATGATATTTTAATGCATTTTATATAGTTTCCAACCATTATAATTACAAATATTTTCACATGAAGTAAACACGATATTGAATATCTTTTATAGAGAACGAACGTGCCCAAAATGTCATAACACTCACACGAAATAATGTGTATTAATTTTGATGAATTACTGACTGATTGCTAGTGCATAAAATCAATAGCCTGTGTGACTCGGGACTCGTGACAAAATGCAGTTTTTCTAATGTTTACAAGGAACATGTTTATAATTTTTATTAATTGCAATATGTTTGTGTATGCATATGTGCATCAAAAATGTGCCAATTGCTTGGCGGTCTTTAATGTTCGATCAATAAAAAGTAAAAATAGTTGAACAATATTTAAAAATAAATATTAGAAATATATTTGCATAACATAGTAGACCAGTGAGAGGAAAATTGAGTGAAAATTGAGTGACTTTTGGTGGAGTTATCATCCAAAATCTAAGTTTGCACATTTACCATTTGTAGGTAATTTGACTTAATATTTCGTGGCAAAGATTTTCAATAAATGAACAGTCGGTGTTTTGGGGCCATGCTATGGTTCTGAAGGTCACAGGATCGAATATTTTTCCGATATTTTCGACCCTTATTTTCATCTCCTCTTTCTAAAATTCAACTATTTTCCTCCGCGGTAATTCCTGGTTCCATGCCACCTCACTCGATTTCCATCCCTCCCCTCCCCCACTACTGCATTCCAATCCCTCATTACTACTAGAAATTTCTTACCCGGGGCTTCTCTATCTATCTCTTCTATTTGCTCGTACACCTCATCCACTCTTCCTCCCTATGGTTACTTGTAGGCATTCACGCCAAGACAATGATGAAAGTCGTCGGGTGTGCTTTTATAGCAACGACTAATATCATTCCGCTCACTATTTCAATGTTTTCCAACATTTTTCCCAATTTTTTATTTCATACCATAGCTACCCTGGATTGAATATTGTCACCCCCACTGAAAATTTCTCTGTGAACATCACTTTAATTATCCTCGCTGCCCTTCCATCTTACCTCGCCGCACTCTAGCTATCTATGCTTACATCTATGCTCCTCTTTTCGATCTCCTGTTTAGTATTGTCTAGCTTTCCTGCCCTCATCATTGTCTTTACATTCCAAGTTCCCTTTTTACCACTGTTTTCTATCTATTCTTCTTGGTCATCTTTATAGTCGTATCCGTTTCTCATGTTTCGCTAGGAGTTCGTGAGATGACGACCGCGGAGGCCTTACCTCTTAAGCTGCCAGCCTCTACACCCCCCCCCCCCCCCAAGTGGACCGTAATTGACGGGATTCATTTATCTGTGATCTACTTCCGTGTTAAAGGAAATAATAGTTGGAAGGTGATTCCTATTGCTGTTCCTAATGGTATTTTTACGAGACACCATTAGTGAACTACCTTTCATCTGTAAGTGAACACTTCTCGGGTTACACACGGGTTTAATACATAGCCTTGATGATGATGAGCGAGACGCCCATTGAAACATTGAATGAAATTGAAGAATTAAACCGGTGTGTAACCCTAGAAGAATTCACTTACAGTATTCGCCGGGAAAGAATTAGTTCGAATACCTTTCGTCTGGCT
This sequence comes from Pyrrhosoma nymphula, assembly GCA_963573305.1. Lineage (NCBI taxonomy): Eukaryota > Metazoa > Arthropoda > Insecta > Odonata > Coenagrionidae > Pyrrhosoma > Pyrrhosoma nymphula. The sequence continues at coordinate 98,557,834 of OY754329.1, forward strand.
CCTACCCTTCGACCTATCTGGCATTAGTGGCCTTACCAGTGGGAGCATATTATCATATAAATCCCACTAGTTTAGTTGGAGGGGTCATTGGAACGCGCAAGCCCTTCCCCCGCGTCAAGGTTGGGAAATGGGAAAGGATTTTCTTGACTTGTATTTACAAATCATTCCCCGGCGGCGAGAGGCCAGTGGTGGAACGTCCGTGAACAAGTTTCGCAACTAAAAGCCTGCTGTCCTTTTCTCCATCTTTTAATCGTTTGCATTGATAGTAAACGCTGGCCGAAGGCTTTCAAATTGGTGTTTGTGTTATTAAATTCAGTTTTAAGGAGATGAGTGGAGTGAGCTTTAACTTCTGCTGGGCGTCATTTTCCTGGATAAAAAAATCTCGTCTCCGCCGGAACGATTCCAATGAAATGGAAAATTATCGTGATGCTCAAGTGTTGGCAGATAGCCGATCGGATGCAATAAATGTCGCACGTACGTTTTATCCCGTCAATATTACTACTCAATGTTAACTAATAAATGTGTTTATCCTTTTTTCTTCACTACCTGCCCGCCGTTCCGCCTTAATCATCAGAAGTACTTGCCAACTTTTTTCGCATGATATTTTCTGTTTTATGTGCACCTGCGCTGATAGGTTAAATCTCAATCGTTTACTAATCACGAAATCTTTGCCGGCAGGTACGGATATAGAATAGCAATTGTTCTCTTAGATTTGTAATTTTGCATAGTGAATAATTGATAACACTGAAAATTTTATGAAACCACTGTGAGAAAAGGAACTAGACCCGGGTTTCAAAGCATGAACATTTCAGTAAGGAGATGATGCGTTGCAGGCCGGGTCGAGTTTCCCTGTTCTTTTTTTAAGTTGAAATGTGTAATAAACAGAGCATATCTTCTCGAAATGTTATCCAAGCTATGAAGAATTTCAGAAGCGTTATGCACTGAATGTCGGGCTAGAAATACTTCTTTGGCACTGATGACTGATTATTTTAAGAAGTGGATTTCTCCCGGTTGTGCCCATGGGTTTTGGGCTAATATTTTGCCAGTTTTATTTTTATTTTACACAAAATCTTGCTATTCTCGTGTCTCACGCCTCTGTCAGATAACCCCCTGCATACACAAATTTGGAAATTTCAATTCTTAAATGTGTTTTGCGAATTATCTTTGGCTCTGGCGTCAAAATGTTGTCAATATAAATGCCCTAAAATTCAAAATTCTTCCCTGATAAGGCTCCTGAACGCCTAAGATACCCTTAGAGAGAAGTTTGTTTTAAACCCGAAACTCGGACAAATCAAACGCTGGGCTAATCATCGGCGTACCTAAGAAACTACGGTACGTTTAATGTCCAGATTGCGAAAAAATCCCTTGTAAAGTTAGAAAATGGCCAATTTCGGGAGAGGATGAACACCTCATAGTTATTTTTTATTGATATGCCACCGGGTCGGCGGACAGTCAAATATTCTTGCCACTCCGCCACGTCTGGTAGGCATTGTGTGCCGATAAAATGGATTAATGCATTAAAGTGCCCTTATACACATCAAGTGGAAGAAGAACTTCCACGAGGTATTAGGACACTAGCCATGGAAATAGAGAAGGAAAGGAAAAAGGAATTTACTACGGAAAGAACGAAAGCGAAGTGTAAGTTAGCCGACTATTTTAGTGTTTCGTTATGTTTTTGTATAGTCGCTCTTAGTGCCTGGGTATAGGTATGGCAGAATTTGTTGTCACTTACAAGGGAAGCATGAAAGGTCACTGAGGTTTAATCAAGCTTTGATGAGTGGGCAAAAGTACCGAAGGGTTCCCGGAGGGTCCTCTGGAGTGACATTCGTCCCGTCTATCCCACTTCTCTTGAACGCTCCCCTGTCCCTTGCGCCATGCTCTTCACATTCGAGTGCCTCCAACTTTCCCTACACCTATAGGAGTACCTAACAGCTCAACAGTGTATTTCCCTTATTTTTTCGCTTCGATCAGTTCTACAGGCATGTAGCCCGTTTCTAATTTCATTGACAGTATGGACTCAAATGGAGATTCATTTCCTGTGTAACTCTTCATGAGGCCTGTCGAGCGATGTTGCCGTTTGCAGAAGGTAAATTGAAAAAGCACTATTGCCGTCTACTTACTGCACATCCGGGAGTCTTCCGAAATGCAAATATCATTCTCTAAAATAACTTAATGAAATTGAGCGCGGCGTTGCCACTGGATGCCTTCATGAACTTGAGGTGAGCACACGTAGCGTAAGTTTAGCGACATCATTCCCCATAAGGCCCACACTCAATCAATTTAATGTGGAACGTGCTATATTACGGGGTTAGAAGAATATTGTCCTTGTAAACTTAAAATTCACATCATCTGAGGGCATGAGGTTAGCCTAGCGCATAGCCTCCCGAGTGTCTAGTGGCTCCCAAATTCCTGTGCTTCTATGTCCTGAGTCACACTCTCTATTCGCTGTTAACAGTTTTTAATTTACGAAAGGGACACTAATTTTTTGCGTAGCTTTGCTGATTTGACCTGGATGTGAGAATAGTATTGCCCAAACTGATGAGTGTGCCGCTCTGTTTATCTCAATTATTCGAGTTTTTAAGTTCAAAACATAAATAAAAAAACAAATTATTGCTAATACCGTTAGCTATCGTTTCGCGTTAAAACAAAATATCGCTGAATTTTGTATTGATAAATTGTAAAAGTTCACATCACATGAAGCAAGTAGTCACAATGCGAAGGAGAGACAGAAGAAAAATACAAGCTAAAATTAACAAAGGAGTTTCACAAGGATTCTACCTCTCACCAGCACTGTTAAATATATACTTGGAAGCAATACGAGAGGAACACGAAATGAGACCGAACGGAATTTAAATTAACGGAGAAGAAATAAGCATACTCCGCTTCGCAGACGATATGGCAGTCATAGCTGGAAGTCGTGATGATCTTCAAAGATCATTGAACACAAAGTTCTTTAAGAATATAACATAAAAATAAATAAGAAGACCAAAATCCTAGTAAGCGGAAGAGAGAAGCTGAAAGCAGAAGTCACGCAATGAAGAGAGAAATTAGAGAAAGTGGATTCCTTCACCTACCTCGGAAGCACCGATTGGACGGAAGAAGTACAACGGCAATCAAGCGTAGAATAGCCCAAGTTAAGAAAGTGTTCATGATGAAAAGACAGCTACTGTGTTCAAAGACGATAGAACTAGAAACAAGGAAACAGTACGTAAAAATAATGGTGTGAAGCCTGGCACTCAATGGCTGGGAAGCATGGACCATTGGAAAAGCGGGCCAGAAAAGATTAGAAGAATTCGACACCTAGAGTTGGAGGAGGATATGATGATCAAATGGACGGGTAAAATAAGGAATGGAGTTTACAGAAGAGTAGACGAATAAAAGAACATACGGAACAGTGTGCAGAAAAGAAGAACTAGGTGGATTGGACTCATTCAAAGGCACAATGGGTTTATGAAGAATAAAATTGAAGGAAAAATAGAGGGAAAAGTCCCTAGAGGTAAATACATTGACCAAATAAAGAGGAAAGTACACGAGAAGAACTACCAGGGAGTAAGGGAACAAGCATTGGATAGGGAAGGATGGAGGGCTGCAGTAAACTGATCTTAGGATTGAACGATCTTTCTTTCTCACTCGATTTCCTAATTTCAGCTTATTGGGCAAATAAGGAGTGATAATCTAACTGCTCGGAAGAACTGTATTTCGAATCAATTATATGTGAGCTAATTATACCTCCAAGAAAACGCATGAACATTAGTCCTCTTGCCTAAAAAAGTCTTGTCACCTCTCTGCAATCTTGCCCCATCTCCAAGAAAAATCTATAGTACTACTAAATAAAGGTGCTGGTTGGAATTCAAGGGGTAAAAGAAAAATTTAAATTGATGTATAGAAATCAAAGAATCCTTTCCATGTTATGTGCAAACTACTCGTATAACACCTCGAAGTCATTAATCATGGATGGGGAGAAAAATACCCCTACTAAAATGTCTCTGTTATTCTCACATTGATGACTTATCCTGAGTTATATCAGCTTCAGGGATATGTTCTCTTTAAAGGCTATGTTGCGATTGCCAAGGGAATTCAATAATTGAAATAGTGAAAACATGGACGATTTTGAGGTCAAAACGTATTTTTGTGCTTATTATTAGATAAAGCATAGAAAAAAGTTGGTGGCAAAAATTAAAAGTTTTATTTTTTTAGCTAACTAAGAGTGAAAAATTTAACCTTACTATCTTGAGTGTAAGTAATTTAAAAATACAAAAAAATAAGTCCTGCACACATATCAATGCTGCTCTTATAAGTGTATAACACGTTATAAGAACAGCATTAACGGCTCAACGCTAATAAATGTGGGGTATAATCAACCCGATCAGTTGTTTTTCGTAGTTTTTACTATTTTGTCGGTCGGTTTTACATTCTTTCAGCCATCCATTAGTGAAAATTTCAACCCTATATGTGGACTCCAAGTTATTTAAGAAGCCAAAAAAAATGTCCGTGGACCGGATTCTGTGCTCTTCTTATGGGAGTAAAAGTTTAAAATATGGGGTATAAAATGCCTTTGGATCGTTCGCGGTTTTTACTATTTTTACGATCGAATAATTGGCAAAGCCTTTATTCGTGTAAAATTTCAGCCTCATTTCAACAAGGTAGACCTGCAGTCGTGCCAAATTTCAACTTCCTAAGTCACCCGGAAGTTTTTCATGCAGGCATGACTAATGGACGGACAGACGTTAAGTGACTTTAGTATAGATTACGCCCATAGTGGGATTGAATTGGCTAAATTAGCGGCTTTCCATTCCCGAGGCCAGGGTTTGCATCTCGGCATTGTCGGATATAACTCAGTGGTATCCTAATCTTTTCTTGTGTGCCGTGCAGGGAAAAATGCAAGAGCAGTACTATGTCCGTCAATCTGTGGGCCTCTTGATTCCTTTCTTGTAGAGAGATGGGGAAATGCCAATGGCGGAATTCTCTCCTCTCTTCCCCTACTCCTCAAAAACTACTATCCATACAAACCTACCTGGTAGTCCTTGACAGCGTTAATCAGTGTTTCCCAGACTTTTTCGAGCCACCCCCTTGATTCCTCAAACCTAATCACAAGGCCCCTCTCCCGTGAGCTTTTAAGTAATAGACTACATGGCCAAATCAGGAAAATCATAAAAATAAAGCTAAAGCAATTAAGATTAAATTAATGTTTACTGTAAATCTATTTGATAAATAGTTTTATCATCCCAGGACATGTATGTATATGATACCATTCGGTCAGTACCTTGCCTCCAGCGCCCCCCAGCCGCCCCCTTGTTTATTTTCGCCACCCTTAATAAAAGCCCCCACCCACCTAAGTGGCGCCCATTTTGGGAAACACTGGTTTAAATTACCTGACCTGTTTGCCATCTCGCCTAATAACTTCTACTTCTTCTCCCGTTGACCTTATACAAATTTTTACGGTAGTCACCCGACTCTTCTTTCCTGAAACCACTCGAAGGTTCCAGGAAAGAAGAGTCGGTTCACCATCCTCAATAAAATCGTGATATTTCTGCCGATTGATCATCTTCACTTCTCATAGTTTTTTCTATGTCCCACCATTCTCCACTTCCCAGAAATATTGCACATATCATTCTACCGGTCTATACTGGTTGATTGGTTATTTTGTGTGGCGACCGGCATCTGGGATCGTTTGCGTCAATAATGCGGGTTAGGGGGAAGAATATGATTTGGGGAATGAAGGAAGCGTGAAGAGAAACCCGTCGTCGGCATTAGCCTACATTGAACGAAAGTCGGCAAGGGCTCTTCAGCAAAACGTCCCATGCGGCGGATGGAGTACGACAGTTGAGGTGTTAAGTCACACGGCACCCAAGTAGGGATTCGAATTCTAGTGAAAACAATCTCCAGGGATAAGTTCCCAGGGATCCGAATCCGGACTCTTCATAATGGGATGTCGGTAGACTAGCCATCACACCAAAATAATTGGATCCGGCGTCAAATGGAATACTTCCCTCGCGTTACGCCTTGTATGCCAGCTTGGGAAGTGGGTTCCATCGCAAGTAAACCTAGCGCTTCTCCCAGATAGAACCGCTCCTGTTTTTCTATGCATTGGAAGAAGTGTGGTCCATTTAGAATTTCCTGTTTTGCCAGGCAGTAGGTGGCGTGTGTTTACAATAGCTTAACTTTTGACCCTAATGAGTGCTTCTTCCGATATCTGCGATATCTTCTTCCGGTGCCTGCATAGTTTATCTGCAACGAATCTAAAAATACCAGGAATATGGCTGATTGCAGTTCCACTAGTTGGACATTAGTTCAAGTGTAGGGTCGGATAGACACCTATCTTTAGGAGTCATATTTATAAATGTCATTAAAGGCGGAAGAGAACGCCTGCCCTTACTCTGAATAGGAAAGTATTGTCTGACGCAGTTCACGCTGATTGTTATGCAGCAGGGACCAAGTTTCCAACTACGAGGGACTATACAAAGAATAGCGCCCCCGTTTCCACTACTGACGTACGGATCGGGGTTCCCACATCCATGGGCAAAAATCGCTGTGGATATACTCGTCCGTACGGCTGTAACACGTAGTTCCTAACGCTGCCAGCTTGAATAGTACAGCGGTTGACGATGGTGTCGCGGGGGGTGGGACCCGGAAAAGTGAAGTGCGATCGTTAAAATAGGCAAAAAAAACTTGGGAAGGGTATATTGTTAATTTAAAAAATTAGTGTTATTTGCTGTGGAAACCATTCCGAATATTACATAAGGTCTCATGGACGCTGGAGTTCAGATATCGTTTGGCGCTAACTGCTTGCTTTTCACTTGACCGCTGCAACCTAGAGAGAGCACTACAGAATGAACGCCAATATAGTCAAAATAGTTGGGACGCATCAGCGTGTTTAACGCCGGTCCGTACGTCAATTGTGGAAACGAGGCATTCACCGCTCAAATGAATTTAGCTGACAGTCGCCTCATCTAACAACTACTACTGCTTCATCCATACTACAAATTTTTCCTTTTTCTTTGCAGGGAGATCTTCGGTGTTCGACCGATGGACGGCGGTTTTGTGTGAGGACGGCGCGTTCTTGGCAGAAGAGCGGCTGTTAGATAAGGCCGTCGTCGTATTATGCGCGACAAGGAACCGGCTTCGTCAGCTGGCATGTCTGTCCAAGGTGGGGCGTGCGTCAACGGGGACGGACAGGAACAACAACTACAGCACAACCTCAAGGCACAGCAGCAATGCACGTCCTCTCTGGGAGTCGGGAGTCCTTTTGCGGTGCGGAGAGCATCGGCTTCCACCCAGCCGGTCATACGGCTGAGGAACCATTCGACGAAGGGTGAAGTGTTCGATTCCTTGCATCAGGTGGCCACTGAGGTGAGTTTGCTTCCGGTTTTTTCACTTTTGTCCATCCGTTTGCTACCATCTCAAAAACGTCAAGAATAGGACATGCCGCGACAAAGAGATAGTGAAATGATCGGGAAAGTTTTTTTTCTTTCTTCTATAATGATTATAAATTGCAAGTGATCATTCAGCCTTGTTAGACTCGATCCCAGAAACTTCTGTTTTCAGAAAACTGACTAAGCTTACTTAAGTCACTTAAGTCACTCTATTTTGAATTATGATCACGTCAAATTCGATACCATTGACTACATATTTTTAAAGCAACAAAGTTTGTTCACCCCAAAACAACACCCACCCATCATAACGAGAGTTATCAACGATAGTGGGTATGTAATAACGACTAGACGATATTTCGCTTCTCCTGACGATTAATGAAGGTAGAAGTACCCAGCGCGGCCAATTAGATTTTCATTGTCGATATTTACTAATTAGGGTGAATTCCTATGTGAATTCCAAGAGGGCGGACAGAAAAGCCGTTGCGCCAAAAAATATTTCTGTGCGGTGGTAAAACCGGGCATCAAAACTGGTAACCGATTGTTATTTTACGTCTAGATAAGGTTTGGTTTTCTTCAAAATTACCACTTATTAATCCCACCATTTTAGTGTTTGTTGTTTTTCGAGTTGGGAAGGTAACTTAAGTGTTTTAGTCGCTCCAACTGCAAGGTTTGTAACGCAGTGTTCTACTTTAGACCAGACTTTAGATAAATACCATTCCAAAAGGCGGTATACGAACCCGCAACCATCGAGTTTATAAGCTGGCGTGTTAGCAACTGGCTATCGAGGCCGGTGTTACTATTGACGATTTTTTTAGAAAACTTTTTCAAATTCTTAGTGTAAACAATGTTCCAGTTCTACGACTGTTTATCTGTAATTATTCATTTTTATGCCATCATAATGTTCTCTTGAAAGAATGAAATGAATTGCTAGTTCATATCAATTCATGTGCGTGGGGCACTCCTGTTGGTAGAGAGTGATCCTTGTCGAAGCAATAGGAGTGCTAAATACATATTGGAAGGATTGAGCAAGACTATTTTTGCACTACGGTTTTTAATGTAAAGCGACGCTTAGTTGCCAGAAGGGGATTATTCCTAGTGCCGTTACATTTCCCGGATAAAAGTCATTGTTCTCCTCAGGAATGTTTTATCAACCGTGTGGGATGAATCGACGAATGTGTGGACGGAAAAATGCTGCGCAGTGATACCTAACTTGGAAATAAACGAACCAGGCATTCTAAAATAATTCGAGCACCACCCCAACTCGATAGATCTTTGGGATAATTTTGAACACTCACAATCAGATTGCTGATTACCATATAAGTATATATTTAGGATATCGTAGAAGCTATGACTATCCTTGTTACAAGTTCACCAATCAATCTAGTTTCTATCTCTTTGCCTAGAGACGACATGAACTCGCATAAAAGGGGACCAGATGCTACGGGAGCTTGGTGCGTAATTTGAACCGTTCAATCAATCCGTCATTCGACTCAATGTCAATACGTGCGTAGGGAGAATCTTGACGAATTCCCGTGACGCGTGGATTTTAATGGCAAATTTAATGGCTCTCGGAGTCTATTTATTGCGTTTTACCCAGATTTCAATTGTCTCTTTTTTCACAAGTTTGGATTTTACTGTCCCAGATTTTTCGGATAGTTTAATCGCTTGGACGTGAAAAGAGAGCTATTAAGTTTGCCCGTAAATAATTCTCCGTTCTCCCTCTTTTGTGGTATTGAGCGAATCCCCTAATAATCTACGCCGTGAATTCAGTCTTTCTCTCCATTCCGCCGAAGGGATATTTTGCTTTTCCAGGGTTAGCTAATCGGTCTCACCCAACCTTCTCTTAGCAACTTCTCTCGGTGGCCTCATAAGTACTTGAAAATTATTACCTCGTAATATTCTAATATAAATTTGAAAACCAAAAATTAATATTTAGTGAGAGAACTCTTTTCTCAACATGTTGTTCCTATCAGTATTTCAGCTTTCAACCTGAGGAATAATTATTCACTAAATATTATTTGCATATGCGAAAAACTCTTTGCTGTACTACTAGGTTTCTCATTAAATGCGTACTTAAAATTTCTGATAACAAATGAAATCCTCCCTAAGACTTTATTTTAATAACCGTCATCGTATTATTTCCATTTATTCATTTAGTCAATATTGTAACGTGCCTTATAGTTCACCATTATGCTTACAGATACTAAGTATTTTAACATCTTGCCATCGTATTATTTCCATTTAGTCAAAATTGTAGCATACCTCATCGTTTGGGTTTATGTTTACAACTACGCGCCCACTGGGTAGTTGATGGCGTTCGACCTTTGGTAAAGAGATCAGCTGCAAAATATGGTAGTTGACTCACGCATAAGCAATCGCAGGCAAAAACAGAGGTATACATTGGGTCATCCTAGGATATAATGGTTCAAAACTGCTACGAAAACCCTTGCAGATCTGTGATTTGTCGAATGGCTGTCGCCCAACAATACGCATTCAGTATACCGTAGGAGGGAGCAGCAGCCCTCTTTCATGAGAGTGAAGCTGTATGCGGCGGGGGATGGTACAACAACGCTCATTACTTTTCTGGTGCGGTGACAATACTTACCTAAGTGATAATAGAACTGCGGAGTGGTTGTAAACAGGAAACCTCCAAGATATTACTCCGAAGAACAGCGGTTTCATCTTTATCGTATTTTCCCTGGTTTGTTATGTTAAGGTATTGGGATAGTTTTTCTGGTGAAAAATACGGTGATGCTACTTGACTCTATCATCGGGTTCTAAAATAGATATGGACTGAAAGAGCAGAAGGGGTTGTATTTTACAGGAAAACGTCGGTTTTATTTGAACCTCTGGGTGATGTAACTGCTGAGGTCATTGCGGTTTGGTGGCAGTCGGAGTAAAATCACCATGTGCAGATTCTGAGGCTACGTCAGACTTGAACCAGATGCCAGGAGAGGCATTTGCAATCCAGGCTCTCAAACGCTGACTATCCGCCTGGTCAATTTGTGCCTCAGGCCTATTTTTTTTATATATTTTTAGTTCTCAATGATTTTTTTAGTTACTTTGATGAGTTCATGGGCCGGTCTCGGGAAGTGATGAGCAATTTCTGGCTAATGAAAAGTTTTGGAACCACTAGAATCCAACGTTGGAAAAGGCACTGTTCACGTCATACTATTGTGTATGTCAGATATTTAAAATATGTGTAGGTCGAGACTGTTAATCATCTTGATTTACATTAAGAATTTTAAGGCCTAAATTAGCGATGAAGTGCTATTTTTCGTCTCAGTTATGACATTTTACTGCCAGATCGATCGATCGCCTTTCATAATGATGAAACAATTTTCTTAAGTCTCATTTTTTTAGAAGAATCCCACTTTGTCGTGATTTTCTATTCCTATTCAGTTAAAATGCTTGTCCTTAGCTTCAAAATTCTTTTGTTGAGTACAATTCAATTACCTAGTCTCCGAATACCAGTTCAAGAAATACATTTTCCATGCTTTAGCTTCCTGAAAAGTATTTTCTTGCAAAATGATACCCGAGTTATTGAAATTTATCTATTGACAGACCTCGTCGACACCGTTAAATTAGGGGAATATACGTTTAAAAGTTGGATTTCCATTAATATCGAAGGAGATGCAAAATAGCTTAAACTGAATGTGAATTGAAAGTAAAAACTTAAAGTAGATAAAATATAGCTTATCTTCTGAATTAAACTGCATTTTGATTTTTCTTGTTTTCATTTATTTTGATGGAATTTTTTTCACTAATATTAACATGAAATTTATGAAAAAAATAAGCCAAGAATTTATTTTCAAAACGAAAAACAAATTCTGGTATATTATTCTCTGCTTTCCACCGGGTTCAGGTCTGCACGTTGGCCAACGTTTCGATGGAAGACTTTCCCATCATCCTCAGGGCTTTTGACGAATCATTCAACAGCCCTGAGGATGATGGGAAAAGTCTTCCAACGAAACGTCGGCTATCATGTAGACATTAAGCCAGTGGAAAACCCAAGAAGAATTCACCAGAACGATTCGCCAGAAAAGCCTTTAATCTTGCAGTGAAATAAAAATGTTTGCATCCCTAGATTTTTCAAAACCGAAGTCCGCTGGGAGGCATGAGGATGAAGACAACAGCTCCAGCTTCGTTAGAAGTTCAAGCTTCCTAGAATTTATCACAATCTTTGATACTTGCACTGTTAATATCTCAGTGGCAGGAGATTTTGTCATTTATTTTAATTGAACTCTCTGGCACCTTACAAATAATTAGTGGGACTAAACAAGCCTTTGGTTTCTGTTATTGATTCATAATTGCCATTAAGTCAGTCAATTCTTAGTTATTTGAAACATAATTTACCCATTAGTGAAACCTGATGACCGAAAATCCCTGATTGCTGGTGAGAAAACTTCAAGCTAATGCTCTTTCATGCATATCACCGCAATTCATTTCACCTTTAAATATTTTTGGCTCCTCCAAATTGAAGGGGTGGTCAAAATTTCAGAAAACTTGATCCAAGGGCAAAACTTCATCTCGTTCTCTCGACATTTTGTGCCTTGCTTGATCGGGAAAAATTTTGGGCTATTACCCACACATGTAAGTCTAATATAGTGTCAGCGGTAGTGATTTTGAAGCTATTTCTCCCTAGATACTTCAAAATCCATAGTAAACAATTTTTCTTGCCATGACTTATGTGCAATCCTAAGTTAACGTAGGTACTGTTTCTGCTGCTTGTCTACTCTTATAATTTTTTCACTGCTAATCCCGCCGCAAATGAGTGCGTTTGTGTTTCACATTCACGCGGAGTGAGAAGAATATATATTATCCGACCATAACAAGTGCTGCAGAGTGGACATGTTTCAAGACAAAGGAGAGCCACCGAAATGCATTGTTCTTGGGAAAAACGTCTACAACGCATTTCATCCCCGGAAAAAAAACTACCATATTTTGTGAGCGAGAAGGAAAAATATCCTAGGCGAATCGGACGGGGGAGAAGAGAGCATCTTGCGTCCTCGACCGGAATACATACATTCCCTCCCGTTTTTTTATTTCTCTCCTCCACTCGAAGATATCTTCCGCGCCACTTTTTCCACTCCTGCTCCTTCTCCTCCTCTGCGGTTCCCCTACTCCACGAGCTCACCCGTTTTCCGCTGTCTTGCGAGAGATGAGGCGGCGGCAAGGGGGAGCGTCTGGAGTGGGCCTCAAAGCAGGGGAAGCGGTCGAGGATGGGTTTCCGAAGGCTTTTTTTTCTCTCCACCACCCTCTCGCTCGCCCCGAGTGTATCCGTGTTCTTGAAGGCAAACCCGCGACCAGCAACGCGGACTGCGTCGCCTCTCCCTCGAACTCGTTCCTTCTTGCTCTCTCTCAAATCGCCTATGTTTTCGCAAATGTTTTCCTCGCCTCGTCATTACTCTTCTCCGGCGGGCACGAGGAAGGGGACTTGCCGCTCCTCAAGGCGGCCGCCGCCTGTTTGTGAGCCAGAGCGAGGTGGTGTGAAAATGGGATTTTCGTGGTCTTCTCCTAGTCGTGTTAGAGCCTATTCTAATCGGGAAAAGAGATCTTCTTCTCTCCGGCTAGGGTTTCTCGATCCCTGTACTTCACACGACGCGTGACGATGGTGTGGAAGAGGTGCTTTCACCGTTTCTCCTCGTTTTGTATGTGTAATGATCGAAGATCTGACCACAGTAGAGATTTCCGCAAAACGTTTATAGTTTTCTTCGATTTTCTGTCGTTTACACCATATATTTCATGGCCAAAATCAACACATCGAACCGGATTTAAAACATATTAGCGAACTGTAGAGAGGGAGAAGTGGCTAAAAGTGGTTTTTAACAGATAAACCCTTTATTGTTAGGCTTGCCGAGTTAAGCGCTTACCTCTGGAGTCACCTCAGCTCATATACCAATGCCCAATGTGCCAAATATGGTGCAATAAAAATTATTAACAAGTTGTAAAAATACTTGAAACAGTTTTACTCCTTCTATTACCTCGATTATTTAAGGATATGGATGAAAAATCGTTTCTCGATGATATAAACAATTTACAATGTACAACATAAAAACAATATAAAAAATATATATAAACAACGTTCATATAGAGTTAAAATCCAGTAATACAATATTTAAAATGTAGACATGTACAATATAGCCAGTATTTTTGCAACATATCACTTACTCGGCCCCCTCCGTGAATTAGTTTTTTATTTTCGTAGTGATATTTCATGGAGAGATCTTTTTTATATTACTTGTTGTACACATAAATTGCCACGTAATAACATACACTGGAAGTCATGTCATATTGTTGTAATAGGATTCAAACTTTCAGGTTATAGCTACTATTACCTTGTGTTGCCATCCTTGATGGACAGAAAGGGCATCTAGTTCCGTTGAATGCGACAGAAATCGCCACAGAAACTATGATGTTGGGGCAACACAATGGTCTATGCATTGGCCCGGTTAGCTAGCGGTCCGTGATCCGTCCTAACGATTCTCGGTCCAGGTGGAATTTTCCTAGAGGCAATAAGTACTTATTTTACTGTCGTTACTAAGCGGGGAAGATCATCATCAAATGCTTTCATTATTCTTGCTGAGAAATAATTCTCAACCATTTTTTTTCTAATGTTCTCATCAATACTTTATTACTTTGTCTCTCAATCTCCTTGTCACTTAGGTCATTTTCTCCCTCTATTCTTGTCTCTTTGATCGAAAATCGGGATTTTTCTCCGATAATTGCAAATTATTGCTTATCAACGTATAATTTGTTAGGCCTGCCTATGAGTTTTAACACGGGGGTCAATTTTAACTCCGGGGGTCTACAAGGAGGTGATGGTTAATGTCAAAACTGAAAATCTAAAATTCGATAAATTCTAAGGTTTCTTGCTCTACTTTGTAGAAATGTAGCATGCTGCAAAAATGAAGCACTTAGTTTAATAATTGTCGACCGCGGTTTCAACGCTAGAGCGTCATTTTCAAGACTACTTAAGATCACAACAAGAAGTTTTGATTATGATGGTCTTGCGTTGAAATCACTGTTTGCTATTACTCAACTATCGTGAGGAAATACTAAGTGTTTCAATTATATCAAAGTAATATTAACATTTCTGGTGAAATTTTAATATTACGTTGTAAAAATTTCTGGTTGAGTTCCTTATGAATTCTCGTCGTTGGAGATTATTCAGTGTCACCATGGCCTCCCTTTTTATAAGCTTAGCGTGAAATATTCTCGCCTTGGCCGATTTTCACGATCGATCAGATCATTTATTGACTACATGCAGTGGGTCACGAATCTTGTCCTCTCTCCTGTCAATTAAGATTCCACGACATAGTCCTTCACGTGAAAGCTCGTGGCTTTCTCATAAGAAGCTTGCTCAAAGGATGTGATGGTAATTAAATCTCCCAGAGATGTCTTTTTTTTTTAGCCACGCTTAACCCGAGAATCTTCGAAATTCTCCATTCTTGCTCATCATTGTGATTTTTATTCCTTTGATGGGTTGCACTTCTATGGATAATATTACTAATCTACCGATTTTATTCCCTATCATTAGCCTCATGAACAATGTAAATTGTCAAAATTTATTCCTATCATCATATGGCGTTTAATGGGTATTCTACTTGTCATTTTCTAAAGACACAGAGCGGATATAATTTATGCCATAATCTTAAATTGCCGTTTGTTACTTTTTGCTCAGTGGAACCAAAGTTAATGCTGAAAACACTTTAACATATTCTACAATCAGTGCCACAGTTCACCTTTAGGGACTAGCTTAAACTCGACCGCGAGCAATATATGATTTTGTTTTGCGGAATGAAATAAGTTCAACAGTGTTAATTTGTTTCTTTACGAGTTCTCGTTGCTTGTGAAATTAATGTCACACGACGCGATGAAAATTTGCTTCGCTGCGTAGAGAATTTTGTGCAATTTTTCTGCTTTGCAGAAAAATTACATACGATTCTAAAACTTTATCTTCCTACACGTACAGTCCTTGTTTAATAAATTAATATATAAATAAGTTCTATTATCTTTCGAAGAACAGTTTTTAGAGTCGTCAGTATCGAGTTGGAATGAACTGGACCCTTAATAACTGGGAATCACCTTGACCTCAGGACTAACGTGGGGGAAACACTTTCGAAACATTTGTGGCGTAGTATTATTTAATTTATTTATGTCAGGGCTGTACTTTTATTTCGGCAATTTTAACATTTACTAGAGAATTAATGTGAGAGATATGAACTAAAAGTATTAAATAGAGAAATGTAATCATTAAGTTTTTTTGTAGAAAGAAGGCTAGGAGAAGCATACGATCATATATATTATACTGTAGGAATAACAAACGAAGAAGTACATGTTAACATTATAAAGGATATTGCAAAGAAAAGACGACAAAGGCGAAATAATGGAATGACGTATACACATACCTGTGCAGTGTGCATTCTTGCTCCCGGTATGCGTTTTATTACCGTAGTCTTCTTCTTCTTCGTATTCCTCAGCCGTATTACTGCTGTGTTATTGCATGGTGCTGTTTACTCGGCTTTTTAGTGCAGCCATAAAGTGATTGTATTAGCCTGATCTTGCTTTCGGCCGTCAACAACTCCCGTTGCAGAGGGTTAAATGACTAAATTACAAGGAATAATCATTTGTTCCCATCCGTATTATTTCAACAGTAATTGAAATATGAAATAGCAATTTAGTTTTGATCGGTACTGTGATAGTTATAATGCATGAGAAGATGTCTAAGAAATGTGGGAAAGAAGTTGGTGTTGGATCATTTTTTTTATATTGCTGTTTAGAATAACGTTAATGACGAACATTTCCGAGATTGGTCAAAAAAATAATTAAAGGCGAATTCTGTGTTAAATGCGCCCAAAAAATTATTCAAATAGGAAGAAAGTTCAACTAACTTCCACGCACTTGCGTGTATCTCATGGTATAAATTGTTGCGAATCTACGCAAGATCGGAATGAAAATTAAAGATCCAGTATTATTCATCTTGTACAAATTCATTCGAATTTTTAAAATCATAATTTTTAAACCCAAGAAGCTGTTAACTTTGTAAGATTGTTTTATTTAATTTTTTAAGAAAATGAAAAAGTAGTCCTTTTTGCCGTCAGACGTCTTCTGTCTGCTCATCAGTTATTTTGCTCATTATATCCGTAGTCCTCTTGATTTACTAATAGTTGCGTTCAATCCATGCTATAATGGGGAAGTTTGAGTGAGAAGTAATTTAATACATATTGAAATGATGAGATGAGTATGTAGTAGTTCGGTTATCATTAAGGTAAATATTTTTTCCATATTTATTTTTATTTTTAGCCTTTGTTACATTCTTTCTCTCGTGGTTGTGCGCATTCTTTGTTTTAAAAATTCATTCAAAACTTTGTTTGAAACATAAGAGGGAAGGGGTGGGTGGAAAGATTAGGCTTTGATGCTATATGAATTCCCTACTGTCTTTTTTGATGGCTATTTTTAATCCGTTTTCCGCTGTATGACTTATAAAAACGTTTTCCGGGTCACTTGAGCTACGTTTAGAGGTCATTACGCTAACGCAATTGGCGATAATGGAATTAGCCGTCAGTCGGCGCCGTTGAGTCAAAGCCTGCGGCCGTCGACTCGGGCGGGCTGATTGGCTGGGCGTGATGACGAGACTGATGAAGCGTGCTCCGAACGCTGTTGATACATGCGGTGTAGGTAAAGTAAATCTTGAAAATGGGCGTAATTCGGGCACTCACTCGAAAATCTGTTAAACCTCCGCCGTTGCATCATCCGGCTTCCTGCACACTCTGCTCTCCATAGCTTCACGCTCTTTGTCCCTGAGAAGGGCCTTGTTCTATAATAGCCCTATAGAATATTTTGGCTTCCATTTCAAAATAGAAAAAAAATCTTGAAATTATCGTGGAAATCTATGGTCAGCGTCATGAGATTAATTGGTGAAAATTCGTATTTTTTCATTACTCCGCATTGAAACGAAGGCATTGTAATTTTTCACCGTCATTTAAATTTATAAATCAATTCCATCCGATGATATAAGTTTTATATACTCTTCCTTTGTGTTAAATCTGTGTTAAGCCTCATCCTAAGTTGGGTCATCCAGCATCCTGCGCTGTGATTATCATAGTTAAATGCTATTTTGCTCGCAACCCTCAGAAGTCCGTCTTATGCAATACCCCTATTGGATATTTTGGTATTCACTTTTAAAAAACTAAAAACTACTTAGCTTAACTGATGGTAAGTGATGGAATCCCGCAAGAAAGTCTGATGGGCCTCCCGTTATTCCTCATTTACATGAACGACATTAACTCTATCGAGTAACAAGCAAATTTAGGTTGTTTTCAGACGATGTTGTCATCTACCTTGAAATTGCTACAATTGCTGACTACAAGTTTTCTCGTCGAACCTCAGAAAAGTTAACTCGTGGTTTATTGCATAGGGGAGCGTGAATTTGACATCATACGCAGAAATATTTAATTCGCGAAGTAAATATGATACAAAGGAAAACCACACTAGGACTAGGTTGGGAACGGTGGGATCTGGTCGTTTTCTCAATAGAATATCTCAACGTATTTTAGCCATGTTCAACTACAACATGTGCCTTTCATTTCAGATGTATTTAACGAACTCCTCATTTACTCTTTGATCGCATCATCGCATCGCTTCTTTTGGTATCAGGAATGCACGTTACAAAAATGTAGTGAGACAAGTGTGAAATTTGATTTTCCGAAGTTGGCATCTGAATAAATTTCAATCTGTGAAAGAGCTTCCGGCCAAGTATTGCGGCGTGATGGACTACTCTGGTTGTGGGTCAACTAAACATTTTTCGCGTCTCTCACAGAGTAAAACAATATTTATAGTCTGCTCACGCTGATTATTACTTCTGCCTCATTTTTTCCTGTGAGATCTAAATCTACAATTTTCTCGGGCAGCTTTAAAGAATGAGAACTATTCGGCAATCTAGATGGCTGCTCGAGGTGTACTTTCATATTTAGCTCATAATGTTAGTTTTCAGCTTGTGTTTCTAATTCAGCATTCCATCAAATGATAAATGCTATTGATAAGCTATAAGTAAAGCTTTTTTCTTTAAATCTCTGTATTAACAGCGAATTATTGAAACCGAGCGATTGATACCGTTGACAAACTGCGTTAGCTTTAGTGGCGTGTTTATCAGTTCTCATCGATCCCTTTGCGTTCTTAATGTCCCTTCATAATCGATTGACTAAGTGGAAAGGGTACACGGATTCAGTTGTTCCCGTCTTTTGTGTAGTTTTTATATCGGTACCCCACTTCGTATCTCGTTTATTTTCATTCCAGTCGTCTTGAATTCACTCCCCCGTTCACCTCAGCCTCCGAGGCAAACAAAGGAAAGCTTGTAATCTCGCTTTTTTCATTCCGAACCTCTCCCTCTTTTTTTTTCTTTGAATTCCAACCTCTCTCTCTCGGAAAATTTAAAGAGTTCTCTTGAGCAGATTTCATTGAGCTCCCTCAGCAGAATGCCTCTAACGTGCATGCTTCCGGCTTCCTACGGGTGAATTCAAAGGTAGATAAGCTCTGCTTTCTAAGCGTAAAGGAGGGAATGATAACTAATTAAAGGTGCAACAATTTCACGCATTTGTCTGCAATCAACCGGTTGTTTGCTGCGTAGAACATTCTTGCTTTCATGTCTATCAAAAGTATTCGTTTGCGATGTAGCAATGAGGTGATGAAAATGAGAAGTTGGTAATAGGCACTCTTGCTTCTTTGGGATCACTTAACACAGTATTAATTGTTTTAATATCTATGTTCTCCCAATTATTTTAAAGGGTAGTACTAGAATTTATGCTCGCTTGGTGCTGAATTATGTTACATATTTTTTCGTACTTATCCCAGAATTAAGACATCTCCGGGACGTATTTGTCAAATATATGAAAATTAATTTTTATGTATGCTTGCTTAATTATAGTTCAAATGATTTACCTCAATAGTTTGGGAGATGGTTATTGCATGGTAACTGAAACAAGAGAATTTGAATTAAATTTTATTTCGTCATGTCTACAAATGGTTGGGCTTATATCTATTAGCAGTATGGTTTCACGATAGCACATTTTGAAGTACTTGATACTGAGGGGAAATATTTTTCAAAATAAATTGTTCTTGTTTAACCTTTGGTGCAAGATATTTATGCCCGGAAAGTGGTGAAAAATGCATGCAGATTATACTACCAGAATTTTACCTTTCGAGGCACCATTAGACCGCAGTGGGAGTGGGAGGAAAATTGAAAGAACCTCCGTGATATTATTTTTAATAAACTTATGCGTTACCAAATATTGTGTAGCCCATCACTTTTTGAGACGGAAAGTATTTTATCATTAACTTACTAAAAATAATTTCGGGAAATTGTTAATGGTGAAAACGAAAAACTGATCTATTCGATATCACCATGTTTTTCTATGCTTTTATACTTGGCATTCTAATATTTCCTTCGATCGTCGTATCTATCGGTTGAGAAGGATTTTTTACAAGTGATAATATGTTAATTGTTTTCATTATCCTCTAAGTTCAATTACAAAAATCATCCCTGATAACTTTCCGGGAAACAAAGCCTACGAGTCTTCGAAACTTTGCGATACTGTCAGTTGTCAGTCAATGCCTGGGGAAAGAATGTTTACCTCATTACGAATTTGACTTCTTTTTCACGATATTTATATTAATATGGAAATTTGTGGTATTTTTGTATACTTCGCTATAAAGTTTGAAATGTTATGTTTTAAGAGCACAGGAAAATATTTTCCATGTGGCATTTAAGATAAATTTTTCAATTGTTTCACTCTGCCAGACTACATTTTTTTCAACTATGAAATATTTTTCGAAGAAGCATACCCATTAAACAGTCATTGAACACGCCAAGATAAATCATTTATCTTGATGTATGTATAAAAATTGAAACATATTTTATTATTATATCAAAATAAATTAGCCCAGGTGGATGCTGATTTGTCTGAATCCAGCAGATATGGGTATTCAAGAAGCCTCAATGTTTTTTTTCGAATACAGCTGAGCACTTCAAACAAAAACCCTTATCAGCTCAAGATATAGATTCCATTTCGACCTTAGTTATAGAGCATTCAATCTAGTGTACATAGTCCGGCCAATTTGGTGTGCCCTGACTTTATCTCTTCTAAATTGGCGAATTTCGCGTGTTTATTCGTATTATTTTTTTGATCTTCTGATCCTATCTGTATATTTTTCCGAAACTATACCTTTTGTCCACTTCACTGGAACGATGGTTGTACCATAGTAACTGTAACGAAGGCTCATCACTGTGATTTTCAAAAAGAAATTGCCTTTGTTCCAGGAACTTCCAGGTTCATGTCTCGGAATAGATATTTTTTTAAATTTTAGATCGGAGAGACCAACTGCTGCATGAGCTGCATAAGCAGGCTAGAACGGCTCTTA
Source organism: Pyrrhosoma nymphula (assembly GCA_963573305.1). Taxonomy (NCBI): domain Eukaryota; kingdom Metazoa; phylum Arthropoda; class Insecta; order Odonata; family Coenagrionidae; genus Pyrrhosoma; species Pyrrhosoma nymphula. The sequence continues at coordinate 98,578,626 of OY754329.1, forward strand.
AAAAATGTTTCTTTTTATGACAGTGTAACGCTATTTTTCCATTTTTACTTTTGATTAGCCAAGATTCAAACCTAGATGCTCTACGCCTTACAAATGAACTCATTTTCGTATGAACTTTTTCGATGGTGGAGTCTTTGTGAACGCCAAGTAATTCTAGTCGGCTTTGACGTATCTAAGTTACCTGTAAAAATATTTTATGCTAAATTAAAATTTTCTTCCACATTTATTGTCATTTAATTATCGTATTGATATGTCTTTCCTTCATAATAGTGACACAGCAGCAAAGTAAAGTACTCTCATAAATAACATTTATGGTAGCAATGTCGGTCGCGGAAACTTTCTTCATTCTTGTTCTTGCAATGGATATATATTCTAAATGTCGCTATAGTTTTAGCTTGAATATTTTCTACTCGATTTGGTTCCGGCACACAGCACGTGAGGTTGAAAACGCTCAAAGTTTTACTCATTTGAAATCATCAAGGTCGTGAGATAGTGGGATTCAAACCGAGTGAGATGGTAAATTAGGTCTTTGCTTTGCTTCCAAATCTTATACCTTGAAATATATTGCAATTTACTGAACGCCTTATTATAACTCTCTGTTTTAAGCGGGGAAGTTCTCGCTCTTTTATCCCATGATTAATTGACTGAACACTCAGGTGCGTGGATCCTATTATGGCTTACAGAAGGAGGCGCATTTCCCAAGCCATTCATACTGCAGTAGCATTTTAATCTCCCGTGGTTAAATTGGTGGAAGGCTACTTTATGCCAGGTCCATAAAACATGAAGAAGTTTGGTTGGAATGATTTGGCTTCCTTTTTATCTTCCTTGCTGTAATGGTGAAAATATTTACAGTTTTTCAATCGATGTGTGGAATTAGTTTTTGGCCGGTGTCAGCTGTTTGATGGCGAATATTTCTGGGTCAGTCCGGGACTTTTCCGTTGAATTCGTGGTTCAAACTAGCAGTGTTCTGTGTACGACCGAAAAATTGAGAACATACTTCAGATTTGGGTAGAAGCAAGCCATTTGGCATAAATGTCCATACTATTGGGTGCCGCATGAAAAGCGCCTAAGTTATCCGCCCGTTGGATTAGACGTGTAAATAGGAATTTCTTGGCTTCTTGATGCTACCTATAGACTAATGGTGACGACGAGTTTCTCTTCACCTTTCCGACAATAATACAACCTACACATACCTTCCCACTATTCTCAATGGCGTGTATGACCTAATCTCTCGGTCATCTCCTTTAATAGTTGCTACTACTACTACCCTCGTCACCGGTATTATCGTTTGTCTCTCGAGAGTTGTGAGAATTGAACCATTTACCTCTAGGAGTTAAATGATGTCAGGCCCAGCACCAAATGTGTACCATTTTCCCCTATGATCCAATTTATTTACATAAGAGGACCACTAAATTGTTATTTACATTCTGGAAATCCTTGCAAATCAAAGTCCCTTTTATTGTATTCGAATATTTCATATACATCATATATATCACGCGGCTTAAATTATATTTGCCTATATCCTTATTTTTGTCTTTTCTTTGGCCTTTCTTAAATGTTTGCCTATATCTTCACCATAAGACACATATAAATATTAATTGAATATAATTATTTAACACTCAATGGTGGATCGATATGATGCGGTTGTGGCAAAATCGAGGGTAAAGAATAGCAAAGACCTTTGACGAATAATGCAATTATTTACCTTTTGATTCAGTTAAGGAATATCCGTTGCATGGTATTTATATATCCTTGGTGATTAAGGTAGCTCAAGACAGGGATCAAACCAGTGAGCTTCGCCGTAGTTGTTTAATATGCCGGTACGTTCCACTAGAGATTATCTCGTTGGTGGCGGAGGTCACATTTCAAGTTCTTTTATTTTTTTTATCCCAAGGCGCTGCGAAGATGGTAATGCTTATAGGAATTCCACTGACGGTTTACGTAGAACTAGCTTCACTTAGGTGCTCCTCTCGCGATTAGGATCAGCGTCCATTCACCCTTGCGATGGACTAAATTTTATGTTTTTACAAAACAACATTTGTGATAGAAGAAGTGAAGATGATCCTATATCTGATTTGGACTTATTTGAACTATGAGATGGCTTTTTCGGATTACTTGATCAGAAATTTATAATTCTGAAAAAAAAGACCAAATAACGCAAGGTAATCTATTATTCATTTTAACTTTGTTTTCACGGCCATAATTTTTCTGATGGTTCTACACCGCAGTTGTTCGATGGCCTTGAATAAGAAATTTTAAATATGAGCTTCTCATTTTTGCTGACACATATTTTACACTGAAATAGTTATTGATAAAATAATTATTTGTCGTTATAAAATTATAATTTATCAATTATAATTACTGTATTAGGGGCCATCATTACGGAAGATAGCTTTTGGTCAGCCGTCCTTTGCACCAAGTCACGGTTTTTAGAGGGAATTTACTTTTCAATATTCTCTGTGGTGCGCCACATTAAATTGGAGTTTTTACGATGCCATCTGAGTGAACCTAGGAATTGGCTTCACAATGATCACGTGTTTTACTTTCGTACACATTACTATAATGTTTTATAAGACTTCGGTGAGTATTGAGGAATAACCATTGCTCTAATTATACTGCGTATTTGAAAGTTTCAATCTTTTCTTCAATGAGATTCAATACTATCCCTAACCATTCGTGTAAAATGTCCTGTCTACTTTTGAATCTGAGTTATTTTTTTCCTTTGAAACGTTGGGCTAACGAGGCACTAGTCATGGAAATTTATGACTTTTAAATTTCGGTAAAAGTGTTTATTTATTTGGGCATTGAATTATGAGTGATGAAATGGCTCTCCTGTATTACGCCTCAATTTACATCAAGGATGACGCTGACAGAATTGAACTTACTCCAGAGCCTTACCTTATCGCTGCCGGATTGGCGCGTTACACCTTGAAATATCGGTATATGTGTAGTATTTCCTATCATCAGAATGGTAAATGCGTTGTAGAAAGCTGCAACTTGAATTTATTTCAAAATGATTAAGGGGACAAATATGAGGCGACACTTGTGGTTACGCGTGACGAGAGGCTTGTTTATTCGCCTCCAATTAAGAGGGATGCGATGAAGGCAAGATTTCCTCCTAAAAACCCAGTCCGACAACTCTCGTAATAAACCATTGAAATCTCGAGTAAAAAATCCCACTCGAGAAAAAAAAACAACTTTCATTTCCATCTCCCAGCATTATTTTTATCGCCTCTGACTGTGCGTGGTCGCCAGACTCCTCCCTTCGGCCTCCCTTTCGCTTTCCGTACCACGTTTTCTCTGCCTGTTCCCTTTTGACACGTTCGATCGGACTATCGCTCTTCCGGCCATCCTCCTGCTATCTCCCCTTGCGTGTGTGCTACCCTTCGCGCGCGTTTCATCCTCCAGGAACACCCTGTGTATCTCCATCCCTTCCGAGATATCCAATCGCTTGCGCCCATTCCTCTTTATCTAGGGTTTCCATAAGGGTGCGGTAAAAATTCATAATAGCTATGCGTCGTAATTTCTCAATAACATGACATAAGTAGGTATGTGGTTTTAAGATTTAATAATTTGCATATTCGAATACAAAATCAATTAGGCGTAGAACAATTGATATTCTACATGTTAGAATATTTTTAGTTCAATAAATTCTGAAAAATATGCATTATCTACTTAGGAACATCCGCATTCAACCCTGGGATCCGCTACAGAGCCGTGGAGCAGGGGGTGTTGGGATTCCCGTTGAAGGAGGGGGAATAGGGAAATAGAGGATTAGGGGAGAGATGTGAATTTTGTGCTAACGGTGTGTCTTAAAATATTGTCTCGCTGTTTTTGTTAAAATCCATAATGGTGCCTGGGAAGATGGAATTTTTGTAACTATCAGTTCGGCAGTACATTTCTCTTATTTTGCCACTCCTATCAGCTATAGAGATATAGCGCGGGTATAAAATAAAATCATCCATGTCGCATTGAAACTCACCTTATTGGAGCGTTTCAAATAATATAAGCCTAGCGTGTAGCGTTAGATGTGCGTGTGATGTTAATGCCCTTAAATGTAATCACATTTTTACGGGCATGACACTTTTTTAACACTGCATTGATTTTTATTGTGTTCTCACAATACTGCAGACGTGACATGTCTTAAAAATTGTACTGGATCGTTAGGATTGCTGTTTTCCAATGGTAAAATACGATATACCGTATACTTACTCGTATACCTATACCGTAAAGAGTCATGCATCGTGAAACTGGAAATAAGCGGATGCGTTACATAAATGTTAGAGTTAAGCGTAACAGAATATTATACCACCTTATTTAGAAATTTCAGGAAATTTGCGGATTTTTATTTAAATTCAGCCAGAACGTTTTTCTACAAGCCAACATCCAGGATTATCCGGCTTTATCAGGAAGTATGGCCACCCCAACTTTATCCCACTTGGCCTTCCACCGCTGGACCCACGAAAAGTAGCCTCGCCCTCCTCTCCTTCTTGTTTGTTGTACAGATGCAGCGTGGGGATCAAATAATATCCGCAATGTCGCGTCACCTGAAACCCGCGTTATCTGAAATTTTCTAGTAATCTTAGCCTTGCGTGAGACCTCTCAGGTGGCTCCCAACCGAGCCCTTTCAATATGTGCAGCGTTCGTCCGGAAAGTTGTCTAATAATTTCCCACTGCGCAGAAAAGCCGCATGGCGTCGCTGCGCTGTAGGGCGAGACGCGTGAGTGTCTCGGCTACAAATTTCCGTCGGATGCCATTGCATATGAGCTGTTATAGAGTGCAGATCAAGTTATAAACAATTTGTTATTTTTTACTTCGGTCGCGGTTCGAGGTGAAGTGTACCATTGAGCGACGCTATGCAATTAATGTTTGTTTTAAACTCAGGAAATCGGGTACTGAGATGATGACTATGATTAAAAAGTCTTTCGGCGAGGGATTCCTGCCCAAGGTTCAGGTTTACCAATGGTTTAAATTGTTTGGGTAGGGAGGGGGGGTAGAGGACATTGAGGACAAATCACGCTCTGGCCGATCATCAGCGTGACAAAATCGTGAACATTTGGACAAGGTGTAGGATGTTTTCAACATTGTCCGTCGTTTGAGTGTTAGAATCATGGCAGAAAGGCTGGAACTTCGAAAAACTACTGTGCAAGTGATGGAGAGTGCAAGAGAAAAGTGTCCTTGGCATCTGTAAGACGGTCACCATGACCTGGGTCCTCCACTACAACAATGCACTGCGTCACACATCGCTAAAAGTGAGGGATCATTTGGCTAAACTCAAAGTGACAACGCTCTCTTAGGAACCCTGAGCCTTGCTAAGTCCTGAACTAACCCTAGCTGGCTACGTATTGTTCCATCCAATCAAACTCGGCCTAAAATTACACCATTATGAGACCGTAAACAGTAAGTGGCCACGACAAGCGTGAGGATATTCTGGTTACTGCCTTTCACGAGGCGTACAAAGCTTGGCAGACACACACCAACCAATGGTGTATAGACGCTTATGGGTCCTAATTCAAAAATTATTAAACATATGTAGCCAAAGGGTAAATACATTTTTCCCCGGATTTAGTCATTACTTTCCGGACAGACCCTGTTTTTACATTTTCTTGTAGCTTCTTGCGGTATTTGACAAAATTGACTCCATTCCATTTTGTCAAACCCTAATACTTTGTATTTTGTCCAGTTTATGAAAGAGATCTTTTGGTGCTGTGTTCCAGACTACTTTATAAAAAAACTCAAGATATTTACTATTTTTCTTGAAATTCAGCCAGATCGCTTTTTTGCGCCAAAGTGCATGCTAATAATGCATAATACTGCTTTATCAGGACGTACAGCTACCCTATCCTTATCCCACTCGTCGTTCCACCGCTGGACTCACAAAAACTATCCACCCCTTCGCTAAAATATTACTTACCCATAAGCACCTCTAATGTAATAAGTTAAGCATTTTGAAATTGTAATAAGTGGGAATGTAATATAAATGTAAGCACTAAGTGTAACAGAATTACAGACTTATTGTTAGTACTGCATTTTTTCCGGTATTTTTAAATTCACTCAAAGCGTATTTTAGTATCATCCTGTATTTTACGTGCCAAAATACATGATGATACTGCCGGACGTATGGCCACCCTATCTTTATCCACCTTTCACCTCTGGACCCACGAAAATCAACCACGCCCTCCCTCTTTCGCTTCAATCTTTCCGGACCATCGGCCGTGACGACCCCGCATCGCTCATACCTGGACTTGGGTCGCCCACGCACTCGCAATCCAAATTACCGTTCTACATACACATCTGCACACCGCCGCAAGGGCGTGCGACGTGTGGGTGTTAGGACACCAGCGATGGAAAAGGGAGAGAACAGGAAAGAGGGGCTGGGAGAGGGTGAAGGGATGAAAATTGAGGTCTGTTTTGGTAGATGTGTGTGTCGTTCTGTTTCTGTTTCAGTCGGGAATGGTGGGTGGGCAGGAAGAATTTTGGTGCCTATCTCTGCAGCGTTGTGTCTCTCATATTTTGTGGACCTTGTATGTTGTACAGATGCGGCGTGGAGGTCAAATAATTTCCTTAGTGTCGACCTGAACCTTGTGTGATCAGAATTTTTCTAGTAATCTTAGAGTCACGTGTGACCTCCCGAGTCCGTAGCGGCTCCCAACCCAGTCCTTTCAACATTTGTGCTGCATTTTCTCGTAGCTTTTTGCGGTTTTTAACAAAGCGCCTGGCTCTATTTTGTATTTTGTCCAGTTTGTGAATTAGATGTGTTGGCATTGGGTCCCAGATGCTGTCGGTTTATTCGGGATACGCGGCCCTGCTAGCGTGAGGTAACATTTCTCTTTTACAATTACGTCCCACAAAGACCTTACTATTCGCTTGATAAGTCCTTGTTTTTATGTTGATTTCCACCAAAGTTTCGAATACGTTTCCATATGATAGGTCGTAGTAAACACCCAGGCATTAAACTTCATCCGCGACGCTTGTAATTACTCGATTCGATGATCGAGTTTTCGTGGCGATGCTTTAAAGGTGAATGTTGAAGTGCGGAGTGAGGGATGGTGCGAGGATAATGGGGCGTTCGGTTTCGAACGAGAGTGTCTTTCTAGGTTTGTTTAGGATTCGGGCGATTTGTCGCCCGCCAAGTTTTCATTCCAAATTTTCGTTTTTTCCTACGAGTATGTGGTGATTGTCTGCCTAGCTTAAAGATATCTAGAGTGGCGTAAAAACGGGGGGCAAGGGTACATTTTCCCTCCTAAATTGTTGTGAAGGGCTCCGGAGGTGCGAGCTTTCAACTTCAGTGTATATTTCTCCAAATAACTGCACACACTAAAACGTTTCTAGTGAACGTTGAGAGTTTTAACGGAAAATTTCAATTTTGATTTTTAACTAAGAATTTTAGGTTTTTTGGAGGATTGATTTAAAGATTAAAAGCATTTGTTGATAGCAGGGCGCCGTACGACCGCGGAGTTACCAAAATGGTAAAAAAACTCCTTCTTAAAAACCTTGTTGTTACGCCGCCGAACTTGTAAAAATACCTAAATAAAACAAGTGCCCGGTTGGATTTAAGTTCATTCTCTGGTCTATTACTTCTCATTTTTAATATTGTCCTCCAGTTGTTTCAAATTCCTATCCAAAATATATCACGGCTTAACATAAAGTTAAACAAATAGACTTCGGACAGAAATTTCGGGACCGCTTGGCGTATTGGAAACAGCGACCAGCCGTCACACCACCAGTTTGGTTTCCGTGGTGACGTAGGGACAAGGTGGTTTGGTTGAGTGGACAGTATCGAGAGGGACGCGGTGTAGGCTCTCCGGGAGGTGAAAAGGAAGAAAAGAGAGATGGCCAAGCCTTTAATTGGATCCGGCATCAATTATCGCGCGGGCAAGGTTCAAATCCGAGAGAGGGGAGGGGCATATACGTACACTCGGTCTCTCCCGCTCACCCGGAAAGCGCCCCCCTGCCCCCAACCCTCCCCACCCGGCCAGTCGCTTCATAATTGCATTCTCATCCCACCCTCGGGTTATATGGTGGCGTTAGTGCGGGGGGAGGGTTGAAACTGGGGGTTGGGGTGGGAGGTAGGAAGAGAGGAGACGGTTAAGGGGTTGCTGTCCTCGTTTTTGGTGGCATTGAAAGAAAAGAGGGTGGAGTGATTTTTTTGGGAGGGAGGTTGAAATAAGGGTTTGAGAGAGTGGGTATTGCGAGGATAAGGGGGATTCAGGTTTTTGACCGAGAGTGCTGTGAACCCCTTTTTGGGGGGCTGTTTAAGGTTCGGTTGATATGTCGACGGGAACGTGGTGCGTGGGGCGTAAACAGTGATTTATTGGAGGGCTTCGTAGTTTACTCTTGCGGGGGTGTGAGTGGGTGGGTGAAGAAGCATTGGGTTGCCCGTTGGGTCTCCTAAAACGATTCCAGCCCGTTTTCTCACCCTCAGAACATTTTCTCATTATTCTCTGTAAGGAAACCTGATGGGTAGGAGCAGAGGAAGTGTAAGCGAGTTTATTAGCCCTTCCTTGAAATTAATTCGGTAAAACACCAAGGTCGTTTTTCGTGATTTTTTCGGGAATGTTTTTGCCAAGTCTATGGTCTGCGAATATTGGATGTACATGTAATTCAGAGGGGTCCGATAAATTTCTTTACATATGATAGGACGCCTCTGGTGAAAATGAGACTAATTTTCCCAGCAGCTTAATTAACTGACCCTATCCTTGGCTATTTTTTTTAGTTTTGGTGAGTAGATCAAGCTCTTCCATGTATCATGCTACAAAAATTATCGTAGTCATCTAGAGTCATGTCATCAATTGTTTACTTCTTGATCGAATGTGCGTTTATGCTAATATAAACAGAAACTGAACTCTAGTTGCTAGATCTGAGATATTATCCGTGAGCCTAATTTTTCATTTTCCTTTCGCCAAAAAATGTGCGCATGAAATAGTGATTTTTCATAAATGGCTGGATGTTAGACTGCGGTGGCAGTATGAATTTGCCTACTAATGTCAAATGGAGTTTTCCAAGAGGACGAAATTGAAGTTCAACTTCTGATGTATTTTTATACATTTTGAATGTGGTATTCTTTCACTTTTGAGTACCCATCCCAAGTTTATCTTGGCTCGAGTGATGTTTCATATCAAGTAAAAGCATATTAGTATAGCAAAACATCCATTCTCCGGAATTAGCTTCAGATATAAGCTCTTTATGTGGCGGGATCCAAATTCTCATGGTATATTCGTGAAAAACTTTGAAAACTGGCACACCTCGTTCATGGTGTCCCAATCTCTCTTCCTTCCGCGGGATAAACTTTTCGTGAATTTTTTCTAAGTTGCGCTTTTTCGCATAATTTTCCACGTCAAATTGGTAAATCAAGCTATCCTCACCGGTGAGATATCACGAGGGAACATCTTCTAAGTCATTTCAACGTCTATTTCTATGTAAATTATTACGTCAGGCGATGCTGGTGCTCGGCATTTTGCTCGCTTTCACGGTAGATGCTCGTGATGGATCGGATCTTCCATTCATCAACCAGTACGACGCGACTGGTTGTTTCCCTCTGAGGGTTGTTTTATAGAAGGCAAAAGGACACCCATCGTCTTGCCTTCCACTCTCCCGGAAGTTTTGTCTCGCGCAGGGGGGAAGAAAGGGGGGCACTAACCCCTTCCGCTGGCTGGGCGTGCCTCACGGGGCACTCTTGGAATTCGTGCCGATGAAATCCTGCTATTTATTTTGAAACCCTAGCGTGAGACCTTAAAGGCTGGCGAAGTATGGGGGTGGATAGGTATTCCGAAACCCCCGTGTGTCGAGAGCCCCCTGGCACCTCGTCCGCTTGGTTGATGACTCGATGAGAGGAGAGAGTGTCTCTGGACCCTGACTGAAGACTGAGGCCGTGCGAGTTTAAGGTGGTTTGAGCGAGATGTTGCTTCATATAAAATTCAAAGATTTTTTCTTTTTTATGAGGAAATATATCTCATATTTCCAATGAAAACGAAAAATTAGCCACTTTCCGTATTACTTTTCGAGATACCTAATAGCAAAAAAATAACTAGAGAGGAGAGGATGTCTTTGGACCCGGACAAGGTGTGGATCCCGACGGCATTTTCGTCGGTGGCGGCTGCTGAACCTGGCATTTAGGGCGTAATTGACGTGGACCGAGTAAAATGTTACCGCTCTCTAGGAAGGGGACGGGGTGGATTTCCGTTTTTTATAACAACGTAATGCTTGCGTTATGACGTCATGGATAAATAGAATTCAATGACAAATGCAAATGAAGGATGGCAAAACGCAAAATGGAGAAATATCACTATCGTACTAGATCGCTTGCTATCTTTGGTAGGTGAAGGTAGTTGAAATATACGGAGTCTATGTTATAGTTAGGAAACGCATCATTCGCTGGAAGAAAGAGGAGAGAGGAAGAAAGAAGAGAGAAAGCGTAGGCTGTAGCGAGAGGGAGGGAAGCGTAGGAACCTTCTGGCTGGTAGGTAAATGTTTCTTGCAATTAGTGCAACAACCCTCCACGGCTTATTAGCAAATTATCAATGGTAACAATAATCGTACTCCCGCCGATTCTGACCAAGAATTCGGCGGGGCAGCACGCGAAAAAGAGCCGGTGGCGTAGCGCTGTGGCGCCCACGTCTAACCCGGACTGAAAACTATGTCTATGTCACGTTAAGGTAATTTGAGCGAGATGTCTTTTCAAATAAAATTCAATGAACTTGATTTCGTTGTGATTTAATAGATTTCATTTTCCAGTGATACCCAAATATCAGCCACTTATCGTATTAATTTGCGTGATATTCCTAAAATAATACAGGCTGCTTTCCATGTGATATGGTACGGCTGTGTGCTCTGAAGAGTCTTTAATAAAAAAAATAAGGAAGTTCTGACGCATAGGTTGCGTCAGTAGTTTCAAAGTGCATAGTTTGTATGTTTTTTAAACTATTTTGAAGAGTAAATAAGCTATCAGCATATTACTTATTACAAAATTACAAAGAAAACCTTCGGTTGTGAAGGTGTTTTCAGAGTGCGGCGTGAAACAAATGAGTCATGTTTGAATGGGTCAAATGAGTCAAGATTTAGTTATAAATATTTAGATAATTACTAAGAATTTCGGTTTTATAAAGACGCCAGTTTTTGCATAATACATAATACGATATTTACTTCATTCCGCTTACATTTTACATAAAAATTCGAATATGGACTGGAGAAAATCATAACTAGAGTAAAATCAACTTATAGCTCGGCTAAAAGTTCCTGGCATTTCGATGCGATACAAAGAGGAAAAAAAGGCAGAGAGGTTGGCAGCGATCACAAGTGGTCTGTTTGAGGTAAGGAAAGAAAATGACCGATTTCATTCACAGCCTCTTCCAGCTGCAAGTTATCAAAATAAGACACGCACAGGTCAAAAATTGGTTTCTGCCCAAGTGCCAGAAACATTCAACCAAACTCTACCTTATGGTGGCTCTATACTTCAACTCTAACTACCTTTATATGAAGACTATATAGTTTACGGGGGTTCTATATTTCAGGGCCACCTCAAATTTAACGGTCGTCGCCTAGTGAGGTGGTAGAAGCTGAAGCTCTACGGGAAACCGTGAAAATGGCGGTGACAAAAATGGAGTGACGGGCTACATCAGCGATATCCTCGCTCGCCATTCTTTCTCGGATCACGCGCTCAGAGATAATGTAGGTTTAAACTATTATCCTCTCTGTGGCCTTAATGCGAAAACTTGATCAATAGTTAATGATTGCTTGTGAAAATGAAGAACCAGTTTTTGCTCTGAGTAGATTGAAAATCCTCCGGATTCTAGGCTTCGCAACGTCATCCGAAATATTACCAACAGTTGGGAAGTGTTGCTATTTTCTATAAAAAAATAACCGCTTTATCAGAAAACTATTCCAATCATAGCAACACATAGTTTTTCTTCTACATAGAAACAATAATGTAAGTCTTAAGGTAACGCGGTACCACCACTATCAGGAAATTAGTCAACGCCTGAACCGAGCATTTTAGTCCTCCTCCATTAGCCCTCATAAGTCTGATCAATAAATTCAATGTGTACAAATCCTCATCGGTTCTTTATTTCACCTCATTGGTTATATTTATTTCATAAGGATGTATTTCAAATTATAATGCGACGTTTTCAAGGTAACATGTAAGATAATGTTACTTTGTCAATGTTATTTTGCAATGCAAGGTCAAGGTTACCTTGAAAATGACGCAATAGACGCTCAAATCGATCGGTGAAATAAGAAACCGAAGTGGAATTGTACAAAGTGATTTCATTATGCTTATCGTTGTATCACCTGCTTCCATAAATTGCGATTTTGAATTTTCTAACTTTTACCTCAAATGCAAGAAATGTTGAAGTTGTGACTTTTCAGTGTACCTGGCGATGATCGCTATAAAGGACGAGAAGAAACTGCTGGTGCTTGAGATGTGAATGTGAGGGAGGATGTAGAAGATACTATGGATGGAAAGGCAGAAAAGCGAAGAAGTTTAAAGCATGGGAAGTTAGTAATTACCTTGAGGACATTTGGGGGAAGAAGAGTAAGTGGAATTGAGTTGGTATTAGGGTGGAATATTGAAGGGCGCGATTAATGGAATGATGCCCCGAAAAAACGAAGTAGGGGAAAAAAATGAGTTATCTTTCTAGATAAAATTAGGGTGGCCGAGCAGATGGCATACAAGCTCCTCTATAGCCTTCTACGCCTACCTCTCGTCATTCAACTACCTCTGAAATTTATAACCAGTTTAATAAGAACATGATGTCGGCTTGCAGTCGGTGTCTCGTCATACCTTGCTAGCCTCCAGGGCGAGTCTGCCTATCTGTCAGGATACTCTCGGAGAAGAAGGCAGCGATGTGGGGGAGGCGGAGGAGTAACCGACGAGCGGGAAGCGGCCGCCTAATAGAGCGGTCCGGGGATGATCTCGTGGTCGGGGGGAGAGAATGCAGCGGTTGGAAAATCTCTTTAGTCGGAAGGATGTTTTGAAGGGGTTGACTTGTCTCTCCTGGGGAGCGGAGGATGAGCAGAATAAGGGTGGAGGCAAGCGCGACGTGGAGAGATATGAGCGCGTCGGAAAATTGGGGCATAGGGATTTAGGGAATGCATACATTTTTATTTTTTTTATTTTTCCCTTGCCCCGGGGGCCGTCAGATTTTAACCCGATTTTGCATGCGGAGGGGTTCAACGTCTCCGAGGACGCATCTCGCGAGTATTTCTCGAGCGGAGATCTGCAGGGGATGTGGGTGATGCCACCTGTTTCACGTTTCTAATCCCGTGGCTCGTCTACTCTTCGTTGTTTGTAGCCTCGGGTTTTTATGCTTATTTTCCGGTGTTCGTGAGAGAGAAATACTTTGTTGGATTCTATATTAATAATGAGTGAAATGCAAAATCTTGCATATATAGTTAGAGGGAAACTAACAGTTGCAGCTGTTGCTTGTTTATGATCGTCGTTTCATATCTAATTTCATAATTCTGTAATATCTACTTCTACAAAATACCCTGCAAGCCACCTCAAGGGTGTGTGACAGGGGGTGAGTTGTCACTAACATGCATTTCGCTATACCTTAAAGTTAGTGTAACTACCACTATTGATGCATTAGCATAATTCGCTAATGCTTGTAACGAGGCGAAGCCTCGCAAGCATGCACAACACTATAGATTTGCTACCGATGCTAGAGTTATGTGTATTTTGCAACTACGTAAATGGACAGAGGTTCAAGAACTATGCTGAGCGTGCTGTCACTACTGCTACTGTCACTACTGCTACCTAGTAATGAAAGTGTGCTGTAAGTACTAGGTAGCAGATAAGGATACAAGTATTAGGGAGTACTACTACTGAGAGCTACACTACCTATCGACAAACCTAGTTTAAAATCTCATTGACAGCTATTATGGTCTCTTATCGTTCGCGGGAATAATGACATTTTAAATCTGTTCGTTCTGCAGTCTAGTTCCCTAATTTTATTCTCATTATCTGATCTACCGCAGTATGTCGGATCTCGTAAAATATTATGAAGGCCGTCACAGAATAAATCGGTTTGGAATTTACGTAAGAGATTTAGTCTAAATTTTAATCGTCGGTTTGAAAGAGATTCCCGTCCCAGTTGCTGCAAAAGGTCAGTAACACTAACGAGATTATCATAGCGGCCTTAAATGTACCTTGCCGATCTTCTCTGCGCGCGTTCTAATTCGGTTTTTAAGCCTAACTCATAATGATCCCAAATACTAGCAGCGTATTCCAAGTGGGGTCTCACAAGGGAGAAGTAGCTGATTTCCCTAACTTACCGCCGCATTTGCCAAGTACTCTTTTATCAAATCCCAATTTACGATTAGCTTGGCCGGTAATGTCCCTAATATGATTTCCCCCACGAGAGATCACTAGTCAGTTTAACTCCGAGGTATTTAACCGATTCTACAGTCTCTAATTTACTGTTGTGTATGTAATAGCTGTTATAAGGTGTGTTTTTCCGTTTCCAAAAATTTCATGGCAACGCATTTTTTTTTTATGTTTCATTCTAGCTGCCACGCATCGCACCACTCCTATATTGCCTCAAGGTCCTTAGGTAGCGCCTTTATGTCGTTATCCTTTAACTAATAGCTACTCTTTGCATTATCCTTTGATGTTATTTTATGCAGAATATTCAGAGCTAATATTCTACTAGTGAAGATACTGATAATAATTTATTTATTGTTTATGTATTAATAACGTATTGAACATTTTAATTGTTCCACCTTCTTAATAGGAGAAATCAGCACATACGGCCCTTAAATTGTGTTCATTTATCCAATCAAGAAAGACTTAGTAGTAATGTTTTATGGCGAACTGTATTAAACTGCAATGAAAATTTGAAGAAACGCTTAAGGCCTAGCTTCGTCGTTTGAAAATTAAATTACCAAGTCTACCCGCGTTTATTCGTCATTACAAGGTTTAACTTAGGTGACTGTAAATATACTTATGTGGACATGGAGTGCGTTTTTGGCACGACTTCGGACCATTTGATTCTGCTTTTCAATTATGTAAGGGATATCATATAAGAAGTGCTGCGTCGCTTCTCTTCTTCAGCTTTTGAAATGCTATTTAGTTAAAGCCTCTAGGCTTGTTTAAGGTGGTCAGTGAACACTGTTCTCCAGTCTTTTGGAAAAAATATGAGGAAATGTTAAAATACGAGGTTCATTCCACCTCAGTAACTCGAAACCAAATGCACTCTTAAGGTTTTGCAGAATTATTTAGAATCGACGTTAGAAAAATATCCTCCCACATAAGTCTACCTGGGGTTATTCAGCATAGTTGAATTTAAATCGATGCGATTATTTTATAATATTGCGTTAGCGCGTGCTTTGCACGATGTCAACCAACTTGATATCTTCACTATTAGTAATCCATCCGAAGACTGGTTTGCAGCTGCTATCCACTCCACTCCTCTCTCCGCCAGCCGCTTCATTAGTGCATTCCTTTATAATTATTTACTTTGACTTCCTTCATGATTTGCCTGATGTATTTCATTCTTGATCTATGATTTTTCCCATTCATTTTTCATTCCAATTTTGTATTCAGTAGGCTGTTGTGTTACAAAATGTGTCCAATAAGTTCGTTTCCCCTTCGTCGCGAGTTTTCATTATATGTACTTCTTTTCTTTCCGACTCATCGTAGGACCTCTTCATTGGTTATTCTCTCCGTCCATTTGATCTTCATCATTATTCGGTAACACCACATCTCTTTTGCCTCCATTCACGTTTGTTCTGCAGTTGCTATTGTCCAGGCTTCACTGCCATATGAGAGTCTGCCTGAAATATATACTCCCTACTTCTAAGTACTTCCCTTCTTCTAGCACTTGTCAATTACGTAAATTACGGTATTGTGCCCCTCTGAACTCAGGTCTTAAAAATTTACTTTCAAAGAATTATGCTTTGTATATTCCACTCTTTATTGAGTACTAGGTTGACCTGTTTCGACGCTATTTATGCTCGAGTAGATTTAATAGGAATAGGTTACAGGACTCTTGATAATGGCGCGAGCATAGATATCGTCGAAATCGGTCGAGGTAGTACTCAATAAAGTGTGGAATATGCAAATTATTATTATTATTATTATTTATTTATTTCCACATCCGCGAAAACAGCACGAACGGCCTTTTACATCGGGTGTATTAACATGCAACAATGGACGAACACAAACACCCATGTCCTGAGTGGTGAAAAATCCACTCAGGCGGGACTCGAACCCGCGAGTTTTCATTCATTAGCGATAACTTTTCTTTTGCTTTATAATGTCGCAATTGTACGGAGTGCATTCGCACACTACCACCTTAATTGAAAAATATAATTTAGTTCGAGCTTCAAGAAAAATACAATAATACCATCCAAAACTAAACACATTAGCATCGCTTAATTTATAGCCCCCTCAGACATCTCAACTCCTGTTCCCTTGGCGATGTGACCCGAGAGAATTCTTGAGCGACGTTGCTCGCTCCCCTCTGCGTGGAACATGGCAGTGGTGCGTAAAATGAGTGAGATGGAATGGTAGGTCACGTGTAAAAAGAGCCATGCATGCCACAGCAGCAACGGTGGCAGGGACTATGGGGGTGTTTTGCCCCCTCTCCTTCTCGTGGGGGAGAAGCCAAGGGGAGTAGGATAGAATGAAGATTCGGGCGGGGAGGACCTCTGCGGTGAAATTAGTGGGGAATGCCGTCCGCAGCAGGCTCTTCCGGTGAGATTCGCATTTCTTCTTCGCCCAGGATTCCGGCGGAAGATTGAGTCTTTCAAGTTGAGGGCAAGATGAACGCGCCCTAAGAAGTTTCTTCGGAGTTTGTCGGCGCTCGACGAAGTAAATATCCTTCGCGTCCATGTTCGCGGTGAAGTCATTTGTTTGTCGATTCCCCGCGGCAGTCGTCGGGAAAGCGTCGTGGCGAAGAAACTTTGTGCGTATTGTTCTCTTTCCTTATGAGTAATACGTGTCGTCAAGGGCGTTTGATCTCGTAATACGTACGACGTTGATTTGCTTTCCGTGTACATTCAAAGGGATCCCCATCATACGTTAAATGGTTTATCACCGATAATTCATTGTAAAATGCGAAAATGATCGTTGAATGCAGTCACTAGCTCGGGCGCAAAGTGTTACGCCAATGTGAGGAAATTTTCTATGAAAAATTATTGACTTGGGGTTTTATCTTGCACCCGTGCACGTGAGTTCGTATAATGTTCTTTGGCGCATATCGTAATGAATGAATAAAAAGTAAGCAGTTTGTTCTAAAGATACTAATATGGGTTGATTCTCCCATGACCATCTCTTATCAAGGATGACTACGCCTCCCGTGAAATAGTGTAGACTGCGGGCTAGCACATCTAGTTCGTATTTTATTTGATCTGCCTATTAAGGAAGGTGTAAATTGAAGTTAGTAAAAATCCATTAGATTTTTACAAACTTCAGGGACTTATAATATTTCTTTCTTCATATCATCATACGTCCTATCCTTCTTCATTCCGTCCATAAAACCTATTCTCTTTCTCTCGGTGCTGACCTGAACGGTGTTGGAGAACCAGGTTCGTACCCTGGTCAAGTCAAGTGATGTTTTTCACGATGAATTGCATCTAATCGAATTCATTGTCATATCGAGGATGTTGTTCTGTGCTAGCGCCCACGCTATTGATTCACATTCGTGCGATTTTGTTGATAAATGTGATTTTATTCTTTAAAAAACTTTATTTTTGCTTAATCTTTTGCGCCATAATGTCTTTTGTTGCCAGCAACGATCATCGTGGAAAGTTGAAGCTCCTTCAGAGGTGCGCTGTATCAAACAGGCTCATGCTCGTGAAGCTCTCGAACGTCTGTAAAAATCTGTCATCCCATGGAAATCATGAATGCCATATGGATTTAATGTGTCATCATTTAGCATAGAAACGTCTTGTGTGGGAAAAGGGAGACATTTGTCAAAATAACTCGTTTCCCAATACGTTTTGGTGCGATTTTAAAAGATATCATTGTTATTCTCAGTTACAGCGGTTTCTAAAATACGTAATAAATGTTGGATATCACTTAAAGTTCGAAGACCCTTTTGATGGGAACCTCTGTAAAACGTCGTAACATAAAATTGTGAGAAGCCTGGCCGTGCATTATTCTATAACGAAGAATAGGTACTCATTTCAACATTTTTCGTGCATATCATACAAGACCTACACAGTTGTTTTCCTTGTTTTGGTCAGCGATCTTCGCGTTAAATATGTCTAAATGTTTTAGTGACGACGCATTTATCATAGTCAAAACCTTTGAGGTGATTTTTTTATCAGAGCATATTCCAGGCCTATATGTGGGCCGTGAGACACTCTCGGAATGATTTCGCCGTAATGTAGGTATACACTGTGATTCACTTATACTGTCAAGAGATATCAAAGTGGATTATTGAATATAACAAACCACGTAAACTTAGGTCAATGTCTCATGCTGATGGTCACCTCAAAACTACGCTACCTGCACAACTCTACCCTTCAATAACGACCTTCCTACCAACTGTGACGTTGGTAACTTGCTAAATACTATTGGAATAATATATTTACTTTTTTCTCTCGTAATTGTTGCTTTCACCTGAAACTTATGTTTTCATTTAAAAAAATAGTTTGCCGGAAATAGTTTATTTATTTTACTCATATAGTTACTTATCAAGCTCTTTCTAGTCCATTTTAAATTAATCGAATCGTGATTCATATTTTTTCAAATATTAAACTGCCTTAAAATGTTTCAAATAAAGTTTCAATGCGATAAAGGCAGTAAGTTTATGTTTTTAGCGCAACGTTTTTAATCCAAGTGTATGCAGGGATAAGTTTACGTGTACGCAGAAGATAAGTCTTGGCTCATTATCCCCGAAAGCAACATTATGATACCTGTTGTTTTTGTATCCTTTGCTGCAATCCGCATTATTCCCAGAGGCTTTGTGAAACTCCCGTGATTTTACTCTTTTCTTCGGGGTCTCATTAGAATCCACCACCAGAGCAGAATTCCGTTCTGATACATTTCAAGCAATGCATACCTTCTTTGCACCGGATAATCGTTGTCTGGTTTACCTTATGTGATTTCCCAATTTATTTAATTTAATTTATGATCATCAGCCGTAATTAGACGTTCCTGAATTGTATTTGATTGTGGATTATACTATTATCTTCTGATTACTATTATCATATAATAAATAACCTACCATGTGCTTCAACGAGAAAAAGCGTAATGTGAATTAAATCTACTATAGTTTTTCAAGCGTGCCAGAGATATCTAGATGTTTCAAAAGTTTGCCCGCTTTCTTAAATTTATTATGATTTCGTTAAAGTTCTATAGTCAACGATGTCTATATCTGAATGCGGCAGTTGCTCGTCCTAATCACGGTAGTTTTATTTTTTTACAGTTACAACTTTTTGTCCTGTATCAAAGAAAATACAGCATTCCTATCAATTCTATTTTTGAATCTTGTTTTTAAAATCTTTAACACGAACTGCAAAGCGTCGAGGCAGCGTAGAAATCAATGAGAGAACCAGGTGCAATACAAGAGGGGATATTTTTGAGAATCTTCCGTGCATGAATTTCAGCATGACTCAAAAATAAATCTGAAAATGAAAATGCTTGAAGCCCGCGGGCCTCTTTAACTCCTTTGTTGAGGCTCTTTTTTCGGATTGTTTCGTTCTTGAATCCCTCCTCTCTCCGTTCGCTACTTCAATATTCTTTTTCCTTCTCAGGTATCTTCATTTCGTGTTCGCTCTTTGCTTCTTTTTTGTTTCTAATATACTACAAATTCTATGTTTTTTTAATATTCCATCAATGAACCACAAACGGTCATCCTGTTAGGTTTCCAACGGACAAAGGATATTAATAGAGTGGCTTCTCGTCTTAAATTTAAACTTGACTGATAATGTCAAAGGTGATGCTGAAAGGATTAAATTATGTTGTGCCTACTCGGAAATTAAAATTTAAAAAACGTTTTATTCTTTTGTATCATCCTGCGTGGCATGAATGTCATTGTGCCTGTAATCGGTTTAAGCCTACATTCGAAGGAATTTCTGTAACTCATTATTTTTTCCGCTTTTAGACATCCACACTATGATCAATAGTTTTATTTGGCTAATCCTATCTTTCTCTTGCATAACGGGTCAAGAAATTATTGAGTTTTTGTAGTTTTGTCCTTCTAATACTATGCGGTGAACATGCTGCAACTCTTCATTAAATTCCGATGACATAGTTAAATGTTATGAAAGTTTGATCGGAACCGTTTCCTCAAGTCCATGTGGTCCTCATTGAAAAGTGATTCGTTAATTTTGTAAACTCCAAACCATACTATTCATCTGCTCTTTAGAAATAGCTTTTTTTAACCTAATAATAATTTTATGAAGACGTTGTACATCACTCTTATTCCTATTTTTCTCGTTGGGAGAGCTCTTTGTCTTTTGGTCCTCAGTTTTATGGGTCATTCGTTCTCCAGTATTATTTTATTTTTCTGGAACACCATTTTTCTGTATGTAATATCCACAAATAAAAAATTACTTATGAATGTGACAAAACCTAGGAAATTGTTTGACACGTTATAGTTATAGCAACGAGGAAATGAAAGTTAATTTCGCTCCATTTATTAGTGATAAAAAAAACGGCTCGGCATTTTAATGCGTTTTCATGTTGCTTATTTTGTTAGAATGAGCGAGTGCTACCAGCATTTGACGCTAAAAATCTCTCCGGTAGTTTGTTGTTTTTCTTACCTTTGCTCCTTGCAATATTTGTTATTCTTAGAAAATAAGTTGCACAAAAACAGTTATGTTGCCCTTCTAAATGGCATATAGTGTTACTAGAAAAATAAAATCACTGATAAGTCGAATACCATAACCCCTTTTCGGAATTTGTGAACATATGTATTATTAATTTTAGACTATTTTAATTGCTCTAGAGCTATATTCTAAGTGAACATGATGTGCCATAATTTTCATTTATCCATCGAATATTTCATATCTGTGTTACTTTTCATGAGCATGAAAATATTTGCAGTTACTACATATATTCCAAAAGTGTATGTATATGTTTCGAGCTTCTATAACACGATATAAGCCATAGATTCCGCTCCATTCACCAAAGAAATTCATTCCACACCGAAATAAAAAATTTTGTTCGTGTGCCTAATTTAAAAAAGACAGAATTTGGATCGTGAAAGTTACGATTCGTTACAGTTCCCAATGGGAGTTCGCGCAATAGCTCTCAGACAAGGCTGTTGTCTGAGAATTTTTAACTGATCCCTCCGTATTTTCCCCATTTTTTTCGCTTCTCTCTCAGATCTTACCTCTCCGAACGAGAGAAGATTCCAGAGTCCTCTCGACAGCGATTGCTCAACATGTGATCCGACACCCACCGTTCTCGTTTTCGAGGCCACAACACCACCCTACCGTTCATTTTCCTTCCCTCCGTCTATCCCCCTCTCTCTCCCTCCGTCCCCATGACAACCACCCACTGACTTTTCACTTCCTCCTCCCGTGTATCCGAGGAGATCCCTTTCCTTTCCCCCCCTTCTCCCCCACCCTCGCAGGATTTTATTATTTGCCGAAGAAGGGGGATGTGCTAGCGATCCCTTCCTTCAAAGATAGCTTCACGCGACGTCGAAACTTCATTCTCTCCTCCCTCCTAGCTCTGGCTCTGATCCGGTGAGCAAAAAAGTGTCGAATCGAATGATCTGAGGGGAGAGGAAAGGAAATGAAGCCAAATAAAGCCGAAATCGCGTGATATCGCTCGCTTACCCTCAGCCGTTTATACTTATGTACACGGATCCGTTTTCCTGCAAAGCTGAAGAGCGTCACAATCCCACTTTGTCCCTTTTTTATTATTTGTGGCGTGTTTTTTTCCTCTCAGCCGTCGGGAGTGTAAAAAGTATCAAACGACGAATAAGAATCGTAGTCCGGATTCTCATTGAGAGACTTGGCAATCTCTTCCTTCGACTTACGGATTTAGGATGGGGACATAAATCGGGCATTTTCGCCGAAGTGGCCCGCTTGCGGATTCTCTTCCCTTGTCTCATTTGCATTGTGCCCCGTTCGATACCAGCGAAGAAGTGAAGTTGTGGCTGTAAATTCGGGTTTTGGAGAACTTAAAACT
This sequence comes from Pyrrhosoma nymphula, assembly GCA_963573305.1. Classification (NCBI taxonomy): domain Eukaryota; kingdom Metazoa; phylum Arthropoda; class Insecta; order Odonata; family Coenagrionidae; genus Pyrrhosoma; species Pyrrhosoma nymphula. The sequence continues at coordinate 98,600,719 of OY754329.1, forward strand.
TGACGATTATGGAGTAAATGGTAGTGCTAGTAGCGAATAGCTATGAGAAAATAGAGAGTTATAAGAAGAATATGTTTAAAGGGACAAAGAAATAGATGCACTTTTACGGTAGATGAACATAATTCAAGTCCACGTAAACTTTATTAGCTTGTCACTGTTATCCAAAGAAAATTTAAATCCATGAGAGATGAGCAATATGTCTCCTACTTGCTTCAGATATTTGTAATGGACATGCAATTTCAGTGAACTCATAGGGAGCGTATCAAAAACAGTTTCTACTTTCTAAGAGGATCACTAATTTTTTTATTCACATAAATAGTATATAAGTAAATAAAAGGTAAAAAAAGTATAGTATTCTTAGATCAGTGGTGGGTAGAAAGATTTCAGAGAATATTTCAATGGTGTGGAATTGAAATGTTGCCACCAGCGGGATGAAATGAGTTCTTTGTGAACGCTAAACTGGTTTTACTCAAATAAAATCTAGCGAATGAAACTAATTTATGAGGTCCAATGCAATTCTTCCTTTATGTGCCAACGGTGATCCCTAAATAAGGCCTGGATTTAGTTCTGATTAATTTGTTTAATAAATTATTACTTTACACCGTTGATATCCGTTTGTTTCTCCCTTTATTTTCCATACTGGAGCGAGCATTGAATAAGAAGGAAGAGCATTTATTTCCCAAGAAAAGCTGTTTTTCTCTATAATTACCCTGAAGGTATGGTTAAAAAACTAAATTCATCCTAAGGGATGCAGCAAAAGATCAATGAAACGGCAATGGCAGGAATAGTAATAATCTCTCTTCTTGATCGAATTCCTTAGAATCGAATCAGATGATGGTTATACATAAATATGCAAAATTTTCTGTCACTGCCAATTATTATTTGCCTTACAATATATGTTTTAACCGTCCGGTGGGCGCGCAAAATTCACTCCCACGAGTGGGCGCGCCGCGGCAATTTTACCGCAAAAATAAATTGCATTCCTATATTTAAGGGCAAGATAATTTACTAATAAAAAAAGCTGATTAAGTTGATACAGTTACATCTATTATTGTTGGACACTGAATGTACATCTTAGCTCATATCTAGGTCCTGTTCATCTTCCCTTCTCATACATCTGTCTCTTGACGACAATGCCTCCTACATACATTATTTTTACATCAGTGGCACACAATTTTTAACCTGCAATTTTTATGCCACCTGCAAACATGGCATATTACTGGTTTAGGTGCTTCAGGAACCGGTTCCTTGTTCTTATATTTTCCTAAAATTTCTTTTGTATGTTTAGTCAAACGTCAAACTCTCTTCGATGTCACACAGCTGCTGAAGCGTCCGGTGGATAATTGATCCGGATATCGGAAATACTCCCTCCTATCATGAAAAATGAATACCTGGAGACACAGGCATTAAATACAAACGGTACCAAATGGAGAGCTCAGAAACTACAATATCTGGCAATTTACCGCGGGCGCGCCCACCGGAGGGTTAAACGATATTTTTCTTATTCACATCGTAATGAATCGAATGGTAGTGCATTATATTATATAATGATAAAGAGACAAATCGTATTACTGTACTACCAGTCTATACGTACGCTTATTCAATTTTACGTATTTCCCAGTCATAGTGATGGTGGTCATTTTGTTACCTTTTGTTATCGATTAGTGAATTTAAGCAAGATAAATACGTTCCATTGACAAGTCCTTCCCTCCCCCTTCAGAGCTACGTCATGTGTGCTCATGAATGAGTTGAAAAGGAAGTTGCCCATGTAGGTATCAGCGAGTCCTTCGGAAATATTTTAAAAATTGTTGCTACGAATTCTGGAGCAACTGCGATTTTGCATTCTAGACGTTCACTGAAAGGAGCGAGTGAGTAAGATACTGTTTGATCCCGTGGCGTTTGTAAGCAACACGTGGTACCGCAGTGTCTCCCTAAGCCGACGCGACGGCTGCACGTACTTGTCTCATGGGTCTTTTCTGTCATGCTAGTAGATCTCAATTTATTCTCGTTTCATAAATATTTATGCGTGGACATCGCGAGGAGCTTCTCTTTTTTTCTGGAATATCGTTCGTGGATTTGCGGCCTTAGTACCCATCTTTCCTTCACGAGTTTTCCATCTCAAGAGCGACGTTAAGCAAAGAAACCGAAACCAGATGATCTGCCTCAACTGTGTGCACGTCATTTCTACTCCATGTACAATTGTACATGTCTCGTCTTTGTATCGGTGCGCGGCTTCTTCGATTGTTGCTGAGCTATGGTAGGCGTTAAAGAGATTTCCCTGTTCTGCCACCCAAACACTCCCTGTATTTTTTTATTTAAATACTTTATATTGTGCCTTAAAGTGTCCTCTATTGGGATACTTGAACGTTTTGGTGATGTTACCGGGAACCGGACATGGATTAGTCAAGCATTAATATTTGTGTCTGAAGAGGTTCAATGTTTGTTCAAGATACATTGCTAACATGGTGGAATTGTGTCGTACTAGTTTGTATTATTTTAGCTGTTAAAAGCAAAAGTGGTGTCAGTTCTTTTTACCATATATTAGTTAGGTGTGCAGAAGCATTCATCTATCTGTATTCTGTTATGTGCATGAGAGTTGTGACTCTAGGTTCAGCGTTTTTAATCTAGAAAGCAGAACTTAGGATTTATTTTTTTACTATTTTAATTTTAGCCTCATTTTTCAAAAAGTGGCATTTTTTTAGTAACGCGATCATTACTCTCAACGGCACAGTTGATTATAAGGAAAATATGCCTGCCCACTAACGTTCAGAAACAAGACAAATACGTGTGAAGTTTTAAAAGGATGTTATGTATGTTATTGAGTAAACTTAATCTGTAGGTTACAATTGTTAAATAGGCTTAAGCGTCTAACTTTCGGCTTCTTTCAAGACTCAATGGCGTATGTCACGGGAGGATGGCAACGCTCCAATTTATTCTAAATAAATTACTCAGGAACAATTCTCATCCTATCAATATAGAAATTCTACAGTGAAGCATGCGTTCAAAAATTAAGATCGGGTATTTGAGGTCATGGAAACCACCAAAGTCATGCCACTAATTCAGGCCAAACAATTTACTATTATCAGCAGTTACTGTTACATTTAGCTAAAGTTTCCTCCTGTAATTGGCTTACTAATTGGCAAAATTAGTGTGATTAAGTGAAAATAAAATCTATTTTTCGAAGTAATATATGAAAACGAAGGTAAAATGTCGCGCGTCTTGTTGCGTATAAGTAGATGGAGTTTATTTCTTTAGGTGCATTAAATAAAATAACGTGGTATGCATAGCTGTGAAACACATATGTGAATACAATCATTCATTGCAAACGTTTCCCCTTAATTAGATTCTAAATGAGAGAAACCGCTTGGTGTTAATCCGCTCTTTTTATTTTAATAGTTGACCGGTTGTGAAGATTGCTATTTGTCATTTCCAAGAGGTACATGAAATCATGACTTATTGAATTGAATTATGGACATGAATTATGAAAATTGGTCTCTCCATGACAGATTTTAATATTGTAACTGTTCGGCGTTAACTATGAAAAGTATGGATTTTTACTAGCTCTCTCTCCATAAGAGTGAGGCCTGAGTTAATTTACCAACTCTCAGTTCCATTGCTAAGGAGTATGAATAAGCTACCGTGAATTAGACTTCCTCTCAAATCCTGGTTACTTATATAAATGTATATTCTCTATCGGATAAAGTTGAAATTATATTGCATTTTCATGAATATTTTTTCACAAATCATCTTTCCAATTACCTCCGCTAAAAGCCAAAATAGGGTATTACCAGCTATTGGTTTTGCTTAAGGGTGTTGGAGCATGGGAAAATAGAACTTTTACTCTCCAGTATATAGGGTAAGTCCGGGAGAGATGGCCCCACTTTTTTAAAGTGATCATATTTTTGTTAATCATGGTAAAATCGGTTCAATCGTTTGTTGTCCTATAATATCATAGATAACGTTATTAGTATTTAATAAGAAATAAGTGAAATTTAAAGCGAAAATACCTTTAAAAATCAATATATTTTTTTCTCATTGGTCCATCTCACCCATATGCTATGGGTGAGATGGACCAAGGATATTGGGAGAGATGGACCATAACTAAAAGGCATTAAATAAACTTGAAAAACAATTTCTCTGTACAAAAGAATATTTTAATAACACTTTGTGGTTACTAACAATGTTACCAAACTATTAATTTGCAAAATTAGAACATATAAGACTCAAGAATCTAACCAAAAGGATTAAACGACCCACAAAACATTAAAATGTAATGAAAAGGCCAAGTTTTAATATTGGAATTACTACTAACTACAATTTCCTTAATTATTGGCTCGACTATATTTGTTTTTTAACATTTCAGTCCTTTGATAAAGTAAATCTAAATTATCAGCTTTTACTATAGTGTAAAAAGTGTGGTCCATCTATCCCAACTCGAACTGGTCCATCTCTCCCGATTGTATGCGAGAAATGGACCAGGCCATTTTTCTGCTTTCCCCAATGCCAGGGGTGTATAGTGAACCGTTACACATTGTTTTCATCAAGTGTGATGACATGAAACTCAATGTTATGGACAATTAAACACACTACAACTAAAAAACGTTAACTATGAAAAAATATTTTACTCGCCTGATATCTTTTTCCTTGAATAACTATCAAATAAGCAGGTCAAAGCGGCTATAAACAAAAATACGTGTCTACGTAGTCAGCCATGACACCAGCATGAGAATAGTGGCACACTAGAGTGGCTACAGTCCGAACTATGCAATCAGTCCATCTCTCCCGAGGGGCCATCTCTCCCGGACTTACCCTATGTCTTTTTCTTAAATAATATCGAAAGAAACGAATTGTTTTTGTAGAAATTAAATGGTTATCAAATGAGTGCTAACACATTTTAGTTTGAGTAAATAAGAAATAACTTCGTAAAATGCTTTACTTCAATAGGAATGGCACTTAAGGGCTGGATTTGGTGTTAATTTAAAGATATGTAAGATCTTTTGTGATGTGCTACACGAAGTCGCGCGCGAGCTACGAGACTACGATATGCTGTGGGAACCAAGCCATTTCATGAGATCCGTTCTCATCTTTCATCTTGAGAGAAATGTGGAGTGCAATTCCTCTCACATTGAAAACTGTTCGGAGTATACCGCATATCCTCGTTATTTTCAGCTGCTTGCTTTGATTTAAATCACATGGAAAATATCTTATGGTGGACCATTTGGAATATATTTCCCGCCTCTGAGAAAACGTTTGCCAGTTTCCTGGCAGTACTCCACTTCACTTGAAAAATAAATGGTCTTGATCTTATAGGTAATCAATAACATTTTCCATGCCGAAGTTATGACTTAATATATTGTTGATTATTACCAGTTTAAAGGCAAAGTTATTGTCCGTGAAATACATGCTTTTGCGATGATTTGGGAAAAGTTCATTTTGTTTTGGTCTTGTTTGTATTGCAGCGTGTCCGTGAAACTCTCGGATTCTAGCCCAAGATCCCTACCAGTTCATTCTTTTTGTACCCTTTGGTTTCATCTGGTGTGCATTATTTTGTTGGTAGAATACTGTCAGGGTTTTATAGAAGTTATTGGTAAGGCATGTTGCTGTTTATCCATGACGCCAAAACTCTAAAGTAATGGGCTTTGAGGCGTGATTTACAGTTCAATTTGGTATTTATGCTTATACTTCTTCACCAATCGGATAAATTCTACGGATACGGGAAGAATGCTGAAGATACGCACGTTTATTCTACTGCCTACCTAGCGTATCTCAGGACATAAAGTGCAAGTTGGCAAATAGGCTATTTACGAGATCTTATTCAAAGTATTTAGTACCGTGTTCAAATACACTTTCAAATACTTGAGTCAGCCTGGCAATGAGAAGAACGTGGTTTCAGAATTTTCGCGATGGCCTTTCGTCATTTATCACAGTGTAGATGAAGACTTTATCCTTTAATTTTCTGTTTTTGTGCGTTCTCATTACCACCGCATAAGGGGTTCTTGTTTGATAAGCTCTATATAACTCAAGTTGATCACATGTTAAAATGTCGACAAGCCGAGGGTTCTGTGGCATTTACGGAATGATACTGGAAGGCTAGCTTACTCTGTGGTGAAACCAAGAAGAATTTAGTTCCATAAATCCTCTTTGCTCTTGAAAATTGGTCGCCATTACCTGCTTTCACAAACGTTTACTGGCTACATCTTTAAAAAGTATGACATTCTTCTAGATGTACCTTGTGCTCTTAACGCCGACGACACAGCTCAGCCGAAGTGAAGGGGGTGGAGATATCCTTTCAAATGTGTCTGTTCGTGTATGGGGGATAGTAATAACGCTGTGATCCAAATAACATCAACTCTCTATTATGGGACGGACGTATTCGCTGAATTATGTGCATACTAAAATGATACAAGTCGACAAGGGGAAAGACATTCCGTGGATCCCAAAGCACCCAAGCACCCGTATCAGCCAGACATGGGAGACAAGTCATAAACATGCGGGTGGACATGGCCTTACGGCTTAAGGAATGCATGCTAGGGATTTGCCCGTCTTTTTTCGGTAAGGGGGAGCAGATTCAGTGTCGTTTTGATACCCCTCTTCCCCGCACCTCTCCTTGTATCTCTGCCTGTCGACAACCTCCCCCTGAGACGGCTAGGTAAAGGTTACTGCTGTGGGGAATAAGTGCGCCGGGCCGTATAGACTTGCCTAGGTCTATTGCTGCGGCGAAACAAAAGCAGGGTAAACGGGGGAGGATAATTTTTGCTTTATAGCATGAAGTTTGGGGTCTGGGCGTGTTCCGGGAATCCGTTTCTTGGTAGCTCTTTGAAGGGTCGTCTCCGTCTTATCTTCATCTACTTCGCTATTCGTCTTTCTATTTCTCATTTTCGTCTCCTCTTTACAGTGCTAGGGTAAATTCGATACAAAACATGTTTAACGAAACAATACGATCATGGATTACCTTTGTGAGTCGCTAATATCCTGGATTCCTTTCTATTCTCCATAAAATGGATGCATTTAGAGTTGAATAATGCTTGTTATATGAATATATATATTCAAACATGAATAAACTCTAGGTATTTGGTGAATTAATGGACGCATTTGCATTTCTCCGTGATTTTTTATACCTATTATGGATGTGATTAACATAATGGCCGCTGACCGACGAAGACACCACCAGTCACTAGACGATAGAATGAGCAGTTTTATTAAAAATGAAATCTCATTTACTATAAAAACCTTTAAATGAGCGTGTCATTCTATTTTTTCAGATCTGAATTATACATATTTAAAAACGTTTTCTCCTAATAAGTTGGCTCTCAACTCATTACCTTTCAGTTAAAGAATTATTTTTTTTTATCTAAACTGTGTTCATCACGCCTTTTTCAAGTTTTGCGTTCTCCAGCGCCCTTAATGATACCTTATCTTTTTATATAACTTTGTTAACTGCGCAATATTGATCAATAAACAGTCTCTGATCTCAGAGCGTTGTAATACTCACCCCTTGCCACACACCCCTGAGGTGGCTTGCAGGGTATTTTGTTGAAGTAGATGTAGTATTATTCATAGAGAGCCTGTAGGTGCAGTCTCTCAGCTCTCTTTCATGTGATTCTGAACTGACAAATTCGAAGACGAAAACGTACCCTGATAGGTGTGGAGATATGGACATTTTAATTAGTTGCCAAGGGCTTTTCCTAGCCTCATAATCCAGAGTTTGGTTATGTTAATCCTGTTTAGTTATGAGCGCTGTACGAAAGAATGCCAATCCAATCTTCTAGTGAGAGGGTTAGGAGTGGTACAAAAGATTATTTATTTTGTGACTCAACTAAGTTGTATATCGATATTATTAGTAAGTATCAATATTTTATTCTCAACTGAACAAGCAGAATTTTGAAGCAAAAAAATACGTTCAGCAAGAGTGATGAGTCCTTTTATGGCCCTTAAAAATGACCGTATTAGTATCTACATTTTAGTCGGAGGGTGTGGTAAAAACCTTGAAGTGTGTAGTTGTAGTGACGTTACGTACTTTCAGCTGTAAGTATGTAGTGTAGTGACACTCCTATCAGTATTTACGAAAGAGGGATACACTTTCTGGCTCGTGGACCGTTGATTCTATACTTGGCGTTTTTGACACTAATTCGGAAATAGCTGACAATTACAACCATTGTCCCTGAAGCCTCATTGTCACATGATCGCACGTGGATTTACTAACCCTACCTACTGTAGTTCTTAGATTATAATTCTCCAGAGACACTGTCATATGTAAGCCATTTTTTATTTAGTTTTAGAAGGAGAAATATGCTTGCATTAGATGAAACCTTTGTTTGTGATAAAATTCACCAATGATTTTCTGTAGAATTTATTACAACCTGTTACGAAAATAAATTATACTATCCGAAGTTAGTGAAAACCACTGACGTACCGAGCTGGTTTTGAGATTGCCAAATAGTCTCTGGAAGAGAAACTATTTCAATTGGAACCGGATTGTCTCCGAATGATTAAGGTCTCATTCAAGTCACGTGTTGAATCTGCGTTGCTGCTGCGGGGAGGAAAAAAGCTAAGGTTTTGGTGTTCGTCATTTTTATGAATGGAAAGAAAACGATTCAAGTGCGTTGACTGCGTTTTCGTGTGGTGGTGTTTCGGCATTTTCATGTGGAATCGTTTCGGTTGGCGGAGCAAGAGAAGGGAGAAAGTACCCTCTCTTGCTCATTGTGCACTTCATCGTTTATTTGAGAATTTCGACGGGTGCGTAACGCGCGTGTCCACCGGGGTATGATGTGGAAACCCTGGGAAACGCGTTCTTCTAATGCCCATCGGGAAAAAAAATTTTCCTCACCCTCTTGTGCCTCGTAGCATATTCCATTTCTTTTGTACTTCTGCCTCCTTAAGAGATTCTCCTTTTGTCTTCCCAAGTCTCATCCTCACTACTCATTTGACTGCCATTTCGTCCCGCGCCCATGCCGTCTGCTGACATTTAACCTCAAGTAGATCTCATCCGGGAGCAAGGGGAGGTTAGAAGAAAAAGAAGACGGGGGCGGACTGCTGTTGATGACGGCCGAAAGTGGCGTGGTGGAGCTCTTGAGATCACAAGGGGAAGGAAATGGACTCGTCATTTCCATCCTTCCTTTGGACGAGAAGGGACAGAGGTTGGGATTTAAGTATGCTTCAAACGTTTTGGTCATAAACTAGGCCATTATACCGTGACTATACGCCCGTCAGGCTATCCGGTCATCTCCTTTTCATTGCAGGCCGCCGTATGATCACCCTATTCTTTGTTCTTTTTTTAGCAGTGGACTTTGTTCACAAGTGCACTCTGGCTTTTCCACATATTTCCTTTTTTGGCCACTTGTCGAGATTTTATCGGTCTAATTTCATATGCGCAAGCAACGTTAGCTTCTTTTATATTGAGTCGGAAATCGAGCTGGTTTTAAGGGTAATATGTATGATAAATCTTTTCTTGTTCCAAGAGTATAGGTTTTATTACTTTTCCTAGGAATTTGGTTCCGAGTGTTTTGAATTCTGAACCTTTGCCGGGAGTAACAATGGCGTGGCGTGCCATTGCTTGCTTTTAAGTGCCAGTAGAACACCGATGATTAGCTAGGATCTGGTGCTCTCCCGGAATGAGCTTCTCAAAGTTCTCTAGGGTTTCCAACCGAGTCAGACCCAGGTCGAGTCTAGTGTCGAAAAGTCGGCCATCATGGGCCTTCTGACCCGGTTGGAAACCCGAGCGAATTTTGAAAAACAATTTCTTTAATTGATTACGGGGTATGAATTATATGCTAGGGAATACATATTTTTTATTTCGAGAATAGCTTCATCGTAACGCTATTAAATGCACGAAAATACTGTTTTTTTCATTGCGAATATGATGGGGAGTTGACAGTCTCGGGCTTAGCGGTATGGAAATTTTTCATCGAAGGAATGAGAGCTGAAATACTAACACTTGAATTTACACCATGCATTTCATTGATCAGGACCATGATTTCCTTATAAAGAACTGAAGATACTGCTTTGCAATGAAATCATGGTCATGATCAATAACATGCAATGTGGAATTTGCAGTTTTAGTATTTCAATTTTCATTGCTATAAAGGGTAGGCTGCCAATTTACTAAAGTAAACTACTGCTATGCCTCAATAAGATTTGAATCTGTAGAGTCCGTTTCACGTAAAAACCTATTAAAGTTGCCTTGTTCCGAAGGAGATGGCTCCAGAACCCGGAAATCGTTTATGTCTCTGGGATTTATGAACGTAGGAAATATTGGATTTATTCATGAATAACTTGAAATCAGGGAAGAATTTGTCATTTCTCCCACTTGAGAATGGTTAGTAGTCTGTCTTAAGGTTGAATATAAAGTCTGTAGAAAACCTCATGAATATAATTTTAGGAATAAAAAATCACTGAAGGAAGTTTTTTATTGGTTTGATTTAATGCGAAGTAAGATTGTAGAGAGCGTGTTTCAGACTAACAATAAGGACTCAAGTGTCGCGTGGGTTGCATAACAAATGGGATAACTTTTTACGTGCAATAATTTTGATAACGTTTTATCGGGTAATAATCGTTTAAACGTTTGATAATCGTTTAGGGGTATCTAATTAATAGTTAAAGCTTGTCTCAAGTGTACAGATATTAAGGAGTACGAATTGTGATATGTCATAGTTTTTACGGGTTTGTTATAGCTATATTGCCCCAGTCACAAGAAATTTTCCTCTCACCGTTATAGGTTTAGGATGTGGTGAATCAGGTAATACCATGATTGTGGTCCTTATCGTAATATCATGCTCATTTATTCCGCACGACTTTCATGGTTTGTCGGCCGATTTCTTTACTACTTTTTTCCCAATTTGGTCTCTTAGATAGGTACTTAATTTTTTACATCGATAACTTCCATGCCCGGTCTTATTCCTCGAACACCCCTTTCTAAACATTTATTGAATTAAAAGTTCCAGTACGCGTAATCTAATACATAACGTGGTTCGAAAAAATTAGTAATGGAAGCGCTATCGTGACGATCAATATCCCTGTTTCTATATGTAAGACAGTTTTTGTCTGAGAACCTTAGCAACGTCAATATTTTCTACATTATTTCTTCTCTCCGATCTTAGATAGCATTAGATCCGAGAATATTCTGGAGTGGTGTCCAGCATGTGATCTCAACTGATTTCCGTGAAATTTACATGTCCATCAAAGCTGCGGAAATGTGTCAAAGAGGTTCCTCCGTGGCGTTTTTTGTAAAAAATACTCAATTCAACCTTTTTGTTTGCTTTTTAGAAATAAGTTTGCTTTCACTGAAGTCACGTTGTAACATGGGACTTAACTATTAAAAACTAAGTTCAGATAAACAATATTCAGATTATTCGACGATTCTACTTTAATTTACACTTTGTTCCAAATATAAGATTCTACTGCAGAACCATTTCAATAGCATCTTTATATTTTTACTTTAATTATTGTAGAAATATGCTAATAACTAAAAAGGTAATATGGTAAGGTGCTAGCATTTTTTACTGCGATTTCCTTAGAATTCTTGCTTATTATGAAAAGTTTTTCACAAAATGGCGTTAATATCAGTTGTAAAAACATTATTTTCCCACATTTTTAGCACCATTTTCCCGCCAAATAATTCTTCCAAAGTTCAATTAGAGAATAAAATAGCGGATAAAAGTATGACTTTTTTGTTAATATTACGGAGTGGTCTGTCTATAGATAGAGTATGAATTAAATGACATTTAAGTCATTTTTCAATGGAACCATTTAAACATGCTGCATAATGATGAGCCCGACCAGCGGCTTTCTTGACTGAATCCTAAATATGTAGCCGCTGCAGATGATCCCAAATTTGATCTCACAAAGATCCGCCTGATACTCCCCGACTCTACCCACGCTACTTCGCTGCAGCGCCCGTTCTCAAGTCGGTCGATTTTTGCGAGCGGGCTAGCACATTAATCCTGAATGCTTATCACTCGTTTAGAGACGCACTGTGGGTTTCTTTTTTAAGGTCGGATGCGTTCGTATCCTTTGAGGTTGCGTTGCCGTGTTTGGTGGACTCTCTTCTCCACGGTTCCTAACAGCCGAAGCCATTGGCGGCGCTCTCTGGTGAGAGAAGGCATCGAGTTGAGATGTGGTGAAAGACTGGCTTCAAGGGTGGCTTGAGAGCGAGTGGGCGGGCTTGAGGTTTCAAAGGCGACGGGCGAGTGTTCCCCGGTCCTTGCCCTCCCCTTTCTTTCTGTCAAACCTTCCTTCCTCCCGCCGCCCTCTGTGTCGAGTCAAAGATTCCTATCCGTTTGGCGCCGCACCCTCGTATCTTGATTCTGCGATTCAGTCGTTAAAATGAGTCCATGCTATGTGCCGTCATCAGAAGGGCTCTATTTTCTCCACTTATGTGTAAATGCTGCGTAGTTTTAGTCTTATCAGGACATCAGGTGTGTACTATCGAGAAAAGTAACCGTTGTACTCCCTATTTTGATTGCCTACGATAATCCTTTCCATTTTATTCCAACGCCGCCGCGTTCATTTTCATTATTTATGAGATATTCTCATAAATAATAAAAGGGAACGTGGCGGCGTGGCTGTGGCTAATTTGTAATTCTTTTCTTGATATTCTTGACGGTCAAAATGCTGTGAAATATGAGGATCTTCGCTATTGATTGCTACGAAAACGGTAGTGGAGATAGGCTTTTCAGGTACTGTGAGTTCTACTACCATTTGGATACCTTTATCCTTGAAATTTGGGTTGATTACATACCTATTGTGAATTACTGCCAGATGTTTGGATCAAGTGTTTTCTCTTCACCCCTAAATACAGCGTTTACATTGCTATAATGCTGATTAGCGGTTTTATACGAGCTTTTGTTTCGGTAATTGCTGTCATACATTGCTCTCTTCTCGTAGTTTTCATGACTTTTTAAGTTCTCGGATAGCAAATATCCATCCTTCTCTTTTTTATTTTATCCTAACCCTGGTCCTCAGCGGTCTTTGCATGCAACAAATATGCCCTCTATGAGTCTGTTCAACAGGCTTTTTTGTGCAGTTAAGGATACCTGTCCATGTGCCTTCTCTTTTGGAGTGTTTTTGGCGGACTTAATCTGCACACATTGTCTACAGGTCTTATAATTCGTTAAAAATAAAAGTTATTTTCTCCATAAGCAGCAGATAATGTCATATTTTATTTAGCAAAGTTTGAGTTAGTAAGTTGCATCAGGTTAGATGTTTTTGTTAATTTCGTTTGGTTGTTCTTTTTAAAAATTATTGGTTTGCTTAGTTTTGCTTAACCAGCTTAATAAAGAAATTGCTGCTCTTCTATATTCCGTAATCTTTCTACAGTAGTAGTAGCGTAAATAATTACTTTTCCTCTCTCTCTCTCAGATTTTGAGTTGCTTCTTCAATTTAAACCTTTCGTCGCTGAGACCTCCAGCCGGAACTGTGCGAAGTGAAGACATTTGAAACTTTCGGTGTTCAGCCCTCCATCATAAAATTAGTTGATCTCACAGGGGAAAAATTCATCGCATCAAATCCAACTTCCGACTGTGTGCCTTTCGTAAGAATGACCGGGAATTCGATTCTCCCGTGAGTAATTTCACCGTCTTGGAGCGTGCCGCACGCAACGCGAAATCGCTCCTCCGCGGGAACATTCTGGAGCGGCAATCGAATCTTCCTAAACGGTCCCCGGAGAGACGCAGCGCTGGAACAATACCTCGCTTCATTGCACCCCGGGAGGCAGCTGGGGAGTGGGCGGTCGTAAGAGAGGGGAGGGGATGGCAAGAGTGATGTGGGGCGGTTGAGATTTCCACCGATTCCGGGGAAACGGAGGGCGTATTATCCCAACTCCCAATCATCCGAACACCGCTCCTCCTGCTGGCATTCGTCTTATTTTCCTTCCCTCCGAACCATCCCGCTTGAGTCTCCAAGGTTACTTGCCAAGGTTAAGGTTGCTTATTTTTCTTCTTCTTCTCCACTTCACGAGTTAAGTTATATAGCCTGTTACAGTGCCCATATCCCCCGAGATCTACATCTACTTCTTCTTCCAGTGCTCTTAGAAGCTAAAGAACACAGGCAATCTCTCTCAATCCATTCGGTCAACGTGGTCTTTCTACTTATATTTAAATTCTTTAAATATTCCGTTTTTATGAAATATTTTACACTGGTTTTAACGTCTTCATTTCTTATGTGATCTCTTTTTGTACATCCATTTACTTTTTTTGTATCCATACGCTTTTTGTTAAAAATCATTTATTGAGCTATTACATATTTACTTTCTTGTTTATTTGTCGTTTCCCATGCTTTGCTCACATTCGAAGCTGTAGTTACAGCTCATACTTTCCAATCTTACAATTGGGGTTTTTTTCTCGTTGTGTTTTCAATATTCTCGTGACGGTACAATTTACAGCAATAATTTTATTTAGCTTCTGCTCTGTATCTTGACTATAGTCATACGTAGTGTCAAGTAAAGCAGGTGCTAGTTAAGGTTAATTATCATTAAGGCTATTAGAATTCATGTCTTTTGAGTTTCGCGTAAACCCGATGGATATTTTTTAATCCCCTAAGCACATCTAGGACAAACAAAAACGACTCTAGTAAGAGCATATTGAGACAATTATTTTACGAAAACTCGCCCTAATACGTTTTCCTTTCCTCCCCCAATTTTCATTTTAAATTTTCCTCTACCCTCCCTTTTAAAGGCTAATTGCCATCACCCTCTGCCGCACGCATTTGCAGTGACTCATAGGGCAGTACATAGTCTCTTCATCTAGGGCAGTACGTGGTCCCTTCATCCAAGGATGTTCGTCTCATTCCCTCATTTACTGTTTTACCTAATAATCTGTAGATTTTTGAGCTCTCTGCGTTTGCTTCTCTATTTCGAGGTAATCTTTAAGCTTTCTTTGCCCCCATACTTATCCAACATTCTCTTCTCCGTCATCTTCTTCAACAAACCGTTTTCTCATGCTACACACTTTTATTGGATTATACTTAGGGGAAACGGAAAGAATCTGAATTTTGATATCACCAATAAGGGTGATATGGGAATGCTGATTTCAATAATTTGGATTTCCTCCAGCTTATTGGTAGGTTCTTCGGCAGTCCATTCCTTAACTTCCCACGCTCGAGGTGATAACTTTAGAAAAATATTTCTCTACTATTTGAGTGAGCTTTGTATTTACCTCAAATTATTGTGTTTTCGCAGCCTGCTCTGCTCACTCACTAATATCCAAGCTTTTGTTCTTCTACAAATTCACCTTCCGCGATGAGTGGAAAACCATATCTATAAATTGTAACCGATTTGATATTTATCATTGCTCTCCAAAATTTGCCCAATGTGTACACATATCTTTTCTTTTCCTTAAAGTTTCCAAATCTTCTATTTTTTTCAGTTCTCGGGACGCTTCGAATAGCCGAAGCTCTAGTCTTAAATTTTGGTGTTTTTTATTTAACTTATTACTTAACAACACAAACGCTTAATGCGTTTTTCTTTTATCCTAGTGCACAGAGCTATAGTTGCTTTCTTTGCTTTGCTGAGAGTTTGCATTCGACTTAAGTTGTTATATCATTTTTGTAATTTTTTAAATTTTCATTCGTCTCTTGTACCATAGTTTTTATTTGTTATACAAATTGCCGCAATGAGGATTTAATGAAGGAAGTGTGTTTTCCGGTTTCTCCTCGTTGGTTGAAGCATCATATTACTGAAAACACAGGCGTCTTCCGGTCAGAGATTCGATCAGTCTCTGAAGAAAGAGACTCCGATCCCTCCGCGGCAGCCTAACGCAAAAAATACACCCGTGTAATTACTGCTGTACTAGCCAGACAGTCGGCAAAATTAGCTAGTGACTATCGGTCCAGCTAAGTACGCCCTATGCAGGACTTTGATTTACGTAAATACTGGTGGCTGATGGTATTCAATCCCGGCCAGCAGCTCTATACTACGCCCTTAGCACCGATGGCAAAACTGTTCAAAGCAACGCAGAGAAATCTGGGATAGGAGTTCTTTCATGATGACAGCCAGTTTTTTACGCCTATCCTTTTACCTCTCTGTAAAATTATATGATAGTTTTTGTTTAATTACCAGTCAGTTATCCTGTCATCGTACGAAGAATCTTTTATACCATCGAAAATTGCTTCCTAGGGCTGAGACCTAAGGGTTTATTTTATTCTATTTGAATCTATTAACTCTTTTCTAATGCATTTTGCTTTGCTGTGGAAGTGTTGGATTTTGTAGGGGAGAGAAAGAGGCTGAAGGGATAAACTAGGAGGAAAAAAAATTGGGATTGGGTGGAGGACGTATTGAGGAATAACAACATTCGAGAGGTTAATAGAAGGGAGAAAGATGGGTTTGCTGGGGCAAGGGAGGAGAAAAATAATAATAGTAATCAGCACAAAGGAAAGTAAAAGATACGGAAAGCTTAAAAGGGATTTAATACTTGGAAGTAGACAGTTTTACGCAAATAAAACGCTTGGGAAGAATCCCCGAGGTCGAAGAAATCATGAACGGATGCTTCATTGCTCCAATATTGATACCACAAGAATATATGTTAAATAATTTAAACTATGTCACAATATCGATACAATTGATAGAAATGTGATACATGATAAATAGGACTACATAAAACTAATGAATAGATCCTGGAGCTTTAGGTAGTCCATGAGTATACCTGTATTTAGGGAATCATCTTGTTACATGGTGCCTGGGTACAAAAATAATCTTAGCAACTAAAAGAGTATTTGCTCACCTGTTAAAAAATTAAAAATACTCTAAGGGAAACTTAAAATATATTTCCAAATAAAAATTTGAAATAAGTATCTCATCGAAAGCATATAGCTATGCCATGGAGAATATAGTTTCCTAGCCCGTGAATGAAAACGAATTTGGCGCAACGAGATTAAGAGAAGCTTTCTAAACTTTCATGGTTCAATGACCTTTATCTCAGATGTCTTGAGAAAAAATTGATCTTACTCATTTTCTTTATGTTTTCCGGCAACATAAAAATGATTTTTAGAACCCATGTAAACATTATGCGCTTAAATACTGTTAGGGTGAGTTTAAGAAGCGCGTAACTAGGTCTTATTAGGTTGAATAGGTTTAAGTTACTTTGGTAGTGGATATTTCCGCACCTTCCACATAATAACTTTAGTATTTGATAAAAATATAGGTGCCGTAAAAGAGTCTTTTATAGCACTGTCTGAATACTCGAAGGAGGGATTCGCGGAATGGGTGACATGCATGCAATGTATGCCTTATATATGAGAAGTGTACGTTGTAGAAAATTTTACCGAAAACTCAAATATGTAATCCTTATGTGTGTGACGGAATCAATAGTAACTTTATAATTTTTATTAATTCCAATTCTATAGTAACTTTGAAAAGTTTTATTTGCAGACGACCTTTATCATCGCATAGACAAAATCCTGAGGTGACCTGAAATTTATTCCTCATATTTGAGTAGTGTACATGATAGAAAATTATTGTTTTAGTCATAATGATTTTTGAACAAGTAACGCCTGAAAACATTGAGTTCATCTTATGTGTATGAGTCAACGGCAGGCATTGATAATCGCCTTTAAAAAGGGCATGAAAAATTTCAAAAGTCATATGTTCCTAGACGAAATCTGACGTCACTGCACGGTGTCACATCCCTGATCCATGTATATCATGATGAGAGGGATCGAATCAGACCAATTCGCCGTCTTCCAAAACGGAAATAAAATGGGTTATTTTCATCACATAGGTATTATAAACCTCCTGAACTTCACATGAAAACGCATTGGATTACTCGCAGAAATACCGCTCCGTGACGTCATACGCCATATTTACGAAGATGTGTTTTGACGCCGAAGGGCGTGCTTAATTTGTAAAAATAAGTATTTTTATCGAAACAACATTGTTTGTCTACTAAACAAACAAACTACTATTTTCGGTCTTCTACCTTCACGTGCAAGCAACTTTAAAAAATAAAGTATGTTCCCCATTGTCCAAGGAACTACTATGTACCTGGTAAAACACTTACAATGTCTTCTCTTCTATATTATGTTCTGCTTCTGTCCATATTCTCTATGTAAAAGTACAACGGACATCCAGCGCAGAATAGCCCAAGATAAGAAAATGTTCATGATTAAAAGACAACTACTGTATTCAAAGAAAATACGATTAAACGGGGAAACAGTATGTGAAAACATATTTGTGGAGCGTGGCACTCTATGGATCGAAAACATGGACTATTGGAAAAGCAGACCAGTAAATAATTTAAGCTTTTGGAACCTGGTGTTGAAGAAGAATGCGGAATATCAAATGAGCGGATAAAATAAGAAATGAAAAAGTATACAGTGTAGTAGAAAAGGAAAGAACTATGTGGAACACTATACGGAAAAGAAGAAACATGTATTGGGCATTTTCTGAGGCCAAATGGGTTTGTGAGGAATATAATCGAAGTATAAGTATAGGAAAAAGTCTCAAGAGTAAGACCAAGAGATAAATACATAGACCAAATAAAGAGGAAAGTACTAAAGAAGAACAACCAGGAAGTAAGGGAACTAGAATTAGCAGATAGGGAAGGATGGAGGGATGCATTCAACCAATCTTAGGATTGAACGACCAAAGAATCCTGTCCATTTTCTCTTCTTTGCCCTCATGGGTTTTCCCATCCTCCGTGATCTTTCGTGTTCCCCTTTCGTCTTTCGATCAATTCTCCATTTCCTTGGCAGACATTCCCCGGCTCGTGGGACAACAATCTAGTCGAACGACTGAAAACGCTGAAAAGATCTTGAGCGACCAGCCCACCCGTACCTTCCCAAGTTTTCCTCGCACTTCCTAGGTCTGTAAGTCAGACGGAAGGTGCCGTCGTAATCCAACTTCTGGTCGTAAATACTTTTTTACGTCAGGATCGGTTTTGGGAGCGAGAGTCTTGTTAAAAATGAAATACGGCCCAGAGAGATGCTTCGCCTTTTCTTCGTCCGGAATGCGACATCCTTTTCAAGTTATTGGGAAGTATTAATTCAGCGCCGTTCCAGGTTTTGTCCCCGTAATCGCTGATTTTTTTTCTTCTTCTCTGTAGCAGGGCACTTGACACAAATTTTTGATGCAATGGAGGACGCCGGGAAAATCTCGGGGGTCGAAAACATTTTGGGATTTTTTTTCTATTTTTATCTTTTTCATATTGATTCTCTTATAGAATGCGTGTTCTTGGCCAAAGTTTAAAACTCAATGTGAATTAGATATTTCATGAGTATTTATCTTTTGCCTCGGCTTCTTATATTATCAGAAATCATTAAGGTATATGGTTTATAATCTGGATTTTAGAATTTCACTCGTTACTCGCGGTCATTTCGTTTTAACTTTCTAATCTTCTTTTCCTTAAACGAAATGACTCTAAAAAGGAGGAATATTAGGAGTATCAATAATAGGAAAGCGTGTATAAAGCAAAGCACGAGTGTAAGAGAAGCTAAAGAGATATCCAAAGAAAGGGGTACATTATTAAAAGAGAGACTTTTCTAGGCCCAACAGCAATAACTAAGTTCTTTGACTATGCCTACTCCGAAAGGGAATTGCGTGATGGATATGAATGTATAGTCTCTCCTCTTTAAGAGATGCTATTCCATCTTGTCATTCAATCAATGCTAGTCTTGACTCGCCACTCTTCTAATTTTATTTTCCCTCCTTGTTTGTCTAGACAAAAATTCTATGTCTCAGAATGTATTCTGTATTGTATTCGTTCAGTGAAATTGCTCACAATCTCATATTTCATGACCTCCAATTTGTGAAATCTAGGCTTAAATTATTGCATCAAATTGAATTATATTTTATATCGATACATTTCTCGCTGCTACTGCCATCGGTGAATAGAACGCATTAATTTTCACTGAAAAGCTAAAAGAACCATAGGAAAACGATTATTCGGGAAACTTAGGAAGTTGAGGCATAAGTTTTCCAGCTACACAGTCGGCGAAAAAAAGATTGGATGAAGATGCTATATCATCGGAGAGGAGGAAGGAGGAGGCAGACTTACGGACGCGGGTATGAATTCATCTTTTAGGGACGGCGACGGGGTGGAATATGGAACGAGACCCACCAGTAATGCCGAGTAAATAAGTTCTAAGGCTACGCAGAGTCGAAATAATTCGTCGAGCTCGAGTTTATTTTTCGTGGAGCTATCAAGATCCACGTCCCAACTTCCCGTGCGAGATTCGAATGAGACCGTCACGAAAACGAACTGACAAAAGCGTCACGGGTGAAAAGAAATACTTACCCACGCTAGTTTTGTTTGTCTGGGGAGCAAGGATTTGGACCGGAGGACACCAAATGGGAGGAGTGGATTAGACGGAAAGGGTACAGCCCGATCCTGAAGGGAAGGGACATTGGATCGCTCAACCCTTGCGTGGTTAAGAGGATATGGGTATCTCATTCGCGGTAATCCGAAATAAAATGCTCCGGGAACCAGATTTATTTTGGAATGATTTTGCTCCGTGTTATTTTTACGGTTTGTTTTTTCTATCTCCATCTTCCCTTCCCCACTCCTCTTTTCCGTCACTGCCTTCGTCTCTGAGGATGCTAGCGGGTGCGAGTCGGAGAACGACGTAGTCCGCACCCGGCCATGACGTCATGCACTCCTACGCCTCATCTTTGTCGTCTCTCCTCTCTCTGCATGTCCCTCCCCATCCCATGCCACTCACTTTTTCTGCCTACTTAAAAAAAACCAATACGAGCCACTCGAGTCCCACTCATGTTCCCCACTCTCCCAACCCCTCGCCTCTCCTCCGTCCTAAAACTATTTCAACGCCATCACAGAGTGTGTACAGAGAGGCCAACTTCCGTGTACTACTTTATCTAATTGTTGCGCGCATTCGCCATGTTTTAGCCAGTTTTTATAAAAAAATCCTTGCTTTACGCTCGGTGATTGTTGTTTGATTTTGTGATTATATGTTTGGAAGTGGTTCATAATAAAACTTCTGTCCATTCGTCAAATTATATAAACTTTTGCGGTCCATGTTCGTAAAAGACTGTTCTTTTTGGATTACCAGCATCAGAATTTTTAAAAACCAACGTTTCCTATACTTTACCTGAGACCTCCTCAAGGCTAATGAATGTTTCCTTTACTGCGCATCAAAATGTCTATTCTCATAGAGGTGTGAGGGGGGGGTGAGAATGGGTGTAGAACCTTCTGGATGTTATTTTTTTTTCTTGAAAGCACTGATAGCCACGACTCACCAACTAAAAAATGAATAACATCCAGAAGGTTCTAAACCCATTATAACTCTTTCCCCTCTCACCTCCATGAGAATATGCATTTTGATGCGCAAAATAGGCAACATCCATTAGCCTTGAGGAGGTCTCAGGCAAAGTATAAGAAACGACGTTTTAAAAGCCTGACGCGGGTGATCTCAAAAGAACAGTCTTTGTGTACATTGTTCATTAAGATCGAACTAATATCAATAATCAGTGTGCAAGAAAAAATGATTCTGATTGTAAAAGAATACTAGAAAATTTGAGCCAGCAGTTTTTAAATGTGACGCATACTTATTTTGTTTGTCTTTCACGTGAGGGAAATCTGAAGGAAATAATGCCAAAGTATTTCTTCTCTTCATACCAAAACACGTAGTCAAACATCAAGCGTATCGCTGCAGCTGGCTAAGAACAGCTGGCTGGCGGATTTCGCAAACAATGATTACAGCTATTGTCGCTTTAGGCCTCTTTGTATGTACTCTGTAACGCCGTAATCACTCGGTATTAGTTCACTTAAACTTCCTAGATAATAAGAAATGTTTCGGACAGCAGCATATTTCATATTGTTCGTCAAAATGAATTGCTTTTGTCAAACCGGTCTGGTTAATCAAAATCAATTGTTTTGCTGGCGTAAAAGTAAGAGATTTCTACGATCTGTTTTCAATTCGTGCGTAGAGATAAATTTTCACGCACAAAATACCGGAACATAGGTTATGCAACGGTATGTATTTTGTTGTATGTTCTGCCGCCTATACTTACTAGAACTACCAGCTGTGCGTGCACTATTTTAGAAAACATTTCAATTTTTCATCATAAAACCATCGTCAATATAATCGTCATTATAATCGTTCTATCATTCGATTGGCAAGTATTCGATCAACCTTGGACTCGATCAAGTAGTTCCAGGATGGATCCCTAGGAAAGGGAGTGAGGTGGTATTTTAGTGGGTGGAGTAAAGAAACACTCAAACCCACTCTGAAGTACGCATCCCCCGGGAAATATTATGAGCAAATTTTACCATCTACCCTGGTAGTTTAAAAAAAATAATTCGATTGGCAAGTGCTATTAACGTCAATTCATAAATGGTCCGTCTTCGGGTAATAATGAAACGTTTCGATTCATAGCCATCTCTTTTCCCACCATGAAATTCCTCTCACAATTCAAATAGGTACTTAACGCCTCTCCTCTTGTCGAACAAGGTTCCTATTCTTTTTCTCTTTTCCGCGATTAGCCAACATGTCCCAAAAAAACTCTTCGCGTTTGAAAATCACCATCAGCTGTAACAACACTGATGTATGCGTTAACTGTCTATTTTTACCATTGCTACACAAGTCTTTAAATCACACTACTTGCCAAATGGCAGTAAAGAGCTTCAAGGTTACCAAATCTGTGTTGGAAAAAAAGGGAAGAAGTGAACCTGACTCATTTATCTTTATTTTTAGGCCAATTTTTACTAACCCTTTGATTCTGTAAGGCTCAATGTTGTATAGTTGCTTTTATTTGTGCCCACCTATTAGAAAAAAAATAATTATATTTATCAGGGTATCTACGTAAGCGTTCACGTGGCACCATTCACGATTCATTGATTATTTTTTCCTTGAATTGCAAGATTTTCTCACATAGCTGATGTACATACCGACTGCTATCGACGTAAAAAGAGAAATATATGTACCAACTAAATGAATAAATTCATTCACCTTTCTTGGAATGTCCAGCATTACACCGTTTGCACATTCTATTAATATGCCCTCAGTTGGTACGAGGACAGAACATTACCCTTAAGGATCATTTCAATGTCAAAAATATAGTACTAAATGTGCAAAGTAAATATATTTGATAATTAACGGCAATGAATGTCAACCATACATTCGATGCTGATGGCTCATGAAATAAGAGTTACTTTACAAAGTTTCGTACGCATCAACTTTAGACTAAAAAATATGAGAAATGGCTTTTTGATAAAGTTGAAGTAATTTAAAATACGTTTTCTCCCTAGGATGAAAAAAATAGTGTTGGCTCTTCCTTTAGTTGCATGCCACTTAACAGTAGTGGTGGGTTCAAATTTGAAATTTGAATAAGTTAAGTAAGTAATGGTAATTTGAGTGCGAATCGTGATTGAGCTGGGAACCTTTTCAACCGAATTTCAACGGGGTCAATCTCTCTCCGGAGGGTAAACTAAAATAATAATGGGATTAAAATCCTATTCCGCTCCCATTCAAGAATAGGCGATACCACTTCAATTCTAATGGGATGCGCTGAAACAGTTAATTATTTCAAACGACCCAAGGTCTCACGGTCTCGCTACACCCGCACACGTTCGCCTCCAGCGCAAAGATCTCTGATCTCCAGCCACCCCCGAAACTCCTTTCAAGGGACTACCGACCCTTCCGTATGTTTCTGCCGAAAACCTCCCCCTTCCCCTCCCGCCCACCGCTCCCACCCCTCGTAACTCTCCTGCGCCCTCCATGGCTACCAGAAACCCAAACCTCTCCTCCGCCAAGTCCTCCCATCAAGAGCCCGATTGGGAGACAAAGACGATCGTCGAAAGAGCCGAAGAAAGGGGAGTCGAGGAGAAGAAGAAGACAAGAGAGGAGTAAAGGGGAACACTCCGACCATCTCTTCCCCATTCTTCCCCCGGCTCGGAGAGGAATGAGACCGGGGTATGAGAAACAGAGGGTGTACATACAGTGTATGCCGAGAAAAAAGGGGTCGGGGTGGAGTGATGAGGAGGGGAGACAGAAGTGATCGGGGGGGAGGGTGAAGAGGAGAGAGCCACTCGTAAGACGTCGCCGACGAGGAGGGGAGCGCGTGTGTGTTTGTAAGATGCGGCGGCTGAAGTCGGTCTCGGATTTTCTCGGGGTGATCCAAATGTCACACAACATGAGAGGAGATGGGAAGGATGCCGACAGAGATCCCGGGCTCGTGAATCCATTATCTCGTGACGTGGGGTGCGCGGACTTGTGTGATGGGATGCCGTCGTTTCCACGAAACCAGACCACTGGGGCAAGGGAGGGAAGGGGTTGAGGAGGTTGCAGGGATTGGGAGAGAGAGACACGGATTAAAGTACGTTTAAACTTAATTGGTCACCGCGGCATTCGCGAAAGGACCTCTCTCTATTCGATGAAGATCTCTCCGCAATTTTTTCTGTCCCCCTCAAGGAAAAGAAGGGTCTCTGTATTCGCACTCTATTTACTTTGACTTGGAGCTGGCATGTTATGTCAGGCTCACGCTAAGGTTTTCCACCAAAGCATCACTCAAACGTTACCCTCAGGCCTCAGTAATAAGTTTGGCCGTTTCTTTCTATTTCTTGCTCATAGTCGTAAAATTTTGCGTTCAAAGTTTAACAAATTTATTTTTTTAAATATATGCTTGCTCATAGACCAACCCTTTATTCAAGCTTGTTTTAACGAATCTATCGATAAAATACTGCAGGTTCACTGTCTTAAAATCATTTCAAAATTGTAAAAAAATATATAAAATTATTTTATAGAGAACTTTACATGTAACAACGGGCATCTCGAGAATATTTAACGTGAAATCTTTAAGAAATCTGTGGTTAAACTACTAATTGCATGACACTCTGTATACTCTCAATGGAAAAAAATCACTGTAGCTGGTTTAATCGCTGGTTAGATAAAACGTTTCAAGGAACGTTTCCCACAGCTGGTTAATTTTCCGGTACTATACCTATTCATTGGAATTTCTATAAAATTCTTTATGATAAAACTAGCTGTGCCCGGCATTCGTTGCAATGTCACTTTTTCATTATAATTAGGCATTTATATACAAAGCAGACATGCAAAAAATAAATGATGGACAATGATTTTTTAGTCTATTCACAAAATTAATTACTCTATATTGAAGTCCCCATTCATTTCCAGAATGTTCATGGCTTGGCCCACAAATCTTTTCAGCGTTCAAAATCGGTCCCTAAACAAATGTAAAACCTAGTTCAATGAATTCCTCGTACCTACACAGGAATTCATAACGAACAAAGGATGGCATGAGTTTCTATTCAATGCCTAGGCTGCGTTTTATAAGTAAATAAAATATTCTAATGTTAAAGTAGTGCAAACTGTTTAGATTTTCGACCTTAAAAATACAATTTTAGGGAAAAGCGAAGAAAAATATACCTAAAATCGAATGCAAGAATTCAAAACCTTATTCTTTATGTGATATTATGATAAAAATTTAAAATCCAAAAGCAAACAAAGAAACCACTGCACCAAATCTTATTCTACGTACAAATAAATTACGTTACTTTTAACACAAATTATGTCTCACTGATACTATTCTGATGCACGTGATTGAGCAACTCGTAAACTATCTGCTTCGTGGATTGCTTGTTGTCGCTTGTTTGAAAAGCTCGTATGGCAACACTAATTTGTTGAAACTATTCGCGCTCCACCTATTGTACAATTGATTTAATAATTCAGAAACCTTCGAAGGTGCGCGCACAACAACTCACCTAAGTTTCCCCGGCATGCGTTCCAATGCCTCTTTTTCTTTCTAAGTAGGCACATGTATGCAAAACAGAAACATTTACATGTACAAAATAAATGAAAGACAATGATTTTTTGTGTACTAAATTAAAGTTGAAAAAAAGTATTCAAGTGCTTTGGGATGTACGTACATTATTTTTCGTCTTACCGCCCTCTGCAAAAACAAATAAATTTTTCGGTTGTCACACTTGTGAGCATTTTGTGAAAAACATGGATTTTCCAGATTTAATCCACACACTTGAAGCGGTTGACCTTTTACCGTGTTGGTGGTCATCGAGAAGGCAATGCGACCGAGGAACTGTAGTCGTTTGACTACAACTATCAAAATAGTATCAGAAACTGGGCTTTAAATGCGGTAGGTGTGAATAAACTTTCATTTAATCGCTATTAAATGGATATCCACGCGTGGTTGTGCCAAGGAAATTTCTATTGTTCAAAAGGAAGAAAAATTGATGAATGTCGAGATTTAAACGCAAAACTTGGACAAAAACGAAGCGTATAAGAAAATTGAATGAAATAATCAAATACTGCAATCTTTTATTCGTTCTATGATACAAATTTCCATCCAATATATTGAGTGCTAGTAATTTAAAAAAGCAATTATAGAAAAAACTGCACCAAATTCAATGCTTCTCTTATGGGAGTAAACGTTAACAATATTGGGGTAAAAATAACCCCAAAAATTGCCATTTTTATAATTCAGAAACCTTTATGAGCTTGCGTGCAACAACTCACCCAAGTTTCATCACAATCGGATGTATGGTGTTAGCGTGCATAAAACACGAACAAAACAAACATTTCTTTTTATATTTCAGACTAGTTGTGCCCGGCATGCGTTGCAATGCCTCTTTTTATTTCTAAGTAGGCACACATATACAAAGCAGACACATTTACATGTTAAAAATAAATGAATGAAAATGATTTTTTGTGTATTAAAATAGGGTTAAACATTTTATTCGAGTGCTTTCGGATATTCAATATTTTTTATCCAACCGCCCTCTGCAAAAACAAATACATTTTTCGGCTGTCCCACTCGTGAGCATGCAACGTATAATTGACCGTGTGAAAAGCATGGATTTTCCAGATTTTATCCACACACTTGAAGCAATTGATCTTGTGCCTTGTTGATTGTCATTTAGAATGCAAAGCGAACGGGGAACTGCAGTCGTTTGAAATCAAATGGAATGTCGGTGGAAATGATGGGAATACTTGGAATAAGCACATCTTCACTTTTTGACTTGCCATTCAGAATTGTAGACGACGTTTGGCATCAGTTGTTTGTCAGTGAACCTGGTTCCATTGCAGAATCGTGGTGTATTAATGTTGCGCAAAAGAATTATAGGTGCGCCGATATTGAGTGACAATTTGTGCGGTGATACACCAAAAAGATCTAACGAATTTAAAAACTAAATTGGATAATTAAAAATATCGTCCTAATTCATGACGTTGTCAATCGATTTGTAGGTGACAGACTTGACCGAAATCTGTTCGTGAATGGCGTAGTTGATTGCATTGACGTCGGTGTTTTTTGCTGCCAAAATAGCACGTTCGCAAAGCCATTGGTGATTTTTGTAATTGGTGACAATTGGTGACAACTTTCTGAATCAATTGTTTAATCGATGGAACAATGACAAAAAAGTTCAATGGAATTGAAATATATTTTGTGTCGGGATCAATTGGTAATTTTCTATTACCAATGTCCAAAAGCTGTTTTGTAAATATAGTTGCCACATTGCGCTGCAGATTTATTGGCATATTGGTCGTTTACGTAAGTTTCTGCACGTCTCCAATAATGCGACGCTTTGAGGCAAGCGTTGAGTTCATCAGCTGGTGTTGAATTTGGTATTACTGGTCTGTCCCTCACGTGAGCATGCATCATATAATTGACCACGTGAAAAACATGGATTTTTCAAATTGAATCCACACACTTGAAACGATATTGACCTTGTGCCTTGTTGATGGTCATTGAGAAGGCAAGGCAAACGGGGAACTGTATTCGTTTAGCTACTCTATCAAATTAGTCACTGGACCTGGCCTTAAATGCTGCAGGCGTTATTAACCATTCATGAAATCACTATTAAGTGGATGTTCACGCCTGGTTGCCAAGGAAATTTTGTATTGTTGAAAGGAAGAAAAATTGATGATTTCAAAGATAAAAACGCAATACTTGAACAAAAACGAAGCGCATAAGAAAATTGAATGAAATAATTATATACTGGATTCTTTTATGCGTTCTATGATACAAATTTCCATCCAATGTCTTGAGTGTAAGTAATTTAAAAAAGCAATTAAAGAAAAACCTTTGCCTAATTCAATGCTTTTCTTATGGGAGTAAATGTTAACAATATTGGGGTAAAAACAACCCCAAAAGTTGCCATTTTTATAATTCAGAAACTTTTATGGGTACGCCCACAACAACTCACCAAAGTTTCATCGCAATCGGATGAATGGTATTGGCGTGCATAAAACACAAACAAAGCAAACATTCCTTTTTATATGTAAGATTATAAAACTTGTAAACAAATATTTCACCTGAAGCACCAGTCATCACTGAAAATTTTCTGTTTAACACTCTACAAAATCTGTTATAAAACTGCTAATTTGGTAAAACTTCGGTTGCTCAAGATTAAACACTTTCGTGGAATAAAATTAGATTTTCATTTAGTGTTTTCACAAAAACTTTGTATAACTCTTTCGTGGAAGATTTTACCGTGAGTAACAGGTCTAACCGTGGTACTGATTTCTTTTTCTTTAAGCTTCTTTCAACTAAGTTCCGTTTTTTCTTCTTTTTTCCCTTT
This sequence comes from Pyrrhosoma nymphula, assembly GCA_963573305.1. NCBI lineage: Eukaryota > Metazoa > Arthropoda > Insecta > Odonata > Coenagrionidae > Pyrrhosoma > Pyrrhosoma nymphula. The sequence goes on from OY754329.1 coordinate 98,629,215, forward strand.
GCAGCACACCCATCGCGTTATTTTTCTCGCCGTTCGCCCGAGTTGTGCGAGATTTAGGGAGGGAGGAAGGGAGGGTAGGAAAGGGTGAGGTCGGGGAGGGAGTGATGAGAGAGGGGAAGGAGGGGGGAAAAGTAAGGAAGCAAAGAGGGTGGGGGAGGTCTTAGCTTGAGGAAGGGGTGGCGCCTACTTCGCCTTCCAAGGTTTTCAAGACTCTTCGAAGTGGCTGATTACCCCCTACGCCTACTCTCCCTCCTTCCCAAACTGTCGCCTACCACCCCTGCCACAGCAAGGGATGACAGGGTGAAAGGGGTCCAGAGCCAGCATTGTCTCCTCTCTTACCCTTTCCCAAAGATTTGCCGAGCGTTAAATCATAATGGCTTTGGATGGGAGAGGATAACGGTTGTTTACGCGGAGAAACTTTTCCACTTCCAATGGCAAAGAGGGACGGGAAATAATAAAATGATCAAGGTAGAAGTCGGAGGGGCGATTTATTCTTTTTGTTACCGCAACGAATAAGACTGCCGGGCTGAGATGTCCAGTCGACTGTTTCCTAAATTGGAGGATCGCAGTTCTAATGCGAGAGGATATCTCGGGCTGAACAAAGAAGGAATACAAATAAGTGTATGCCCCGAAGAAAGTAATTCCCTGTCTTCCCATCATCTTATCACTAATTATCTTCCGACAGCTCACAAACAGAATGCGAATACATTAAACCTAGGATTCTAGGAGTTTGATTAGTTGTTTTCACGTGTTGTAATTTAAATATCACGTATGAATTTTTTGGAATCCTCATGAACCATTTCAAACGTACACAACTGGACTGAACGTAAGACTTATCTATTCTGTTTATCAAAATAGTATTGGGATAATCAATTGAAACTAGCGGATTAGGACGATGAATTTTGTTGGTAATTCGATCGTATTGATGAAATAAAACTTACATGATAACGGAGCATATGTTCCGCAACGGTATGTAGTTAATTCTAATTTCTGCTATTATAATTAACCAAAACTACCAGCCATACGTGCGCTGATTTGCAAAACAATTCCTGTTTGTGTTTCCATGTGTTTCATCCTAAAACTAATATGCTAAATAAAACTAATGCATTGCGATCATCATCATCGTTGTTTAATGTTCTATCATTCTATTGGCAAGTGTTATGGACTGTCTAGACGTAAACCTTCCTACTTCGGTTTGCACCCATCCCAAATTTTCCCACCATTAAATGTTTCCTGCGATCCTCATACTTTATGCCTCTTGGGAATTGTTTCTTAGGTCTATGTTTGCACAGCTAGACTCAACGTGGAATCTTTATTTTCATTTATATTTCTGAAAAAAATATTTGGATAATCAGCAGGAATATGGTGTTTTAATTAGGAGTTTCACTCGTTTCGTGTTTATTCCGCTTCTGCTAATCAGACTGAATGTCGGAGGAGTCGTAAAAAAATTTTAAGGCGCCATAAACACCCTCCGTAGCTCATAACGTAGTGCACGTTCGAACGCGACACATGTCGTGGCGCACCTTCTCTCGGCTCTGATCCTCATCTAAGTTCCCCTTGCATTCCTTGTCTGTCGGGCAGCTTAAATCCTAGTTTCCTAGAGTGAATTTGACGAGAATTTGTGACAAGTACTCTGAAAAATGTGCATTATAAGTTGGAAGCGAGCAGAACCTCTTACTCTTGCAGAATAGCCAATGTTTTCAAATCCACCCTAATCTTGTGCATTGAATCACTAAGTGCCACAGGAATGCGTCTCAAAAGTTAATTTAAACGGAAGTTTGGGATTTTTTGGAAACTGTGCGCCTCATTTCCATCAAGCGATTATGTTATTCGATTTTTTGGACTGAAATTCATGCATGTAGCGTATATTTAGAGTGACAACATTCCGCGTTTGGATGCCTCCCTCTCCTATCCATGATAGAATTGGTCCTAACATTTTTTTATAACGACTGTGACGTTGAATTTCAAGCATCTGTGCGACTGTGAAGATAGAAATGGGATCGGAGAGGAGGTGCAGGCGTCCACTGCGCCTTCACAATTGGATGAGTGGCGAGGAGTCTTTCGACCGTCTGCATTATCAAGACGGGATATCGAGGAAGGTGAGACTGAGGCACCTGGAAGAAAGTGTCCGCTCAAACTCTCCTGCTGGTTTAAGACTTCGTCATCGACCCCGTAACAGTTGGTCCTAGCCCTTCTATCAAATATTCTGTTTTTCTATGCTTTATATTCTTAATCTCTTAATATGTTTTCTTTCCCGTCCATCATTGCGTGTTTCACAAATCACCTCTGGAGTAATACTTTGCGAATATTTCTTATCATTTTCCCTTCAGTTATCATTTCTCCCAGGAATTAATCGGAAATAATGCTTATTCCCAATATGTGTATTCCTCGTATTGCTATTCTCTCCCAGGAGCAAATGCTCCCAAGTATTCGTGCTAATTTTGAGTTATCTCTGCTGTCCACTTGAGTGGCACCATTATTCTCATATCAAGGTGGATCCACTATGAAATGACTTAAATGTAATTTTCTTCATATGGTCTAGTTGTAGAAAAAGTTGTTCTCTATCTGATATGAACAACAAAATAATACCTTTCCACGATATTTTATGCTATAGTTGAATTTGAATTTACATGGTGCTCAATGGGGGAATGAGAGAAACACGGGGTAAAATAGTATTTTTCCATAAAATATAAATGCCATTTTTCCGGAAAAGTATTTATAAGAAGGAAATAATCCAGATAAATTGAATTAAAATAACATATAGGCATCTTATTACCTTAAGTTTTTAGTTGTTAGGACTGCCGTAACTGAAGTTAAAATGTGGTAATTCGTAGGAAATGCAGTCGGCTCCTATGGCTGGAAAAAAGAGCTCATTTAAAATACATTCGTGGAATAATCTGCATATTTTGTATCTTACTTTTGGGTTTCCATAGATAACGCATTTCATCAGCGAAAGCAGGATGTTTTCGGACAAAATATAAAAAAAGGTGGAATTTAGTATTTTTTTGACTCACACAGTCACGGGAGAACCTCCTTAAATCATGTTTGTTTCTTACTACCTGTTATCTTCTGCCACCACCCATTGGTAGCATCCATAAAGAATTTACTCATGGTACGTATATTTCGATAATTCTTTACGCCATAGAATCTGAAATTGTCATTTTTTACTTGTGTTCATTCATTTTTACATGAGTTATGGGCTTTTTTCATAGGTATAGCTTGATATTTAATTTTTTGTCTCAAAGACATATTTTGCTGATCATTCAACCTCTATAACCCCCTTTTCTTACATCAAAGTATCATTAATTATAGCCATATTACAAATGGATTCAGAATGACATTCTGTACTCCCTGTCGTTTTGAATTATCCTTGTAATGCGGAATACCACGGAATCCACTTCATTTTACGTCATCATGCCGTCTTTCGATTGTTATGTGCCAAAACCGACCATGTTTTGATGAAAGTTGACTCCGCATATCTCCTTCTTTAGCCTTAGTAGTCCTTCCTCTTACTAGTCAAGATGAATTTAAGGGACCTCTCGGCGATGGGTCTTTTATCAATTCAGTCGGATTTATTGTCCCTGGAAAGTAAACAAACGTAGGTACGAGGAAGGTATTTTAATTCATGCTTGAGTCAGTGTCCTGCATGACGTATACATTTTATGGCCTGCTTACGCAGTGCATGTACTGGCGTGGATACATGCGTGAAAACATGCGAGAACACATTTGCAGTATTAGAACGGCAGCTATTTTGTGGATACGTGTTCGCGCATTCGCGCTAAATGACCGTTTACACGATGCAAATTTGAAGGGAAATTTATGCACTCACCCACTCGCACATCGATAAAGTGGACTTTGCTGGTTTTTTATGAATGGTGCCTTTCTAATTAGACAAGCGTATTAAAAAGTGCACTTAATTAAGTAAAAACTTGCGGGTATTAATAAATCAAGGCACCCAGGTATATGCTTTACGTTTCCAGGTCTTTATTGAATTCATTTCCAAGTTAAAGGTTGAATTTTTCTATGTATTTTTTAAATCGGTAAATCAATTTTTTTGTTAATTGAAATCGGTACACTCTCTTTAAAAGCCCTGATTTTTCACGAATCGTGGACGGGTTTAAATATCGAGTGGCAGATCACAACCACCGTAAATTGCATGGAGTGAATTTCCTCGATGATATTTTGAAAAGTCTGAATCCAGCGCAGGGAAAATAAGCCACGGCGGGGCAGGGAGGTAAAGAAACATTTTGCTAGCGGCACGAATTTCGGCTATTACTGCTGGAATTTTTCCCCCTCTACTTCCCAACTCGTCAATTCCCTTCACACACGTGACTTCGCCCGTGTTTATCGCCGGAACGTGTTCATTGCCTCGGTTGACCGCAAGAGCTCGCCTTCTCAGCTGCGAGGCGAAGCTGGAATTGAGGGGAGGGTTGAGTCATGATGTTTTTGAAAGCGATTCGAGGAGCCGAGCTTGAACGGCAGCCCATCAGAACGGGTGGGCTCGGATATATTTTTTGTTGCTGTCGACCCTTCTTTACACCATTTACAACTTACAGGACCGTATTCCGAAATACGACAGCCGGCAAGAAACGAGTAAATTCCAATAATATACACAGTGCCTTCGCTAAGTACAACTTGGCCTCCTGAATGCACAGAGAGTAAAGAAGCCTGGATCAAATAGTGACCAGAGTCGCATTGACTCTGATATTTGGGTCTATGAGCTTAAAATCTATGTTATTCACAATTTCTGAGCTTAAAAATGCTTCCTCTATCTTCTAAGCTAAAAATGAATAGTCTCTGCAGTTTGAAGTGTCTCATCGTCAATTTCGATTGCTTCTTTGATGCTATGCCACTGTCTGAGTGCTCTGGCATAATTAAATATCTTGACGAGATGTCTTGTGCCATGTATTTTATATATTTGTATTGACAGTTTATATTTTTTTAATTTTTGATATTATAAATAACGGCATTCATATTGCGCCATATTGGTAACGGCATTGTGGTCGAAATAGTAAATCGATGATAAGGGTGTATTTTATATTGATTTTAGGCTGCTTGTAAACTTATTACTCTTTCAAATAATATGTTCGCGTGTTATGAATCGCTATTCTGAGATTTCTTTATCTTCTCGTATATTCCAAAATCAAGGCGAGATCACTTTCAGTTGCGGATAGTAGTTTCTATATCTGCCTGCTAGGTCTCTTCCATTAGACTCCAAAGTTTATTTAGTGCGTTCTATGTGCGAGTTTTCATGTCATACAGTTCCATTAGTCTTTTTTTGTTATAAATTAACATTTTCAGAGGAAATCAAATCGATCATTTTTGAGGATATGGTTCTATACCTTTGCATAATACTGACCAGCGTCCATTTGTCAATTTGTCGTATTCCATTCAGTATTAAATTATTTAAACTACCGAGAAATCATAACCGAGTGATGTAATTTTTTCATGATGCTCAACCGTCGAAATGCTAGTAATGTATTTTAATTTCTCTGGTGTTTACGTCAAAGCCGTAATCGTTAGGTACAGTTGCGTCGTGTGCATTCGTCACAACATATGTATGGTGCTTTCTGGAATAACATCCTCGCGCGGATTTCGGGTGCATGAGAACAACACCCCGGCTGGCTTTAGTATATCCACCGGTAAACAGTCAAAGTGAGCGATGCTATCTCCTCATTCCTTGACTACTCAACACTTGGAGCGTCTGAATACACCCCTCAGTTACACTGGCCCTATCCGCGTTGTTATTTTTCACCCGTAAAACGTGCAATTTTTCCCACCCACTCGCGTAAGCAGCCTCCAAACAGTGCGGGTCCTTTGTTACCACTGCCCGTGAAATCTGTGCATTCCCGTTCATCCGGTGGTGCACATTTCGGGAATGGCTTTATATATTTTTTCAATCCGCGGCACGTGGGCGAAGCCGTTTACGCCTTCCGTCCGCCAAAATGGTCGTGCTAGAAATCCTTGAGCCCGCGGGTGGATGTCCCATATGCTCCTGGAACAGGCTCCGTCGTTCAGAAACGAATGAGGAGGAGCGATGGCAGTGTTGCCAAAACAAAATAGGATTCAGACGCTAACTTATAAAAATTTGACATTTTGTTGCAAGATAAAAATGTTGAAGTCGCCAGTTTTGTCGCTTAATAGAAATACACTATATATATTTTACACAAAAATTAATTTTATCTTGAACTCACCAGCAGCGAGGATTAGAAAAGCGTTTGTGCTTTATTTCTGCATGATTTTTGATAGGTATGCCAATGAAATTAGCATTTTCTTGATTTTTTATTTTTTTTATTTCATTTTCCTCTCGTATACCGTAGCACACTTTTACAGGCATTTTTGCTAATCCTTTCAAAGTTTTTAGGATTCTGGCAAAATCCAGCTTTAAAGGGATTCTCAATACCACCTCCTTTCGCTGGGTCACAAGTACGGAAAAATGGGGGATCCCTTCGTTGTGTCATAGTAGCAAGGGCTCAACAGACGAACAAAATTGGCATTATTTTGAAAGCAAACATTGTGCAAACCGAGACAAACTTTACAAATTCCACAGATTTTAACTTACGATTACCAGGTTTTGTAGAATAGTCGACATCATTACGTTCAACGAAACCTTGTCCCAGTTCAGTAAAATATGTGGAAATTACGAAGTTTTTTCTTGGTGTTACATCGTATAATTCCAGGGCAATGGTCTGCCACGATGGAATCACCTGTTACCGATCAGTCACCTAAGTTCAGAAACGTTTGGCTGAGTTTGAGTTTGGAGGGGTGATCCTCTGATTAGTCCGAGTGCTGTTGCCTCTGTCTGCACGTGGCAGACAACTTGTGCGAAATGACCTTAGCTGTCGAAGCACGTTAAACAAAAATACTACTAATCATAAAATTCCACAAGGGAGACCCGGAGACCGTTTTATTTTTAACGATATTGCTGTGCAGTCAGATTTTAAGCGAACAAAAGGACTCGAAGTCACTGGTTTGTTTTTGTCCAAGAAACTTTTTTTCCTGAAAATTAGTTGGGTTTGTCGCTGGGCGCTTAAGTTTTTACATGTATGCCTTGCATGTTTTCTAAATGGGTCTTGAGTCTCTGTCCATCTGTGTAGTTGTAGAATGCATGTATATTGACGGTCCCTCTCCATTGTGATGACATCTGTAGTGTAGTAGTGCATGCTTGTGAGGCTTCGCCTCGTGACAAGCATTAGCGATTTATGCTAATGCATAATTAGTCGTAGTTACACTAACTCTAGGGTATAGTGTAATGCATATTGGTGATTACTCACCCCCTGCCACACACCCCTGAGGTGGCTTGCAGGGTATTTTGTAGATGTAGATGTACACACTGCCGTCAAAGAAGCGCTAAAGTCGCTAACTTGGAAACACTGCGCGACATATCGTTAGAATCTCCCGCGCCGTGTGTGTGTGTACGTGGAAGATTTTGCAGGGAAGAACCGCGTGGAAGTCCTCGACGAAACGTCGTCGAGTTGGAGATGGGTCGGGCGAGGGGGGAGAGCGAGACAGAGGGAAAACACTCTCAACATTATGGGGGCCTGGGGGCCTGTTGATCGTGCCTCGTCTCGTCCCCCACCCCCAACACCTCTTTACTCCTAAGTCGGCCCAGTTCCCACGGAAGGGATCTTTTTAAAGGCAAACAAACAAACGCTCGCCGCGTTGTTGGGGTATGGTGAGTGAGAGGAGGGAGAGAGGGCCCGGAGAATGGTCCCCATCTTTTTTCTCGCGATCCGCCTCCTCCGCCTCCTGCCGACGGCGGAGTTTGCACGTAAACATTGACGAGAAGGATGTTTCCCCGACCCCCCGCCCTGCGCCTTCGATTACGTGGACAGTGTAGAGGAGAGGGGAATAATGCGCAGTGGTTAGATGGCAATAAGTGGCAAAGCGGAGGGATAATGCTCATGGCATAGCCTCCGTGAACGAGTCAAAGGTCATAGACGCCTAGTGGCCGAATCCGTGTAACTGTGAGGAGCCATTTGATGCAAACTCCGTCAAATTTACCTTAGGGCTTCTTACTTTTATCGGTTGGCTACTCAAATCCATTCAATTATTTAATACTAACTGATAAACCCGTCTTAAATGACGGGTTTATCTCAACGTTTGCTGACGGTAGTTACGTGGTTGCTATGCAAATTTCATATGGGTCTTATGAGTTCGAGTTAGGGTGTGTTTATTTTTTTCATTATACAATTTATCTGGGCCGAAAATGGAAATTCTGGATTTTTTCAGGAATATGTAATGCTATGAAAAAACCAAAACCAACTAAATCGGTTCTTTCATTTTCTCCATAATTAGCATCGCCCCTTCCCACCACCGGGCATTGGTTTCATTAGTATACATGAGGTCAATTAAGGAAATAATAATATTCTATTTTTGTACCCGTACTCCCTAGTGCTCTGTTGCACCTGACCACATAGCGATTGCGATTACAATTCGGTATCGTCAACAAAGATAAAAAATTACTAAAATCTGGTAATATCATTGAAAAACCCTACGAACAACGCTCCCCTTTCAATGAAAATGTGTCCTCGGCATCCTCAAAATCACTATTTTAAAACCCAATCATTAATCTCCCTTATGCCCTTGCCCTCCTCGCAATTGTCAAAAGAGACAACTCGCGGCCGTAGTTGTCGCCATGCACGGAGTCTATATACCTGCGTAGGTGTCCCAACTTGGAAAAAAAGAAAAGAGCTCTGGCAGTGAACAAGAACTTCCCAGCTCGGTATGGTCTCGCGTTTTTTTAACGGCTGCTGTTCCGTGAGAAACGATTCTAACGTGACCGTCGTCGTGCCGATATAGCTCATTTGAAGTGCGACTTCAAGTATTTCTTACCGTTAAATATCGTGCCTATGGTGATTGTTCACCCATAGAAACCCGTCCCGGATGAAAGGACAAGGTTGTGGAAATGTGCGGTGGATTCGTGGAGAAAATGGGCTCTCAATGTAAACAGCCCATTACGCGGGAACAAAATATCTGTCATGATAGTAATGAATCAAGCAAATACATTATCTAATCAAAAATAACAAGTTTTATCTAAATAATTTAAATTATAAAAGAACTAAGACATTTTAAAAATGGACTTTTTCGTGAAAGAAATAACTCTTTTTAGTTTTCCACTTATTGCAAAATCAGTTTTTAATGCGTGACCTGTTTCAATTTCAGGAAAGTACCAAATGCTTGTCAATTATGTAGATACATTTAAAACGGTCGTGCATCGAAAAATGATTTAAAAAAAGAGGAAAGCCGCAAAGAATTTTCTCTTTCACAATGAAAAAGTTCAACCACATCTGCCCTGATACAAATTCATTCATTAATTTCTCATTTTCGATGTCATTCCATGATGCGTATTATTCTTGTGTGGACCAGGGATTTAATCTCGGATTAACAGTTAAATAAAAGGAAAATAGCGCCATAAAATGGAATTGAAAGTTTAGTTTTTATATTTACCTTTATCATACGTAGTTTTTTGCTTCCTTGAGGTATTTTCATCTTCAACAGTCACAGATTCTGTTTTGTTAACTACTGGGATGCTTTTAATTTCATCCCTTTAATCTGGTGTTAGATTGGTGATTAAAATGGCAATTAAAATGCTGGATGTGTATCAAAAACATTTTCTGTGGTACGCATAGTCTTCAGAATCCGAGGCTATAAAGTGCATTTGCATAATTACGGTTGGTTATTCGTCAAAGGTCCGGTTAATAAACTCTTGATAAATATTTTATCGGTATGAAAACCGGAGGTTTTATTTTCTCCAATCAATAACGCTCACTTCAACTTGAAAAGAGTATAATTTAAATAGTTATACACTACCCCAACTATCAGTTAACAACATTTTAGTGAAAATACTTCGTCATCCTGCGTTTAACGTTATCCAGACATTTTAATAGCGGGCCAAAGTATGAAATTTTTTTTCCAAATTACTATGCAGAAGAGTCTACATCTACATCTACATCTACGATGTACCGTGCAAGCCACCACTAGGGTGTGTGGCACGGGGTGATTCCACACCAGGCATGCAGCACTCGTCCCAGAACAAATCCGAACCTCGCACGCTCCCCCTGGCTCTAGGCGCAGGCCAAAGGTAGTCAAGAGAACAGTGCGCAGTCCAACCGGAAACTGGGAGAGTGATACGTAAAAGAACATACAAACATGCAGAAAAGACGTTTCTCGTTATGTTAGGTTTAGGCATTCTATTGACATTGATAGATAACTCCCCTTTAGGATAGCATTTTATTGCTCCACAAACCTTCAACATCAAAGTCGCAGTTACAAGCTTAGTTCAGCTCGACCATATTTCCGAACGCGTCTTCACCAATTTGAAGTCCTAGTGGGGTTATATGCCAAGAGATATTTTAAAGAGAGTCATTTAGCGAAACGTGATCCGAAGTTTTTATTGCCCCACTTCTTCCCACGCGCGACCCTCCCAAGAGTCATTCGTTTCCCATTTCCGTGCGAAAATAAAAGCGTGTAGTGTTTTTTTGTGATGTCCGCATGAGAGGGTCAAAAGAAGGACTCTAAAGCAGGCGGTAATGACTCTTCTCCCCCTCCCATCTTAATTATTCGGATCTGAGGGGAGTGGCGTACGGAGCAGGCATGTTTAATATTTTTTGCTCGGTTCCATTCATAAAAAATTGCAATCATGTGAAGGCGTAAAAAAGCAGAAGTTCTCGCACTTTAGCGCCAACCCTCGTTAAATTGACCTTCCCCATGGTTTTAGTCGGGAGACTATATGTGAGTACAAATTGCACTGATACATATGGTTAGATTACCAATTTTCTAGTTCCCTACGTTAAAAATAGTTAGATCCGTATGCATATGTTAAATAAGAGTTCACTTTCAGGAGATGTCTGACAGCTAAAATAAACTTGAAATGCATTTAAAATCGACTTATTTTCAGGGTACAGTCTTTTTCGTTCTGAAATTAACTAGACTTCTTAGTAATGCGCTTTTGTTTTCAGACTTTGGATTGTTTTGTGTTATGTGTAAAATCAGGGAAGTATGTCGTTAGTTATATATTACTTACGGAGACCAAATGTTTATTAATATTAATGAAATTTAACGTACTATGCACTAAGGTAAGCCAATATGTTTTCAAATGGGAGATATATATTTGCGGAAGAAATGCGGAAGTCCCGCTACCACTTAAAGAAGAACCAGAATATAATAACACACTCTTTACAACCGTATTTTAATCTAGCTGAGCAAATTAAAAATAGGTTGGCCAACTGTTAGTATGGAACTCATGAATTTTTATAGTTCATGCCTGGGGTCTAAAGCCGTCGCGTCTTTACAATCCATACGGGTAAGTTGTTATTTCTTTCAGCCTTTCACGTGTAATAGTATACAGTTCGATAATTGGCAACGTTACGCAAATAGTGAACGATTACGTTCCTCTTGATTGCTTGTCATGATGAAATACTCCTGATAGGGGTTAAAATTTATCGATCATTAACTTTAATATTTCTTCGTTAATCATCTTCCATTTTTTTGTATATACGATTCTGAAATATGCATTCGAATGGCCGAGGATCAATTCTAACCTTGATTATGAAACGAAGCATTTTAATGGAAGCTCTTTGGATACTGACTCCTTCCCTTCTCAATGAATTTCATTCTTGACATTCACCCTTTTGCGGGTGGGGGAGCCTTCGTGCTTAAAAGCGTTGACTTCTTTAGCTCCGACGAAATTTTCCCACCTCCGCTCCTTTCTCGATTACATTCCTGCTGACTTGGTCCGTCATTTCTCCACTCCTTACCCTTTCATGGATCTAAAATCCCCTCGGAGTTTCTATATTCATAACCATCCCCCGGAATCTGTCCTTTTCTTTTCTCATCAAATGTCAAACACCGCCCGTCTGCGTTCTTATCTGGTAGAATTTTCCACACCGCAACTGTTTTCTCCTCGTCAGCATTTTTGCATCTAATGCTCAATGACTTCTCCTTAGAATAACTGCATTTTGAATTTTCATTCAGGAGGGTTATTAAAATTTGCTGTTGTCTAACTCACCCTGAAGGTAAAATATATTAATGACCTCACCGGCATGATTGAAGTGGTAATTCGATATTGGCCGTTCCCTTGTAACGCATCGTCATCCTCGCTAACGGCAATCGATTGCTCAGTTGATGAAGGTACGGTATGATTTTAGTGCGATCATTAGTGTTCATTGCATGTATTTGTACTAATCTCTGAATTTAATACAATTAGCATTTCATGATGTAACATTCCCTTCTCTTGGACTACAACCTTGTCGTGGTTGAAGGGCTTGCGTGCTCCGATGACCCCTAGAGCTGCACTGGCGGGAGCATTGCTCCTGGTAGGGTCACCCATGCCAGATTGGTCGAAGGTTAGGAGACAGACGAATGGTAGTCCGCGCAGCGTCTGTACCTCAGTGAGGCGGCTGCAAAAGGCGTCTGACCCCAGTGGGGCGGCCTCTGAAGTGATGGTGTCACGTAAAAAACGCTATTGGAATAGGCCACGGAATACTATCTCAATTAAAACAAAAACCTTGAAATTAAGGACAGTTCTCAAATGATAATGAATCCTGGCAACTACGGGACTCGGCCAAGAGGGCCGGGTTTCGTGCCCGGCAGCAGTGGGAGCAAGGCCCCTGCGGTCGTCATCACACGAAATCCTTGCTCAGACGTAGCAGCCGCAGAGGAAAAGAAGATAAAGAAGAGGAACGAAACTATCAGATAGGCACGTGGAATGTTAGGACTATGCTGAGAGCGGGGAAGCTAGAGAATATAAAGCAAGAAATGGAGAGGGTGGGTGTAGACATCATGGGTCTGGGTGAAGTAAGATGGAAGGATGACGGGGATTACTGGAGCGGCGATTATAGAGTAATTTATAGTGGAGGGAATGAAAGTCAGCGCGGGGTTGCATTCGTAATGAATAGGAAACTAGGTAGAAAAGTAGTATATGCAGAACAGGTGAGTGATAGGATAATAGTCGTGGAACTAAAAGCAGAACCAACGAATTTAGTTATAATCCAGGTTTATATGCCTACCTCTAATCATAAAGAGGAGGAGGTAGATGGGGTGTACGATCAGCTAGAGGAAATAATTGGTAGGATACCAGGAAGTAAGCACCTGGTAGTAATTGGAACGCGGTGGTGGGTGGAAGGAAGAGATGGGCGGGAGGTGAGCGATTACGGGCTAGGAAGGAGAAACGACCGGGGCGAGAAAGCTGTGGAGTTTTGCCGCAGAAATAACCTAGTAATTACAAATACATGGTTCAGACATCATCCTCGACGTAGGTGCACTTGGAGGAAGCCGGGAGACACAGATAGGTTCCAGATAGATTATATAATGGTACGTCACAGATACAGGAATAGTGTTAAATCTCGCATACTTATCCAGGAGCTGATGCAGACACAGACCACAACTTATTAGTCATGAAATGTCGGGTAAAACTGAAAAAGATAAGAATGGGAGGGAGGGTACGAAAATGGAATACGGAGACATTAACTGGGGAAATGAAGAAGAAGTATCGAGAGAAGGTGGGTGAGATAATGGGTGAGGATCATGGATTTAGATCAGTGGAAGATGAATGGGGAAGTTTGAAAAATGGAATTGTAGAAGCGGTGAAAGCAACGGTAGGCGTAGTGAGTGCAACTAAAATTAGAAAACCGTGGATCACGAAGGAGATGATCAGGGAGATGGAGGAGAGAAGGAAATGGAAGAGCGTAAACTCAGAACTAGGTAAGAGAAAATACCGAGAATTTAATAACAGGCTTAGAAGAGAAACAAAGAAAGGAAGAGAGGCGTGGTGGAGAGAACAGATCGACGCGTTAGAGAAATACCAAAAAGGGAGAGAGCAGATGCATTATATAGGAAAGTAAAGGAACTGACGGGTGGTAACAAGGGAAGGAGAATTACAACGATAACAGACAAGACGGGAAAGATGATCGTAGAACCGAGAGAGATCCAGGAGAGGTGGAAGGAGTATGTTGAAAAGCTGTATGGTAAAGAAATAATGCCCAATAGGTTAGATATAGAAAGAGAAGACGATATCGACAGAGATGGCATCGGACCAAGTATCCTAGATTGATAAATAGAAAGAGCTCTACGAGACATGAAAAGGAATAAGGCGGTGGGAATAGATGACATACCTGCAGAGTTTTTAAAGAGCATGGGGAAGAACGGAAGAGGAAAACTTTTTGCGCTTATTCGTAGGATTTATGAGGATGGAGTGTGGCCGGAAGACTTCGCGAAGACTGTACTAATTTCTATACCGAATAAGAGCAAGGAAAAAACGTGCGAATACTATAGGACAATAAGCTTAATATCCCACGCGATCAAAGTAGTTCTGAGAATTATAAATAGAAGGCTAGAGAAGGCTAATGAATTCATGGGTGACGACCAGTTCGAGATTAGGAGAGGGACGGGAACGCGAGACGTTATAGCGGTGATGAGGACGCTAGTAGAAAGAAACCTAGAGCATGGGTAGGATGTTTTTGCTTGCATCGTAGATTTATAGAAGGCGTTTGATAGGGTGGACTGGATGAAATTAATGGGAGTGTTGAAGAAATTAGGAGTCGATGGGAGGGACAGGCGTCTGATTCGAAATTTGTATATGAATCAGACTGCGCAGGTTAGGATAGCCAATGGAGAATCGGGATGGGCCACGATAGGACGGGGAGTGCGGCAAGGGTGCCCACTATCGCCGTTGCTTTTTAACGTGTATTCAGAAGAAATGGTAAGGGAGGCATGGGGGGAGGAAGAGGTAGGAATAAAGGTAGGAGAGGAGCTGATAAAATCAGTGAGATTTGCAGATGATCAAGCATTGGTTAGTCAGTCGGCCAAGGGGCTACAGTCAATGGTGAATGCATTAGAGGTTCAGTGCGAAAAGTATGGGATGAAGATCAATCACAAGAAAACGAAAGTAATGAGATTTTCTAGAAGTAAGAAGGCGGGGCTGAATATAAGGGTGGGAGGGCAGAAGATAGAGCAGGTCGAGCAGTTTACGTATCTGGGTAGTATTTTGGAGGTGAATGGGTTTAGTGGTAAGGACATCAGATGCAGAATTGCGCTTGCTAAAGAAGCATTTTCGAAGAGAAGGGAATTGATGAGGGGGGGTCTGAGAAGAGACGTAAAGAAGAGGCTGGTGAAAACTTTAATATGGAGCGTGGCGCTATATGGGTCGGAAACTTGGTCATTGCGAAGGGTGGATGTGTATAGATTTGAGGCGTTCGAGATGTGGGTTTGGAGAAGGATAGAGAAGGTGATCTGGGTGGCGAGGAAGACGAACGAGGAGGTATTGAATATTGGTGGAGAGGAGAGGAAGCTTGTGGCGGAGTTTCGGAGAAGGCAGAGGAGATGGATGGAGGAGATTTTGAGAGGTTAGGGCATGTTGAAAAGAGTGATAGAGTGGAGAACACTGGGGAAGCGTGGAAGAGGAAGGAGGAGGATAGGAATTCTGGACGAAATAAGAGGAGGTAGAGGATATGAAGAATTGAAGAGGGATCTAATAACGGTCCATCCTTAGGAGGGAAAGCGAGACAATTTCTAGGAGGTTGGGATACAGAATTAGGACTGTCCAAGAACCTACCAATCAGCTGGTAGAATACTTGAATGATGAATTATGATGTAACATTATGAAATTCGGGAACGCGTTAACAGTAAAAAACGTTTGAGACGAATCGTGTCGAGCCGTAAAACTAACAAAATAATGCAAAAATTCAAGGGAGTCTCCAAAAGCTGTAAACAATTGGCACCACTCGTCAGAGATCACTAGCCTTGCTGTGTTGGTTTGCCAGGATGGGACTTCCACAGCAGAGACCAACCCCAGCCTCTCCACCAGAATACCCTCCTGTGATAGTTTACGGAAAGAATGCTTCCACGCCAGTGACCAACACAGCCGCAATCACACAACCCAGATAGGATCCTTCGCTAGGCTAATGGGATCCCGCTAAGGACACTTAGGGTTATAACCTGGGATCCTTCGTAAGTCTAATGAGACCCTGCTAAAGGTGCCTGGTTATTAGCACAACCACACACACACACGCACGCACACTCACAAGTACTCAAAATCACTCAATCACACATACAAATGGGCCCAACTTCTGGGAGAAACTTCTCCAAAAGTGCGCGGTAAAAATCTTGCAGACAAGAACGGACGAGGGTGAGGGTCGAATACGCGTATTTCAGCTACAAAGTAGCCCTCTTCAGCGATCCGAAGGAAAAGCGTCACAACAACGCAAGGTTGAAGTGAGGAAGGGTAATCATCCAAGATGATATGAAGGTAAATGAGGAGGGGGGGGACATGACGTCAGCAAAAGCGGGGGAAGGGAGATCGGCGTAAACAAAAGGCGAAAAGTAGCAACAAAAAACGAGGGGGGGGTCAGTAACGGACATAAAGGAAGGACGTTGGGGGGAGGAGGGGAGGGGGAGGCTGAGGGGGGAGGGGAAGAGGAGGAAGAGAAAGTTAGCGCGTGAGTACGTCCGTTAAAACAAGTTAAGAATTACTCACAGTTCAAAACTGAGAAGAGGGAAGAATGAGGAATGGGTCTAGAGTCACTGTTTAGGAGATTCCCTTAGTTTTTAAAAATAAAAATGCTCTCGTAAGCGCCCAATAGGTTATTACCTGTGCGCTTCAAAAGTTTCCAATTATCTTTTGTTACGTTGTGCCCGGTCTGGATTAAATGCTGTGACACGCTAGACTTTTCGGGATTATTATTTCTGTAGTGAGAATAGTGTTCTTTGAATCTGGTTTGTAACATACGTCGTGTCTGTCCTATGTAAGGTAAATGGCAAGTGTTGCAGTTGATTTGTTAGATGCCTGATTTTTCCATTGCCGGAATTTTATCTTTAACGTTTCCCAAGAGGTTTTTAAGCTTATATTGGTTAGAATAGGAGATTGCAGTTTTGACAGATTTGAATATTTTATCGATCCCTTTCGTTAAACCGGGATAATAAGGCAATTTCATATAATTCTCGGTGTCATCTTTCTTGTGTGTGAAGGAGTTAGAAATCAGATGCTTGAATTTATACTTCTTCACTATGTTATCAACTATTGACTCCCGAAAGTCGTTCCGTTTGGCAATATCTTTTATAAAATTCAATTCCTTATTAAATGCCGATCTCTCTAGAGGGACGTTAAATAGTCTATGAACAAGAGAACGGAAGATGGCCAGTTTATGGTTGGGATAGTCGAAAGAAAATTGTGCATGTAGATAGTGGTGTGTGTTTGTTTCCGATAAATGTCAAAAGTTATCCTGACACCAGATCTAGTTAGGGAAAGATCAAGGAAGGGAAGATGGTTCTCTTTTTCTATCTCCACCGTAAATTTGATGGATGGAAACGGGCTTTTGAAATTACTGACAAAATAATCCAGGTTACATTTAGTGGTATCAAACACCGCAAAAATGTCGTCCACGTAGAGTAAGTACACCGAGGGGAAGTAGGTAAGTGAATTTTTCTATAAAAAGGTTCTCAAAATGAATCATGAAGACATTGGCTAGAAAGGGTGAAAGGGAGTTGCACATGGCGGTTCCGTAAACTATTACAGGAGGATATTCTGGTGGAGAGGCTGGGGTTTGTCTCTGCTGTGGAAGTCCCATCCCGGCAAACCAACACAGCAAGGTTAGTGATCTCTGACGAGTGGTGCCAATTGTTTACGGCTATTGGAGACTCCCTTTAATTTTTGTATTTGCCTACCCGTAACAGCTCACCCCATCATTGTTACAAAATTATATTGGTAGCTGAGAAGAGAGACATACCGTTTCGTTGCGAGTGCAGTACATTTTTTAAGTCGTATTTAATTGTATCCAGTTTCTTACTATTCATTTACATTTAGTTTAGTGTTTTGTATACACTACCATCCTGAGCCTCAGCCATTTTGGTGTTAATAAGTAAAATGTTTCGTCCGATATCTGCAGATGTCAGGCTTTCTAGTTTTGGAATGCAACCAGTTTTTTTATCGAAGTTTTTTTAATCAATATCTCGTTCTTTCCTTCGCTCCCATTTTACTTGCACCGGTTTTTAAAATCAAGATATTCAACTTTACAATTAGTAGTAGAGTTGAAGCAACTCTTTAACGCTGTGCAATCGATATTAAGAGTATTTAATAAGGTTAGTGGAAAGTATTCATTCAATTTATCCTAGATATCATCATATATCGGCAAAATTTTATTTACAGTCCTTGTAATGGGAGAGAATCGATAAATAAATTTTTAATTTCAAAACATTTTTTATATTCACTGTTTCCGTTAGAGACCTACCTTAACTCATTAATAATCATATGTATTGGCATGTAAAGTGACAACATTGATATAATATGAAAAATTGATTTAATGATTGCATGCTACGCATATACCCTGATTTGTTTGCCTGTTTTTGTCTTTATCGCCGCTTTTACGCGTGGTAATCGACTACTATGAAGCAAAAACTGCATGCTGGTTGGAGTTTTCGGACGCATAGTTACTTTTATGTGTTTTTCGTGAGAATTACGGATAGCGTGGGGGAAAATAGTTCGGATCCAGTGGAATTCCGAGGGAAGCGATTCGGAAAACACGAGGGGAAAAGTTCTTTTCTCCGGGGAGAATAGCATTTGAGTAGGGGGGAGAAGACCTGTGTCGTTTCCGCTGTCGTTGAGGAAGAGAAATGGAGGGTAATGATGAGCCAGGGAAAGTAGCGAAGATGATAAGGGCGGAAGAAGAGGAGCAGGGATAAGATGGAGAAGATAAGATGAGGAAGAAGGGAGAATAGAATGGATATCAGGAGAGCGTAGAAAGCGGGGACGAGATGGAGAGGTAGCCGGGAGCCAATGGCGTGGAAGGAAGTGGAACATTTTCTTCCGGTTGGGGGCAATGGAAGATTTTTACTCTGTGGTTTTAAACGCGCCAAAACGACTGGGGATGAGATCCCGGCTCTCAGGGTCTTATGTTTGTGCACTTGGGAGTGTACGTATGTGGTTGAGGAGGATATCATGGGGGAGGGGTGGTTGTTTTCACAGTGGTGGGGGAGTTGAGGATCACAATGGTACACCCTCGAAAATGGAGATGGAGTGTAGAGTTAGGAGTTCCGGTGGCTGTGAGGGGTATGGTGATCAAACAGACTGGGACAGGATAAAGGGAGGGGTCCGGCGGACGGATTTGAGGTCAGTGCACTGTGTTAGGAGTTGGAGGGGGCGCCGTTTTAAGGGATGGAAGACCCCTATTTTCGTGGAATGAAGCTTGGGTCTGTGGTGTGTAGATTATGTGTATGCGAAAGAAAGAGATAGTGTTCATGGAGCCGATGTGAGTGTACCGTATGTCCGCCTTTTCCATGCGTTTTTCCCTCTCCTCTTTCCTCCCTTCAAACGCGGTTGTTGGGCGCAACGTTTACCTTAATGGGTGTTCTCGCACGGCTTTACATTTCTCTACTCTTGCTCGTGATAACCAAAATGTGTTCCTTGAAGCTACGACTCTTTAGGGAGATCGCTTCCTGCATCCAGAATTTACCTTTCTTTATATCTCTAAATCCTGCGTGTTTAGCACATTTTTGAGTCGCTTTGCTGGATCGTAGTCCTGATAATATTCATCTAGTGCCATACCTAGAATCCATTCTAGGCGATGGCCCCAGAAGTGTCAGCCAAGTAATTGCCGTCGTAGCACCCTACAGATCCAATTTCTACTTCCACTATCTAGGGCAGTGGTTCTCTAACTTTTTTGCGTATTGCCCCCTTTTCGCCATAGTTCAGAGTATCATTCCCAATTTCTAATATAGTCTTAACTCAAAACATGCATCCTTAATAATCGATTTTTATCTTTGGCATTCAATAAACGTTATTGAACTCCACAGAATAAATTAAACAAAACTAACATGTTACAAATTTCGCATAATATACTGAACACCGCATTTTGTTGAGTACTATTCACAATTCCGCCCTGAGCCCCCAAAAACCCCTAGGGGTACTACTCCATTGGTTTTGAACCCCTAATCTAGGGAAATGTTTTGAAGGGACTCGAAAACATTTACCATGCGTCTTTATTTACGTATGAGTAGTTCTCCATTCGCTTGAATTATATTGTTATTCAGTTCAGCATGATTCCTCCCTTAACTCGTGCTTGCCATCCATTGTTTTTCTCACACTTCCCTGCACCTCTTTCTTTTTCCCTTTATCGCCCATATTTAACATCCCTCAGCCTCTTTTGACATTCACTTGGTACACCCTTACCATCTTCTTCACATCGTAACTTATTTCAAATTCCTAGCGCACATCTATTCGGCGTGTGTGTCTTCTTACGTATCCTTCTATTTTTGCCCTCATCACCCACAGTGCCCCTTATTTTTAAATTTAATGTTTATTTAAAACTTTGATTATTTTTTCTTGCTGTCTCTTAATTTGGATTCTCATTCGCATTTTTTCAATGCACCTAACGCCCTTTGCGTTAATGATTCTAGTATCAGAGGCATAATTTAGATAACTGATTCATGAGATGAAAAAATTATTTTCTTCGTGTAAAGTAGATTCTCGGAGGACACGAAAGAAGTACTTTACTGGTCTATGGGACTCACGAAGAAACTTGTACCCAAATCACCTAGGTCTACGGAGTACTATAGCTGAATAAAATTATGATTACAATGGTGCATGATATAACTGACGCACCTTGTTTAAGAGTCGGGGAAATATCTGAAGTCGAGAACGGCCGACTAAAAATAGAGAACCTCCCAAACACCGAGAAGTCCGTGAAAGTAAGATTTCGTGTTGCACTCTTGTGAGGCTCCGTCTCGTATTTCGGGTCGACTCGCAGAAGTGTCATCAAGGAGTTGGGTTTTGCTTCTCGCTCTCTGGGTGCTGGAAAAAGGAATCCTCTGTCATTTGAGACGAAACAACGGTTTGCGACGACAGTGAGCGGATCGCAGGAAGTTGGTGTTGGTGAAGGAGGGGCCCGTGAGAGGGTGGTGAGAGAGCAAGGGAGTCTGGAAGCTCCTTCGCGGACACGTGGGTGTTGCCATAGATACAGACTAGTTCGAGTCGTGGGTCGGTAACGTGTAGGAAGTGTGAAGTGTTCTCAAGTACCTCGGCACACTTGCAATATCCCTAAATGACATCGATATGAGTCTCGTGTTTGGTTGTCAAAATAAGCTATCACATAACTCGTTTCGTGTTCGTAACGGTATCTCGTTTACTAAATATTTCATTGTAGCAACGCATTGTAAGTTGATAGCGCATTCCAGTTGAGCCTTTAAGTTTAATTCATATCTGAAATCAATTAGAATCGTATTAAAAATCGTGTCTATGGTCCGTGTGCCTGTCAAAGTTGTTAAGCACCGCGTGCAACTCCTCTTGCGGTCACAAGTACCGTGCACCGTATCCTTTCATCGCTTAGGGGAATCCGAATATTTATTCATTAGTAATGGCCGAAATTCTCTATTAAGAGCATTCAATCAGCGCAAAAACATTCTATAATAAAATCCCATGATTTTGTGTGTCGAGAATGTTGATTTTGTGTGTAAATGTATTGCCGAGATCTTCAGCAAATTTAAACAATCCAGACAAGTCATAGATTATCATTTTCGATATTTACTATGCTCAATCAATACTATTATCGTCGTCCAGCCAGGCAATTCATGCACTTTTCATGTGAAACGAATAATTAATTTTATTGCAATACGTTCTCGATACAAAGTATCCACAATTACGGGCATAATGCCGTCAGCCAACCTCGGTTACATTACGTTTACTTTGTGGATCATATCATTAGAGCAGCTTTTGCATATGATTTTAATTTGTTGTTTCAATCATTTAATTTTTTATGAATGCAGCACCCTCAATCACCTTTTTGTAAAATAACTGATTTCTGAACTCATTTATTGGAACTTGCTTTTCGCAGAATATGAATATTTTTCATTTTCCATACGATTTGAATTCCCCGTATCCAAAATAAGATTATTAATGTCCGCATTTAAGAAAATTGTACTTAAAAAGCATTCCTGTAATCTTTGCAATGTAGGTATAATAGATCATGTCAATCGGAATATTAGTCCAAATCGGCCAAAGGCTCTTTTTTCTTTCTTCTAGTTTATAAAATAGGTTGATGGTTGTTATAACCTTCTGCGTGTTTAATGTCAATAATTATCCAACATGAAATTCATGATGAAGGGAAACTTAGCATTCTCTAGCAACTGTGAAAAGCAATGTATGATCAGCGAGGAAAATTTATACTACAACACACTCTTAAGCAAGCGATTTTCCATCTCAAATATATTCTGTCCCTCAATTAGTATTTACCTACGTACCTTATCAACTCCTTTGATGTATCATGGAGTAAGCGAGCATTATAAAAGTAGAATCAATAAAATTAAAAGTATCGATTCATCTTTTCTCGAGTGTTTCTGCGTATGATGCAGAAACTGTTTGCTAAGCATAATATCACATTGAAGTTGATAGATGTAGCTCCTTTTTAAACAACCAGATCATAGCTAATTCAGTTTCTCTGAATGCATAAAAATGCGCGTAGGCTTAATTGCTAATGGAACACGCTATAGAGGACCATTTCATAGCAGTTTTAATTGCTGTGAATTATGAAGGGCACATTAAAAGGTCGGCTAATTACTCATTGCATACGACGCTGATTCGTTTTGCCGCGAGTTTCCCCAGATGCTTTGGGAATCAAGTGTTGCATGAAGTGGTTGGACACAAATGTGCTCGCATTGACTCAATTTGCGTTCTCTTGGGTATTTTTTTAGTTTTTTTTACCGAAATATAATCATACGATGAAGACCTACCTTTTTGAATCTGGATTAAAATACAGCTTTGGGAATCAAGTGTTGCATGAAGTGGTTGGACACAAATGTACTCGTATTCACTCAATTTTGGGTTCTATTGGGTATTTTTTAGTTTGTTTACTGAAATATAATCATACGATGAAGATCTAACTTTTTGGAATCTGGATTAAGATACAGCTTCCGTGACTAAACGAGCAAACCTTTGTGTTTTTTTTTTCAATTTATTTTTCCCGAGACTACCGGTTTCAGCAATTACTCAATCGTCTGGTCAATGAAGAGAAGTTCGCTGCGCTGTTGTTAATAAGTGGAAGGGATTTGTGGGAAGGGGGAGGAGTAATGAAGGGGAGAGGGGAGAGTGCACGTTGACCAGTTGACTCAGGCCGGTGGGTCAGGTTGTGGTGGAGGTTCGGTAGGGGGGACGAACTTGGGGTGGAGGGGACTCTTGTGGGTTGAGTTTAGGGTTGACAACAGAGGGGAGAGGTGCTGAAAACTTACGCCATTGAGGATGGACGGGTCTTTAACTCGGAGACCGATTTCCCTTTGTTCCATCGCGTCCATTGTTCGTCCATACCACTCACTGCCTGTTATTCTAATGCAGTCCTTTCAAGGGTGAAGTTTTACTGATTTCGTAAAGCTAAAAATAATTTTCCTTCGGCGGTTTAAATAAGGCTCACTGAAGTCAAGGCATTCGCTTTTAAAGGAAGAGCAAGTGATATTAAATTTACGGATTAAAATATAACCTGGAATTATATTGAAAAATGGTTAAATGTTCACTGTCGAATTTCCAGTATGATTTATTTCTTCACGATTTGCGTGCAAAAAAAAATATTTCAAAATTTATAAATCACTGTATTAATAATGCAATTGAAAATAAATTGTACTTTAACTAGCCTCTGCCTTGCAAAGATGGTATTCTGCCTGGTAAAGAATCCTGATGGAAACCGCATGACAGGTTTTTCCCCTGGGTTACCCATTATCTGCCAATATATATATATATTATTTATAAGATGGTAAACGGTATAAGTGGTATAAAAAATATTATTATTATGTGGTAGGTATTATGTACATCTTGGTAATGATGATGTTGCGAAAAAAGTTTTTCACTCACTCACGATTTTTTTTCTAACTAAAGAAACATTCTCGTGCTTCATGAGAAGAGAGACAGAAACTCGCCCAATTTGAACGATTATGTGTAATGACTAGCTGAAATATAATCTGGTGTGGCCCCTGTAGTTTTATTTTAACATGTCCGTTTTGCGACGCTCCACTAATGGCCTCGTGCCCTCTGCATATCACCACTGTTCTCAACGTCCTGTTATTTAACTTGCCAAAATGTTTTGTCTCCCCAAGAGGAAATTATCATGGACACTCTCCTAATTAATCTCCCACTGAATCGTGACATTAATTGCAGGAAAAAAATGCAAAGTCGCCAGCAGATACGAGAGGTGAAAACACTACGCGAGATTAAAAAGTTGCCCTTTTGGGTTATTTCTTCTTATTATTATTTGTCGTCGTCGCCGTGTGTAGTCCCCGCTCGATGCATAAACATTAGCGGATTAAAATTTAATTTCCTCCCCGGTCCCCTCACTGCCACGAGAGCGACGACAGTTGCTTTTACGGTCCACTCGTCCCTCTTTGCATTTCACGGGCCACTTGACGAGACTCGGGCATTCGCGAGGTGTGTAGAGTGGGCGGATGGAATTTATATCCTCACACACATAGCCACGGTCGAAGCATGCGCCGCGGGTCGCCCGGTGGCAGGGAGTGTTGTCGCGGACGAGAGACGGCGCGATGTTGGCCATGTGGCCTTGCGTACTTCGCGGCTTCGCGTCGCGCGCTCATGAGTGTCCCCGATGTCAGTTTCGGGTGGGCGAGACGGTTTTTCAGGCCCGAGAAGTACGTCACCGACCCGACGCGGGTTTGTTGCTCGTATGCACTGCGGAGCTGAGGTCGCGAGTATATTTTTGTTAGGGGGTTGGCGGGAGGGGCTGAAAGTGTAGAGGTGGAGTGGGCGCGGATGGAGAGAGTGATAGCATGTCGTGCGGATGGGACTCAATTGAAATTTAGCTGGAGTGGAAGGAGTACGGGCGTATGAGGGTGGGAGCTATGACGTTCTCCTACTAATTCATGGAGAAAGGTGGCAAAACCATGTTCCGTAAACGCAATAAATTTTGAGACTGATGTTTTTAAAGATTTCCACGACTCACTCACCGTTCTATTACGTAGATTTTTGATTCTGCATCCGGAAACGGATTCGGTTGCTGCGCGATAGGAGTACGGAAATTAGGGCGGAAACAATGGAAAATTGTCGGTAGAAAGTGAAATTGCCGCACGGTTCGGACAAACAGGTGCAGCAGTGGCGTAGTCAGGTTTTGGGTCAAGGGGGGGGGGGGGCAGAAAATTTTTATGGGGGGAGCGGAAAATTTTTAGAGAGCGCCGAATCATAAATTAACTAGTTTAGTAAACTTTACAAATTTTGGTGATTCAATAGGCGGATAGGTTTGTACAAAATATGACAATTGACATCGTGTTATACAACGTATTTATTCGTATTTTGGACTTAAGAGTGGAAAATACACAGACTTATGGGCGCCAGAACACGGGGTGTGGGGGGGGGGATTTGCCCCCCCTGAACCCCCCTGGTTACGCTACTGAGCTGCAGTCATTGGACAATAACGACTGCAGAGCAAGATAGATAGGAAACAATGGAGATGTGGTGTTACCAAAGAATGATGAAGATCAAATGGACGGAGGGAACCACTAAGAAGAACGTATAAAAGCGTATCAGGCTTAAATTTGTGGAAATACTTGATGTCCATTTCAAATAAAACAAAATTGGTAAAATTTCCACACAGTATATTATAAACCACAGTTAGAAAACACCACCGACCAAGGTTTCGGCACGTAATGCCATTATCAAGGCACATATTTCTCAAAATCCCCACCATATATACCCCGGGATGGAGGCCAGGGGGTGGGGTATTAAGTCACAGAGGGGGAACACAAGAGGAAAAAGGGGGGGATAGAACACAGAAAAGCCGTTGGTGGTGAAGGTCAGGAGGCATGGTCATCATATTGTCGGACGGGAGGGAGAACAAGGTTTAACAGAAGCGATCGATCATAATAAACAACATCATTACATAACTTAACCGGGCTATGAGTGATTTCATATTGCTTAAAGAAATCCAGCTAAGCCCCTTTGTCAAAATGGTGTAGGACTTCCGTGTCAAAATTACTAAAATGGTTAAAATCACACAAGTGTTTAGCGAGACAGGATTTATCGTCACAATTAATAAAACTATACCTATGCTCCTTCACTCTGTCCTTAAATCTTCTGCCCGTTTGGCCAATATAACAAAGATCACAGTCATTACACTTTAATTTATGCACACCACTTCTGTTTACGGGGTCATACCGGTCTTTCGAGTTTAATAAAATTCTTCCTATTGTCACAGGATTATAAAACGATACATTACAACATTCATAAAGCACAGTTTTCTGCAATTTTTAAGATAATTTACCAACAAATGGAAGTTTTACCCAGCGATTTGGGAGGGACCGATTGACAGGTGGGGGTGTAAGTAGCTGTATAGCTTTTCTTTGGCTACAACGGTGTAGTAACCTGTACATACAATTTTCATCACCCCCCCCTTTTTCATCTTTTGTTCCCACTCTGTGACTTAATACCCCCCCACCCCCTGGTCTCCATCCCGGGGTATATATGGTGGAGTTTTTGAGAAATATGTACCTTGATAATGGCATTACATGCCGAAACCTTGGTCGGTGGTGTTTTCTAACTGTGGTTTATAATATACTGTGTGGAAAGTTAACCAATTTTGTTTTATTTGAAATGGACACTAAGAAGAAGTCCTGCTGAGAGTTGGAGAGAAAAGATGAATGGTGAAAACTCTGAGAAGAAGGAGAGACAAACATATTGGGCACATTATGTAACACAATAACTTATTGGAACCAATATAAGAAGGAGGAATGAATAGGAAACATTAAAGAGGAATACGAAGAATGGAATACATCAAGCAAGTAATGAAGGACGTCAAAGTGAATAATTAGGTACACTGTACTAGTCCCCCCTTATCAACTTCCTTATCACAGGGGTTCTAATAATTATTCTTTCGCGCGGTCCTAAACACGCGACGTTATATACTTGTATCAGCCCGACACACAAAAGGTACCCTTCACTTTATCACTTCTTACCTTGAGAGAGATCCTTTCCTTTCGGTAGTCCTTGGCGGCAAAGGTTAATGGATTAATTCATGCACTAAAATGATACACTTGAACAGTACATATATTTATAATAACCCTTTTATTCTTTACTTATGAAACAAATTCACTTTAGTTACTCAATTAATCAATATATGTTCCCTTCTCAAATATATTCGTATTAATTTATAATGTTTGTTCTACTTCACCGGATATTGTACAAAGTGAATTTCGCCGATACTCTATGTCCCAGTATCTGTTTATCGGATTCCTGGATCCTTCCTTAACACAGGACACTGGCGTTGGTAATTGCTGTCCAAAGCTGCTTACTCCCGGCAAATTATCACTGCAAAAACTCTCGTATGACTTTCACTCGATAAACGTCTCTTGTGGCTCCCTTGTTAAGAAGAAGCAGAAGAAGAAAACAGCCTCGTTTCTTGTTTGACAATCCCTTTTATACTATCTCATCTCCCCTCCTGTATGTTCTAGAACATTCCAGGTTTTCTCCCCTTCTCTCGTATCTGATAGGCTATTCCCCTTTCATTATTATAAGTTTATTTACGTAAACAGAAAATGGTATTGTTTAAAGTTGTTTTCATAACATAGACGGCATTGTTATAGTTTGTTTACGTAAACAGAAAATGGTATTGTTTAAAGTTGTTTTCATAACATAGACGATATTGTTGCCTCGCGGTAGCACGTGTTCCCAAAATATACACAATGGCGTCCTTAATCGTATACTTATGCCAACACGGCCAAAATGGCGTGTTACAACACATATACGAATGAAGTGGCTGGTGGAGAGGAGAGGGGTCCAGAGCTGCTGCAAACCAATCTTCGGATTGATAACTGCTGATGAGGATCGGATTATATTTTCTGCTGTCACTTAGCTAACGATGAATAACCTAGAAGTGGTCGGTACAAAGTTGCATACAAAGGGCAGACGGTGAATGGTGTATGTTTTATTAGTGCCCTTGTGCTAGTTTTGAAACAATTCCATCGCGTTAGGTGTAAACTTTTCGGCTGGATGGCTAGCTTCATCTTACTTACGATATAATATATTAAGGAATATTAATTATTTACCCTAGTCGAACGAGAATGCTTGAAGGAGAATTCGAGTTCACTTAGTTTTACTTGTGTTTCCATTTATTTTGATCGACCACTTGAGATGATTTTATCGTTAAACTAATATCGTCAACTCATGTGTCTCTTAAAAAAGTATTTTTGTGGAAGCTCTAAATATCCATCTTCAAAAGAGGAAAAGAGAAAGAACACCGGTATCCTTCCACAATTTTATTTAACAAACAACCATGGTTTCGGCGCTTTATGCCATAATCAGGAAATCATGGTTGCTTGTTAAATAAAAGTGTGGAAGGGTACCGGGTTCTTTCTCTTTTCCGGTTTTTATGTCACTTCTCCTTAAATTTCGGCGTGAGCGCGAAATGTTTTATTTTGCCATGGGAGATAAAAAAATATCCTTGTAAAATCCTCTTTTACCCTAAACATAGTTTTGTTTTCCTTATTTATGACGTCTTAAATTTCCTCTGCGTCTGGTATGTATATTAGTATTATCTGGTATGTATCCCTTAGTCACGAGCCTTCGACTCTTTCATCGCTATTTGCTTCCTTGTAAAAAAATACTCTTCTCAAACTCAGTCACTCGCTCCTTTTCCTTTAGTCTCATTTTTCTCTTCACTTTGTTTTTCCCCCTTCATTCACTCGAATGCAACTGTTCATTCAACTTCGCGAGGGCGTAAAATGTCTCTTGCAGCCGTTTTCGAGATCAAATTAAAATTAGCCTCCCATCTCCTCCCACTTACGTCGGAATTCTACAGCCGTTAGGATTCTCGGCTCTCCTTTTGTGAGACATAATTGTTTTCTCTCCCATTATATTTTACTCATTTTTCCTCGTGACGAACGCGCCCTTTTGTTTGTAAAGGTTCCCCATTTTTCTCTCATTTCCTCGGTTCTGACATCCCATGGACTTGTTTTGCATTTTGAGCTGGTGTAGGTTTTAAAGTAGCTAGAGCAACATTTTTCCCTAGTCATAATAGAGACCGTATACGAATTTTAATTTTTAAATTTAAGGAGCTGTAACAAGCATGAATTAAGTATTGTAACAGTAATGATGCAAAACATTTTCGAATATGACTGAAACTCTCAGAGATTAACTAAATATACATACGTAAGGTTTTAACTTAACTCATTTTTTCACACCACACGCTGAAAACGCCTTAAGAACTAAAGGCTTTTTGTACGATTCAGTAAAATACCATGGTGAGCAATCGATGTATTATTTAAAATAGTTGAGAAAGCATACGAACTGTAAACTGTCAAATTTCTGATGCGATCTGTGCTACTCATTTTTTTAAATAAACTGTCTCTCGAGTGCTTACCCATACGGTTTTCCGTTCAAAACGGCTTGTACTTTTGGCAAATATATCGAAAAGTAGAATGGTTAGTGGCTGATATTTTATAATCATTGGGAAGATGAGATATCTTTCTTTATAACTTTGCAATTCTCATCGAATTTTATTTGAAGTGGTATCTCGCTCAAACTACCTTAAGGGTGAGTCGACGGCTAGTGGTCATTATTCGCACCGCTAACAATTTTTAGGTCAAAAATAAATATTGCTTTGGAATCTGTATCCATAAAACTATCACCTTTATGTATATAGTAACGCAGATACGTTTTTTTGTCTATTTTATCGAGTGATTTAAGTCAAATGAGTGGGTCTTACGTTTAAAAAAAAACTAATAATTTGGCTGGGACGATCAGGGTTATAGCCTAGGGCACATTCGGTCCCCGCTTATGTCCAGCTGGTCGCATGCGTCACACTCCGTTAGGATATTTCTCCCATTCGGAATCACCATCGTGATAGCGAGGTGGCATCTTCTCTTCTCTGAAGAGGAATGAGTGGGTGCAGTGACCTGTATTCAAGCATCTGAAGTTGACTTCCTCTCCTCAATAGTGTCTGACACATGAGAACCGCGCTGAAAATGCCGATTTCGTGATCTCGCAGTTTGCTCTCTTCTGTTTGTTCTCTGGATTGTCTGTAATTCTTATACTCACTTTGCTTCCAAACTTTACGTTATGAATTTAATTTACATTACTTCTTCTTCCGTAGAAACCCATACTACTCGGCTATTTTTCTATGGGTGAGTTTACCCTGGCAAGTTACTGGCAGCAAGCGATTTCCACTGTAAGTTGCAGGTGTAAACGACTCTGCAAGTCCACTTGAGAACTTTTAAAAGTTTCGGCAAGTCCTTTGTAGAAGCGTATTTTTGCCAACATAAACAGCAACCAATCTGTCTTTGCACTAACTTGTGAAATATTTTTTGGCAGAGTAAAATTCCCCGTGAGCACTTGCAGAAGAAACTTGCGGAAGAAACTTGCCAGTGTAAACCATTCATAAAATATTTTGTCAAACGGTAGCAATTCTTCGTATCTATAATGCTTATTGGACTCGGGCCCTATAACCTGGCATCTCTTAAGGCCGTTTTACAATAAGCACTTACTTTCGCAGTTTGATTCATAGACGTTGCGAGAAAGCTGGCACGGAATTAGAGTAGGGGCTATTTTCCTTTCTTTTTCCTTTCCTGGCAATTTTCAATGCACATCCACTAATACCCACCCATCAGAATGTGTTGTAAATTTCCTCATGTAAAACTGCCTTTATAATATCTTGGACGCCTTGCTTTTGCTAAAACTGCATTTATAATATCAGAGACGCCTTGTTTATCTATTTAAACTTTCTCACTTATTTATTTTTACATGCTTATTTTTCTTTTTTTTAAATGTATAGGTGCGTTTGCTGATCCAAACGGAAATCTGTTCACTGGGAATATTAATTCCCTATAGCTCGGATAATATACAGCGAATCTATATTGCTTTCATTGCGTGTTAATTTGGGTGTCACGTTGGGGTCTAAATGTTATCAGAAGATTTAAAAAAAAAATGAAAAGACTAGTTGAAATTTAACATCAATATTCTAATTTGGGTGTCCAGCGTGTAATTGTTTCACTTTGCAATAAATGTTTGAGTGTCTAACTATGAATTTGTGTACTTTCTTTCTTACATCATTTCTTACATTATTTTTTATATCATTTCTTTCTTACATTCAATACACACAACCAATACACCTTTCAATATTTTCCAAGTTTTCAGTTATACCTCCGGGGTGAATTTGCATTTAAGTATTTTTGAGTGAATATTTACTCTCCGCGGCGTTTAATTCTTTCCCTGCTGAAATGAAAATATGACCCTTCCCAGTGTCACGGTAGGTAGGTTAAACAAATAAATGAACAATGAATCTGTAGAGTTGAAACCGAAAATCAGGTCTAGCAAAAGTTTTTAATTGACTAGTCGAGGCTGTTGGTAATTGACGCCCGCATGCCAATGCTACTAATTTAAAACCTCGTGTTAGGTATGAGATTGCCTAGAGAATAAAAATCCGACTCAGAAAAAATATTTGACGCTAATATTGGTGCAAACTTACTCTGGATTTTAATATGAGTAAAATCAGACGTTCTTTAGAAATTGAAATTCTTCCTATGTGCTTGACGTATACTCTCGAAATAGAAAAGGCGCAAACTTGTACTGTCCACTCACTTGAAAAAGGACGTGATAGCCCAGTTGGTATTTAGAGTTCGGTTACAGAGTGAAGGGTCTGGGGTTCAAACCTGGGTGATGCCATTGGTCCCTTGTTCCAGTGTAATCTTAACAGCGGTATTGATTTTGTAAGTACAGTACTGAATGAGATACCGCAAGGGACCGAGTTAATGGATTGGCTACGCCATACCCTAAATTCGCTCTCAGGGCATATTGTTTGATCCGCTATAAACGTATAAATAATTATTTTTGAAGTGGGCTCTTACCACAGTGGCCGAACTAACATTTCAGACACTATCTGTTTAGTGTTATGGCCGTATAATTTGTAGTACCTTGCCTAAACTAATTAATAAAAGATGGATGTTTTTCATGTTTCGATACAAGCAGTAGTGAGTGAGTCTCTTTAATCTCTTTGGATCACAAGAATAGTAGAGAGGATTTATTTTTCGTGTAACAAGCTTTGCAAACGCGTATCCCGAATTATCACGCTCCTGGAATTGTAGCCGGAGGTAAATTTTTGATATACCTAAACGACTTTCTTGGTAATGGGAGCTCTGTAAGTTATAATTAGAATAGGAATGTGTAATTTGTGTAAGTGAATAAATCATTTGCAGCATGTCCTCGTAAATGGTCATTCACGTTTTTGATAGCTGTGCAATTCTTTTTATCTGAAATAACTGGGGAATGAGGTGCATTGCCAGTTGGGATACAAATTGCAGAATAGGAGGATGCCCTTTAATGCAAGCAGAGTTTGAGGTAAACATGAGGAAGCAAGGATATTCGGGGGAAGGTTTTGATATGAAAATGTGAGGCGGTTGGGGGAAAAGGAGTGGAAAATTCGTTGGGAATTTCTAAAAATGTTTTATTTATTTTTTTTTCGAAGAGGCGAAGATTAAAACAAGCGGAAACGGACGTGAAATATGGAGCGATCGCTGGACGTCGGCGGAGTTTAAAACGATTGAAGGGGCGGACAAATCGAGTGGCTTGGTAAAACGGGGAATATTCAGTTAGTCTGCTGGGAAATAGGGGAGGGTAGAGGGCAAGATATTATTTCGAGGGCGAACCAGTTGAACGAGGATCAAGCAGGAGTCCACTAGGGATCAGAAGAGGGGAATAGAAATTACTCAATTCTTCCTACCCTCACTACCCCTCGTTCTTGTCAAGATCTTGGCAAGCAAATAAGTATCGAATGTGTCTCATAGTAATTTTTCACGCATGTATTCAACTGTATCCGTTTTCATGGTATTAATTTCTGACTCACGCCTGAATTTTTTTATTCTATATTTTTCACCGACTGTATTATTGAGTTCCCATATTTAACGCTAATGGTGTGCTAGTTTATAGTGGATTTAGTAATCCAAGAACAATAAACATTATTATTATTATTATTCTCCTAATGAAATATGAACTTCGTCACCTTCAGATGCTTTTATTTTTATCAAAACCACATCTCTTTATCGTAAAATGCATTGTGGAATATCATTTTATCTTCATTATATATAAGAGTTCACTAAGTTTAACCTTACTCTACCGACTTTTGAGAAGTTACTTTGTGACATCGCTGCATTCCGAAAAACGATGTCACTTGCTAGTTGTTGATAATACTTGGAATTCGTAGTCGCGTGGAAATCTTCGTTTTGATTCCTAGTGCTTTTTCCTTGAGTTGAGACTTAAGAATATTGAGTCCTAGTGCTGGTTTGTTGAAGGTTCCATATTGCCCTGATCACAGTACAAGAAGGGTTGAGTAATAGTTTGTATTGTGGCTTTTACTTACTTGCTTTTTTTAAGTACCTAATTACCGTCGTAAATATGCTGGTTTCCTCTGGTGGCTTGGAATAACCTAATAACCGGCGTGATGGCTTAAGCTAGCGTTTATCATTGTATTATTTTTATTACTAGTGGCGTATACATGCAGCAGAACGTACTCTGAACTCCTCTGTGTGATTGCTACCTGCTTATTTCCGTTTCCATTTTTAATTATTACCATTTTATCTTCATATGACCTTATTTCTCTGTTCACGTATCACCGAATTAAATAACTAGTGACATTTAAGGTAGCTCAATGGTTAACAAAGTTTTTTTTTTAATAGAGACAGTATTTCCAAAGTTTTTTTTATTAATGTAATGAAAAGTTCCATGTTTGGTATTGGTAGCTATTTCTATACTCATTTTTAACAAAAAAGTAAACGCCAATTTAAGTAATTATAAATTAAAAGTCTTTGATTTACAAAAATGTGTGAATTCAACAAATAAAAAAAGCCTGAAATATTTCAATATTTGAGGTCAAAAACAGTTTACTAGGGATAGCGCCAACCTGTGTTCCCACAGCCAGCTTTCTGCTAGCTCATGAGCTACCCAAGGAGGTTAAAATGGATTCTTTTCTAACCTCCTTGGAGCTACCAGCGTAGAAAGATAGTTGTGTGAAATGGTGAGTAGGGGCATTCATCTCATAAATGATGTAGTATCGAGGCTTGTGAAAAAGGTTTTCAGTTGGTTAGATCATGGCTATTGGCCAAGCAGAACATTATCATTAAAAAAAATGTATTTGGCGTTAAATATTTGAAGTAATGTCAAGTACATGCCTCATATGATGTTAGTGCTGCAAACATTTGTCTTTCTTACGACCAAATCGTGGAGGCAGTTCAGCGCGGATGACTGTTTTGCATAAAAAATGGACGCTCAGATTGTATTGGCGATAATTAGTGACGCTAGTAAAACTTAGAATTATACGACAAAGGTTAACTGATCATAATCATTGTTAATATTGCTTTATAACGGTAAAGGTACTAGTTGATCATTCTTCAACTTCATAAAAATTAATAATACGCATGGAAAATAAAATAAAATGATCTTAATACTCAATACCAATAGCTGGATCCATATTCAATACTTATATGCCAAAATCATCCCTTCATGCATTTTCATCTCCAAGTGCCCAGAAAAATGATGATTTTGTTGCCAGATCGCTATAAACATGGAACTCAGTACAACCCTTACCAGAGCATGGCAACCCAAGTGATATGTCATGTGATTCGGTTGCTCACACGGAGAAATTTACTTCTTCCCGCCACTTCTCGCGCCAGCTTTGATGCCAGAAATGTCACCGTGTGTACAGGTCTAAAGATAGGAAGGTGGCGAGAGTTGGTTGAGAGAACAGAGGCCTTCGTTTTTGTCGGGGGTCCGCAATAAATATTCCGGGGATGAAAAAATAAGGGAAAGAAGGACAGAGAGAGTGCAGGCTAATGCGAATGGTGTGATCGATCCCCTTGAAAATAAAATGCCAGACGTTCTTCCCTTGCTAGACCATTTCATCGGATATACGGCCGTTTCCTTCTCACCCCGGTTAAAGGTTACCATGGAATTGCTTTTACGGACTAATCTGTTAATTTTCCTGTTTCCGAAAGTGTCCGATTGAATCAAAATCAAGTCCTTTTACCCCTTTCCCACCTAACCAAAACTTATTTTTATCTCGATCCACTGGATCACCGTTGTCAAAACAAAGTTCAGTATCATCCGGTTGAATGGCGTTTCCAGTTTCGTGTGGGGCTGGGAAGATTTACAGCTGGCATAATTGTATTTCCTTCTCGGGTCGGGAAATCAAATGCGACTTTTCCAGTACCGCAAGATATAAATCTCAAGTTATCTGGGCGTTATTTTAATCGATATTTTGCTTCATTACTGAAATTTTATGAAGAGTTGGTATAACGTACCTATTTTGACTGAATAATATACTTCGTATGGATTATCCCGAAAAATAGCAGCTATTTCCTTTATATCCTGAAAGAATTGTTTCGGAATGGTGATTAACTGTGGGAAGAAGTCGGTGTTAACCAAAAAACATTTTTAATATCGTTTTCCTCGCTTAGTGTTCATGAGGTGTAGTAAATATGCTTTGTTTTTATGTTTGGTGCGGCAACCTCATATTTGTTGTTATTCATGAATGCAATTTAATTTTCCCTCCAGAAATATTGCACCTCTTTCTTTGTTTGATTCTTGTCACTTAAATGGTGATTATTAGGCAGCTTTATGAAATTAAATCTTGACCATAAGTTGTAAATTTCTGTAGCAACTTTATAGTTATGATGCGGTACCGATTCACTCAGTTATTTCAAAAATCGAACCAGGCGGGCAACTTTTGGAATGTTTTTTCTGTGAATAGTTTTCATTGCCTAATTATTAATGCACGAGTAGTTACTGTTGCTAATATTATTTTATGAATTACCCTAAAGCAATAGAGCATTAATCCAAAAGAATCAAATTTTGCGACCCAAGTCATTGCGTCTTGTGCAGTAATCACGCATTATTTTAAGTTCACAGGCAATCCTCTGTTTAGAAAATTGTGTCCAAATCCATTTATGAATGTAATTAAAGTTCAGGACTTGAAAGTACCGTTAAAAGGGAGCGCATGTCATAATTTCCCTGACCACTTGTAGATTGTTACTCAATCGCTATGAAAATTTAACAATCCTGTTTTATAAAAAAGGTGACGGTTGATTTCATCAATACCGGATACTTTCGCAGTATAACTCTCCAAACCGACAGTGAAAAGTCAGACTTTTCTTAACTGAGGGATGAGGACCCGAGACAGTTTATTGATATCTGCACACTCGGCTTCCGTTTATCGCTTGGCAGTAACGGAAAATTGTAAGAATCCCGCGAAAAAAGCATTCGCCGATAGTTATCAAAGTTCATTTCTTCTAGGCGGGACCTTTGTTCTACGAACAGTTTTCCACATTAGAAAGACTGAAAGGTATTGAAGAATACAAATAAGGTTGTATGTACTTATTCTTTGTGTTCATTTTCATGCTTGTACTAGTACCTACACTTCGTACTACACTATCTTCTACTACATAAAAGGCTACACGTACGTACGTATGATTCAGTTGCTAGGCGTAGTAATTTAGATGTGCGCCAAAAGACGGCAAGCGAGCTACCATATACGTAATCCAATAACTGGCTTATGGCGCGGGTGTATGCACTTTTCAAAATACACTCAAGGGAAACTGCTTAGTAACAGCTTCACCTGCTTTGCCAAAAATATTGTCTACAAATAAATCTGTAACATTTAGATACTATATATTGGTTACCATAGTTTCATTAATTGTTTCCGCTAAAAATGAAAGAACCACACATTAATTTATATTTAATTATTAACTTTATTTATAACATTTTGGCTATTACGCCAGTACTTTAGCCTTCCTTACGCCAGTACTTTAGCCAGTAATTCACCAGGCTTTTCAACTAGTATTAAATATTGTGTTAATATGAGGAATTCAACTATTCTCTAGTGACATATTACTAAAACTTACATTTGTTTGAAGCGACATCATAGCCATCATCATAAAAATAAGAAGGTCTTTTGTATTTCCTCTCTTTCGATGGATGGGTTAAAATTGTAGCGGAAATACTAAGAGACAATTTGAACGAGGTTTTAAGAAGAGAATTTTAGTTACATGTCAGGCTGTCAACCTCTTTTGTCATTCTGTTTAAGTTGCATTTAGTAAAATGGTGTTGTTGTATAATTTTCTTATTAATGAATTTGGCTCTTGAAAGGAGGTTTTATAGTCTCTCTAGCGATTGATGAAAATCATTTATAATAAAAAAATTGTTAGGGCAAGCGTACTGGACGACCTATTGGACAATCAGTGAATATTATCCCCATGTACTGACTTATTGCATTCATAATTTATTGACCCCTGCGTAGAAACTTATTCCAGCGCAAATACTGCTAGAGCTGAAACGATAAGCTATTTTTGACGTCATTATTTCTTAGGGCTTTCCTAGGTCTCTCTTCTCTTTAATTCTGTCGTGGATCCTTCGGTGATACAGTCAATTACATTCAAAAACAAAAAAACTTGAGTTAGTGTCAATTATATGTCCTTCTCTTCTACCTATGGTAAAGTATAATTCCAATTAGTGAACTGTTTATCGCCGGCTATCCTGCAGGCTTCTTCAGGTCCAGTATCCACTGCTATGCTGAAGAAGCTTGCAGTATAGCCGGCAAGATTTAGTCCACCAATGGAACGACGCGACGTGGCGGAATCCCCGAAAATCGGAAGACCTGACCTTTTCAGATTTCAGATTTCAGATCAGAAGATTGACCTTTCAGCCAAGCCCATGGAAACCGGCATCACAGAAGTAATTTGGCCATCTATGTTGCTTTTTATTTTTTCATTATCTCATTAGAGTGATCAATCGATCCAGTTGCCTGAGTAACGCTAAAATTATACTAACATGACTAAGTGGCTTCGTGGCTTTGTGGAATTTTGACTTGTTAAAGACTGAACCCTTTGGTAATATTCCGCACAATTTTCACACCTTGTGTTAAATATTACCATTTGGTAATATTCAATTCAATTTTTAATGTTAGATTTTCTCTAGCAGCTATAGTCATAGATGTTATAGGTTTCCATCCCCCCATAGGTTAGAGTTTCGCTGAATCAGTAGAACCGTCTCCCGGAGTCTTTTTAGCTTCGCGACTTTCGTCGGCAATGGATACAAAGTGATGGAAATAGACTCGCCATACCCACGTGCGTGCCAAATTTCTTCACGTAAGTCATAAATCAAGGAAGAGAATGCATCGCGGTATGACGCTCTATGGTAAAACGCGTTATTTTTGCTTAATCTGATCGAGCCAGCGTTGACGTTGCGTGTAAGTTGCCAAATAAATTAAAAAAACGATTTTTTTATATTTTGGCTGAATTACTATTATATGTATGCATAATATTGAACATTGTAGTGTAGTTTCAATTTTTATTCCCATAACGGTTTCTAATAACGACGTCCAAGAATCCCGGTACCCATGCAAAGAAAACTGGCTGCGCTTCCTTCTCCTTCGCCACTCTCAAACACTTCTTCGCTATGCTCTATGCTGATAATCGAGTTACTTTCGTTAAATGTCATCGTAAGTAAGGCACGACAATAGAAATCAGTGTACATGGCACAAAAGCCTTCGTGGATGGCAGGCCTAAATATCATATGTCGATTCGTTGGACTCATATGGCTCAAGTTAGCAAATGGTCCCCTTTATAGCGCATACGTACTAGGCGGCTAATCTTTGCGAGTTTTTAATGAGAACATCTCGCTAGGGAATGCGCTCTCTCCACGTAGATTCGTGGATCATATCAGCTTAGAGTGTTAACTTTCCATTTAAGATGGCCAGGGCTCATGTCTCGGTAGAAAATTTTCCAAGGTAGGTAATCTATTGTTAGTCTTTAGGTCACATGAAGTGTTTATTCCAATAACATTACTCAGTCCGTTGTACAGGAAATTAAACCGTTATACCATTGCCATCTTAATTTTTGAGATGGCCAATTCCTACATCGCGGTTCTATCCTTTCTTCTACACCACCACATATGCTGGAACCTTAAGACCATTCTACCTTATTTCAGCGCTGAAAATCTAAGCAAATTCAGTGTACTTCATATTGTATCGGATATACGTAATCGATGCATCGAATTCGATTTTCGGTTCTAGAAAGTGAAATAAGTACGATATGCCTTCGATTACTATTTTTTGTTTGCTGTCAGTGATAAAATCCCGTATCCAATTCACTTTTTTTTCGTTTAGCCCGCATGATTTTAATTTGAATATTAATATTTCATGAGGGATCTTATCAAATGCTTTTTTGAAATCGACGAATAACGCATCGACTTGCTTTTTCGCTTAACCTGTTTTTAGAAAACCATAGAGGAAGAGTCAAAGCTGGGTTTCGTAAGATCTTCTCATCCGAAAGCCGTGCTGGCTGCTGTGAAATAGGCTTTGATTATCCAGGATCCTAGATCATAATAATGCTAACAATCACTTTCCAAGAATTATGCATGATTTTGTAGAACAAAATATAGGCCTGTATTTTTCTGGGTCTCGTTTGTTTCCTTTTTTAAGTATTAGAGTGACAATGGCTAGTTTCTTGTCTTGCGGTACTCATAACTTTGGGTGATGAGTTGTAAAATATGATTCCTAGAAATTGAGCTTTTCTAGAATGTGTGGGGCCAACTTCTTGAGTACGCGTGGGGGTATCTCTTCTGGAGGATTTCACTCACTGGAGAATTCAATTTTGTAGAGCGTAATGTTTTTATTATCTTATAGTGGTGAATAATTATATAATCCACTTACGACAGAGATATTTGCGTCTTACATACATCATTCCAAACACTTTCAAAGAAGTAGTCTAATGCGTTGGATGTGCCGATACTGTTTGTGACTACTTTGCCACTTTCGCCCGTCAAAGAATTTAAAGTTGAACGTTAAACATGTACTTCTGTCGCATACGACCAAAATAATTCAGGGTTTTCATTTAATAATTCACCTAGCACTTTTTTATTTAAGTTTGGTTGAGCAGTACGCATTATTTTCTTTCATTTTGAGCACTGAAATAAACGTCGTGTGAAACAGTCTTTTCCTCCCGGTTCGAGACGAAGCAAAACCCGGTCGTTCGAATCTGGGTGCTCGGACTTTGAAGCAAAGCTCGGAGGCACTATCCGATCGAACGTCTGTACCTGGCCGTGCTGTAGGAAATTGAGAATATTCACCGTCAATTCAAGTGGTGAGCGAGCGTTAGCATTAAACTGCGGGGGAAAAATGGACGAAATACGAGCGAATAGAAATTGCGGTTGTCGAGGGTTATAGAGCCTTGCGGGACCTCTTGTGATCGCGTCTTGGGAGCGCGTAGTCCTGATAGACATACGGGATTGATGTAGTGGCTTGAAAATAGACGAGCGGCCCTCTAGAATGTCTCGACCTTTTTCACTGGAACCCGGTGAAGAGGAGACTGAGAAAGAAATGCAGAAGGCACATTTGGACGACTTAGGAAAACAATGGTACCCCTTTCCCTCCTCCCCTTACTACCTCCTCCCTCCCCTTACTCCCTCCTCCCTCTCCTTCGTCTTCCCGCTTCTAGTTTTATGCCCTACCGCCTAAAATAGAGTGAAACCATTCCTCTTCTAAGTCGAACTGAGAATATTTTTATCCCTCGTCCGCAGGGAAGGCAAGTCTCTTGCATCGAGGGGATAAAGCAAGCCTCGGAGGTGGAAATATTGTCTTTTTTGGCATTCAGACACGCCATTTCCTGTGGGAGCGAATGCAGTCGCAATCATTTCCTAAAATATTGACATGAATGTCCTTGCAAAGTCTCCCGCTTCTCTCGACCTGTGAATCGAACCCCATTTAATATACCTTACCTTTATATATTTACGGTCAATCATTGTCATTTGTGTGAAAGGTTTCAAGCCTGGAGCCAAGATTTTTAACTATTTCATGAAAAAGTAGAGTTAATACTTAACCTAATTACAAGTATTAAAGTCAATTATTAGAGCTTCTGATTTACCCTTGAGTAAGCGCGCGGGAGTCCGTCAGACCCCCACGAATTTATCTTTGCCTCTAATGTTTTATCTATACGATCAAGGTTTTTAGTGTGTTTAATACCAACCTTCAAGAAACTTGGTATTCACTCATGAAATTTAAAAAAATATATATTATATAATTTCAATTTTACTTACAATTTTAAAGTCATGGGGGCCACAGTGACCCGGCACGCCAACTAATATTGCACATTCTGTCCATAGTATCCGTTTGTTATAATTTCCTAATTATAATTAATGTGAACCAAATAAAATAATTTTCTCATTAAATGCCTATATCTGGAAGCTATTTTTGCGATAAAATAAAAAAAATGTTTTAATATGTTATTTCAGGCAAGTTATTAGAGATCTATGACATTATACGCAAACATTTATACATTTATGATAATTATGACTTTTAAGGCAAAATTAATTGATAATGTTGAAGAAATGATACTAGTGTTTAAAAATGATATGCAACTAGAATATTAGAGTGAAAAAAGTTCATAAAATATTACAATTCACTAATTAGTAATAAATAAAGTTGTATCAGGGCAGATGTGGTGGAATTCAGCGTGCTTGACATTGATGCAATACATCGAAACTGGTCACAA
Source organism: Pyrrhosoma nymphula (assembly GCA_963573305.1). Lineage (NCBI taxonomy): Eukaryota > Metazoa > Arthropoda > Insecta > Odonata > Coenagrionidae > Pyrrhosoma > Pyrrhosoma nymphula. Next base: position 98,670,714 of record OY754329.1, read on the forward strand.
AAACCTATGTTTAATTAAAAAAGTGGAAAACTGCTAAGAAATTTCATTACCACTAATTATTAATTTATTTTAAATTTTGGGGGCCTGCCCATTTGGGGGCCTACTTTATTATTTTACTTTGCTTGAATGCACCAGCCGGACAAAATTAGTGCTATCTGTTCAGTCCACTGGTTTCGGAGAATTGGTAGTGAGATGTTATATTTATCGACGTGAAATATAAGCTCTGGGATAGTTTTCCTCTAAATCTAACAGGTGTACAATTAAGAGGGATATAAAATTAAGAAACTAACTCGCAGTTGATTTTTTTATGTTGTGACTTTCTGGGATATTGTTCCGTTTTTCTCCAGCTAAAATATCGTTATACCTCGAGTTTTCATATTTTTTCGGTTTTTGTTTTAATTGGAATCTCTTTAGATTCTAAAAATCCAATCAAAATCCGTGTATTTTTTCACCGATGAGCACTATTTAGCAAGACTTTGGTGGTTGTAGTTTAATTGAAAGCATAACAGAATTTTTAATTAGAAATAAATTCAAAGTTATGGCAGCTGCAAGAAGCGTATTCTCAAGGTCCAAGAATCCAGTTATATTTTAAAGTGCGGGGGTAGAAATTAAGAACTGGTAAAATATCATGCTCTTGGGTGCTATTTTCGACTGGGTAAGGAGATTCGCTTTGGAAAAGGAGCGTTTACGAGGTAAATGGTGAGTGGTGACCGATGTTATTGGGATGTTAATGTGAACGAAACCAAGACCGTTCTTAATGTGGAGCACACGGTGATGGTTCTCTCTTTTTTTGCCACTTTCTTCCTGGGCTTGCGCCTGTTTCTTTCAGTACATGCTCAGGTTATTCCATCTCTATATTGTGCTGCCATCTTTTCCTTGGTATGCCCACACTACTTCTTACACCTGGAAGCTTATCTCTGGCAATCTTGACTATTCTTTCGTCTTCCATTCAATGTAAACTATCCAACCCTGTTTCCGCCCATTTACCCATTCCTTGATATTCTCAACATGACAGTCCTTTCCGATGTTTTCAATTCTCCTTCTATACAAGGTTTTCCCCGAGATTTTTCTAATAATTTTCATGTATGCTGTCTCTAGAATTCTTTGAGCTTTATTTATCTTTATAGTCATGGTTATTAAGTGATTTATTTGTCAAATTAAAAGGTGGAAGATTTGAGAATAGAGGAGCAGTGTAATGTAGGCTGAAAACTAGAATGCAAACGCGTATCATCATCATAGGTTGATTGGGAAAGGAGAGGTTACTGGTCTTAATTCTAAGAAAGCAGAAAGAATAGATGGAGTAGGCACTAAAAAGAATGCCCTAGGACGTTATGGACAGGCATTGTTGATTTTGCGGGCCATAGGAAGGAAGTAAGAATTCGACGCTGTGTAGGGTGAGGGAAAGAGGTGAGGAACTTTAAGAGGCAGCCGAGAGTAAAGAAGAGGCTGTTTGTATAATCCCAAACGTGTTTCAGAAGGTCGTAAGTTAGGACATACGTTTTCATCGATCGCCCAAAACTTAGTATTCTCAGTAACCTCCTTTATGCAATGAAAACAAGTCGCAATTCAAAGGGCAGTAACGCAAAATTGATCAAAGTTATCTTGAAAAAAAATGACCGCCGTAAATTCTCGAGGCTATACTTTTTTATCTTCATGCATCAAAGAAAACTCTCTTGAAGGTGAATTCGAAGCAGAGTTGTAGACTGTCATTTGTAATAATGGCGAAAAATCTAGATCATGTTACGTGTTGCGTATTTATTCACCTTTTTATAGCTTCCCTTCATGACTCGATAAAATATCGTTCGTAGAAAACGTATAAACATTAATACAAAGTTTAATACTTTAAGATTCCCTTTACTTTTCCTTGATTGCTTTGTTTTATCTTATTGCCTTGGAATATGTTCTGTCTTTAGTTTGAAATATCATTCGTGCAAAGGTCTAGGCTGTCTCTCTTTTGGAATAAATTATGTATAACACATTCCATGTGAAAAATGATTTTTTCAATAATTTTACTTATATAAAAGAGTTACTTTGAATTAAATTACTATTTTAGTTGAAAAAGTTGTTAATGATAAGTGAAAAATCTACGAACAATAATTATATGCTTAATATTTTCATTTTGATGGTAAATGAATAGGAATTCTGAGTAAGAATGCTGTTAAGAAAAGTCCATGGATAAGAGCTTGTGCATGTTCACTTTTTAAGCTCGACAAATTTGTTAACTTTTGACATATTTTCTCTTAATTTCGTTGAATTGCTGCGATTTTGTACATGGCGAGGTAGATACTAATAAATATCTCACTGACAATGCTCACTGGCTTACAGGTATGTAGCTTAGCTGTATAGACTAAATATTTGGGTATAGTGCTATGTGATTCAGTATTGTGTGACATCAATGAATAGACATAAAATTCTTTTTCCCATTTATTTAAAATTTAATGGACGGAGGCACTGTTAATGTCCATTCGTTGAAACATGTCAGTACCTAGAATAGTTACTGAAACTTTTCGTTCAGCGGCCCTCTTCTTCCAGGGCTCAACGCTTCTTCCTCGCAAGGTGATCGTAGAGCACGACTTGCTCGTAACCGCTGTCGTCGACGGTCACTCTGGTCGTGCTGCAGCCAGGCGACTCTAATTTCGGGTCCGTCGAGATAGTCTTGCGATCGTGGCGATGCTGGAATATCACGCCTTGTCTTGGGTCCAGTATGACCTGCAATGAGGAAAGAGGCAATTACTTGAGGAATCGCTTGTTATTTTTTCGACAGCTTGCATGGAAAACTCAATTTATTTCTTTAAAAATTCTTTCTCCATCATTATTTTTCAATTATTTACTAGCTATATTGTTGGCTCTATGACAGGTAAAACTTTACTTCAGTTTAGTTTAGCCTGTGGAGCAAGAAAACATTAATGAATTGCGTATGTGTGCTTTGGTCGATTTTATTCGATCTTTCGATTAGATTTGAACTTAAATCATTGTTATATTCATTATTTTTTTACTTGTACTTAAACTACATATCTGCAACATGCTTCTAAATGAAAGTGTAGTAACTTTTTCTGTGAAATATTATTAGTTGTCACGAAGGACATTAGTTATCCAGGCTATAGGATTTTTGAGAATTAACATTTTTCCCTTGAGAAGGAATCGTCCTTGAATGTATGCTCATCAAAAACTTTCTTGATTTATTGGAGTCGAGGAGATCGCGTCCTACTCTGGTAGCGTGGTGTTGTTTATCTTATAAAATCCAATCAACAATGACCTTTCTACCAAAATGAAGGAAGCTTTCCATTTGCTGTAGTGCACTGCTCTTCGTGACACAACTGTGCACTTGCCTTCCATTCGTTTCAAACCCTGGGCACTAGGCAGCGCACTTCAAAACAGATCGGTAGCAAAGTTGATGTGCGCCCAACAACAAAAAGAACTTCGATAATTGCATCCGCATGTGTTGTATTTGTGTTGGTTGTCTGTAAATGCGTCCATCATAGGTAATGTATACTTTTCAATTATTCTTTGGTAAAAAGTTTACACTTGCAAATACTTATTTTGAACTAATTAGATAAATATACAAAAAACGTCCTGCCGTGACTGTTGTACACCCACAAAATGCTATCTGATGGCAGGTTAACGAAATTGCGCACATCATTCCTACCATTCATCGTCGTTCTTGTGCGCTCAGGTGCTCTGATGCCTTCCGATCTGCGTTAACTTCAACAACTTAAATAGAGAGATTCGGAAGCTTTTGGTTAATGGTTACAGATATTGGTGAGGATACCACTGTGAATTATCCCATCATTAAGTTTTGAAGAGAAACTGTGTGAATGGGAGATAAAGATTATTTCCAGAATAAATTGAGTTGTAAGCATAGAATTACGTTGCTGTCCACCACTCGTAGAAAGTATATTCTCGGCATACGCGTCCATTGGTTGTTCAAGTTTCAGGTCAAAACCAATCATTAGGTTTAGCATCATTAGTCGGTGAATGACTTCGCGCATGAATCCACTTGACGCCCACGTCGTCCTTTCTCAAGAGGAGATCCTCGCTAAAGCTTTCCAGATGCGCGCACTCGTCCTCGGAAATAGCGGCCGTTACGCGCTTCAAGCGCTCCCCCCGGGAATCCCCGCGATGACGTATGCGTGATGTCATCGCGACGCGACGCCCGCGAAATCCGCATACGTGTACGCTTAGATTATCTCGACCGGGTGACCCTAAGAGTGAGTCGTGGTTAAGGGTTAGAAGAGTAGGGTGTGTGTAATAAAGGCGTCGTAATCCATTAACTTTTTTCCGCCCCTCCTCGCTCTTCAGAAGGATGCCCCGAGTCTGGTGACAGCGTCTCCCTTCCCCCCGCTTCCCCATCAACCCCCTCTGTAGTGGGCGAAACATCACCGAGCACGCCCACCGCTGGTCTTCTGCGTGCCGGCCTGCCTCTCGTCCAAGCCACCCACTTTCCCACACAGTTCGTTTTACGAGCTCCTCCCTCGCCCGACTTTCGGCCGCGAAAGGTCTTTGCCACTTGCCGGCCGGCCTTGGCGGATTCGTCCGTCATCGACTCCCAGTCTACCAACCCACCTCATCGATATTCCCGCATATAGGTCGATGAAGCGAAGGCGATCGACTGTCGGAGATTTTGCGCCTAATTTACCATACCTATAGCCTGCGCCGCGCGGGACCAAAATGACATATTTTGTCCCGCGAATCCAATGCCCCCGCGCCTGTGTGGGCTTATTAAGATTCCCAAGCTCGGTTTCCCCATCAGGCCAGTGGTCTCCAGTGTTAGTGCTCCAAGTTATAAGCTGGCACATACCCTTAATTGACTCTTGTTGCAATACACGGCCTTCCTACCAAGGCATGGTAATAAGAATTCCCTCATTGTAAAGACTGATAGAAATAAAGGCAACCATGTTCCCCTAAGAGCATGACTTGTGTCCTTTGACATTGTTAAACTATGTGTCACCTTATGTAGCGGTACAAATAACATTTTATTTGTGAAAAACATTGGGGGAAGTTGATAATTCGGTGAATGAGCTATCTTTTTTAACAAATATATGTGTCAGGTAAAACTATTTCCTTTTTTTTTAACAATTGTTTTCATCAACAGACCGGGCTTAGCCATACAGGCTCCCCTACCTCCCCGTTGCTCGCAGAAATATTTATGGATAAATGTGAAATCACATTTTGGATTGCAAAAGTTTCTATCTGAAAATGTATCTTGTGATGGAATACCACAAAGTTTTATAAGAACGTGTTTTAGTTTTGCTTTTCTTTGGGCTTATTTTAATTTTCCTTTCCTTAATGCTCTCTTTTCATTGATGTGATATTTGTTGTCACTTTATTTCCCTATAGCTATATAAACTGCGTAGGTTATAGCTTGTTCAAAAATAGGTTTAAGGATCCAGTATCCTACTAAAGTTTTCTTACATATGCACATTTTATTGCACTTTTTCAAAGGATCCAGTATCTTACTAAAGTTTTTATACATGTAAACATGTAATTGCACTTTTTCAAAGGATCCAGTATCTTACTAAAGTTTTTATACATATGTACATGTTGTTGCACGTTTTCGGTATTTCTTTCTACATCAGAATGCAGAGTCGAATGCTTAGGCTGACCACTTGTATTTTTTACTGCACCTTGAGTCAAAATTCTAGGCGTATGGCTACATGTACTTCCACTGACTCGACAAATGCCCGATTTCAGGTGTTGAATAGAGAGCGATAAAGAAGAGCCGTGTTTGTACCTTTCGTTGTCGGCGGAAGAGAGCGCCTGTTCCTACGGCAAGAAAGGAAAGTATCGTCCGATCTAGTTTACGACCGTGCATTTGACGTAGTTCACGCCGAGTGGAATGCAGCGTTGACCGAGTTACCAAATCACATGGGTGAACGCAAGGAAGAAAGAAAAATGTGACCGGGAGTAGGTTAAAATACTTTTGTCTAAACTTTCCCCCTAATGGGGTAGTTGATGAAGAGACTACCCAAACTATATACATACAATAAGAAGAATATTTTATGATAATTTAATAGCGAATACAGAAAAAACATGAACAAATTCCACAGTGTCTAAGATTATTTCTATTTTATAGAAATTAATTCCATATTGGGATTATTCCTTTTTTATTACTTTGAAAATGCCTCCTGCACCTATGCAAATAGTTCTTGCCCTAGCTTTGTCAAATTTTCTTCTCTTTCATTGATAATTTTTTTTCTCTTGTAATTTATTCATGGCAATGAGAAACTTTTGAGTGGAGACTGGTTGGGAAGTCGTTAGAGAAGTCTTTTAAGGCATTTGAGCGCCCTCGCGGAAAGGGAAATTTCCTCGACTTTAATGCTCCTGGGGAGGAGGAGGAGAGGGGAAAAAGAAGAGTCGTATAAATTGTTTCTAAGCCCAAAGTTACGATCAAACCGTGACTCAAGTTTTGCTGCAATAAAAGTATTCTTATCTCAAGGAGTGAAACTTCAAAATTCATCGCGATATGAGGTTTATTTTAAATCATTGATATCTCATGAAATTTGTGGGGCCGAAAACCATAGCCCCACTAATTTCATTCCTCTTGCATTGAATATTATTATAATGATAAAGTTATGTACGTACGAGTTTGTAAATAATTCGAGGAGGCTGATGGTACTAATGCTGCAGAAGTTGTTTTGTACAAAATCGTCTTGTTGTGTGCAAGCCTATTAAATGACTCGTAAATAACTTAAAAAATGTTATATCTCCTAATAATAATTAGTTAATCAACAAGGGAACTTTCTTGACCACTTGTTATAAGAGCATATGGTTTTTGAGTGTTGTTCAAATAATATTAAAATTATAATCGCCAACGTTTCCCAAATGTTATCATCAGGGTTATAATACAATATCCAAATCCACTAAGATAAAAAGCAATAGTATTGATTGAGAGAGAAAAAAATATTTTGTTAATTTTACAACAAAATTTTAACAATGCATGTACGTATACAAATTCCATTAAACTTAAAAGTTTAATGGAATTTTTATACGTTCGGAATTTAAAAAGTAGCCGAATATAAACAATAATTGCATGGAACTGTAAACCAGTCGCTCAACAGCTGCCATAAATTGTTAAAGCTCTTAATATTGAATTAGATTTTGATGGATTTTGTTGTCTGTAATTGTTTTACTGTTTTTCTACGGGTTACTTTCCTCTTTAATATTATGGAGGTGAGATGATGGTGGTAAAATAATTTAAATTTTTATTATCCTGTTATTGAGAAATGACTTAAAGTGGCTATGAGGGTAAAAGAAGTCATCCATTTACCTTGGCGTTTACATTTTAAAAAATGATTTACTTGCTATTACAACGATTATATTGATATGAAGAGATTACATTTTTAATATTGCAAAATGATTTTACATTATTGTGATACCTTAATATGGTTCTTGAAATTATATACTCTTATGGCCGAGACTACTCATAATTTTACTTCTTAAAACTTCGGTGAGTTATGCAAAAAAAGCTTACTCAGCTAGCTGAAAAATAATGCGAATGGGAGTAATAGATCTTTAAATTCGAAATTTCAAATTAATTTTTAAATTTGCTCGATGTGCAAGTTCTGATAACGGAGGTAACTGTAAAAATTGAGTTTGTTAGGAATTAAAACTGCTGGTATATACTTACCCTAAAATTTCGCGACGACCTCCAGGTAGCCGTTCCATGCTTCCAGTGCATGAAGGTCAAGTCTCCAGAATTTGGCATTAACTTCCTAGAACCTTGAAAATACGGTTCCCACTTCTCGGTCTCGAGTCGATCCCCATAGTCTATGTGTCCTGATACTTCATGGCCGTTTTTGTTGAATTTTCTAATGAAGATAATCGTCTGAAAAGATTCAGAATCTTCAGCGGTCAAGCGTTAAAATACCAAATTGTTTAATGCAAGTTTTTTCAGTGAAAGCATACAAGGCAGGGTTTATCACTTTCCAAAAACTCTGTACAAGGTCTCTTCAAGTTCATTCTTTACTTTCCATCAATGAAATACTAAAAATATTCTTATTCAATAAACAACTTAAGAGATCAAAGTTATAGGAAAATGGTTATGTATTTCTATAATACCGTTACATTCCGTCACCATCCGCATTAAGCCACTCTAAACTTCTAACGTCTGTTTTTAATATCTATTTTTAAAGTGATAGCTTAAAAAGCTACTCTTGGTTCAACCATCCTTCAACATTTTTGACACAACAAATTTAGGATGTGCGGTATATAAAAATATAGTGATATATCGGAATCCGATATTTTTTAAATATACCGATATGCATATAATTAGATCATTAAAAATTTACCGGTGTACCGGTATATCAGTACTTTTTATGTAATATATAATTATACAACTATTTTTCTGGTATTTGCTATCTATTTGTACCTACTTACTTACCTTTTGGCTTTCCTAATCTTATTGCTACCTTTCGCTACCTCTACTGTTACCTTTCGCGTACCTTTGTCTAGTCTTAATTAGGTCTCAGAATACTAGAAAGCGAAGTAGAATCGTGTTAACTATTAAGGATATTGAAGAAACTAGTCAATAATAGGTAATTTACATTGTTTATCAAAATATATATTTATTAGTAAATATTTCGAGGGAACATTTTTCAATATTTTTGTTCGATTCATTGTGGTTTTCTGTCCAAGAATATGCGGAATAAATGCAGGACTGGTGTATGCTAAAAATGCTTTTATCAGATAAGTACATTTTTTAGATATTTTTAATGCAGAAAACACATACTCGGATAATTACCAAATTCTATTTTCATCATTCTCAGTTAAGGTACAGTTTTCTTTGTGCGATAGCTTCTATAAATAAAACAGAAAAATAGGTCTGGGAGTAAGTATAAAACAGCTTCATCATCGTATTATAACAGATTATGAATATATTAGGTGTTATCAAGGTAAAGGCAAACAGTGCACAGGTCTCAACTAAGTATTCAGAAGTAAAATATGCCAAACGTTGATGCAATATTTCCAGGAGTACTGTTACAGCTTAACACGTTCCTAGCTTGGCTGATGATGTGATATTTTTTTTTAAACTTTTAAAATTCCGGAACATTAATTTTGTTCCACCAAATTTGGATTGAATCGTGTATAGAAAATTAACATCCGGTTTAAAGCAATGCCATCTCGTGGTCTATTTTTAAGGCACAGCGCTTTAGAGAATACGCAGTAGCAGCGCTGAATAGGAGAAACACTTCATCAAGAGAATTCAAAACCAAGGTAAAAAGAGTTCATCATACTTTTAAAAACATTTCGTAGTAAAACGGTAAAAACCATGAAAGTTTCCTTCCAATAATTTGCCATAGGTAATTTTCAATAACCCCACTCTCTAAACTCATATCTCTAACTTAATCACTGAACTTCGGTATGAAAATTTTCATTTTGAACAATATATCGGGTACCGATGTTAAGAAAATAACATGGAATATACCGATATATCAACTGAAAGAAATATATACCGGTATATATCGATGTATCGGCACAAATATACCAGATATACCGGTATATTGATGTACCGCACATCCTTACCATAAATAATGGCGGCATTTCTCGGAAAAGCATTTTATCTGCTTTAATTTTCTCGTACCTTCATGAATGTGGAACAAAATTTTTAATTTTAATTCTCCTTATCGTTGATAAACGATGAGGCGTAGACTTCTCTTCCCTGACAGTGAGGACGAGAGAACTATTACCATTTAATTGACCCTGGACTCGAGTGTAAAATGGGTTCATTCATAGTTTTACATAATAATTGAAATACATGCATGAAAAAACTACGAAAGCCTCGTAATGCATTTCTAATATGTGAGTTGAATAGAATTATGCATCAATTATAGGAACCAATATTCAATTTGGAAAAAAGGCAGTGTTGAACTTAATTTTCCCTTGCCTTTCTTAATTTTGCTAGCGTTCTTTATGCAGATTTTAACCTGCGATTATAAGCCTGGGTAAAATGTTGTTTTCAAGAAGTTATGAATCAAGAGAAGCTATGATGTTATTACAATCTGAATTTCATCGTAATAAAGATATAAAAATATGTAAATCAGACAAATCCTCCAACGAATCTAAAAGCTTTTCCCTCTTATTTTTTTAGAAAAGTTTGCCAACGAAAGTACCTACCATATCCCAAGTGCAGAATCCTTGATATCATCGTTCGTTTCCTGGTGTCCCATTTTACTCTAATGCCCTTGCCTTCAATTCTTTAAATGTGTTTTGAGGAAAGCGCGTTTCGAAAATTAAAAATTCCTCAAAACCAGAGATTTTCAATTTTTTTACATTAGTGGCACTCTTTCCACAAACCTTTTCCCTGCGATATTCCGAAATGTGAAAAAAGAACGTGACCAAAGCCTTGAGTGCAAGAGTTACTTTCTTCGTGGCATCCTGACTAAAAACGATAAGAAAATTTTAATATATATTTCCTCACCATATTTTGAGCTACTCTTTTATTTAATTTGATGTTTTTCTGCGGGATTGAACTTAAAACAGTGTAAAATTACCTTTTCTACGTTTATATTTTGCTCACGGTTGAGTTTTTCTCGTGTAACTTTGAAGTATTAGGTAAAATAACGGTGTAGTTCTCGCTCAAAGCCGCGTGTCATAACATATCATAATAAATTTCTAGAAATAAATTCACTTGAACTCTTAACTAGTTAAAAATACACTTCAATTTCTTTAGTGTTAAAAATATCCATTTAATAGTTCAAAAATAGGAATGTTCTCTTAACTTGCAGAAAGTTATGTCACTTATGGCTCAGAAGTGTGAACGATTACAGAGGATATAAAAAGGACGAAGGCAGTGGAAGCTAGATTTTTTAGGAGATGCTGTGGCGTAAAACTTATGGATCGTGTTTCAAAAAGTAAACTGAAGGAAAGAATGGGAGAGCAATAGACTTTGACTGAAAGAATGTAACAAAAGCAATTGTTATGGTATGGACATATGAGGAGTATGCCAGAGGACAGACTTCCAAAAGTGTGCTTTCATTCGATAGGAGCAAAAAAGAAGACAGAGGGAGTAGAACTATATGGAAAGAGGGCGTGAAGACGGAAATGGACGTGAGAGAGATTTGTACATCTACATAGTACCCTGCGAGCAGCCGCATAGGTGTGTGGCAGGGGATGTTAGGACACCAGCCATGGAAAGGGGGTTGATATGGAAAAGAAGGGGGGAGAGGCCTGAGGTGAACTGTATGTTTACGATGTGTCTTAAGTTAGAGTCACGCTTTTTTTATTATAGCCACTAATGGTGTATGGGAAGAAGGAATTTTTGTACCTGTCAGTTCGGTAGTATATCTCCCTTTAATTTTTCACTCCTATAAGTTTTATAAATATAGCGCGGAGTTTAAATAATAGCATCCGTGTCGTACCGAAACTCTCCTGATCTAAGTTCATTAAGTACTCTAATCCTAGCGTGAAGCCTTTAAGTCTCTAATGGTTCCCATTCTAATCCGTCCTTGAGCTGCGTGACACTTTGTGTTTGTACGTAACAGTTCTTAACGAAGCGTGCGGCTTTCCTCTGTATTTTTTTACTTCGCGGATTAAGAATTGGGTGAAGACAACTGTCGGAAAAGAGATACGTGGAGGAAGGGGTGGAATAAATGGCCGCTGTGGCTGTAAACAAAATCGCTGAATTGAATTGAATTTTCTTTAGTTTTCTGAACCTCTTTCTCTGTTTTGGAGATAATGTTCACTACTAGGTGGATTTTTTTTATTACGGTTACACTCTCAGCTGATGCACTCACCGCCAAGACTCCCATTCTGTTGCCCTTCTCTCTGATGGCCAACTCTCCCATTAGCACGTCGTCCGGTCTCGGTCCCTGGTGCGAGGAACTCGAAATCAGGGACGTGAGGCTGATCTGAGATTCTCTGGCCTCCTCCACGGTGCTCATAAGTCGCCACTTGTTGAGGGAAACAGTCTTCTTCTCCTGGTTTTGAAAGAAATGTTCGCTGGCCAGGGCGTATTTCCTCCTCCTTGGATTGAGTTTCTCTCTCATCTTGGCCTGGAGCCTCATCAGCTTAGATGCAGATAGCGTCAATCCGGTGTGTCTGTTGGAATGATTGGAATATTTTAATTACAGGAAAGAATTTTCGCACTGCAATGTCAATATTTCATTTTACAATGCCTATCCACAATTGAGTACATAAAGATACAAAATTGTATGCCCTGAGTGCGCAGATGTTAATAAATTATCTCCTTACTTCTGATGTTTCATTGAAAAATTCGGTATTTTTTAAATCACATAAATAGTTTCATTATTCCTAGTAGGACATTAGACATTCTCTTTCTCTAGGAATCACGTTCAATAATAAAAATAATCGTTCGTGTTCGAGGCAGGGTGGCATTTTTTCGCAACGTCCCATGGTAAGAGTCCATGCTACGGTATCGGTGGAACAGTGAAACGTTTGGTTTGACGAGCAAGCCTTCAGGCAACTACACAAGGACAGATTCTTACAGCTTCTCAGATATATGATTGGACATGTACTAACATTCCAGGAGTCAAGTTTTTCTACATATAAGTGGCTAGTGTTATCCAAAATGAAAAAAACTTTGACTTGCCAGCGCGTTTTGAAAAAGCAGCAAAGATCACTGGCACAAGGTCTCACCATTCATTTATTCCAATTTCGACAAACTCATTGAAAATGAGAATAATATCTGCTGATGGTCATTTTACTGTTGTTGGCAAAGAGCAACTCGGCTCGATGGAGTTGATCCTGCTGAATTACAGTCAGGAAAATATGTTTCATGCATTCATCACAAGGATTGGTTCGTAGGCTGTATTGTTGAGCAGTCGGATGAAAATGGCGATGTATTCATCAAATTCTTGCAGCGGTCTAGAAGAAGCTCATATATTTTGTACTTTAAAAATTATTTTGCCAGCATCAAAAATCTGTTTTATATCCAAATTAAATATATGACTAGTTGCATAATCACAAATTATACAGTTACTGTCCAGTTTTTGTGATATGAGGAAGATAACTTCATTATTTTACACTCCCTGTAGTTTTACATCAGATGTCACAGGGCAAAAAATTGAACATTTGAGATAAATATTTAAATATGAAGGAAGAGAGAAAACAAACTGAATATTGGTATATGTAATGATAAGGTAGGTAAAATTATGAAAAAAAGTTTCATTACCGTGGTTAGTTTCCCACATGGAGAATCTACAGTGCTGGTGAAGGTGTTGTGTGAACAGAGCCCATTGTCACACGTTACAGGGCGAAAACATTGAACAATTGAAATAAATATTTAAATACGAAGAAAGTGAGAAAACAAACTGAAATTCGGAACAAAATATTATAAGACATGTAAAATTATCTAGAAAAAGTTTCATTAACGTGATTAATTGCCCACGTGGTGAATCTTCCAGTGGAAAATGGTCAAAAAATGTAACTTTTAAACTGGGGCCCTATTTAGAGCCCCATAACTTCTTAATGAAGACCTAAATAGTGTCAAGTTTCCTTTTTCTGATTGTCAAGTTATCAATAATAAGGAATCCAGCCTCAATAGTCTGTTGTAAAGGAGTCTAGGCTGACAGTGCCCCCCTGAAAAATGATGTTTGTAGTTTCACCTGCGAAAAGATCCCCAATTTAGATGCCAATAACTCAAAAACTAAAAAAGACAGCCTTTTTGTAGTACATATTATGAAAGCCTGAGTCTAAATTACTCTAAATAGCAAATTTCAGCAAGAAAAAATTTTTTATGTAGAAAATATTGACATCCAAATGTGGGTACAAAGGAAATCGCGCAATCCGCAAGTGCCCAAAATGGGCACGACACCCTTCATTTGAAGGACCGTAACATAAAAACCCTTTTTTTTTTTTTTAAACCTAAAATTTTGCGTGTGGTCATTTTACATGTAGAAGTACAAATACTGATTCACTCTTGAAGGAAAATGTCTGGGATGCATGTTTTCTCAAGGAAAGAGGTAAATGAGACAAGACATTGTGATTCTTGCATTTCTGAGGCACGTGTATTCATTGAAGGGGGATGTTAGTTCGTTTTTCCTAGATCCTCGTATGTTCGGAGAGATTGGAAGGAATTATTCCGGTAAAGGCTGAACAATTGAATACGTGCTTGGTACACGTATTCGTGCTATTTCCTGTTCTCTCACACCCAATGGACACCGCAGGCGTTTCGGATACTTCTCGGAAAACTTTGACCCAAAAATTGAACGAAAGAGAAAAGCATCTTAGTTGGTGAATATCTTATATTAATTGTACTGATATATATGTAATTGTACTGAACTGAAATTGCCAAGATATGCAAATGTGTGATACCGTATACAATAGTAGTTATTAAGGTTATTGTGTGAGTTTACCTATTTAATGGAGCAGTGGCCAGAGTTACTCTATGTCGACTGGTTAGTGGCTAGATTACAGTGACCAGGTAAGAGGCAGAAGGTTTTTGTTCTGATCAAAAAACTATTACAATGTTCCTGGAAAGCTGAATTCTTTTTTCCTTCGTCAACTCTTACCCGCGCCATTACTAAGGTATTTCCTATAAAGGAGAGAGTGGGTTCTTCGGGAGACTCATCTTTTAGATGATGGAGGAGGTGTATGCAATGGAATTATTATACTACTTCCAGACCAATAGCATGTCGTTTAGGAGTTCTTGTTACTTTGACATTTTACAAAAGGAGTAAGTTACAAATAAAATGGAATAGGTAAAAAGGTAGAGGCAAGATTTTTAATCGAGAAAAAATCCTTATAAAAAATTAAAGGTTATCGCGATGGTTGATTTCAGCCCTCAACTCCTATTCTGGGGGAAGACGACGCCAACGAGTGCTAGTTCACTCTTGAGAATAATTGAAATCAGTTTCTGAAACCAGGGTGAATGGCATGAGAGGAAGAAGTACACCAAGAATGTTATGTGTAAATGTGGTGGAAGAGATTCTGAAAAGGAGGAATAGATATTAGGAGTCTTCTGAATAGGTGAGCGTGTATGTAGCAATCCATGAGTGTAAGAGAAGCGAAAGAGACATGCAAGGACAGGTTATTAAGTACGGTAATTATGAAAAGAGAGCCGGTTTTCTAGGTCTAACAGCAATAATTAAGTTCTTTGACTGTGCCTACACCGAGAGAGAATGGCATGAAGGGTATAGTATATGTGCATCTAGGAGAGGGGTCGATCGACACGAACCTGCAGCCAAGCGCCGCGATCATCCTGGCGGCTGTGTAACTCTCGAGTCTGACGACATCCTCGTCGAGGACCAGTGAGTCCAAGTAGGCCTCGTGGTTGGCGAACTGGAGGACTCCCCGTCTCTCTTCGCTCTCCTCCTCGTCCGGGGGCTTTTCGTAAGGATTCCTGCCCCTTAAGAAGGGTCCGCGAACTGTGTCCGAAGCGTCGTACCACATCATGTTTGCTTTTGAGTCAGTATAATTCTGTCTAACTTGGTCGTGAGGAATTTCACCTTGCGGTCATAAACCGCGTTAAATGAGGCACAGAGGGCCTTGTCGTTGCTTATACTTAACTTTAACTATGATGAGAAAATGATTTCGGTGACAAAGGTAGACTGCGGAACAAATTTTTCTGATGAATAAATTACTGAGAATTTAGTTTTAATTTTTCAGGCCAGAATTAGTGTTCACTGTAGTTGCTATGACTAATTTGCCATTGTCGCCGTTACCAGGGTGCCGATGGTGTAATTTTGGAGTTTCCCTTCGAAACGGAATTTACAGCTCGGAATACGTTACGAATGAAATGGGCGGCTATTCCGAGTGTGCAATTCATTCTGGTTCCATTCGTGGAGCCTGAATTCATTCGCATGAAATCCTTCATGGAACCCTACATCGCTTGCGACTGTATACAATTCTGTGGTTGAATGCAAGAACTTTGAAACAAATAATGGAGAAAAAGAGGCATTAAGTAGTGACCTTCTTGCAATGGGGCAAGAAACAACCACCCCAACCATCATCAATTTTTGTTAATCATAGGGTTGATGACTGTTGTATAATCAACTAAATGTTTCGGGGAAGTGTGTGGGTGGCAGGCGTAGGTGGCAGAGACCTCTTCCCAAGGCGTGGTTTTTCTATTAGGAAACATAATTTGCTGACTCTTTTTTAAATAGCTCGAAGCAAGATGCCTTGTACAAGAAACACTTAAAATGCCATAAAATAGAAACTGCAGCCTTTTAGGCATTCATGGTGATATTTATTGTTTTATACTTGCACATTTCACCTCGAGGTAATTTTAAGCAATTCAGGCTAATATTTCCTGGTCATTCATTGTACGCAGATATACAGCTACTTAATTTTCCTCTCGTGAATCAAATTTCCATAATCTGTACTCTCTTTATTGAATTTCAAGAAATATGCTTCTATTTTTTCCCAAGTCCTCGTAAGGAGCCTCGAATATAAATAAAAACAGTTCACCTTTTTTCATAACTGTTATCTTGTTATACCGTGATAACGATAGGGACTAGGCCAGCGGTTCTCAATTTTTTTTAACTTCGAACTCCTTTATGGATTGAACCCTTTTTATTTCCCTACGACTCACTTATCAAAGGTCTAGTGAAAAATGAATTGACCCTTTGAGGGTCATTACGATATTCGGGGTCAATATAGATAACATTAAAACCTTTTTGTTTTTTCTATTAAAATTTAATTGTATGGAATAATTTAAAATACTTTTCCGTCATGTACTTTCTATTCATTTGAATTTTCCCAGCGTAATTTTCTATGCATTTAATTTTCCCATAGGGCTCTCATTTTCTTAAAATCTTCCCATGACTAATTATACCTGATTCATGACTGAGGAAAGTTCTCTTTCATTTCTTTCATTACTGTAGCTCTTCGTCTATTCTCAGTCATTTATTTTTGTTTTATTATAACAAGGAGTGCTATAATTGTAATGATTAGAATTATAATTGATCGATTACCTATTCTGACATAAAAGAGAAAATAAATTGCGTGTCATCTCAAGTATGATTTTTCGTTTGGTAGGCTTGAAGCGTGATGGTTTATGTAACTAGGTAGCGCAACCTGCTTATATAGTATGTTTACAAATCCATGCGGAGGAAAAAAACTTGATCCTGTTTTCTGATTTTTGGAGTGTCGTTTTGGAGTTATGTGTTTAAAAAAAATTGGCTATGCGATAACACAAATTTCAGAAGAAGCAAGTAAGTTTTATAAAGACTAAGTGTTTAACCCCTTATATTTAACGCAAAGTGTGTTATTGGATTGTTACATGAATTCAAATCGTTTCCACATCAATCATAGTATCAACTTTATTTCTCTTCTTTTCCAGCCGACTCCGTGCTCAGCGCAGGCTTGCCTCGGCAGTATCATTGGCGGAAGTCAGCCGGGGAGACCTGCATGCACACCCCGTTCGAAGGAGGAACTTCTTCGTTTGGCTAAGGACTTCTACGACCAATATTTTGCCTCAAACAGACGGTAAATACCTTTCTATGATTTTACTCGTAGTAAGCTCTTGCTTTTAATTTGGAAAATATTTGTCCTCCCGAAGTACCGGCTCTTCACGATGCTCGTGGATTCATAAGTTACGTTATTCTGAACATGCCTCATTATGATTTTATTAGAGGCACTTGGGCGATAAAAATATGTTCACATTGATACGTTAGTGCCTGTAAGTGAGATTAATATTAATGTATAATATTCTATGAACGCTTGCGCTGACGTCTTCTTTCGGTTTCTGTCTTCATTCAGACTTTATTCCTACCTCTCTTCGTCTCATCCATAAGACTATTCCGTTTCCTTATCAGACCAACACTCTCCCTATTATTAACTAAACTTTATTTTATCTCTGCAACCTACGGCATGGATTTTCTTTCTGAAGCAATTAATATCTCTCCTCCTGGTCTTTCTTCACGGTTCCCATGAGTCCATTCACTACGTCAAGGTCGTCGTCTATTTGAAATATTTAACTTTCAATTTCATTTATGTTGAGAACTTTACCCCTTAGCATTATCACGCTGTGACTAAAATGCTTTTATCAATCATCTTCTATAAAACGATCTATATATCGTATTCCATGCTTGCTATTTTGTGTGATCATGTTAAATCGCCTTATTTCTGGCCACTACGAGCTAAATTTCGTTTTCTAATGATTTTATGTATTCTCTGCTTTGCCTAAAAAATGTAAAGGTGGACCTGTGACTCCTCTAATACCTCTAGTTTCCCACAGTGATATCTGAACTAGTATTCCTTTGCAGGATTTGTATCGTTTTTTTGTGTTTATCAGGCATAAGACGTGTTGTCCGTAGCCTGAAACCTTCCATGCCTTGCTTTGTAATATGCTTACCTCAGCAATTAGGGGTCTGCACAGAGCGGCCGTGGAGCGGTGAGGGGTGGAACCGTGAGATGAGACTAATATGGCACGCCTGGTGTGGAGTCATCCCGTACCGTACACAATATAGCAGAGTTGGCTTACACGGTGTTTCGTATATGTGTGCTCCTTGGCGAATTTAATTGAATTGTGTACTCCCCCACTCCCGTTTAACCCTCAGCCGGAATCGTATGAAGACTCAAGCCGACATCTTCTGTTCGCGTTGTCCCCAATCTACGGCTTGACGACGGAGCAAGAGGAGAGAAGGAGCTAGGTGTGGTGAATGAGGATAAATCATAGTTTAAGAGGGGAATAGGTAGCATCTTGATGCACTAAAGTGAAGCTTGTGTTCTTTTCGAATGAGATCCACCTACCATGGGGTGCGCGCGATATTTTTCCACGACTTTTATGAATAATGTAGGTAGTGCTTTTTTGTGGAAGCTATTCCTATTTTGAATTTTTCTACATGAACCTTAACGGCAGGGACTGCGTACCACTCATTTACCTTCCACTGAATTTCACTAATAAATCTCTCGTTTTCATTGCATTAACTGCTCAACTGATCGATTCAATATGGTCGATTGCGTATTTTAATGACGCCAGTATCCCCTGTACTATCCTACCGTATGGTTTCACCTGTTCTTCCTTTATCTATATTCTATAGGATAAATATTACCAGAGCTGCTCAAAATTTTCAAGTTCACTGAAATCAGTATTAACTTTCCCAACATAAACTTTTCTTTTTCAAGTTATCAGTTACATTTAATAATCTATAATGATGTGACATCATAATTTACATAGTGGAAACGGAAGGATTCAATCTGTCGTATGGGAAGTTAAATGGCTTACTCCTACGTTGCCTTTCGTTTTCGGCTTATGCCAACGCCGGTTTTTTTTAAATTTCTATTTCCCAGATAGGTCTCTCCTTACTAACCTAAACATCAAGCTTCAGTGGCGAATCCACATGCATTATTCCCAGTGGCGGATGTAACAGTGGGTGGACTAGGCGGCCGCCCTGGTCCCATGAACCCGGAGGGGCCCCACATAATCCTAAGCCGAGATATGTAAATACCATTCGTTTAGTAATTTATATTGTACAAATCCCAATTTTATTAGTGTCCCGCGCTCATTTTGCGCGAAAAATCGCAATTGTTTGGTGCTGTTTAACTATGTGATTTTGATATATATTTTGCGTGATAATACAAATTTTCGTACCTAGATGATTCCTTTTCATGACCTCTTTTTTTTTCTTACGTTTTTTTTTCTTCTTCTTTCAGGAGATATAAACTTATTTCGCGTGAAAAGAAGAATAAAAAATAGATAAATATTCGTGCTATAAAACTACTGGATTTTTATCATTACTATTGCTTTTATTAAAAGTAGTAATTAATTAATGAAAACAGGGTTGCTTCAGGCTTGGAAAACCTGGAATAGTTATATAAATTGAAAACGGGTCTGAAAACTTCGTGCGCAATGAGATGAGACAAGATTTGATAAAAATTATGCAGGAAATTTGCTTTTCCATACAAAATCTGATTGTTGTCAAAGACTGAGGAGTAGTGTTTTAGGCAATGTCTGTCGGTGTGTGGACATAGGGTTCTTAATACTTTGCCTGAAGGAGGTATTGGAGCTCTTACTTGGTGTTTAGCAATTCATTATTCCCCTATGTACGGCAAGAATGGCAATTGAATAAGGTAAATAGAACGATTCATAAAGATACAAGGCTATCTAATTTTCCTCCGTTTGGTGGTCAACGCGAATAATACCCGGGGCCGGAATGGCAGTACCCGGTAATCCGTCACCGATTTGGAAGTTGAGTCCACCACCTTAGATACTGTGTTTGAATTTTCCTCGTCGTGGATAAGACGAAATATTCCATCAGAAAGAAAACAGATATCCCCTCGGAGCGATAGTAGTGGCACTCCATATGTCGGTAAAATATTCCCCCGCAGTACATGCGTTAATGTGTTGTGCTCCAATTATTGCGCTTCCTTCAAAAATATACGCTTCGAAAACGTACGGATATTTTCAACCGGAAAATGAAAACCTTAGCCTTGAAAACCTGGATAAATGCTGACATTTTATAATCGCTGAGCTGTAGCAATCCTAGAAGTAAAACTTAAAAATGCAGTAATTACTTAAGTGCATTTTTATAGATCTCAAAATTGGTATTCGTAAATTAATCAAATCAGTTCTGTGCGTTGTAAGTTCTCCCACCCGGGTCCTCAAATTCTAAAATCCGCCTCTTATTGTTCCCCTCCTCCCCGTGACGTAGTCAGGATTTCGTTTCGGGGGTGGTCTATGCTGAGTATAAGCATAGACCACCCCCGGG
The DNA here is from genome assembly GCA_963573305.1 of Pyrrhosoma nymphula. Classification (NCBI taxonomy): domain Eukaryota; kingdom Metazoa; phylum Arthropoda; class Insecta; order Odonata; family Coenagrionidae; genus Pyrrhosoma; species Pyrrhosoma nymphula. The sequence goes on from OY754329.1 coordinate 98,691,323, forward strand.
GGTGGGGGGAAGTGGGGGGAGGGGGAGGGAGGGTTGTGAAACTTTTTCATATGAGGAGCAAAATTTTGTGTCCATGCAATTGAGAGTGCAATTGCGACTGCAGTGTCAGAGCTGATTTTTTTATTTTTGCTGCGCAAATTTCTGGAAAAGTACAAAACTCAAGGTTTTTGCTTGAATATTACTAACTTATTATTGAAATATTTTGCTGTCTAAGTTAGTTGAAAATATATTAAATTTCTTCTAAAGTGCCCTTTTTCTTATAAATAAATTAAACATTCCGGAGGGTCGGGGTACGTCAATGCCTCCTCCCTTACGGGTGGGGTTACGATCGACGTTTCCTGGGGTGACGGCGATGGACGGTGGCACTCGCGGAGCTTGGTGATTGTAGATTATGTAGAGAAACCTATTACGATGGCCGGACATTGACGGTGTCTACAACTGACAATGAGCGAACATTGTCAAAGTCTAACTTTTCCGTCACGCTACGTTACCGGCAGCCAATCAGAGGAGAGATTTATTTTCAATATAACTAAACTTAATTTCTGGATTGTTCATATTACGTTAAACTTTACAATGAAACGTAATTTACTTTAATGAAGTATAACTGAATAATCTGTCAGTATTGCTAGCGGATGTCTGATATTTTATTTTTTAAATATGAAAATAAACTCACTTCGCAACCGTTTACAACTATGTTGTCAAAAACGGTAAACAATAGGCGTCGATACTTCTGTCAATCGCGATACAATCCGCCTTGAAGTGAAGACGACGGAAAACTAAACGCTACCATCCGTTAACGACACGTCAGAAAACGTCGATCGTAATTCCGCCAAAACCCAACACACTGCCGGAAACGTATGCAGTCACAACTGGGCTCGCGTAGTGTTGAATCTAAGACTTAGAGAATCTAAAACTAAGGCTCGGTGCTCCAGAGAGGAGCGAGTGAGATTTAAAGTGGGGGGGGGGGGGTGATTCTGGACGGAAAGCGTGCGAAAGAGCATTGCGCAAGCGTCTCACGTCACGTCCGCCACCCGCTCCCCGTCTTTTGTCTTTCTGCGTGGATTTTTCCCTCCCAAACGACGCGACGCTTGCTCGCTCCATGCAGACCGTTCCGTCCCGAGGCAAATGGCTTCTAAACTCTATCTGGACACTCCGTGGCGTCGCATCCGCGAGAAAGAGCATTATTTCTTCTACCCCTCCACTCCCCCCACCAACCCCCGCCCCATTCTACCATCGACCCGCATTCGACGCTCCCTCTCCCGGTCTCTTTTGTGTTTGCATGCTCCATTCGACTCCGGAGGAAAAGCACACGTGTTGCACTCCGGCGACAAAGGGACCTGTTGTGTTGTCCTCCTCACCCGGCCCCTATTACTACTACTCCTTAGTCATTCTGGGGATTCTCTAAAGTCTCTCCTCTCTCTCTCTCTCCCTTTCTCGCTCTAGATGTTAACAGAAGCGGTCCCTCAGGTGAATTCGAGAGTTTCCAGCCCGCTAGCGAATTCGCGTTATCTCATCTGCTTTGCTTTCCAAATGGGGAGGAGATGGGTATTGTTTCCCATATCCCCGTTCGGAAAATGTTTCGCTCAGGAATCCTCTCTTTCCGAAAAGCGTTGGCGGCAAAGTAGTGGAGACTTCAGAATTAAGTCGGAATGGGATTTGGGGGATCCAGACAACGACGGTTAATGGTGTTCTCCCTTTCGACTGCAACGAGAATAAATTGTGCGACGTAATGGCCGAGTTAGGCTCTAATTAACTCGTTGATTAAGCACGATTTCATACTTAACGCGATGTCAAAGAAGAGAGACAAGGTAATAGAGATATACACTTCCGAGCAGTGAGGTCCAAGATTTCCTTTTCCCACTCACTGTCATTGTCTGAAACAAAAAGACAAATCCATGAAAACCAATCTATGTTTTCATCATATCTCTCTTCCAATTCCTTTTCTCTGTTCACGCTATTAATCTTATTTGTTAGTTTGCGTCCTGACGCCCCATGCCAAATGCCCTTGCGGCGTATCGCTTTCGGATGTTTGATTTGGATGATCAATAATTCTGTGAATTTTAAACTTAGACTCTGCCTAGAAATTATGAGCTACCTACACTTTTTCTTAACTCACCACTGTATTTAGCTGCAAAATTTAAAATGGCCAGTTTTAAGAGAAAATGGTGATGTAACTCATTTTATACCTTTAATTCTGCATAAAGAGCTGAGTTGGTTTGCATATAAATATGGCGAATTCTAATTTTTTTCATTTTTATCTCATGCCTCCTCGCGAGTAAAATGTATCATTATCCCATTTTATATATTTCATTTTATCACACAAGTGACAGTAAATAGTTTTTTTGTCTTAAAATGTCGTGCATAGTGAGACAAAGTTGTTGTCCTGATTGATGTTGTGTTTTACCAATTTTCTGGATTTTATTAGACAGAGCCTGACTTATTGTCCTACCTAGGGGCCATCAATAAACTTTACCCACTAGGCTACTTAATAGCCTAGAATTAAGTGCCTCTAGATCTCTTCATATATGCTGCTTTCCTTCTTTGTCGTCCGAAATTCCTGTTATCTTCTTTCCTGTTCCGCCTCCACCAAATACTCTTCCCTACACAAACCTCATCAACATGCCTTCCTCAGTACCTACTTTATCCATTTTTCCCCTTCCTACGAATCTCTCCAAATAAATTTAGCTCTTCCTCATTTATCTTCTTCGCCACTCCGCTTACCCTCGTCATTCTTATCAACACCAGCATCTCAAAAACCCCCTGTCCTCTCACATACTCTTTCTGAAGTGACCAGCTTTCTGAAACATAATGAAGCCCTGCGCTCCATATTAGAGTTGTAATAAATCTCTTCTTTAAGTCTTTGCTTAGAGCATCCCTCATCAATCCCCTTCGTATTGTAAATACTTTCACTGCCTGTCTTCGGCTGCCTTTCTCATTTCGTAAATATATTTTTTTCTATTTCATTCTGTTAGGGCTATTCAGTAATGAATGTTCATAAATTTTTATTGGCATAATTGGCTATGCAAAAAATTTGATTTTCTGTTATTTTTTTGCCTGATGGAATTTATACGTGGAACAAATTTCATTTATTACATTCGATTATTGCGTCAACAGCAGTCGTCGCTGGTTAAAACATATTCAGTTCGCCTACGGCAACAATTGAGACAACACCCGACGAGCTATGTGCTGTATTGAAAAAATTGAAAAAATATTTTCCCCTGAACAAAGCGTTATCCGTTGCCAATTTACAGGAGGTGTCTATGGGAGGCTTATGGTGGGCTTTTTCTTCCTTATATCCCATCAAGAAGAGGGATGTACTGAAAATTCTCTTAGGCCACATCAATCGCAAATGACCTCATTTCAAAGCAATAGACTGAATACTGCACCACGATAAGGCACCGCCGCACATCGCCAATGTAGTTGAAAAATATCTCACTAAAATAAATTAGAAGTGTTTCTCTTCCTCTCTATATTCCGCACTTAGCCCCGTATGATTTTTTCCATGTTCCCCTTCGTGGATAGATGTTTCATCATCAGAATAAGTTTTAAGGCTGCTGAGGCGATTTTGAAAGACGTCGAAAAATTGCTTCCAGCATGTCTTCGAACACTGGAGAAAAATGCATAGCATCCAGTACAGACTATTTTGATAAGGATTGTCAAAAATGTTGATCAAATCATGATCATTCTTTATTGAACAGCCCTCGTGTATAAATTGCTTTCCTGTCTTGTTTCGTTTTCTTAGCACTCCTCCATCAGCGACTCCGGTTAGTTCTTTAACTTTTCTACGCTCAAGTTTGCACTCTATTTCCGCTGAATTGGCAGTAGCGTTGCCCTCATCGATTCAAATGTGAAATAGCAATTTGGCTATAATGTACCCACTTCAAGACTAAAGTAATGAAAATGTTAATTTTTGAATGTGAACATTCTTTCCCCGTTAACATACTAAAGAAGCAATCGCTCTTGGTTGCGTTCTTTGAATTCTTGGAAAATCTGGCGAAACAGATGCCATTGCAGCATAAATGAAGAAGTTATTAAATTCTAAGCTGTCTTTCTAGGACGTATTCCAAAATCTCGTTTTTTTGCGTTTAGATTTCTCTGCAAAAATATTTTGCATTTTATTTTACTATTGGATCTCTTTGCAATGAATTTGCTTTAAAAAATAGAAAATCAATTCAAATATCGGTGCTTAACTTGCCCCATACTTAGCTTTCTGAGAACGTAATCATCAAATAAAAGCATAGCTAATGAAGAGCAAAGGATTAATAGATAATTAATGATAATTCCAAGCTGAGAAAGCAAAAGCTGTATGGATTAGAAAATAGTAACAATTTTTGGAAAAAAGGGCCGGGACCTTTGATAAGTTTATTACTTTGTCAAACGATGGACAGGTATACTGATAAGTATCTTTACTTATTACCTCACTATGTCGTATGTATAGTAAACGCTTTCTTTTCTAAGATAAAGAATTCATTTCATGGAAGAATAATACTTTTTTGTTTGAGAACGGAAACCAAAATCATCTTATGCGAAGCAAATCTGACGAAATCAGAACTCACTTGTAAAAGAAGTTGGAAATATTTCACGGAACACATCTCAGCATGTGGGTGAAAGTGTGAGTGTGTGGCCTTATGTCGAAATTACAGGAGAAATACATTATTTTTATTTTATCTGTGAATGAATCGTTCACCAGAGCTGTGCCATCACCTTAAATGAAATGCTGCGATTGTTATCAACCATTTTTTATAATTGATCTTCGCCCCTTGATGTTTTGGTGGTTTTTCTTTGAGCTATGGTACCCTTCGCGGATATAGGCCGGGTACTTTCTCATTGGTGGTACGCATAATCTATTAAACGGAATATGTAACAAAATAACCGGTGTTCTAATGGTTAATATTATGTTTCCCAAAGATTGATACCATTCACTCGAGTCTTGTGGCGCTCACTATTCTAATAAATCGAATAGTTAACGAATTTCTAGCCATATGCCCTTGAGGGGAGTTGCAGGGTAGTTTGTCCATTCTACCGAATTACTTAAAAATGCCCGAGTTATCGGGGACATTAGTCGTAGGAATTGCAGAAAACTCTCATAAATTAATACCTACACGACCCTAGAGCAATTGTCTTTTGTTAGTGTGCGGAAATTCGCCCCTAATTGTCTACGTCCACTTAAAATGTATATAATTTGTTTCTCACCGGCACCGGGTTTTGCTCTTTGTCTTGCTTGTGTGACTGTTTGTCACTTCTGAATGTGCAGCATACTTCAGCCTTGTGGTAGGTGGAGGATTAATCAGGATTTATACTTATAAACTAAAATGAAGAATTGATAGAAATCATCAAATCAGCAGTCATCATTCGGAAAAATTTCTGCCTGCGGTTTTTCACTCCATTCTTCTCGCCCATAGCAGCTTATTCCATCGTTAGTCTCCATTTCACCATATATCATAATTTGCCTAATGCCTTCCGTCCTTGCCTTTCTCAGTAATTCTTCCCATTCTTTTCACCTTACATTATTATTTTTAAGAGAATGTTATGCCTCTATAATGTGTCAAATACGTTTGTATCTTCCTTTTCTTTTTTATAGCCTTCTCCCGCATTAAACAGGGTCGGCATTCTACCTGAGCTTGGACTGTTCTCTTTTCCTCTTCCCCCTCTGCTCTCCTGAGCTTTCTTTCCTATCGGTCCCACCTTGGCCTACCCTCAGATGTTCGTTCCTTCTACTTCTTAGAAATTTCTTTAAATATATGTCTTCTTCAACTCATCTTGATACTTCGTCATAAGTATATCTGTGTCAATGCTAGTGAATTAATATTACCATATTTTTACAGATCTGAATATTTGAGAAATGGCTCTCACCGCTAAAGTTTTTATACTTTAAAGTAAATGCGTGGTTTTACAATTGGAATTCTCCCACAGGTTCAGATGCTGTCGGTACAGATGTCATCGTTTTAACCTTTTGAGTTTGCAGCGTGAAACGACTTCAGGAGCCAGGAGCGAAGGCAAGCAAATACAGGCTGAGATTCGGTTGGAGATCCATGACTTTGCTCGGCGTAACGGATAATGTCTCGTGAGATTCAAATTTAGCCGTCCCTATTAAAGGGAAGCGCTGTTACTGGAGAGTGAGGAACCGGGGGCTCAAGCGACTGACTTGCGACAGTGAATGAATAAAAGGGGGAAAGTGAGGAGGATGACGGGAGAACGAGATAGAGATACATGTATACACAAGGTTAGAGGACTGGGCGGAGAAAAGGAAATAGGAACTTGTTTGGTTAGCACTCGTGGTAAAAGTGAGTGGCATTAAGTCGGGCATTAATTCTTTTTCTCATTAAACCTTGAGATCTCTTTTTTCTATTCATCAGCGCTAGAGGTTGTGAAAGAAAAGGTCATTAGAGAAAGGTAGCCAGTTGTCTAGCAAAATATGTATACTCTTGTTTTATTTGCAAAAACGTTTCATTTTTTAATTCAATTAGTATATTCGATATGGAAGCTCATGTTGAATACTAAAAAAGCTATTTATCCCAAATGCTTTACACAGATCGTTAATTGTGATTACACCGCTTCATAAAATGGCAATGACAGAAATAGTTATCAGATAAAACTCCCTCATGATACTCGGAGAGTTCTCTATGAAATACTTCGAATATTTGCGCTCTCATTTTTATATTGACCCACCCGTATTTTCTCTTTACTGCTGTCGTGGTTAAGTTTTCCTTCTACTTTATTTGAAAATTAGTGGTTAAAATATGTCCTAGAATTTAGAAAAGGTTCGCATATATTTCCTGGAGACAATTGTACTGAAATTTTCATTTTATACATGAGTCACTTCGGTTTTTTATGCTGTTTACTCTGCCCCATATATCGAGGATATACAATTAACGCTGGTAAAGTGTATGGGAGAGTGTTGCTGATTTTTATGCAATTCCTACCATCAATATTGGGATTGAAAAATCCCTCATCTCATCATGGAAGAGGAGTTGGTGTGGGGCACTCTTTCCCTAGCTTGCTGCGTGACGTCATTTGTGGACGGTGCCTTAGCGATTATTTCTGTGAAGCACTGGAGCGTTGTAGATTTGAGTGGCTTGTTTAGCGACCACCAATTTGAAATAAAATTGTTTTGAGAAAGTTTCTTTTTAACCGAAAATATTTTATTTGAAAACAATGATGTAGGTATAGCAGCTCAGTGCACTGATTTGTGCTAAATTTGTGGTGGTGGGCAAGCGGATCCAATTTTTTGGGACGATAAAAGTAGTAATTTCACCCCTAAAAACCACTCTTCGTTGTGCTCAGGTATCCCAGGGGCCGTTCTACGTGAAATATCACGCGAACAGCCATGTCCGGAGTGGTGAAAAACTCGGGTTGGTGATACTTACACCTACGACCTCAGGATTAGTAGGCGAAGTCATTACCCGCACCGCCTACGAGGCCAAAAACCGAGCTCCTAATAAATAACATGCCATGATACTCGCACTGAATTTGGAAGGGAAAGTACGGGGATTAAAGCCCGAGGGGAAAAAAGGTAGTTATATAAATGTCATTTATTTTTGGGGCGAGATTGAGACTTTATAGTATCCCCTCTTCAATCTAACCCCTTATCACGGTAACTCTATATGCCCTACAGCAAACGCTAGCGAATACAGTATACAATATTATCTCCACTGTACGGTCACTGTCAAAGGAAAAGGAATACAGATAATATTAATTTAGCCCAATGTCTGGTGGGTAGGGTGGTGCTAATGATGAGGAAAACGGCTGAACCGATTAAGTTGGTTTTGGTGTCATTATTTGCGCATAGCATCACATATATCTGGGAAAATGCCGAATTTCCATTTTCGTTTCTATTGAAAAAATAAACACGCCTTAACTCAAGCTCATAAACCCCATGTTACATTTGCATAGCAAGTACGCTACTGTAAACAATGTTTCACTTTAGTGCAGATGGGATTACAGGCAACGGCGCAGGATTATAGTCATGTTTATTATTGGGGCAGTCTGCCAGTTAAGATAGGTTGAAACGGAACAGAGTAAAAATCCTCTATATTTATACAAGCGCAGGTCCCGTTCCCTCTACGACATTGTTCGCTTCATCTCGGCGTACGACCTACCTTTCTTCATCCTGTCCATTACCTATTCTCTTCCTTCCTCGCTTGTCCAACATCCTCCCGTCTATCACGGCCTTAAGCAACCCTTCTCCTCTCGTCACCCCCTGCAACCACCTACTCTGCCTTCTCCTAATCTCTTCCAGATGTTTCCTCAACTCACCCACCATACCAAGCATTTCCTCTTCGTTTGTCTTGCTTTTCGTTCACCGCACTTTGCATGTGCCCATAAAATAAACACAGCAGATAAACGCCCGCACAAGGAGAGAGAGGAAGAGGTAGAGGCATAGCGAGAAGTGAGTTGACAAATACTGAGGGAAAGGAGAGATTTAAATAGTGTCGCGGTGTTGTTCGGGGACAGAGTTGTCTCGGAGAAGGAGCCCTCACCTCGAAGGAAGCAGATGGCGATGATCGGCAGACGCGTACGGGTACGCACTTGGATAGAAAATGTTTTCTTGGCGGAGGCGAGGAAACAGAGGAACGTCGCAATGAGATGTTCAGTAGCTAATTCCGCCGAGAGACGCTGGCTGTGTGGTTGTGCGTATATGTGTGCGTGTGAATAAGATTATTCTTCTCCCAAAGGAGGGGGGGGGGGTTTGAACCATTCCAGATAATTCCGATCACATCGTTAGGGTACCAATAACTTATATTGGTAGATATCTAAGAAAATCACTATTCATTTTTGGATTGGTGAGTATATTATCAGCTGTAGACTTAATAATGAGAAAGTGGTTGACATAAAGCTGATAGACTGGATTTTCCGCTAATCTTGATACGATTTCAGTTTTCCCGGTGAATAATATATAGGTATTCTTCTCGGGCTTTGTACCAGGTAATTGGCTTCATATTGGCCAATATGAAGCCAATTACCTGGTGCAAAGCCCGAGAAGAATACCTAAATAATCTTGATACCTTTAAATGATTGGAAATCAGTAATAAGCCGTAGAAAGCGAAATCGGGCCTCAGTTTAAACTGTATTGCTGCGCTCAGGATATAAAGACACTCCTGCCGAAGCCGCCAATTTCCTCCTGAATATGTTTGCTGAACCATTCCAGCAGCTCTATTTCACCCGTAGGAGTGCGTGTTTAAAACCGTACGAGATAATTCCGTACACCTAACTAAGGAGTCATGTGGTGAAATCACAAAAGGGTTCCAGATTTTTGTATCTTGGTTTGGACAATTTTTTGTTAATGGCAGTATCCTTTGTTAATGTTAACCCTCTCATTTTAAGTCTAGAGAATATACTCATAAGTCTAGAGAATATACTCAGAATAAATAGTTTTTTTGGATATCTACCGATGTAAGTTGTTTACATAGTTTCATCACCGAGTAAGTGATTGTGGATCAATAAAATGCTGATGAAATGGAACTTAACGTAGAACGCTGAATTCGTTACTTCTCAGATCAAAGTCAACCACTTTCTCATTATTGAGTCTACAGTCGAGAATACGAGTATGCTCATAAATCCAAAAATTAATAGAAATTTTAATGGCTATCTACCGAAGTAAATTATTGGAACAGTTTCATCACCAAGTAAGTGATTGGAGATCCATAGCATGCATGTGAAACAGACAAACGTGCATGATGTCGCGTCAAAAATAAATGCCATACCATTTCAGCTATAAAAATTGTTCCGTGTGCGTTATGCGTAAGGTAAGTGCTTGTTTTCGCAAGAAGGGACAAAGATATAATTTGAATCCCGCTGGCCAAAAAATAAATGAATATCGTTCATAAATCAAGTGTTAATTATTTACCTTGGAAATGAGTTGTTATATTTAATTCATATCTATAAAGTTAAATTTAAGATATTTTCCGAGGGGTATGGTCATTTTAGCTCTTGATTCATCGTATTGAAGGACTTTCCTAATGCGATAATCGAGTCTTAGCCCCTCGCCTTCAGTATCCTTGGCTTGATACAAAATCGATGGCAGTCACGGTTATGCAAAGAGTAGAAGCACTTAAGCTACTATGCAGCTGTTATACAACTACTGTAAATAATTTAGAGGAAATCAGAGACAAATGATTGTCAGGAAAACGTAACTAAATAAGAGTATTCATTTTTCATGTGCAATCTTTGATTGTACGAAAATCAAATGTTTCAGGTGTAAAGTATTTGGTATACTTTTACTCAATAACGAGTTTCATAGGCAGTTATTCTTCAGTGAATGTCTTCAAGTGTTTTATGATGTGACTCTTCTTAAAGTACTTGTAAAATGATTTATGAAATTTTGCTTTGGAAAGGCTCCATATTTTGGATATTGCTACTATCGTTACTTTTTCCCAAAATTGAAGAGCATCATAAGCTTATATCGGTTTTCCGATAAAGCGACGCGGTACAGGTAGTTTACAAGTAGTAATCCAATCGTCATTTGATTGGTTTTTACAGACTAGAGATTTTCCCATTGATATTTTTAGGAAAAGTTTTGTAGATATTTTATTCTGACGATATAATAAATTGCGAAATATGTTTTTGCGGTCTGACGTGATTGATGTTCAAAAATTACGGCATAAGTTTTAGTTCTTTCCCATTGTGTACTATTCCGCCTCAACTAAGTTTGATAACTTTTATGTTTACTTTTGACACCTATTCTGCCTGGAGCTAGGCCAAACCGATTCATCATGAGTCCGGTGTGATATAGATTAGCTATAACGTTTCAATGTGCAGAACTTAGCGCATGTATCACTTATCCACCGAGCATCTTAAAGTTTTTTAGAATCATGGTAATCGCCGTTGCTTCCCCGGATCGGAAAAATATGCAACCACGATAAATATAACTACATGGAAATGCTGACCATTGAAGAAGCGGTGGCTTTTTCTTGAAAAGGACTAGTTTACTATATCGTGCTGACATATTTGCTCTTTGATCTTCGCATTATTCGATCGGTGAGAAATGGAAAAAGTTGGATAATAATTCAAAGAATGTACTAGAAGTTTTTGAAGTCTTCTAACAAGACGAGATAAATGAGTAATAGTTGATGATGGAATATTGTTTTGCTATTTTTGCTTGAATTATTGCAATATTATTTACTACCATAGTTCTATAGTTCACAGTGCGTGCCCTTCTAATACTTCATGGATTTATTTTATTCCTAACTTGTTCCGAAAGATAAAATTCACTTAGTTTACGGTAGAGATTAACGTAACTAGGCCTTGACAATTCCTGTGCAATGGATCCGTAATATATCGACCGTTTCACCTCAACCTTCTTCTCCAAAATGAGATTCTTAAATTTTCCTCATCATTTTTTTGCTGGGCGTATGCCATCTGCTCTTCCAGAAAAATGGGGTTTTTATGAGAAATCGTGGAAAATTATTTATGATGCTTCCAGAAGTAAGGAACAACAGCAAATAAATGTTGGCATGAGCTGCTTGATATTTTACTCATTATTTTCGAAAGTCTCCTAAAATAAACTCTTATCTCTACTTAAAATAAACCCCTAGAGCCAGCCAAACATGATAAAGTATCATTTTTTTGCGAAAATGTCATTAGCTTTCTGACCGTAAAATATGAAACATCAATCTGATCTTTTAGTGGCTCAATTGATTACGAAAAGAAAATGTATAGTGAGGTAATCCCAGGAGGTTGGCTACATCATTTGTTCCGAAAATCAAAGCCGTGATGAAATTCTCGACTATACGTTGAAATTGTGTCACATCTCTGCTTTTAAACAGCAGCCGATAGGCAACCTTATCAAAGTTTTATGACGTGTTTTCGAGGAAGGCGGGGCTAAAATCGGTGCTTTTCAGCGTAACCCCTTCTCCATACGCATCGTAAGGGTTCAGGTTGTTTGGAAAATGAAGGGTATCGGCTCATCTTGCCCAATTCAACCACTAAGCACATTTTTGTATCAGACGCGCGCAGTCGACCTCCGCCTCTTCCCAAACATCCGGCCTCCACTTTGTTTACGGAGTGCATTCGCTCATCGGCTTTCGAAACACCGCTGCGATACTTTCCCTGGCTTATGGAGGCCGTTGTTTGTCCTCGAAAATCAGAATGGTTATCCCTTTGCGAAAGTGGATAAATCTTTGTAGTAGCTTCGTGGTGTATTGGCTACCCATCCAGTAGGCCCAGAATCGAATTCCAGGCAGGAGCGCAAATATTTCAGTGGAATCCCGACTCCTACTTGAGTGCCACGTGGAAGTCACATGTACAGTATCTACTAATGCCGTCGGATGGAACATTTGTGGACCCCTTGTTGTCTTTCATCAAGAGTGTATTTCGCCATTAGAGACTGAATTTATTCAATTGATAATGATGGAGGTAAAAAACAGTTGCAAATTTCCACAAGTCATAGGTGTATTTCACTCAATTTACTTCGTCATTATCACTTGATGATGATATATTTTCCGAAAATAGTCGTCAAATAAACCTATTACCTACTGGTGAAATACTGCAACTTCTGTTTTATACCTCGATCATGGAATAATTTCTCCATTTCAGCCCTGAATTGTTTCTTTTTTATTGAAAAATCTTTCAAAATTTCTATTCATGTTGTAAATAGGATGCATTAAATTTTCCATTCATATTTTGTAATAATTCATATTTTCTATTTAAATTTTCTATTCGTATTTTCAGATAAAATTGTCTATTCATATTGAAAATAGGGTGCATTGTAAATAAGATGCATTGGAAATAGGATTCAATGATGAAATATAATGTAAGGATGTGAAGGAAACTTATTTTTACTGTTTTTAATGTCGTTGATATTTTGAATTTTTTGTTGTTTCTAAGTATGTGGTAACAGAAAAAAATATTTAAGTATTCCCCCCTTCTTACATATTTTTGTGTTTATTTCTGACATTTCATTATTTCTAAAGCTCTGGGAAAATAAGCAAATGCATACTATAAAAATTAATATCATAGCACAGTGATTCGGAATACTAAATTTTTGTGACTCATGAACATAGATTGGGATACATTGGCAACTTTGTACTTTTGACTACATTCATCAATTTTCTTGAATTCAATTATCTTTGATTGAAATAGACAATGTCATGTTTTAAGAATTATGTCAACTAATCTGAGAAAAAACTTTAAAGTTTGGCCTAAAACCGTTTCCACATAGTCACACTAGTACCTAGTGGGTAAATACTGGCGCCGGGTTTATTTCCATTCGCCAAAATCCCCAAGTTAGCATTCCGTAAAGTGTAAGCTTTGGTATTTGTGCAAGTTAAAAACCTGTGGCCTTTTTCTCGAAGCCGGAGGTCACTTCTCATTAGGAAAATAACTTAATTAAACTCCTTCGAATTTTTTTTTTTGCTTTCCCGGAAGATTCTGCTGGTCCATATGTTCCTGCGATTCCGATAAGCCATATTTAACTTGTCATCGTGTTTCTCAGGAGCCAAACCATTAAAAATTGACGGACACATCTATGCCCTTAGTAGGGTAAAACCAATCCAGGCGAGACTCCAACCCGCGACCCTCGGACTAGCAGGCGAGGAAATAACCCCACCGCCACCGGGACCGGCATTCAGGAGGAAATTCGAGGAAACATTTAATACCAGAAGAGCGAAGAAATTTTTGAAGCCGAAACAATTGCAACACTATCACCTAAATGATTTGTCGTATCATTATGGCTCCTTAGAAAATGCAATAAATCATTTTCAGCCTCTGCTTATCAACTTTCAAAACACTGTTGTGGTGCTTCCCTTGCTTTATTGAGGCCGGTGTTTGTCTGTAAGATCAAGAAATTTCATTTAGTTAGTAAAGAGGATAAATGATCGCATTCGCTAATCTTAGGTCCACTGTCCGAGTCCCATCTTGGCTATGGGTTAGTTCTCATGGATCTACCATTCTGAAGTCTGAGGGTAGTTTATCGAAGCCACCAGTTAAATCTTCACCGGAAAATGACTCACCTGAATAGATAGCATATTCAAGAAGTTAGAAAAGAGATACTTTCTTACCAGGAGAGCTGAAGATGATTATTGCTGGTAAAATCAATTACTATCACTAACTGATCTATCATGTCACTATGAACAGTATGTACTAAAACAAGGGCAATAAAAGAAATTGACAACCGCGGTTCATCTACTTTCAAAACATAATGACGTTCGCTGCATTATGGAGTGTGGTTAAGGACGGATACCTGAGCAATCATTCGGATTAGTGATGCAAAGATTACGTTCCCCATATTCGAAACCTTAGGCCCGCGGGTGAAGATCCACCATGGGTATGGGTGGTCAAATTTAACAGTAAAATTTCGTGGTTCTGCTCTTTGGAAGTCTGCGGCTGGTTTATCAAAGTCGTAAGTCACATCCACACTTGGAAATGGCTAATCTAAAGTTGCTGTTGTATCGGATTAGATATGAGATTTATTCCGTAAAATTTCATGCCTAAATAGCGGAGGACGTTTAAATGCTGAAAAAGTACGATCTCCATCTTCGGAGTTGTTCTGTTTAAAAAATGCAAAAAATTGATTTCAACCGCATTTTTCTCCATTTTCCTAGAAAATCCATCTTGAATAAGTTGTTTTTATTTTAAAGCACCCGGGTTGCAATGTTCTCCATATAACCATGTGTTATTCATTCCTCCGTGTGTCAAATAAGTGGGCTTGGCTCAAGTTTCCCGTGTGCATTTCTTGAGCCGAGCATTGTGTTACGGCGTGGTAAGTTTCAAGTTAACTTTCAAGTGAATGGATCATTTGCATATTTTCATTTTTATTTTACTAGCAAACGATAACTTGGCGAAAAAAATATTTTGATCCAAAAGTCATTGTTTGGTAGCTGAAGTTGTGAATAAATTTGAAATGTCTTTGAGTAAACGACCCAATTGCGTCGTATACGTTGTGTTGGCTCAGGAAAGGTTATTAAGATCGTCGGAATAGTTACGGAAGTTGAGCACCTTTTCATAAAAATCTCAGTGTGCCTAAGTGAACCTTCTTGGCGGAACTTTAAAACCTCCCTCATTTCCTCTAAACATAGCCCTCGAAATTGTGATTGGATGTGAAAGACGTATATTGCTGCGTGTTATGAATACCTAAATAATTCTTAGACTATAATTCATCCTCTTGAGTTAGATATTTTTTGAAAATTTGCTAAAAATTCCACTGGAGTTCTAGTGGGCTTCTCCGAAGGTAGGGAATTCATTGTTGATGTGGCAGTCCTTTTAGAATCAAGCCGCAAACACACTTAAGTTTGTTAGCACACCAAGCCCTGTTTTTATTATGTCTGGCTAACGTTAAGAGCAGCATGGCGTAGCCTTGACGCTTACTTGAGGTTAACTAGGATTTTGGTTTTGTATATTTCATCTGACAGTCCGTTTGTTGTCGAGAGCGTTATGGAGGGGAGAACATATTAGCATTGGCATACTGAGAAAATATTTTACCACAAGTCATAAAACCGGGCCTAAATATAACGCCAGCCCTATCTATATCTTGATGCTCGCTCAGCAGTCTTCCTTCAAGCCCTTGACTGATTTTGCCCCTACTGAAGAGTTTTTCCGAGGCATCCCATCGTTTGGGAACTTCCTTACCTTGTTTTCCTACGGACCTACCACCATCTTTCTTGCTTCTGACGGGAGGCCATATCAACCCCATCGAAGTCCTATCCGAATATCCTCCATATTTTATTTTCTCCATCTTCACGGCTTTAAATCACTCATGTGCCATTTGTAGGTCGGTTGTTTGTGTTCATTGAGGTAAAAGTTTGTAAACATGCTTGTCATGTCATCAAGGTTAGGTTCACTCTCGATAGTTATTTTTACTTGAGAAAGTATATTATGTCTGTGATTGCAGTAAATGAATGAAATCTCAGAAAAATGTCGATATGAGCGTTAGTTGTTTTGGCCAGGTAATCCAGAGTGCTGGTGTTAAAATCATTCCTGCAATAAGAAGGAAGCTTATCAAAAATAAATGTAACTTGCTATTTTACTTAATCTATAAAAATATATCGCTAAATTGCTATGGGTCCTAAATAATAAATATTACAGTTTTTCGTTGGCAACGTAATTATAAAGAAATTTATGGCACTATTTCTGGATAGTGGATACCTGAAGTACCTCCTTAATGATTCCGATGTGTAATATTACTCAATGAAACACTGGGTCACTGTCGTTGTTCGCTATTGTTCTTAGGAAAACTTTAGCAAATCTAATTTGATTAATTGGTCTAATCTAAATCTAATATGTTTCAGTGTGGTAATTTACAGGTTATGTGTAAGGTAAAAAGTAACTAACTGAAGTTCCTCTGGTACAGGAGTTTTGTCATTTGGCTAGGTTCAAATGAAACTTTATGATAAATGAGAAAAACTAACGATAGGGTTCTTACGATTCCTGTGGTGTTAAAAGGCAATACATATTTCTGTATTGAATAGTTACCTGAGCTATAACGGCAATTAATGAAGAGGGTTTTTAAGTAATAAAAGTTGCTCGTGGAAAATATCGTTAAAATTTGAATGGAAACGGGACAACGGTCTCTGTTTTAACCTAAATTATTCACCTTTTAGCTGCGATTTTAGATAGCGATATCCCATGAACTTAATTCAATGTAAGCTTAAGTTAATCTGTTTGACTTATATATAGTTCACTTTCTCAAAATATATTGTTTTTCCTTGTGATGTTCTGAATAATGAAGGTCTACCAACTTGATTGTGTTGTCCGTTTACATATTATGTTTTTTTTAAATTTGAATTTAAGTTCATTGGTAGTGCATATTCTTCTTCTCTGCGGTATTCAAGGGACCATCTTTATGTTGATGAATGGATGGCTATTCTCACTTCCCATAAGCCTCTTTGAATTTTGTATCAGTGAATATTTAGTTTCCAATAATAGTGCTAATGAAATCATTTCCATTCCATATAAAATTGTCTGAAAATTGGCGCTGAAACTATTTATAAGGGTGAGTTCATTAATGGAAATCCGTGTAAATACGGTTTTATCTTATTTCTTAAAATTGAGATCGTGATTATTGATTAACAATTTTGATAATTTTTGCGAAAACTGAAAGAAAAAAAGCCGAAGTGAACGCATTCCCGTCATTGCCTCACTCCCTAATATCGCGAAAAAACAGCCAACAGGAAATTAAAGGACATAAAAAATTGAGTATGTTCTTCCATTTAGTTGATATGGGTCGACGTTAAATTAAAATCATTCCATGCGTCACGTTTCACCGTTCTGCACGTATTATCCTCTTATGTTCTTATTGTTTTCTACCTCTCCTCATGTAATATAAAATTACATTTCTCTTTCATTCTTATACAGAAATCTTCCTCCTCTAACTGCCCTCAGTATTCCGTTGCCTCTTGTAAAACATCCCCCTCCCCCTTCTCTGCCGCCTCTTTATCAGCAGCTTGTTTCTTGCCCAAATAATCTCCTTGTTCGTTACCCTTTCTGTCCATGTTATTATCTCCATCCTCACGAAAACCACGTCTTTAACGCCTTTTATTAATTCTCATCTTCTGTAAGTCCGCATTTCATCGCTGAACACGGCATTTCCTGTATTGTAGTCTCCTTTAGGGTGTTTATTTAGAACCCTCGTCAAAAGTTCTTTCATATAATGAAAGACTCTTTTTCTAACGCACTTCTCCAAATGTTGTTAGTTATGCATCCAATTGTTCTCAAGTGACTGAACGGTTCCACATATTTTTCCCAGTTTCCTCCTTTTATCTCTAATTTGACATTCCTTGCTCTGGAAGCTGCTATCCTCGCTTTGTATGACTAATCTCATTACTTTAGGTACCTCTCACACCGAGTATGCAACGCGTGGCTGGCAGACTAACCCTTGGTCATCCGCCAATCTAGCATACTCTATTGTCGTCCTTCCGAATTCCTTCCACAAATCGCCTGCGCAAGATTGTTTCTTTCCTAATTTATTAATCCAATTTTGATCAAGAATTCTGTTCTTTCCTATATGCCATTCATAGAGACAGTAAAAGTAGTCAAAGTTTATGATAAGCCGCTTGTTCGTCTGTCAAAGCCTGGTGTATTTTGCGTATTCGACCAGAGCCGAATATTTTCTTTTGTGATCGTTTAAGTTTGAAGTGATGATGGTATTCATCGATGATAGAGAAAAAGACGCGGGGATTCGTGGGAAGAAGCGAGCTTAATCGTGATCTTGGAGAGTGAAGTTCAGGCTGAGTGGTGGGTAATGGGGAAACCCGAGAGCTCAGGGGAGTGTAATTCTTCTGGGGGTCAACGACTTGGCGACAGTATGGCCACCGACTCCTTTGTTAAAGAGTAAAATAACTTCTTTATTGTAAGACCTAGAGCTTAAGATCTTCTCATTGTACCATTTTTAGGTGGGCAAGAAAATAAATTCTATTTTTTCATTCCTATTTCCTGAGAATTTAATGCCTTCAAAAGTTGGACTTATTACTTTGTGTAAATGAAAAATAATCTCTTCTACCAATGAGTATTAATTACTTGTATTGTGAATTTAGGGCTCTAATATGCATTATTTATACTCTGAAGACTAGTTACAATATATTTTATATGCCTGCTATTTCGTCTGTACTTTCTGCTTGTAATTGTAGTACCTTTTTTAACAATATAATGACCCTTGGCTGTAGTTATTAGTAACTAAACTTCAAGAATCAGATATTAACCATTGGTCGATGGTATATGTAATATTTTTATTTGAAATTGTTATTGAAACAAGTTGTAAAAAATTACATCTAATCTGAGTTAATTTTTATATCAATATTTGAATGCTGAAGGGGAACGCGGAATTAAAACGAATTTCACGAAATACTTAAATTATATTTTGAAATTTTAAATGCACTGATTTCATTTTATAATACAATTAATTTTTTACTCCGACGAGAGAAAAAAATCTGAGTAGCTAAGCAACGAATAACGTTTCCAAAGCTGTTTATGTCCTATCTTAGTTGCTCTCTCTTCACTGTCTACCTTTGTACAGGAGTTGGTGGCAATAATTTTGTTTTCTCTGGAGAAAATATTTTTCTATTCAATGTATGTAATGCTTGTATATGCCCAGCTTTTAGTGTATTTGCGTTTGCTCGAATTCAAAACCAAGAAAATATGGGTGTAGTTCACTTTGACCTTGTCATCATGTCTTATTTTCTTGCGCCGCTACGGATTTTACGGAGATCCTCAAATATGATTTAGTCTTTAGGGTATTTCCATTTGAGGCGCACCTGGGTGGAAGGCACCACTAAATGCCCCGAGATAGAGAGCCATGGGGGATAAAAAGATTCACCGACCTGTTAAGGTGTAGAATCCCCCAAAATGTGGCGTAGGTAGGTTTTCTTACTCCCATCTTGGTCCGTGCTCTGTGGGGCGTCGTGGGCGGGTTGATAAATGTTGATTTTCCAGCGGAAGCACACGGAGATGGTTTTGCGGGCCTTACACACGACCCTCGGGAGTACCTTTCTGCCTTACGAAAGGCGAGGGAACGAGGAGCGAGAAAAAGTAGCGTGTGCAAAGGGGACTGGTAGACGTCGCAGAAAGAGTGAAATTCGGGTGAGGCGCGAGAGGTCCCCTAAAGCGAGAGAAGATCAGAGGAAAAGGACTTCGCGGTGAGTGAGGTTGCTGGGAGGGAGGATGACGTGGAGAGCATTTTCCGCCCCTAATGGAGAGATGGAGATGACGAGAGAGGTGGGCAGAATGGGGGATCGGATTGGATGCGTGGTCGTAAAGTGTGTGACGAATATGGGTAGTTTCGTCGGTTCCTTCGCCCCTGCATTGGCATTACTTTTTTCCCCTACTGCTTGGTTCTTGGGAAACTGAAAATGGATCGTGAAAAGATCTGTCCAGTAAAAAGATTTATGAAGATAATATGCTCTGGTTTTGGCGTTACGGATTTCAAAACCTCGTCAAACCTTGACCAATGTTGGGTTCAAGCTGGTAATTTTAAATTACGAACTCTTAGGAAAAGAAAAAGCAGCAGATTGGTAAAGTATCTCTAATCTATGTTTTCACTTTATCCTGGTTATACAGTCCAGCATAAACTAAGATATATAAAAGGTGAAGTGATTATGTAAAGAAATACTCCTCATGGTATCCTTTTTTATATCGTATGTGTTCTTCTCTCAATTGGTTCTCTTATTTTTTACTCACATATAATGATTCTCTACCAAAATTCTGAATTCTGAAGCCAAAGGCTTTCTAGAGGCGAGTGTTAGTAAATACCTAAGTTTGTTAATATTTGACCAATTTATTACATATGCAAAGACAAGTTGTGGATAAAAATCAGCTGTAATCATTTATTTAAAAAAAGTAATTTCATGAGAAATTCGCGAAAACAACCCTCTTCCATTTTAACGTTAACATGATTTTGGAGGAAAAACTACACAACTTTCGACTCCATGGAGTTAGCTGTGACGTATCATCCTCTTGGAATTTTTAAGTGGTACATATGTTGTTAGGTTTAAGTAAGTCTCATTTTACCTGTTATTATTTCCCAGAGGACGGGATGCTATCATTTACAAAGCACCCATGAAGGAGCAGTTCTCCAATTTGAGACCTATAGGCTAGAAGGTATTCATTGTGTCTTATAAAGTATTGCAGTCTGCTTATTTTTTTACTGTTTTCAAGAAAGATTAATTTATCCTTTTTCGTGCATTGGAATCAAAGGAAAATTCATGCGACGCATTCAATTTTTTTCAAGATAATTTCCTCACGAAATGGGCATTTTGCAATGTATTGCTGCTGAGTGTCTACGAATTTGTGTTTAAAAGAAACTGTTTTCTTTTTTCCTACATTCAATTTCATTAACAATCAACTTGATGGTGTCTCCATTTCATCTGTTTGTTATTTTTTTGCGTTGAAATAATATAAAAACTTGGCCGATCTGACGAATTTTCAATAACCACGTCCGGATCCATCTAGCGGACTACCTGAAGATATTATGTGTGTCACCCCGTGTCATATTACTATCATACTACCGTAAATATATGATAACTTTTTTGTGAAGCGCTTCTGTTCGTTCAGTCTAAAAAAATAAAGTATGATTAGATATTGTTTTCTTCTATGAAAATGCAATAATTATTATTTCGAAAATGAAGTTTAAACTACTTGGTGAAAGGTACGTTAATTTGAGTAAAATTTAACTAAAATTGAGTTGCGTAAAAATTATTGTAATAGGTTTTAGAGCGCTGATATTCGCCTTTTCTTATTTAAATATTAATAAAAGTCAATACTGTGAACACAAAAGACAATAAAAATGTTGATTTTTTTACCTTATGCCTTAAAAATACGAAATTGATTAGGGAATCGGTTTGACAAGAGTTTTCAAGTTTTTTACTCTTGGTGATTATTGACTTTTCACCAGCCATTTTTCATTAAAAATGGCCGCTGCTGCTCCATGCAGTTTAATAACAGCGAATTTATGTAGTTTAAGATAAGTGTTTATGGCTTTCGTACCTTCTTGTAATGAAATACTTCCAATTTTTTCCCATGAATTTTAAATAACATTGTAAAGAAAAGAATCTTACGGAATGGCAATCGCAATATTAAAGAACATTTTCAGTGTATTATCGTCCTAATAGTTTACCAATCTAATAATGGAATTATTCTTCGCCGCCAACCTTGTAGTTTCGATTCGGGGGGGAGCGTGGGTTTTAGGCCGGCGTGTTTTGGTCTCGGGTCAAGTTAAGGAGGCACACCCTCCTCCCTCTCCCGATCCATTGGGTTCTCTCTCTGAAAATAAGCTTATCGTGTTTTATTGCGGGTTCCGAGAACCTTTTCCACGATAGCGTGAGAAAATTCGATGAATTTCTATCCAAACCCTCCAACCCCTCGATAATGCCCGGAATTCGGAGTCTGTTTTCGGAACAGGAGGTAATAAAATGATGAGTGGGGAGGGGGCGGAGATATACCTGGCCACCCGAGGATAAAGAAGGACTGGAAATAGGAGGAGTTGCATGTGTTTCAAAGATCAGGCGGAAATATCAAGGGTAATGCGATGAACAATTATAGATACGTGGGTATATTTGTGCCCTAGTTAGACGTGCATGGCACCGCGTCCAATACGGTTATATTATTCTTATCCTTGATAAGTCTGTGTGCCTCATATGATTCTGTCTCTTTATTTTTGAGCTGGCAGATGATTAGGTCATTTTCGCCATTAGTGGGGTATTTATTGGCGAAGACGTATTCCAAGAGACAAGGGCTAGGGGAGAGGGAAAGATCTCGTGTTGCGAAATAGGTAATTCCTCAAGAGAGGCTCCCAGGACTTGGAGAAAGTTGGAATTTGTGTCCTTTCCCTGCAGCACCGTAGTGTCCGATTGCCATTTGTCAAGTCATTCATTATCGCAGTGGAATCAGACCCGCTGTTCTTCCTTGTCCCTACATAATGTTTCATACGTTTTAGTTAATTTTTTCTTAATTATTTCATGCTCTAGTCCACTTCTTATTGAAGAAACTTCACCCTGTTATTCCGACAATTTATGAGGAATGAGTGATTTATTACTATTTTTAAGGTAATTTTTTTACAAAACCAAAAGTGCCAAAGAAACACAACTCGGGTTTAAAAAGTATGTAATAAATCACGGAGAAAATGAAAAATGACTTTGTGAATACCACTTTTATGATTTTACTGACAATACCCGGGTTTCGACTCTTCGTGTAATCAGTAGGTCTTTGTGTCCTGAAGGTGATACGAAGTGTCGAAACCCGGGTCGTGTCAAAAAAATTTTAAAATTGGTTTTCACAAACTTATTGTTAATTTTCTCAGTGATGGATAAATACCAACAAATCAAGCCTCAAATCGTTTCCAATGTAATAAATCATTCACTCTGCCATACAGCATATATACGAGGAGTAAGGAGGAATTAGAGTGTATGCAAGGAGTAAGGAGCTGTTAGAAATTATGGCGATTATCTCCTTGTAAGCTAAGTTTTGCAGCTTTTTGAACCAGGTACATAATTGTTGATCAATTTTTCTAGCTGTGTTTATGAATACGTGTAATCTATCAGATGTTTACCTCTGTCAAGTTTACTTGATTGACGTGTCGTTTGACTTTGACTTTTTGAGCCTTCGAAAAGGCAAAGACTCGTCTCCAGATCCACAGTCAGGTTCAATCAGTGGGCGAAGTATTACTCTTTATTTGATGTCAAACTAGAGGTTTCCTTTTATTCCCACTGAAGGATATTTTCCTTTCGATAGTTGCGAGCTTTGGCGGATGAGAAGTCAAAAACGAGCTTCAGCTGTAAGAGCCACGGAGGGGGCGACTAAACATTAACTGCCTTCGTTAAAAGTGGGCTATTGACGTCATGATGTTGCCTTTTGCTCTTACTTCCTTCTTTCATTGCCACATTCCGCCATCGACATGATCCCCTAGGTGCTTCGCTAGTCCTACCGATGTAGTTGGAATCGCATGGTGTTTTGCCTATCGGCGTCCTATCTAATCGCTCCATGAACAGGTGTAGTCTCTGTTATTAGGGATTCCTAAAACTAAAAAGCAATGTATACACGTTTTGCCTAGAGCAACGCTGCAGGGCTTTCCAATAATAGCTCTCATGTATGGTCTTAGGCTTTCCCGGCGAATGATGATGATGAGTTGTTCTCGGGTTTCCCACCGGGTTAGGCTTTCCACAGCCTTGAACATGGCAGGAAATTCTCCTGCCGAAACGTCGGCAATCATGGAAAGCCTAACCCGGTGGGAAACCCGAGAACAACTCATCAGCAATAGATCGCATGCCCAACGGGTGTTTATTCATTGCATCCAATCGCGAGTCTCGGATTATACCCTGACTTCTAAATATGCCAATGGCTTAATGACATTGTGTAGACTCACATGAAGTTTAGCAAGGTGTTTCTTGTGATGACTCGTGGCATATTCTATTTATGTATCTATTTAATTTATTCAACTTTGTATGTCATGCTATGTATTCCTGCTTTTTTATATATTTATAGATAGACAATATCAAATGCAGTGATTGAAGTGGCCTCTTTGGATTAATTTATTAAGAAAGGAATTAAATTATGAAAAGATAGGATAGCGGTTAATTTAATGTTCCTACTGTTCAATTTTTTCATAATTTTTCTCAAACTTTCCCTATAATGACCCTACTCCTTCCACCTCTGTGCACCCATTTCATGACGCTATTACGTATTTTCCCTCTTTATGCTACTTTACGTATAATTTTTTTGTTGTCAATTGGACTGTTTTTCGTTACTCTCATTTTGAAATGCGTCAAAAGTGCGTGAAACTTGGACAGAAGTCGTCATTCTAATTTTAAAACAGTTTCATTAATTACTAACGAAATGATGAGGAATGCATTATCTATATCTGAGATTGCTGGGAACGGTGGATTTTAGTTTATATTTAGAAGGAAATCGGAAGGTGATGAACCGCCCAATCCAAACACATTTAGTATATCATTCAGTGTGATTTTATGTCGATTATACAACCCTATTGGCTTGTCACGGTCATAATTTTGCGTGTTTGCCAAATGCGCTGCGTTTTCAGTCATAGACCAGACGGTAGATTTCCGAGATCTAAACATGTTTTGATAGATATTAAGTACCGTCAATTGAGTTCTAACGATCCTAATGTGTATACAGATTTTCGAAAGAAATTAAGTTTTCACACTGAGTGCATGTTTTATTATTTTCGTTTAAAATAATGGCTTATTTTTACACATTTTGAGGAAGTAAAAAAGGGATGTATGCTTTTCTTCCAGCCCGTCCTCTTAAAGTTTTATTTTAAAAATAAATGGACTTAACAGATTTGCATTACGCTTGATCATCGAAATGCGATTTAAACTTAGTTTAATATGTTTTGTAGAGACATTTTTCTTGCTAATAAATTTTCAAACATGTTTAAGTACTCAACTAAATGTATTATCAATGGCTTTATTATTTAACTTTATTTTTGAGCAGTATAATTTAAAAAATGGAGAAATAAAATCAAATTCTGCACATATCGTGGACAATATTATTAAATCCGATCATTAATTTATTCATTTGGATAACATTTTTCATGCTATGTAAGGGGCTCTCATACCGAGCGATGGTGGCAGTGACAATATCGGTGAACAGTTTTTCTGTCACCGCTCGAAATGCCCTTCTATCTGAGGACCGCGCATGTATCCAGAGAGAATCGCTCATCGACTTTTCGCCCCTCGCAGGCACAATATTTTGGGAGACAATGTCATTATCGCAGAATCAAGCTGCTTCGGATTATCGCCGGCCACCGCAGCGCCCCGAGGGGTGGACAGTTTCTTCCCCTCCCGCCCCCAAACGCCTGCATTCAAGGGGAGAGGCCGTTTCTTTAATTGACGCTTACGACCACCGTCACAGCATATTACGCCACTGATGGTTTTAATGTGTGTAGGTGTGAAGCTGAATTCCCGGTTGATTTTCCTCATTTATTTTTCGTAAAACATCATTTTCCTCAAATCAATTTTCCAAAAAAAAATATTACTTATTAATATTCCCAAAAATCTAAATTCCTTTAAGTTATATTTTTATTTATTTTTATTGGAAAATAGATATTTAAATAACAACATTGCATGCTATGGTGCGTAAATGTTCTAGAACACGATTTTCTTCCTTCCTCTTTCTCTTAAGGTGGTTTGAGCGAGATAGTTCCCAAGTGAAAATAAAGTCTATATTTGAATATAAATTTAAAAGTTAAGCAGTTGTAAGAGACGTGTAGTGTTTTTGTGAATATTTATGACACAAATTGTTTGTTTTTATCTTTAAAAACTTCAGTAATTAACTAAACGAACGTACTTTAGGCTTTAACTTGACTTGTTATTGATATCACCAACCGTAATTTCACAAATAATTATTTCACATTTGCGTAATAATTTTTGTACTTATTGCAAACTTTGGGTGCGATATCCTTGAATTGAAAAGACAATACACCAAACTGTAAGGAATACACAATCCAGGGAACAATATTTTAACATATTTTCACCATTAAAAAATCTGTACCTGAGGCACATCACCTGGCAACAGTGTTAATTTTTTTGGGTTGGTAATTAGACTATGGAAATTGTAAGTAATGTAAGTAAGTAATGATAATGTTACTCTGTAACGAAACCATGGTCGGTAACAATAAAACCTCATGTGGAAACAGCCAAGTTTTAATGTCTTCAGACGCTCCTACTATGGGAATTGTGGTAAATTACTGAAATACTGGGATGGTTGACAAGATAAAGCAAATTTGATGGAAGATAGTTACTTTGGGAAAGATTGAATGATAAATAAAATAAGTACAATAGCTATACTAGTAATGTTATTTACTATTACTCATTTGAAATTATAATTAGATTACTGAGTGACAGGATTGGTAAATGTAATCAAGAATATTTGACAAAAGGTATTTAGTTACTTGAGGTACGGTTGGATTATTATTCATATGGGAAGTACAGCACTTGTGTGAATTTTAGCTTATGAGATGAAGTTACATGATACTAGGGTAGGGTATATGAATTTGCAGTGGAGCACATTTTTTTAAACTGACAAACTTGTTCCATCATTTTTAAATTGCAGTTCGTATGTTTCTGAGCTGGAATGGGTAACGAGATTTTTGGCAGCTTTAATGTACTTGGGTGAAAATTTAATAGATTTAGTTCCACAATAATATGGGAAGATAAGTTATCTGAAATTGCCTAGGAGTAAATTAATTATGACATTTCTACATTCTAAACTTATGATTAAAGGCAAGGGCAACGATTTCGTGCTCCGCGAGGTTGCTGTGGATAGTTCGTTATTATACGTACCTTTCCATAAAATACGGCTATTAATTCATGTTACTTTTGGGCGTCACTAGCATTGCAATATATTTCAAGTATTAGTTTCGAAAGACAGTGACGATATGCTACGGGTTTTATTCACTACTTTGAACGAAAGTGGGAATATAGCTGCGTGTACATTCATTTCCGATTGCAAGGATATTACGGAAGCATGTTTTTAAAAAGAAATAGGATATTTTTGAAATTGTTTACGGCTGCTGCCTTTAAATAACAGCATGTGTGTTCATATTTAGGCAAATACCAAAAACCTAGCAGTCGATGTCCATGCAGAGCAACCTAGCTTAGCAGTAAAGTTGCTGCGAATCCCATTTATTTATGATCGTCGTCCGCTCTTACATAGTGTGTTCTGTGTACTTAGTATTTTCATAGGAAAAAATTAACGACAGCAATGCTAAACCTTATAATATCTCCTTAGAGATGCAAACTTTTACTTGTGATCAGACGGTTTGTTTACAAATAATTCCGTGCTACATTGCCAAACTGAATCGTGTGATTTCCGGTCGTCTGCACAAAATTCCTTCACAACAGAAAGTTTTTCTGCGATTTTATCATTATCATTATGGTGAGCAGTTCTTTTTTTTGTTGGAATAATTAATAAATCACATAAACTACACACCGTTAGTTTTTTGACTAAATCTAGGTGTTCCAAATACAATTTTTAATTTATTTTCTTCCTCTGAAGCGCATGGCCGTAATCTATCCCATGTTAAATTACTCATATTCTAAGGCAAATTGCTCGAAAAAAATTAGTGTGGCAAGGGGTATATATTTTTATATCATTGGATAGATGGCATTTTTTTCTTTAAAATGAGATCAAATTCGTCAAATTCTAGGTGGAGTGATTTTTCGCTCAAACCACCTTAAGCCCAACTGACACAGGTCTGTCAAGGTTAAGTTCACTCGCGATTGTATTGTTTCTGTATCAGATTGTTCTTTTTGCAAGTCCACCAGCTCTAAGTAGAATTCGGGGTGGTCTCTACCCATGACAATTCGGAAGCGATTTTGCCGACCCTAGACACATTGTCCGTTCGATGTGATCCTTTCAGAGTAACCTCGTATTAGTCATACTATTCGTAAATAGGCACAACCTTATTATAAAAATATATGTTCACTGTCTGAAATTATATGCGTTAGCTCTATTAAGTTTCTGAGAGACTCAGCTTATCAGTTAAAAAAATATATTTCTTTTATTTTCCTTAATCAAGAATATAATAGTTGGAGGTTCGTAGAAAGGACTTGCATTCTCCGGTCAAAATAGAAAAGGCTAATACTCTATGAGCTTAAAAGCCAGACTGAACGAAACGAATAATGTCCCGCTAACAATTAAGATAACTGCTCTGGGTCGTGGAATGGTGGGGAAATATTTTATTAGACTCGGATAACCCGAAGTCACTTCAAAGGTCTGCGAAACGTCTGCTGATAATATCTTAGGTTGCATTTATTGTTTAAACAAGCAAACATTTAATACCATTAAATTGTATTCGGTAAATTTCGTAATTGCGCCAGATCTCCTCAACAGGAGCTGTGGGCATAAGTATTCGCTCAATTGTGAAGCTAGAGAATGACGTAAAATAGTCTCTCGTTTAAACGCGTTTCATTTTAATCATGGAAACTCGTAATGTTTATTTTCGTAGAATACAAGTGAACAGGGTTTCACTTGCATATTGATAGCATAGAACTTGATTTTATTTACGCTTTCCAGGCGAGTTAACGATGACGTTTTGCTGATATTTGGAAAATCGGACCAGCAGTATCGCTGTGTTTTGATATTAATGGTAATTTGGGGAGGAGACTGAAATCTGAATGACTTGTACCGTTAAGGTAGTTTGAGCGAGATATATCTTTACTTCCTTAGTTAGAACTTCCTTATTTTTTAAATTAAATCTCCCTAGATGATATACCATTTACCATAAAAAATGGCTAGTATTTTTTGGCAAATATCTTGAAATGTATAAGGTTACATGGCTGATATTTTGTTATAATTAATTGGAAATATGAGATATTTTTCATTAAAATGAGGGTAAATTCATCGAATTTTATGTGATGCGATATCTCGCTCAAACTAACAAATGCTGCGTAATGTAATAATGTGCTGATACGCTTCGCTAATTTCGAAAATCACTCCTACTACTAGATTTAAACTCGCCCTTACTTTAAAAAGAGTCCAAGCAAGGCTTCAACAGTTATTTTTTAGGTGAAAAATGAAATTTATCCTTTTAAACCCTGGTCGGATCTATTTAAAAATGAAAAAATGCTGAAAGTAGTATATTATTTCTTCATATGTTAGCGAGCATCTTATTGAGCCGCATATTGCTGCAAGTCTGCGCTTATACGTTTACGGTTATCCCGAGAATTACTTCTACTACTGGATTTCAATTCAACCCGTCGCGAGGCCTCTCGTCTTTTTTTAAGAACCCTACCATCGAATGCACTTCTAGCGAAGAGCAGGACCTGGATGGTCGCGATCGGTGTCGTGTTCAGTAGGCGTGGGCAGAGAGTGCGGGGCGAGAGGGAGAGCAGGTGGCGGCGAGGAGGAGGAGCAAGTGGAGTTTAGATTGCGAGCACCAAATTGATGCGAGCATCGAGTGCGCAGTGCACTTCCACCCTCTCCACCACCTCCGCTTCCCCCGGGGGAAAGAGGGTGGGGGATGGTGAGAAACAAACAGAAGAGACAGGAGAAGGCAGAGCGGGGCAGATAAGGCAGGTTTCTCCCGTCACGGGCGGGGAACCCAGTTCGGCCTCCGCCAACGGCCACTCTGCTAATCGGACGCGTAACGAGGCCATTGTGTTGGCAACTGCGAGAGCGGAGTTTAGTGTGACGCAAATGGGGATTCGAGGGGGTTGAAGAGACTGGGAAATTGGGAGAGGAACGGAAGTTGGAGAAGTGTGGGTAAGGAAGTATTCGTGACTGAGACGGGGAACTGGTAAGTTACAGTTAAGGAGTTAGAATTTTTTTTTACTTTTTCACGTACTTTTTGCTAATAGAAAAACTACTTTTTTCCTAATAGAAAAACGTGTCTGTAATCTTATAATGCCAGCAAAAGTCTAACTTTCATGGGTAGGACAGTCAATAGGATAGACAGTCACAATTCATTTGCCACAAAACATACGGTGATTATGAATCTGCAAATGAATGAGATTTGACAAGAATCAGTGAAATATAGAAACTAATAATTAATAAAGAAATTTTCTGTCAATCACAGGTTTCGTGGAAATTAGCCCTAAAATGAAGGCATCAATTCATCTTACTTATATTTAGCTACTGGGAGGAGTAGGGGAAAGAGGGTGAGTAGGTTCCTTTTCGACTGCATTAAGCAATAATGAACTGAACTCCCGGCGTTTCATACATCCCTTTTAAAAGCTATTAATTGTACTAATGGCATACCCAAGTGGTTAATCAGTAGATATCTTAATATTTTATTTATCATTTAAATTTACCTCATTCGACGGATATACATATATCAGTGGTCCGTTTTTCATTCTTTTAAGCCATATGCAGGGCCGTTTGACCTGTGCTTGCACATAATGTCTTTAATAGTCGCAGTGATTTGTTATTAACTGTAAAACTTAGATGAATTCTTGACTTCTTTTCAGTACTGTGTAGTTTACTAAAAAACGCCTTTTTTCTAATTTTCATAAAAAATAAAGGTGAATATGGTGTTTAAAATGAATGACATTTGTTCTTTTGCCATCCATTTTCGCCGTAAGCTTGCCAATTTTATTTTAAATTTAGATGAAAAATGTGGAAAGCTTGCATTCTGTTTACGTAGTCAGATAAATAACAATTTTACTTCAATATCTCAACTAATAAATACAGAAATGCTATTTTCTACTGATAAATAGAGATAGTGCGACTTAGGTTTTGATGTAATACATGGTCATCTTGGGTTCAATAGTAAAAATATAATAAAAATAAAAAACAAAAATTAAAAAATGCGTTAAAATATTATTCTTAAGGTTCCGAGCTTTTTTTAATTGCCTCACTCTATTATTGGTAAAAACTGATTGGGAAAATCCACTCTAAAACTGATAATCAGAATGCTTTTAGGCAGCCAACTACCTCTATATGTAGCAGACGAAATGCAAAGAAAAATACTTCGAATAGACGCCTACTGAATGTGAGGTGAAATGTGTCACAGATACAAGAATTAACACCAACTCCAACCTTGACTTTCTGGTGTAACTGGCTAGTACAGCTTAACTGCAATTTGAAAATCATCATTTGAATCACTGTTAAGTAAATTGATGTTTTTCGCTGTGATTTATCGCATTTTGGTGGTAGTAAAATGACATCAAACTCATTCTACGGAGATACTTCCTAGAGTTTAAGGTAATGACGCTACTACGCAACACTCCTAACAGAGTGTTGCGTAGTAGCGTCAAAGAGCAACTTGTATTTGTTAGTATGAATGTTTAACTTTAAGTTTTATATTCGTGAAAAAAGTGTTTAACGTATTGCAATCCGTCGTTACAATAATGTGTTTTATAATTAATACTAGTGAGTTGGTATTGTGTAAAATTGTGTGTATTACTAATTGGGTGTCTCCGTGAGGAATAGTTTGGAAAGAACTTGATTTAGAGGCTGGAATTGGAAGCGACGTACATACCTCCTCCTCCCTGATTCTCTTCCTATCCATTGCCGCACATACTCTCACACGCACAATCACACTCGACAAATGAAGATTGCCTCTGGATCCGTTGCTCTTTTGTGGCCGGTTTCGTTAAATCCGGGAGAACGACATGGGTAAAGAGGGTGGTGGGCTTGAAAAAGCGTACTCTGGTCGAGTAGAGGCTGAGATCATGGAGAGGTGGGAGGTTTGGTGGAGGGAGATTAGGGGCGTGATTAAAGCGGCCGAGGGAGGGAGGCAGGCACACTTGAATCGGAGGGAGGGAAGGAATCGTAAAGACCAACGGTGAAGGGCCGAGCGCTAGTGGTAGTTCCGTCCGAATCGACTTGGAATCTCCTCGCGCACTGAAAAAGGAATGGCGATTTGATCGGATCCTTTTGCCTTGAACTGTTTCAAGCGCATTAACTCCTTATCTGGCGTTGTTTCCGCGTTTGATCAATGCGTCCGTTGAGATTTCGATTTAGATGGGATTATTGAGAGAGTAATACCATTGGTCACTAATGTGGAAATTGACATCTGTGCAGACTGCTTTTTTTTTCATTGACATTAGATAGTATAGTTCTATTTCAGCGAGGATTGAGTTTTGAAAAGTTTTTGTTAATTCCTAATGATGTACGTATTAATGAGCTACTGTAGTTTTTGTTTTCAACCCGGGGAATATCTCCTACTTTGTAACCCTAATGCATTCCCACCATATCTTTCGAGCTGTATCATGAAATCGCTGCTGATGTAAAAATAGCCAGTCAAGTATTTTTGGTAAAAGGAGCCAGCCAAGTATTTCTGGTAAAAAAACCAGCCAAGTATTTCTGGAAAAAAAACCAGCCAAGTATTTCTGGATGAGGTATTTAGTTTATTGAATGTGTTCGTGAAAGATAACTGCAGAATTATTTGGATAATTGTATACCAAAAGGCAGGTAGGTATCTAAGGCCTTTCTGATAGATATTATTTCTTATAATTACCTCTCACTTACATTAACATTCTTGTTTCCTTTTTAATGCAATATTTTTTGCTTCGATTCAATTGCATTACATTTTTCGGAGAGAACTTTGGTCATAAATTTATTGTATCCGATATTTGTTAGCACTGATCGCAATTGTTGTGAATTTTGCACTTTGTGTCGAAATGGGTGATATGTCTTATTTGTATCCAATTTCTCAGACTTAGATCTTGACTTTCACTCTTATAGGCAAGGAAATTTAGAAATTTATTATGATCCCTAATCCGGTGTCCAAGACACCGTACATCATTTCAGTAACTGCATGGCGTCCTGGGGAACGAGAAAATACGATCCCATCGATTTACTCCTGTGGAGAATTGGGGCGTGCCACTTTTACAGGTTTACTCATCGAGTATTTAGCTATTCACCTTGCCCTCAATCATTCATCTGTCCTTCATGACTCGATTTAAATTGTTTTCTACCTCATTTGCAATTAGGTATTATTAAAATAAAAATCATTTCACTTCTTTCTCACACTAGTTCTAAGGAGGCGTATCACAATTACAATAGCTTGAGATATAAATGTTTTAATTGGATCATTATCGAAGCGGGTATTCCTAAGTAAAATTATTATTAATCCTGCTTTATGAAAAAAATATTGAGACAGATTTCTGAAATGTCCTTACTTCTTATTTTATTTATAATACCCACTATTATTCTAAAATTTATCAACTATTCTAATATCTATCTAACAAACGTGATTTCCTTGTCAAGTCTATTTTTCCTGAAAGTCGAATTTCAAGCCATTATTTTGACTCTTGCTTTTATTATTTTACATATTTATCCTTAATGCATTTGGCCACATTTAAAATTCATGGTGGAGTGGTATGGTTTAAAAGCATATAAATGCATAGAAGTGGCTCACGTGCTCACAGCAATATTTTGGTAGAGGCTGTACTGGAAAATATTAAAATCGGTTAGGTTTTTTCACGAAACAGGGGAATATTATGTTTCTTTAACCTTTTTAGTGGCAACGGGCTGATCTTTCGACCGCGTATTTTTACGCTCTGACCCTCTCTTCTCTATGCGTCATATAGCTTTTGTAGACACTTTTTCAGTAACCATCATGCTTCTTTATCACTACTGACGAATTATTTCATTACAAAATTTACAGTTTCATTTTAGACGGTCAAAGTCAAGTCCTCAGCGCAAACGTACAAATTCGTCAAAATAGCCCTGACATTTTTCGCAAAAACCAGGTAAAGGAAGCTGGCACTAAAATTAGCATATTCTGTAATTACTATCTTTGTGTAGCGAAGACGCTACGAACGCACCAGATCTTACTTAACTTAAAGCAACTTAATCTCGTTATCGAAGGACTGATTAGCGGGATAATTCTCTCGTAATGAGTCGTGGTACTTATTCTTCAAGTATCAGACCTTACTTTGTAAAATTTATGCATATCCGTACTGGAAAGAACAAGACCTGTTTCTTTCGCATAATGCATTTCAATGAAACCATTCAGTAGAATTTATTTCAGTGGTGCCATTTAAATGCATTCTGCGGAAAAAAGCAAAGTTTGTTCTTTCCAAAATAGATATGCGGAAATTGAAATCGCTATGTCTGTTTTTGGTGATTATGAATTGTTCTTTAAAATATTTCTACGGTTTACACATATTTGCGAGTTCTTATTTCGTTCCATTTAGTTTCGAGTTATTGCCCGCCAGAAATTTATTCTAACAAACCGAAATTAAGTTTAGTTTTTTTTAAGTAAAACTCATAGATTGTTCTCAAGGATTTGAAACAACGGTTATATATTCGAAAACTGTCAGATAGCGAAAATTTGGCATTTGTTATCCACAAAAAAAATCTCTATTTTATAAACAGGTCTATATCATAAAAGATATCAACTTTCCTGTCTAGCTCTTCATTATTAGATATTTTCTTCAACGCAAGAGAGCTCTGATGCCTTTGCTTTGTATTTCAGCGCAGTGTGGCAACAGTTTGTGGCGTGTGTACACTTGAAATCACCAGGAACACTTAAGTTTTCATCGGAAGTGCACTGTATTATATGCATGTTCAAACTGTCCTTAAGAGTACAGTGAAGGAGAGCTTTGTATCCAGTCCTATGAAAAATTTCCAAATGGGAAACCTTTACGTTTCCCCGTCACGTGTGGCGTTTCCTCCCTCTTATAAAAGGAAAAAAAAATGGTTCACCGAGAGCGTTTCGAGGCAGGCGCTAGCCATTGCATTTAGCCGGTGGTCTAAGGGAAAAGCAGAGGGAAAGCGTTTGTTGGGAGTGCTTGAGCCAGTGTTTGGACTTCCTCAATACGCGGTGTCCCTTTTCCCCACGGCCCCTCTGAGTGTGGGACCATAATTCGTCCTGCCACGTGGAAATGGTGAAAAAAAAGGCAGCAATGCCAAAATTGGCCGTCCGAATGTTACTTGAAATCTTTATCTAGAATTTTGGAAACTGGTTTAATCTCTGCTAAATATCATCAGTGAGGAAGGATAATTTAACTTAAAGAAACGCTTTACCATGCAATAATTTAAAACTATTTTCTGCAAAAAATGGGTTACTTTCATTAACAAATATGCACAACTCTAGTAGGTTTTGAATTCAGTCAGCTTAGGTTACCTGATTTATATTGAAAATTTACGAGTCGAGTTAGCAAATATTTTTCTTCAATCTTGGATGAATCTTCACCCTTGGATTTGAACCTTCTGAAGTTAGTATTGTGATAGGGCATTTTTTGTTGTCAACAACCACGGGTCGAATTAGAACCACCACAATTTGAGAATTTCATTAATGATTAGAAGAATAATGGTAATAATAAAAAAGGTTACCAATATTTATTTATGAAAACTGCCCATTATTCAGGATCCCGTTCGCAAAAAAACGGAGCTTTCCCGGTATATGGATAGATAACACTGGTTTTCTGTTATTAATGAAGGCTGTTTTTAGGAGAGATTGAAACAATTCCCGAACTTCTGGAAAAAGAAGTTTTATAATGTTGGTCTACTTCCATTGGATCAAAAATGGATGTGCCCTGATTCATATTGTGTAGATTGAAGTAAACCATTTACAAGGTGCGCTTTGAGGTTATTATTATATTAATATTATTATTACATTAAATTCATTGGTAGAGGACCGAAGAAACTAGTATTAAGTTATTAACGTGTTAAAACGACAGATATTAATGTGTCGCAAATATTTATTGGACGCTGTCATAGGAATAAATGGAGAGGTTTTTGTGCTCTGCATGACTCACTTCCACGCCAATGCATCGTAATATCTCCAATCGTCTCATATCTGGAATTGAGTTTTCCGAACGCTTTGTTGAATAATGGGCAATATATTGCAATCTTCCTCTTATTAGTTGCATAGATTAAGCTCTCAGTCATGAGTACTTTTAACCTAAAAAGTATTTTAACTGTAGGAATTATTTTTATTTGTTATAGGTTTATTTTTATTCATACAGCAAGTTGAATTCATTACATGCCTTTCATATTTCTATTAATTTTAAATTCCTGGATTAGTTTTCCTATTTTGAGTGATATAAAAGGTTAACGCTCGAGTAAGTGCCTTGCAAATTCTTAATTTCCTTGGGGAAAATATTCAACTGAGAATTAATTATCACGATAACTGGTTCACGTTACCCGGCAGTAAATCCAGATCTTATCTTCTCACACGCGACGTCTGACTTTTCCACGAAAAGTTTTTTATTTTATTGTAAATTTTATGCAACTTTTAAGCTAGTCAGTCACATTTCGGAGCTTCTAGCTTGTTAAAGCTGTTGAGTGAATAACCCGTTAAAATAATCAGTAATGTTTTAAAATTTAATTGAGCCATTTTACTCTTCCTATCAATCAGCGAATACTTCTCATATGAATGCTTTAACAGCTATCACCAATCAATTATTTTAGAGATATATTCATCCGACTGATCTCGTTATTCTAAAGATTGCATTATTTTTATCTTTTATCCTGTTCAAAATTTGAAGTAAACGTATACATTATTTTCTGTGATGTTTCGAGTTCTGCTACCTTGATTTCCACGGAATGACTTGCTTTTCTGGAATCATTTTAACACATCTCCTGATCAAAGCTCCAAAAGAGCCGTGAAAACATATTTTGGCGGTGTTTCGTACTATGCAGATGCTTCAAATCTTCAGCTTACGGGTGACTTATTCCTTAATTTTGAGGAATTTGTAGTGGTTATGATTTACATTTTTATTCGAATATTAGTGCGTGTAAACCTGAAAGCTTGGTTTCCTTAGGTGACAGTCCACTTCATTTCAAGTTATATTTAGTTTTTATGTCCATCATTTAAGTTAGCATATTTGTGCTAGTAAATTGGGTTTTACCGTCCGTGACTACCCATTTCGTAGTTTTTAGAGCTCAGTGCGGCACTTGGCATTCAGCGTCGGGGTCCAGCTCTGTAGATGGAGATAAAGCAGCTTCTGGTGGCGGCTGAAAATCGTGAAATGCAAAATGTACGATTCGCACTGTGTTGTCTGACGTTAGAAATGCCCGTCAGATTTTATTCTCCCTGATACTCTGGCTTGGAAAGTCATCCGAATAATATATATAGTAAATACAAACTTTTTAAGGATAATGGTCTCATTGTTTAATAAAATGTCCTTCCTTAGATACTAGAATGTACATCACTTGTACTTCAAAGTAAAAAATGGAATGTTAGTAACGCTACGCCTTGGTTTTGAGCGAATGAGTGGATTTTTGAATGGAGCGGTCCGTGTACGAGAACAACAATCGGGGAGTACGACCACTTCGTGGAGGAGAAGAGCGCTGTCATTGAAGAGCAGTCTCTTCAGCATAAACGCGTAGTTTATTATTTATTGTCGGTATTAATTGTTTACTGTAATTCCTCCGTAAATATGGGCAACATTTCAGAGCTCTACGTCATCGGGAAGTAGGTAAAATTTCAATAGCAAGATTTGACCCAGACAAACGGGTGAAGCTTAATAAAGCTTTTTGGTAATAAATGGTAAGGAAGCGAGGGGTAGAAACAAGTTAAAGTTTAAGGATATACTCTTTAGAGGTATAGTCATTGATGTAATTACATTAAGTGTCAAAAATATAATAATGATAGCATTTATTTCACTCTAAGAAATACATTCAAATTTGCATAAGAAAAGAGTTAAATTAGGTACCCCAGAAGGAATGATTTCTTATTTTGGGGTTGCCATTCTTTGCGTACGTGGGTTGTGTGGCAGCGTATATGCATAGTAATAACAAAAAATTTTCTGACTTTTTTACAACATAAATAAATTCTAATATTACAAAAATATATAATATTTGAATTGAGTTTGACATACTAGTGAGCAAAATTTATCAATTACGCAAAGTAAGTATAGGAAAAACTACAAACATATACATATATTGCAATCTTTGCCTTTTAAATAAGAAAATAGTTTGGAGGGGATTTTCACCATACCTATTCAAGAACAGCCAAGCTTTCAGTTTTCTTAAAATAGTGACTTCATGCCCAATAGATGTGATTTTGGCATTCTACGGTAAATAGTAGGAGCAATGTTGTCAGTGTTTAAAAATTTCAATGTTAGGGAGATGAGAGTTGATATGATATTTGTAAGTTCACATTAATATAATTACATTGAATCACTACTTTGCATGTCAGTTGGTTGGTTCTTTGGGGTGGCGACCGACAGATGACGTCACTTGCACCATTGAGGACAGTCGGGCTGGTTGGAAGGGTTTTAGGCGTATGGAGGAAGGGTGGAGAGAAACCCAGCGCGCTGCGGTGTCAGCGTTAGCCTGCTCTTAACGCAAGGCGCTAAGGGGACCACGGTGTGACGTCCCATCCGAAGTACGGGGTACTGTACTCTCCCCCCCTGTAGTGCCCTCCAAATAGCACCCGAGTAGGGAATTGCATTCCACTGAAACTCTCCACCGCCGCGGCGTGCCGTCTGGATTTAAACCCGGGCCTTCGGGATGAGAAGCCAGTATTCTATCCACCACCACACCAACTCGATCCTCACTTTATATGTCAAAACCCTGGAAGGTGAGAATACAAAAAGTGAGGAATTCCCAAAGTGATTTCACATTTAACGAGTGCAAAATTTTCCATTTTTGATTATGTTGCCTATGGAATAATATATCAATGGGAACGGATATTTTCGATTAAATTATATTTTTATGCTTGACTGTAATTTAAATTATATTTAGAAGAATGCTCATTTGAAGGTTTACGAGAGAAAGTTTACTGCTTTCTCTAGCTATAGATTAGAATAAGGGTATGTTTCAATGTTTTGTGGCGATTTCATCGTGGTCCGTGGGTAGCATGTTCTCATCCGCTTTCTCCCCAATGAACACTTGTATCAGTCCTCTTTATAAGTGTATTTTACGTTCTAAATAGTTTTTTCACCTCAGCAGCAACACATTTGATACGGAGCACGAGTGTAGCAGCATTCTAAACGGGAAAAAATACGCGATGTGCCTATGAATACTTCAAATTTCTTTGTTGAGAAATACATATGTAGTTTGAAAGGAGGCTTCACGAACACCAAATGCAACATCAGTTAAAGCACTTGATTCACCATTCTTTGATTTTTTTATTTCTTTAAAATATGAAATTCGTTTTTTATAAATTACGTTTATTAACCCACTTTTTATAAATTACAATGATAGATCACGTAGGCAAGTGTTTTTCATTGTAATTTCGTCCTTTATTGACTTTTTATTATTATTGTTGACGCTAGATAACTCTTACATGTTTTCTTCTGCTTTAAAATATTAACCAATTCCTCTTTTTTTCATTTAAAGTAACAACTTCTCTGTTTGTCGTCGCCAAAGGGGTTACTGAATACTTGTATGTAAGTGGAAGATATAGAAGTTTTCGTCTCCATAATTGGGAATAGTTGTGGAAGTGTATTACAGCATTGTGTCATTGGACTAATTAATGTTTCAGTGCATTTTTCACTAATCAATTTCTGCTAAATGAATCATAATATTAATATGTAGTGACTTGCTAATATGTAGTGATTCGATTAATTTAATCAAATGAGATAACTTCAACTCGGGGCTTTTAATCGCAATCGACACATAAAAAAGCGAGGAAATGTGATTAGGATCCTTAAGACAATAAGACCGCGTTGCGGAGAGATTCTTTTCCCGAACGTATTTTCTCCCAAGAGTGCTTAACTGCGTTTTCCAATAGTGTAATTAAGATCTAGAAACCATTTCCTCTTCCGAGAGAGCACAGGCTTTTATTCTATCCTACCCACGGCCCATGTATGTATAGGTTTCCACATTAGATAATGCGATTGAAGCCCCGATTCGCCAATGAAAATGAATTATGGTAATGATCATATATTTGCTCGCAAACTTTATGAATTTTTATTAAAATGGTTTATTTCCATGAGAGAGACGAAATTTATTTCTTTTAAGATGTAACTCCGTGCTTCGCTTATGTTCTGCCATGAATTGTCAGTATTGGAACTGATAATTTAGACAATGCTTTTTTAATTTTTTTTAAATTTATTTTATCTTTTCGCTTGTTCTTATTTTCCGGTTTGATAAAATAGTTTCATTACTCTAAATTATCAGCTTGGCTAGTTAGGCAATATTTTTAATAAATGGTACAATTATAAATTTCTAAACTGTGCAAATCTTATGTTTTAATTTACAGGTGTATGTTTTTAATCGATTTAAGTCTTTCATAAATATTTCCCACCCGTCTACGTATGTATAAGCCTTCCTTTATTTGTCACTGTCATGAACCAGGAAAGCTAAAACTTTCGCCAACTTTATCAGCGACCTTTCCGTAATGTTCAATTCTCAATCGGGGGATTGAGACCAACGATGGCTTCACCTTTTCTGGCCTAATCAGCGCATATAGCTGTCAGCCCAAGGAGTATTCGAGCACCGTGGCTCGGCTGACAATGGCACAAAGTCTATGACCCCGTATTCCGAGGTTGGAAAAAGGAACCTGATCCTGATGTTCCAATTGAAGGCTTCCCACCCATCCCATTATTTCTTCCCCTCCAAGGCTATATCGATGCACGGCGATTGCTATATCCTATAACCTACCCACTTTCCTTGACGTTTCCGGAAAACCCCCTCATGCAGCTGCTTCTAAAGCTCTAGATTGGGAAGTACGTTCAACGCTACCGAAACAGACCTATCCAATACATAGGGAAGATAGTGACTACATATGTTTCTAAAGTAAAGCATTTTGTGCCAAGCATTTAAGCTAGCTTGAACCATGTGATGCCATTCAGTGTGATGTTTTATATAATACTTTAATGTTTTAATGACACACATCTTTCCCGATTGCCTCGGTTGTTGGCATCGGTTGAGGACAACTTTGTCCGTAATTCTCTAATCAAGAGCTTAAGCTGATTCCTGCCAGCAGCGTTCTCTGTTTGGGAATAGACGGCGAGAAGATAACATAGTGTCCAGCATTAAATCATTTTTACTTGTCAGAGCCTAACCTCTCGTACTTGTACATATTTTGTCATTGATTCTGGAGTAGAATTTCTAAAACGATCATATTTTCACCCGAGCTTGGAAAGAGTTTGTTTTTAGATAGGCGTTTTCGGCGAGAAAATAATTTCCCTCTCACGTTACGCTTCAGGGAAACAAAACTAGTCATGTTAGTCTTCCTTTCCACGTTCTTAGCTTCGTAGTGGTTGTTCGAATGATTGTACTCAGTTGTCGTTGGAATGGGTTCTCTTTTTTAGCGCAGTCATATTCGTGGATGTCAAGTTTTCCCCCTAGAAAATGACAACTCAGCCGCGGAGGCGACTTTGTTCGCTGGTGGGCGACGCTTTGAAAAATCGCTGAGCGAGGAAGGCTTGGGTTTAAAAAAGAAAAGAGAATACAATTCTTCGATTGCCCTTCACGTGTCGTCATTCGGCGCCAATTTTATTTACTCTCCTCGCAAACCAAACTATCAAACTCTTCATCTTCTCTTCCTGCTTTCGTAGTTCTTGAAAATTATTCTCTCCCGTGAACTGGATGGAGGAAGGAGGTTGAAGGCGAGAGTAAAATCGCAGCTAGAGATATGACTCTTGACTTGGGTGCCACTCTGTCTCATGATTTTCGTTCTTATTTTCTTTTCTCACTTTTCGTTCTAACTTTCCTCTGCAGACTTGGGAGATTGCAGGTAGTTTCGTTGTGCTCCAGAGTTTTTTTCCAATGAAGTAAAATACATTATATTTCTGAGTTTATAGGTGAAGGTGAAGGGGCAAGTATAAATGCATCAAATGAAGTAAAATACATGAGGAGATATTACATGGGGGATAGACCACAAGTCTCGTGGCTATACATCAAAAAGACTACGAGATATAACGCGAATTTTAGGAAGGCCATCGGATGAAAAACAGAAGACAATTTACATATATAGGAAGATTGAGATCAGCTCAAGTCATGAATTTTATTGTAACTTTTGACAGTTATTTTAACTCAAGATATAATATACTGAGGTTATCAATGTCAACAACACAAAGACGAGATATGATTCAGTATGAAGTACCACGATAAATTAATTCTAATGGGTTTAGGAAACAAGCGTTAATAATGATTGCAATTTTAATGTATTTCCGATTAGACTAAATAGTTTATAAACAATAAGCGTGGTAAAATTACTATGTAAATAACATTTATAAAACTGATAAAATAAACGTTTCTTGAAAGGGAGGCAATATATGCTTGAAATAGGCAATATCTGTGTGAAATAGGCACCTGCTGAAAAGTTTCCGATTTAGCAGGACCTGAGAGTTTTTATGTATACGATTGGGATAATCCCTGGTTTATTTATGTACTTATCACTAATAAAAAACTTCTGATTCATCTGATACTGATTTAAAAAAAGCATTAATAAATAAAATATCACCCCGAGCTAAACTTAGGTCAACCTTGTCATTAATTTCTTATGTGCAGTGTAAACCTGCCTTTTCTCTCCATCTCTCCTTCTTCGTTCCACGTCCCGTGTCCCCGGCATTCACGCCACTCCCCTCATCCTACTCTCTCCCTCTCTCATCGTAACCCAGCTTCCTCCCACACACTCCCACACTGCCGCCCTCATGTTCTCCAGATCCGGCGCTCGGTTATACCGGCTGCCCTGCCATGCACGCTATCGGGAGGCGCCTTCAAATACACCCCCAACCGCCGCTCATCCCATCCAAGCAATTTCGATTAATGATTAATCCAATATTATCAGTAAAAACAACGGAGCAATTTTTTATAATAAATAATCAATTACAAACATTAAAGCAATTTTTACTCCTATGCATGCATTTCGGTCATCCAGGTGACCATCGACAGGTAGGGTTTTTTGTGAACACGCATGCGTTTATGAGATTTAAAGCCTCCCAGTCAATGCTCACCTGGATGACCGAAATGCATGCATAGGAGTCAATATTCCTCTGCTTTTATTGACATTTTGGATAAATCTTCAGTGTAAATTTACTTTATCAATTGATTTTTTCTGGAACGAACAATTTCGTCCTGGCGGCCCCACATTCGACCACATTTCTTCCTCTCCTCCTCCTACTTCCTATTCTTCTCACGTCCAGGCACATCGTCCTTTCCTCCTCTCATTTCAGTCCCTCAAGCCCTGTACACCCGGAGACATTTCTATTGCCGTAGCTGGCGTGGGAAGTGGTTAGCGGTAACTTTCTCTAGGTGAACCAAGGTCCTTATGCCTATGACCAATAAACCAGATTATTCAGATTACACGCGTGATCCACGCTTAGGCATTAAAAAAAACAAGAAATATTCCATGATGGAGAATTTATCGACAAAGATTCATCATATTCATAATGATTGCGTAATGTGCTACGAGTTCTAGTCGTTCCTATTCAATTAATCTAATCAGCATGGACGATAGCCGTCTAGCCATATTGAGAGGACGTTTTTGCAATTCATATCAAAACAGCACATTCTAAATCGCACTCAATTACATAAATCATTTAAATATTTCTTATCAGTCATAGATAGGAATAAGGAGCAAATTTCACCTTTAATTATTAAAATATCGTGTATAAACGTACTTCACAAAATCGCGATCCACCAGAAGGTTTCCTTTAGTCCATTTGGAAATTTCTTCTTTTATGGTTAGCAAGAGAGCAGAACCACCTGATAATTTTTGATGAGTTCGAGCAATACAAATCTCTACAAATTACCATTTACGTGTATTATGGCTTTCTCATCGAAGAGTGACAATGCTAACAGTAGTGTCAAGGACCTTTGTGTGAAAAACCAAGTCGTATATGGTAAATTATATATAAATCTTGGCTTGCAGTAAAATCGCTTGCGAATGCCGTGCTATGACAAGGATTATCACACGTTCAATATTTTGCGATCTAGCATCAAAGTTGTGCGCATTTCCGCCTTCGTTTGTTTATGAATAGAGAAATAAAGTTGTATGAAGAGGAAGATTTTGGAATGGAAGTGTTGAATCTAATGAGCAAGTATTGAAATGTTTTCACGCTTTATTATTTATTCTTCTGATAAATTATGCGCAGATACATGATCAACGAGTACTTAAGCTTCCCATTATGAAACATGATTTTAATAATAATTTATTATGGGTTAAATCTAGTCAAATAAATAGTACATAGGTGTGCTATTATCGCATGAACGTCTTCCATGCCATATGCCAAAACTTCACCCGCGCTAAACTGTTTCCGCGAGTCAACCCTGATTCATTCCACTTTCTCCCTACCAGTTTTACCCTCTTT
The DNA here is from genome assembly GCA_963573305.1 of Pyrrhosoma nymphula. Lineage (NCBI taxonomy): Eukaryota > Metazoa > Arthropoda > Insecta > Odonata > Coenagrionidae > Pyrrhosoma > Pyrrhosoma nymphula. Next base: position 98,735,371 of record OY754329.1, read on the forward strand.
GCTTGTCTCATTTACTTTTCCTTTACACGTGTAACCCGTAGCGTGCGTCGCGATAAAATTTACCGTAAAGGAATTTTTTAATTGTTTAAATAAAATTTGTAAAAAATGTTTTTAATGAAGCCGGCTTTATCTTTGTCGTTTTATATGGTCAGCTTGCACGGAAAGATTCAATTTTTAAAGCGGACAACTTTAAAATATTACCAGAATAACTGCTCATTTTGTCAAATATTTTATCAAAGGTTTCGTGAATTAAGTCTGCGTGCAGAGTGTAAATAAAAAAGCATACATTGGAATAGTGTGTACGAAAATTGACGACAAGGAATAATTAATAAGGAATGCTTATCACTTCTTTATCGTAGCAGAGTTGGGGTCAAAGAAGCGATTAGTAGTTGTAATTCTTCTGTTTTCTCGTGGCATTCAAGTTACCTCTCTTACATATTAATTAGAAGACTCAAAAGATTCGAAATAGCATACCAAGAGCAGAATCTCGATATCACGGTTGTCTCTTCTTCTCCTTGTAGGTTTTTGTCTGTCCGTCACTAAAGCAATCAACCACCTCGTATCTTCACCAGTGACGGCGTGAAATAATAATAATAATGTATTTATTCCATTACCAATTACAATAATATGTTTGACAATTTACATGTATCCTAGAAATCCTAGAAAAAAATTAATTGGTAAAATGTGGGAAAACTACTTCGCAATTTTTCATGAATATGCTCTCGCACTACTTGTTTTGTTATGGAAACACCTGATGAAGTCGTGTTTATAGCTCCCTCTTTGAGCTAACCGATTTACCGCAGATTGGAAACAAATATTTATAAAAGCTTCCCACGCTTCCATCTGCGGCGCAAAAAAGGAAATTTAAGTTGAATGTAGCGGATTTTGAATGCCGAAAAGACCAACCTCACGCCCAGGTGAGGACTTAAATAGATATTAATATAGGAAATATAACCCGATCCTTTTCTGGTTTTGCGGGGGCGCGAATTTTTGTATGCCGGCTTGTTGCTGCGGGCAACTCAGCCTCCAGACGTATGGTCTGTCATTTTCACCCGCGAGAATTTTTTCTCGTATATAGAGGAACGTCACAATATGTAGCAGGTGTGGGTGAAAATAAAATCATGACGAAAAAAATAGGAAACTCGCCGTTGAACGCTCAACATAGTAGAGATCAATGCTTGCATAGCAAAATCCACCAAATGTTCTATGCAAGGTCTCTCTGGGCTCGATCAAAAATCGGAAAGTAATGGCTTCGGAAAAGTTCACCAGGGATTTTGATCGCATATGTATCTTCTATCTCGTCCCTCGTGATCGACATCGGAATTTTCTGAAGTAAATTTTCCCAAAAAATACCGAAAACACTCATTGTAACACATTTTCTCTCTCAAAGTATATGTGATTTTCTTTTTAACCTTTAGAATTTTATGTTAGGAAAAGAAAGGTCGACGCTCCATTCCGGGTAGATGAAGGTTACAACGCAATGCAGTTTATATCACCACCTCTGTTTCGAAGGCCTACGTACATAATATTTCGTTTACAGTCTCTAGCGACTAGATGGGTGCTGCTCATCACCCATCTAGTCGCTAGAGACGGAATGAGTGGTATTTTCTATCCCTAGGTGCGATCTTGAAACATTGTGCAGCCTCACTATGAACTACGCAATTGCCGATTGAAGAGGGCAGCATGAAAGCTCATGCTTAGAAGGAGTTGAATTACTTTTTTATAATTATATATATATATTTTTTTAATTTATGTAAAGAAACCTTTCTTCCATTGTAACAAAATAAAAATGTTGAGGAAAGTTTCTACCGTTCCCAATTTTATATGTTCCCAAGTATAAGAATTTGGTCTAGTCTTACAACAGCTGTAAAGAGAAAATATGGTGAGCTAATCATGACAAAAAATGTCATAATTGAATACATTTGTTTAAAATTCAACGAATGAGCTGAATAGGTGGCGTTATAACCTTCATTTACCCTATTAAACCTTTATCATAACGCAGTGACTGAGTCTTGAAAAAATGTAATGTGAAACACAAAGGGATTTGAGATCTCATGTGCAGATTTCACAGTTCCTCAATGAACCACGTATTTGCGTCTTTGAAGTATCCTTTGCTGACTAGCCACTTAAAAAGATCGGGACTCTCTGAGAAAAATAATGGAATAATTTTGCTTTATCGGGATAGGTTTTTATTCATCTTTCATTTAAGTACTTTATTTTTCAGAGCAAGGTGTGCTGTAGTAATTTCTTCAATATGACCCGTATGACACTATGAACCGTCAAACACCATTTAATCATTTGGTCTAAATGAACTGTATTTCTTTTCTAATGAATGTAGCTAGATACAAAACGAATTCTAATTTTACCAACAATGCCGAACGCAAATCTGTGTACGATTTTGTTTCCTTATAATGGACTCAATTTTTATTAATAAAAGGTTGAGGAGATCTCTCCGGATATTAAGCGCAGAATCTTTATGTGTCATCGGGAGACAGGTTTAATTTTCCTGAATTTTCATCAGGCAAGTGCATTCGAGTCTTCAGAAAACATCAGGATTCTCAAGAGATTTTTTTTTACTTTCAGACACAACTTTCCATTTGTGTAAAACCAATTCAAAGGAGTTTCTAGCTCCGGGAAAAGAAAGGACTCCAACGTCGCCAAAATTGTTTTATTTTTCCTCGATTACGCTTTCCGGACGCTCCGATGCCTCCGCTCTCTTTATTGAACTCCTTTCCCCTGTCTTGTTCGTGTGTTTTTTTCACCAAATATCCCGTGTATTCCCGCCCCTGCAGGTTGAACAGCCCGAGTCACCTGGCCCGGTGGGAGCAGGTGCAGAAGGAGATCTTGAGCGGAGGCGGCGAGGGCTGGGGAAATTACAAGCTAACCGAGACGGAACTCGTGTTCGGCGCCAAGCTGGCGTGGCGGAACTCCGTGCGATGCATCGGTCGGATCCAATGGTCCAAGCTGCAGGCAAGTACGCCGCTCTCCCTCATTTCCTCCCCAGTGCCTTATCAACCCCTCGTCGATTTTCGTGTTTCGTCGATTTTCGGTTGTACGGTTTACCTTCAACAGTCGCTTTTTAGCGGGTTTCAATTATTTCCTTTTTTCAGCCGTGTCCCTCTCGCTCGCGGTGAAAAGTTTTTAATGCATGTTTTCATTATGTGTTACAATTATCAAATAACAATACGTAGTAGAATATTTCAAGATTTCTCGGTGAATTAAGTGCAGCAAGGCTTCTCGGGTTTCCATCCTAGTTATTGGCTCCATGAGCCTTTGGTTATTGTCTCCATGAGCCATAGGTTATTTCTCATGAAGCCAATAACCCGGATGGAAACCCGGGAGGCCTTCCTTTAATATGCAGGTTCCATTAAATAAATTATGAAAATGCTTACGACCTCGGCGCCCTCTGGTACACATGCTTCAAAATCGGTCGTTCTGCATTTTAGTTAACTATTTTGTGGGAACTACAAATCTACTGCTTATGTTTCATTAATAATGCAAAGATTCCGCCAAGTAAAGCCTATAAATGTTGATGTTATTCTTTTAACATTTCAGAAAATGTTTTGATGGAAATTAAGAGTTCCATTACATATAATTGTCATTGATTGATATACTACCAATGTTGTCACCTTTACTAGGTTTACACTCCTTGTAATATATATTTACAACTAGAAGATAGTTCCTGTTGAATTTCATAGAAGAAGGAAGAAGATAAAATAAAGTTTTGGCATAGGATTCAAAGAGTCTTCGCAATGTGACATTCAAAATGATTAGCAGTAATTTGTCACGCGAGCAGAGGTTGTGATGAAGAATACCCTCGCTCGATGAAGTCTCGCTGAAATTCTGTTATGTGTTTAACTGTGTGCAAAATTCTAGTTTAGCGTTATTTTACAACTACCAAAGAGCTTTGGGGTCCTATGGGGTATGGGCTGCCTAATATAGCGTCTGTGTCCTAAGGAACATGTCTCAAAATTTTGATCGGATCTGTGTAAGGGTGTGAAAGTGAATAGAGTTCAGACAAACAGAATTTCAATTTTACTTATTTAGAGAGTAGGTTTTGTAGTCTCTGTGTCAGCGATCCCATATTGGGCCGTATTAAGATATTTCGAATCAAGGATATGTACACACCCGCGATTTGGTTTCTCAAAAGTTCTTATTTCTGCCCCCTGTCATGACTTCCAAAATTCCTATTCCTCTCATTCCTTTTCCGCGCCTATCCAGCTTTCCCAACATTTACCACCCCCTTCGACAATTTTCGCCCTCCAAATATTTCCTTCGTCACCTTTTTCTGCCCTCTTTCGTGTCGTGGTTTCAAATTCAGGTTTCAATGCGAATTAAAATTGTCAGCAAACTTAGTTTCATATAACTATAAGTTTACAGCTGATTTTTCGAAAAATTAAGTTTACAACTGACTTTGCGGAAAATTTTACCATATTGGAAAATTGTAAATTTTCTCTCTATGCAACTTAAACTGGATTTTGAAATAGCTTAATGCTAAATGAACATTATTATTAGCAACCAGTTTTATGCCGGTTTCTCATGATTTTGTGTACTTTTTCATTTAATCATAAAATTGTTATTTAACTTTGCTTTCTGTCCTGTCGGCAAAAACTATACCTGTCGGTAAAAACTTGTTTTGTATGCCTTTTGTGGAATGGAGCTGGTCCTTGTCCACAAAATGGCTTTTTAAATGTTAATTATATAAAAATATTTCACTTAAAATTTTATCGTTGGCAGCATGCGATACTCCTCATTTCTTTTACACTTTCATTGGTCGCGCACCTCGGTGTTAACATTTTCCCCGGTTTTTCATTCATGCGAGAGATTGAAAGAAGTATTTCTCGTGCGAACCCGAAGAGAATGTATCCCGGGGCCGCACCTTGATTGCGGATTGCGGACGTCATTCCAAGCCTTTTGATTCTCTCTCTCGCCTGTCGTTTTCTTTTTCGTGAGCATTTGATGTTTTTTAATATATCTTCGAATAGCTTGCGAGGTTCTCGGCCTCTCCGAGTGTCGGCCCCTGATTCTGTCGTGTTGTTTTTATTATTAAAGTTTTTATTTTCCAAAGGTTTCTTCGGCATTGTTTACTTGGTTCCTCATTTTTCTTTCGCACCCTCGTGAAAAGTTGTGAACGTTCTCTGCGGATAGGAAGCGTTGGGAGCTTTTTCGCTTCACGGGCTTGCCAGATAACTTTGCCATCTTTAGGTCATATTTTGGAATTCACATGGTCTTTGAAATCGATAAAAGTTTTAATCACCATCTATGACCTCATTTGCTGGACTAAATTTTAGACCAAATGAAACTCTGACTTGCATGCGCATGGGTTAAAGGAAAAATGTCATGGATTGATTTCAAATTTCATATGAAGTCTACTGTAAAGTGTAGTGGCATTTACACATTTCAGCACCCGCTTCAAGGATCCTGAACGCTTAGTGCTAAAATTTTACTTTGAGAAATAGGTGATGTGGAGAAATATTAAAATTATGTGTATTATTTCTGTTGAAAAATTGCAATTAATGTGTAAATTGCCTGAACTGAAGACTTTTTGTCGCGGTGGTGTTGCAGTATTTTAAATGACGCGTAAACGTAGTAATAAAACTCAGTGAATGTATTCGTACTCGCTAATAATTCTCAGGTACTAAACAGTACATGTCGAAACCTTTAACCCTTCGTGTATTGACTGTTGTATGTAATATCCATGCAAATAATGCAACTACTCAAAATGAATAGTGCTAACAAATCAAGGGACTTTAAATCTGCTTCGTCATTTTCACGATGATTATCACTCAACTCCTCAGTTTCTCACCATAAACCGTGAGTTATTAATGTTAGAAAAAGTTAAAATAGATGAGACTAAATTTTTTTACCCATTAAAAATTATTTGAATTAGAGAGCATGAGTTAGGTATCACTGAAAGATTATAATACTGTTTTCACTGAAACATATAATATATTATGATACTACATGAGGGATTAATAATTGCGTTTAAGATTTTGTCACATGAAGTACTGCCTAAAAATATTTTTTTTTAATGTTTTGATATAAAAATGTGAAGACTTCCTCTGTGTGATTACCTAGCATTGAAATGAACGTTACAGTCCTGGTGGAACTTACAAATCCCAAAAAGTAAAACTTGCTGCAACATAAACAGTAGGCCTATTAAATTTTCAGCTTGAGGGCAAGCGTTGTCCATATTTTTCTAGTCTAGAGCTTTGTGTATTCGTAGATTCCAGCTCCACCACCGTTATACTCTCAAAGCACTCGGCTCTTCTGCTTTCCTGTTGATGGTTGTTGGATCTAAGAATCGAATGGAAAATTAGTATCGTACTTGTATCTGATTTCAATACTGATATGATCGTATTCGATCCTTTCATCGGATACGATAAAACCCTTTACATGGTACGATTTTAAGCATTTTGAATTTTGCTCAATTTTCGGCATTGAAGCAAAGCGTCGCGGAAATGAGCTTTCAGTCGGAGACTGCCATTCCCACCCCAACAGCGACAATGAAGTCGTTAACCTCAGGGTCCTGGAGAGGGATATTCTTCGCGACCTTCACTTTCCGTCGTCGTTACAATCCGTTTGTCCTCATTTCCTTTCACCCCATGGTCGACGGGTCTCGAAATCTTCGTACGGGGAGAGGGATTGACGTAGCGAGCAAGCCTTTGTGAGTGCACCCAATTCCACTCAAATCTGCTCTCCTGCCATTCCACACTCATCCCGTCGAAAAGTCGTGAGGACAAGGGGGAAGACATCTCTCGATGGGCTCATGTCGTCGATTATAATGTCTCGTTTTTTTCTTCCCATTCATCTCTCGTTTCTTCTCTCTCTCTCTTTCTCCGTCCTTCCGAGCGGGTTCCCATAAGTGTGCGGGAAGAGGAGGCGTTGGGGATAAGACGGACGCGCGCGAGAGCGAACGAGATGGAAGGAAGGAGTTTAGCGCGGGAAGCGTCATTTGATTGGAAGTGTTTGTTCGGGATTGGCAGATTACGGGCGCGTCGGGCTTTGAAGGGTGGGAGGGCGGCTGTGAGTCGAGTGGGATTGCGGTTTCCCCGGGAAGAGGCGGAGGGGAGTTCTTGGGAGGATTGTAGGGGAAGAGCGTCTGGGTTTTTTTTGGAGATTTTGAGTTGTGGAGCCGAAAGGATTCCGTGCGAGGGTTTTTTCTCAAAGGAGCCATTTCCTGAAGGAGCGATGTTTTTAAAGAATTTTGACTACCTGAATTTTTCATCTGAATCGTTTCCTTAATCGTTGCCGTTAAATGGGTGGGTGACTCTGACCCTTCAGACGTAAGATATTTTGGTTATTGAGTATTTACTTTTATCAACCATCGCACCAACAAAAGTATGGTATTTGGGGATACGTAGTGGAAGGAAAAAGTATGAATTGAAAAAAAATAAATTCATATCAGTGTAACGAAAACAGGGCTTTGTATGTCTATTATCCCCGCGATTCTACCATTCTCCAGGAGAATTTGTAAGGACCATATTCGGTGAATATAATGACAGTCTCAAGGACAGCGATAAAGTTATTTAATTGTTGGTATCGGACATTCGATTAGGGACTGTGGTTGTCGAAAGGATTACGTTCCGAGGGTTTTTAAAGGAGCCATTTCCCCATTTCCCGGAGTTTTTAAGAATTTTGACCCTCCGAATTTTTCATCTAAACCGTTTTCTTCGTCTTCCTTAATCCTTACCGCTAAACTGATGAATTACTCTAAGCCTGTAAGCGTTAGATATTTTGGTTGTAACAAATTCACTTCTGTCAACCTTAATATCAATAGGAGTAATGGCGTTTGGCGAGACTCAGCTGAAGGAAGTCGAAAAAAGTCAGTGTCAAAACTTGCACTATTCCACATAAGTTGATTTTAATTTTTGTGGATAAGTGCAAGTTTTGATGCATTAAGTGACTAAGTACCTCGTATCAACAATTTAAATTTTTCTATCACTTCTATATTTCATCCAGCTCTCATATAATCAGAACTATATACTATTTGAAATTCGTGTCATTGTAACCAGAGTATGGATTTTGAATCGGGTGATTAATATCTACATCACACAGGGGAATCATGCGTCCTTGAGTGCACCAATCTCTGTAATTATTTCTTGAATAAAATAATGTTATCCTTCCATCTCGGCAAATACTCATACACCTAACGGTAACGAAGCTTTTTGCCGTGTGCTTCGTTATTACTTGACAATCTACCCTGATCTACTCTCTAGATAATTCATTATTCAGGACAGGAGCCCGGGCACTTAGGCCTAGGTCCATAGGCTTATTGTCGTTTTAAAAGTTTTCACTAATTCAAGATTATGGTCATTTCCAACTTTTTCGTGGAGAAGGGCCTATTGCTACTATGTAAATATTTATTTTTTAAATAAATATTTATTTTAAACGGAGGATTGTGGTTGTTATTTGAGGCGGATTAAAGGTAAGACGAAGGGCTTTTAAAATTTTTCCTTAGGAAACATTGGATTTATTGAGATATTTACTCACAAAATTATTTTATTACTAACATTTTCAGTTCTCAACGAATATGCCTAATAGAAGAAAGAGTAATCTTTCACAAAGATCTGCAAATGTAAGGGCAATATCGTATTTGCCGAAAAACGAATCTCAAGAAAAACGAGAACAACGACTACAATTGGACGCTGTTAGACACCACTTTCGCGTCCTTCAGAAGCCCCGGAGGAGCGTCAGGCGCAATTAGAAGTTAACGACAATAGAATTTCTTCCCAGCAACTCACTTATGGGAAAATATGCTCGACATTTATGGCGATCTTCCCCCCTCCCGCGAAACATACAGTTTTACGGAATACAGTTTTAATTCTACTGTTTTAAAAACAAACAATATCTGTAAAATAGCGTAATACTATGCATCATTAAGTGGCAAAACGTGCAGTTTATACATAATAAAAAAACTAAGATGAGAAATGAGAAGTCAGGTTCTTCTCTGTATGAATAATAGCACGACTATATTATTACTAACTTTTATCTCTCCCGTTAAGAATCAACGGGCTTTTCTGCTGGTTGTTAATAAAATTGTTCATTACATTCTGTAATTGTACGGATTTCCTCTGCTCGGTAATTTCTACCCGCATTTCATTTTCTTCATAGAGCGATTTGTGCTTATCACTTACTCTTGATTCTCATCTAAGGATAAAGCGGGCTACAATTAGCCGAGACAGAAGTGCTACCCTTACATCTCCACGTCCATTAAGCCAAAGGAAGTTAGCGATGCAAAATACAACCCGCACATTCGCCCACTTAGTTCTGTATTCAAGCTGAAGCTGAATTTTGTACGTTTCCTAGTTATCATTTCCGCACAACAACTTGTGGGTAAACCGCTATATGATGGGGCATGCATGGTTTAGTAAAACGTGTATGCCTAAGTCACCGTACCTTAAAATCAGCGTTAGTACCTTAAAAGCAGTTCACATACTTCGTGACAGGCTGTAATTGTTCCATTGTTTCATTATTTAGGCCATTATTCCAACTGTTTATTTACGCAAAATTCCTGTACTCTTGTCTGTTTCAATCCATTGTATCTACTAGCTATTTGAAAGCATGATTTGGCGTTGAAATTTAACGTGAAATAGAGACATTTTACTAATTAAGTTTATCACAGATCACAGCTCTATAGTGAGATTCTGCTAAAAGTGCATTATAAAAGACGAGACAAACACATTCATTTGTTGTAGCATTACTTATGTTTGACAAGTTTTGACGGTTAAGGCCATTTGTGAATAGATTGAGTTGTTGTAGCTGATAATGGGACGAATTGAGCCATATTTTACAACTCGTGTACCACCAGATTTATTAAGGTATCTGTGAAATCTATACGCTGTCCTTACTTATATAGATCTATGCACGACTCAATATTCTGCTGGTTCGCTTAGCTACCCCCGATAAAGGCATACCTGGAAACTAAACAGTGACATAGGACATCGGTGTGGGTATATCTTCGACCTTAAGTCGTTGACATGACCTACACTTCTAATTTTTTGTACCACCCTGCGGGTCAATTTTCGAAAGTTTGTGATAGTTATCGCATACCAATTATCTTATTTTATCGCTGAAGTATTACGTGCTACACCCCCACAAGATATTTTCATGCAATAATTATCACATGCTGGCAGGATTTGACAACTCAACTATACTAAATCAACAAAACCGTGTGTATTATTTAGTACGAGAATTGACCCGCAGGCCTAACCCTGCTCATCACTTAAATGGTGAAAGTTTCCCCAAAAGTCCTGTCCTTCTTTTTATGCCCTGCCATGAGTATATTTTATAGTGGATAACCAGATGAGGAGGGGACGAGTTCATTATATCCCCGGGGGATATAAACGAGAGGAGCTCTCCACGTGCTGATGAGCGCATGGAGGTGAGAGCGACGGGGGAAATGATTGTAGATGTTCGTTCAGATTGTCGCCGTAAATTATGACCCCCCTGACGATGAGACGTTAAGAAGGGTAGGTCAGAGGCAGGGGTTTGCTCTCTTCCTCTTGGGCGCGTCACTTTTCAGTCGTTCACGAAAAAGGTCCGAGCTTATCCCATCTCTCCGCTCGCCTGATTCGTTTTTGTGTGAAGGGTGGAGGCAGAGACTCGGTAGGATGACTCTGGGATTACAAGGCTGGCGTTGTTTTTGGCAGTACAGATAAAAATCAGGGGAGTTTATGGTGTGAAGTGGGGACAGGGCTCATCGGAGAGGGAATTGGGATTCGTGCGGGGGATGTGGTACGTGTGGTCTCAAACATTCGACTGGATTATCGATGGATGAAATTTCGTTGAAAATTGCCCGAGATAAAAGGGTCTCTTAGAGCGGGAATCGATCCGCGGACCTTCGGATTTCCAGGAAGCTTGAGGATGAGAAATGGATAAAACTGGGACAAGTTGAAAAATTTTTCTATTTAATAAAACGGCATCACCAGTGACGGAAGAATTCAAGAAAATATTTTGGAGCGGAGATGCTCAGGCAAAAGGCATAACTTTAGAAGACGGATCATTTAGCTGCCAGCAGCGCACTCTGGAAAGTAAGGAGGCACTCTTAAAATACTAGTTCCTAAGGTAGTTTGAGCGATATTTTTCCCAGCCAAAATGGAGACCATATTCCAATTTTAATTCCAATAACCATAAATTAAAAAGAGCTATATTGATGACGCGAACACATTGTTTTATGTGTTTTATGCATATTGATAAAATAAATATGCATTTTTGGGGCTTTAACTTGAATTGTTTCACGCCGTACGCTTCTTATCTTCTCGTACTTCCCGGCCCAAGATTTTTTTGCAATTTCATAAAAATTATTTGGCGAGCTATAACTGTATTGATAAATTAAGTCAGAAAACATGCAAACTAGGCACCGTTACATTTCTGAAGCCGCCTATGCGTAAGAACTTCCTCGTTATTTTGAAATGTCTCTCCGGAGCGCACAGCCGAACAAAACATCCATGGAAAAGTTTTTTTTGCACTTATCTCGAAAAGTAGCTGATAATGTGTCATCGTTCAAAAAATTATATAAGTTTTTCGTAACAATGAGGTAAAAAGCGTTACTTGTTATATGAAATGATATCTTGCTCAAACAATCGTTCATGGCAGTGAAGCATTGACCATAGCAGAAGAAAATTGTGGTGAACAAAATAACGAAGAGGATTAAATGATTAGGGAAAATGATCAATGAAAAAATCATGCTAACCGTTTTGGAGGAGAGAAATGAGAAAAACTCCTAAGTTTGTGACAAAATTCTAATGAACAGATTCGGAGACAGCTTTTTCATTTAAGAAACTGCTGAAGGAAAAAGAAATTAAGAGAGCTATTGTGGAAAGTCGTGGCTGAAATGGATCAAGTAAATAATGAGAAAAGTTAATATTAGTAATTAAGCATTTAGCTAAATAAAAAATTTCGGAGTGTTGAGGCAAACCAATCAATTGATGAAAATGGGAGGTTTAAATGACAATTGGGAACGCCCCTGGAGGGATTCGTAGGTGGTTATAGGATATGAGTGATTGAATATGTAGTATATGTATCCTACTATGAATAGGTAGTATATTCATCCGATCTCTAGTGTAGTCCATTAACCAACAACCTATGGGAGTCAAGATTGACCGATCTTTGTCCTTCAGGAGCTGAAATAATGACGCTGTTTGATTCTATTCCATTCTTTTGCTCTTCTTTTTCTTCATTTCCCCTTACTGTCTTGAGACTTAAGCCAATGTGTTGGTTTTAAAAAAAAATATCGCTTTTTTCATCTTATTTTACAAATTTTGCCCTCAGGACTATTTAAATGACTGCTAAGTTCCCAGTAGAAAATGATGAAATGACTTAAAAGTCTTTTTATTCCATCCAGATGGTATTTGTGAATGGAATTGTTCTTACGCTTTTTATGTTTTAGTTGATTTACCCAGCAGGCTATGATTTTTTTCATTTCCAGAGGTGGCTACGTTTGAATACGAGAAGTGAATTCTCTATTCGTTATTTTACTTTTGTGTTCTGAACTTCATATTCAAGTCATGCTCAATGATCCCTCTGTTAATGTCATTTACCAAAACATTGAACAAAGAGATCGTATCGTGCTGTTCCATATTTGCATGAAGATTGCAGTTTACTAATTGTTTTTTCCAGGCTACACTTAAAATAGGGACACTCTTTTTTATGATAACCTCCCTCACTCACTCTTTTATTTAGGGGTGAGATTGAAGAAGGGACTTTTAAATTCTCAATCTCACCCCAATAAAGCCGTCTATCTATCTCCCCTCACTCGTTTCCACTGTCCACCCAACTGAATTATGCATTATCATTCACATTCACAAATACTCAGTGTCCGCCAAATAACAGGTAATACTGTGATGTAAGGAGACAATCAATATGCAGAGTTATGCTGGAATATATCATCCTTTTTTGAAATAAAATGCACTGAAAGTAATTGCCTCTGAATCAATCAAGTTCTTGGCGTGAGGCGGTAAAAATGCAAGCGTTTGCAAACTTCCACCCACTCTAGTTTAAAATGAGATTGTGGTAATGGCATGCTAATGGCCCCGAGGCCGTATTCATCACTTGCGTCTATAAAAAATTGACATTTTTGCCTGCTTTTTTCAGGGGCCGATTGAAGCAAATTAGCACAAAAGCGTGGTAGTATATTTAAAGCTATGCGCAGAAAAACAGCAGTTTGAAAATAGGTTGTAGGTCCACTCCAGGGATAAAATACATTAAATGTCCTGCTTTCAAACCTTTCCGGTACCCAATAACAATGTGACTTATTTTCTTTGAATAATTATTAACTGTTGCAATGTTGTCTGTAATCTTTGATAATTTTCTGCCTTGATTTGTGGATTACGGGTTATTTTTTTTCCTTTTAACGAGACACACATTATTTTGTCAATACCATATTCCATACAGGAAAAAAGGGATTAGTCGGAGGGTTATCGGATTCGATTGCTGCGGAAAATCAATCTTTAGATTGGTGGTTGCCAATGATGATAAAAATGGCTTTATCTCAGAAGGTGAATCTGTGCAGGCTGCCTGAGCATGTGTCCGCAAATATTTGTACTTGTATCCCATACATATTGTAAATCTAGACAGTTCATTTCGAGAACCTGATTATTTGATTATTCATCCAGAACTTTAGTTTACGTTTCATTTTTTTTTCATTACTACGCCTATAAAAGGGGATCATATCACATATCGACGTTAATGTGGCACCCATTTAAAATTTATTATTATGATAATTGAAGTGAACTACGTCGCTTTCCTTGCGTGTGATCACCCTATTCGTTTGACATCCTTCATAAATTATTAGATTTTATATAAATAAATTAGATTTTATGTTGAGGTTTAATTCTATCTTGTTATCTTGCTTCAACTCCGTTTTAAATGAGTTCGTGGTGTGTAAATCACTCTCTCAATCAGACAAGCTTAATGCTTACTTCCTTCGCGTGTGCCACCCTTCATAATTTTTCTACCAAACTCTCCCAATGTTAAAAAAGTGTTTCTATTCCTTTAAGTTGAACAAGTAAGACGGCACCACATCTGTTTTGCAACTGAATAGTCTTTCGGTCTAGGCACTAAAGCTTAATGTGTAAATTGAGCTTTTTGTTGCCCTCCCTAACCCCCCTCACTCTTTCATAAGCGTAAACCTGTTGGTTTACCATGAAGAACAGAATTTACTGTGCAAATAAACAAAGCTGAGCCCCGTATATACAGGTTGTCCACAACGCTTTTCTGCTTTGCGGGACGTATCACTCACGACACAGGCTGAGTCATCTTCGAAAATAGTCGACCTTGGGATTATCGATTGTACAAAAAAGCCTCCTTGCATTACTGGTCAATAGGAGTGAAGGTAAAAGTGTGAGAAATACTAAGACACTTACCAATGATAAAATATGCTTTGGCTAATAAACGATCGCAATGAACCAAAATATTTTATTAATAATATTATCTGTTGGCAAAAATGCGAAAAAAATTTTTAAAAGCTATTGATTTTTGAAATATTACTAATTATATCGGAGTTATTTCTCAATCAGGGGCTTCATTTTGTTCCCATCCCAGCACTTTTTTTCAGTTCTTAGTCTTTATAAGGTCAAGCGTTGTTTGAAATTAAAAGAGTGGAATATAAACTATTCTTCTTATTTAATATTTTTTACTCAAATGCATATCCTTGCGCTTAAACCGATGGACCCTCTGAGCCCTTTCATTATTTCCTATAGATTCGAAATACTGATGCATTGGCCCTATATTTCCTAAAATATGGCGTAGTCCAATACCATTATTCTAAAACTTAGCGCCGTCGACCGATATTTATTGCGCCAGACCTTGTAATAACGCTCCCTGTGCCAGTTCGCCCGTGCGAAAAATTGCACACAAGACTTATTTTCGCTTTGGAGACGACGCACGTGTCTCCGCGCCACTCCGCGATGTAATTCCGCAGCCAAGCAATTTGTGCGCGGAGGCATTCACGCGCGGAAACGGTGCGGATGCCTCTATTCCTCGCGGGCGTCCTCCCTCGACAACCCCGACGGTATTCACTTTGGCGAGGAACGAGCCCACCCACGAACGAACAGATTCCCTTTTCTTCGTCTTTTCATCCATCTTCGTCTCGCCCCTTTTCTTTCCTGCTCTCGCCTCTTTCTCTCCATCTGCGCGGCGCATTAGATGAGTCGAATGAGCCCACGAGAGCGAGCACGGCGAGCGTCAACTCCGCGAGGTTGCACTCGCCTTCTGTCGCCGAGTGCGGCATTAAAAAGGAGCAGCAGAAGTCGGCTTCCGCTTCACAGCCGCTAAATGCCGTCTTCCTTGCGGGCGGGATCGCGAAGGCGGAATGCGGATGACCTTTCTGGCGGCTGGGCTCGCGCGTATCCTCTTTCGTGCCTATGTTCATACGTGGTGGAAACTTCGATGTCTGTAATATCAAATAGTGGTCGATGTGTCTTTGATATTCCCTACTTGTAACATCTAATTTAGTAGTCTTTTTTATCGAATAAAGGAAGATTTCAAGTATCTTCTTTCGTGTCTAGGTCCACGCGTGGTGGAAACTTCGATATCCACGTTACCGAATGACTGTCGATGTATCTTCGATATTCCATACTTGTAACATTCACTTTAGTTTTCCATTGTGTATCCTCTTTCGTGTCTAGACCTGCACGCAGTGGAAACTTCGATAGCACCGCTGTCAAATTATTGTCGAATTATTTTCGATACGTATATCAATATCCATGTCCTCTACTTTTGTGGTGTATTGAATAGCACGTAGTTAGGCAGTTGGGTTGCTAATCCTCTTTCTCGTAAGTTGGCCAGTGCTTAGTGAAAACTTAGGTGCTAACTGCTGCCAAGTGTCTTTGTATATTTGGTATGATTTGAGTCTAATTCTTCGTCGTCGTTAATTAATCATATTCCATCATCATCAGTACTTCTCGATCCAAAGATTTGCTTTTGCATTTGTTCACTCCGTTCTATTCTCAGCTATATCACTTAACTATTCCTTGTTTTTATATTCCTCAATTTACTTCATGTATTACATTCTTCGACTTCAGTGGTTATTCTATTTCCCCTTCAGTTATCATTTTCAGGAATCTGTTATATCTCTGTACGTGTTAAATTGGCATGTTTCATCACTTAGCTGAGTTATTAAGGATCTTCACCTCCTACTCTTCTTAACACTTTTTAATTGGCGGTTTATTTCCTTTCATTTAATGCTTGACTACCTCAAATCCAATGCCAAGACGAATGCCTAATATCAATTCTTGGAATTTGTTTACAGAAACATTGTACAATCACGAGGCGATCGGTTAACATGAATTTCTGGAATTTGTCATGCAAAAAACAAAGATGTAGTCGTACCGTACCGTGAAATAGCATCAATATAGCATAAATATCTTAGCATCAATATGCCAAGCTTGATTCTTGGATGGAAGAGCGGAGGAAAGCGAAAGAGAGGCGATCCCTTCCCATTCTCGTGTGAGGAGGGACGGAGTGAGTGCAGTCGGGCCAAAGAAAAGAAGCAAGAGGCGTGAAATCGCCAGAGGAGAAGGTCCCGCGAGTGTGAGGAAGTCATCGAGTACAATAGATGAAGTGGCCTCGTCGCGGGGACTCTGGCGGGAAGGAATGGGCGGGAAGGAATGGGCGGGAAGGAACGGGCGGGAAGGAACGGGCGGGAAGTCGGCGGCGAAGGCGATCTGGGGTGAACTCCGACCGCAGAGAGGCGACCCATTGCGGTAAAAAAAAGGATTTCTTCGTCTGGAAAGGCGGCGGCGACCGCACACGACGAGAGGAGGGTAGCGTTGTTGGTGGGGAGATCTGGCGGGAAGGAAGCTGCTCACTCTATTCACGGGCCGTCTGGTATCAGCTCTCGTCGCCTGCGTCTCGGAAAGGCCACTTATGGCTGAGGGAAGCGGTCTATGCGACGCGACTCTGTGAAGGGTTGGGCGGGGGCCCCTTTCCCACTCCTGCCACCTAATCTGCGGAGCGTGAACGATGGAAAATGTGGGCCTCCGCTCGTGACGTCATCGAGCGGTATTCTCTGTGGGCGTCATTTAAATGTAGAATTGGGAGGCTGCTCGCTGAAACACCTTCCGCTTCCGTGAGCTGAAATAGCCCACATTTTTCACTGCAAACACTGTTGGTTGAACTTGGTAAAGATTAAAACTTCGATAGTGTTGCAACATAGCGAGCCCATAGTTTCACTCATGTTTTTATGTTGCATTTGCCGATATCAACTATACTTTTTTTAATGAAAAAAATGCGCATAAAAGTATGTGGTGATTGTCTCTTTGTTAGAATTGGTGATCAAGCTCAGAGGAGCAGTATTTACAATAAAAATTAACACAATCATGGTCACAATTGTCGGCCAAAAGACCCAATAGTCCATTTTTATCCTCATGTGATCTACGATGACTTATGTGCCTCATAAGAGGTATAATTCAAGCTAATATATTACTTTTATGTGTAAAACCAAGACAAATATTTTCATATATTTTGCCAACTGATCCAGTGATCCTTTTTCGTTCTTAAACTAGCATAAAATCAGCCGGTGATGATCTCTCACGTCAGAACTTACTCGAATGTATCGTGCGAAATGTGACGGAAGCCACTGCATTATTTTTGTGCTCGAAATCGGGGCAAGAATTTTCATAAACGATGCTGATTGGTTAAAAAGGAGGATCAGCAACCCCTTATTTGTGTATCAGTCGCTTATTTCCAAAATAAAAATAATTCCTGTGGTTACCAACGCAACTAACCCCGCTTTTCCACTCGTGCTTAATCAGGGGGAAGGTATAAATTTGTAGCTCCCTGCCGATGAAATCGCAAAATTAATCGCCTGCTAACAAGATGGAATTCGGAGCCGGAGAACGGATATAGGAGACGCTTTATGGGCAGACACGGGCGACCATAGTGAGGGCGACGCCCGGCAACGGCTTATGGCCCTCACGGGACATTTACGTGGAGGAAAGCTTCCCCGAGAGCGGCCAGTAAAGGGTGAACTGGGATTATCCAGGCCACCAGCGAGGCTAAAGAAGTGATTTGATCCTTCGCCTATCCACATCAAACTGTGTGAGCCTTCAGTAAGACTTGTCAGGAAGTTTAAGGACTGATGACTGTATGAAAGCCAGTAACACACGGCTGGAAGTAAGGAAGCACCTTATTAAAACGTATATTTGGAGCATTCTTTCATATGGCAGTGGAGCATGGACAATATCAAGCCACGTGCCAGGCTGAAGAAGTGATTTTAATGATGTATCCTTAACCTATCCACATAAAACCGTGTGAGCCTTCTGTAAGATGTGTACGGAAGTTTTATGAACCAATGACTGTGCGAAATCCAGTAACACTAGCCTGTAAGTAAGGAAGCACTTTGTTAAAATGTATATTGGAGCATGCTTTTATGTGGCTATGGGGCATGGACAATAGCAGCTGCAAATCAGAAGAGAAATCTATGGAAATGAAGTGTCATCAATCAAATGGGCTGAGAGAATCACCAAAGAAGTCGTGCGAAGTTTTGGAATAAAAGAAGTACAATACAATATCTGAGAAGAAGAAAAGAGAAATGTGTTGGACACATTCTGCAGCACAAGAGCCCATTGAAAAATTTAATGGAAGGAGAAATGAATGGGAGGAATTACAGAGAAAAACCAAGAATGGAATACGTGAAGCAAATTATCAGGGACGTCCGAGTGAAGAATTATGTAGGGATGGAGGGGTTGGCTTGTAGGAGAGTGGAGTGGAGAGCTGCAGCAAACCAATCTTCAGATTAATGACTACTGATGGTTATGATAATTGTATGAAATATGAACTCTCTGGCAGTTGCTCCAAACAGCAGAGGAAATTGAAATAGTGAACACTTCGATGCTTAAGATGGTTCCACCGCATCTTGACTTGAATGCCATTTTATTGACATGGTGGCTACATATAGAAACATTTATGTATTTTGTTTTGCATCAACAACTAAAGCATACCTTCCCCAAAAATTGAAATTCATAAATGTTTTTCACAAATTGAACTTGATATTACATGAATTACATGTTTTTAAATGCGATGTGTGTTAACACAATGGTGGTGTGACGATGGAACGATGGCTGATTCCAAGTGAGAAAAATTTGACTAGGCCGGGAATCGAGCCACGGACCTTTCGGTGTCGCGTCGAACGTACACAGCCACCATGCTACCTATCCGTAGTGTGGAATATAAAGTGTAAGTATTTTAGTATCCTATTTTTTTAGTTATTAGCAAATTACAAGAGTGGGGTAATATTTGCTATCTAATATAAATGCCGCTTTCCCGTACAATTGCCTGTATTGGGATTACTCCCAGGGAATAGGACGATAGTAAAATTTAGGCTCCTTTTCACCTTTTTTTAGTATCAACAAATAACTGCAATAATTGAAGACAAAACGCGTTAATTCAATATAAATTGCATTATTGTTCACTATTTATGTTAACTCCATGTCTTATTATGTCAAACAAGTTAGAATTCTCCAATATGCAGATGACACAGTGTTGATATTCTCACATTATGACTTAAAAAGAGCACAGCAAAAAATGCAGTGTGCTCTTGATGATATGGTGAATTGGTCTCATAATCATGAATTGGTAATGAATAGTGAATTGCAGTGCAGTGCAGTGTGCTCTTGATGCATAGTGCAGTGTGCATTGTGCTTGAATGCAGTGTGCTCTTGATGATATAGTGAATTGGTCTCATAATCATGAATTGGTAAGTAAAAAAGATACAACTAAGGTGATGTATGTGTGTTATAGAGTGTCTAAGCTTAAAATGTTAGAGTTAAGACTACAACGAAGCTCTTGTTTGTATAAAGAAAATTATAAGAACTGCGATTGTGCTGTTCTTGAGCAGGTTGAAAAAATTAAATATTTAGGAATTATTATAGATCAGCACTTAATGTTCAACGACCATATTATTAAGCTTAATGGTAAACTGAGGATTGTAATGCATCAAATGTATCATTTGAGAAATTTGTTACCAGTACATATAAAAAAAATTATATATGTGACATTGACAGAAAGCTTAATAAGATATGGAATACTGTTTGGGGTAACACTAGCAACTTTTATCTAACAATGTTGAAGAAAAATCAAGATAGGTTGTTGAAATGGATAGGTAATGAAAATAGTTCAGCAGACATACGTGAAATATGTAAGAAATATGAGATATTGCCAATTTCGCAACTAATGCAATACATTATTATTTTAGATAGTTATTTTAGTTCAAAAAATTAAAAATTAAATCAGTGTCTGTAATTCAAAGACGTGATATGACACGGTATGAAGTGCTAAGGTCCTTCAACACAAACGGGTCTAGAAAACAGTAAGTACTGGTACTAAAGATTTTCAACGAGTTACCGATCTCACTGAGGAATTTGCAAACCATTGGGGAGGTCAAGAGACTATGCAAAAAGTATCTGTTGGGTGGAGAGTAGTAACATTAATAAACTGTAAATGAAAAATATGTATTTTGCTGAATGTTTTAGGCACCTGCTAACAAGTCTTTGACTTAGTAGGACCTAGGGATGTGATAATAGATTCATATCATTCACATTTATGTGTCTCCAGCTCATTTACAATAATATGTTAAGTTAATAGCATTGGTTGATCCAACATGTTGGCTGTAATAGAAATAATTATCAAATTGCATTGTATTTATCAAAATTGTAATTGAAATTTTTGTTCAAAGTGAATTTACATTAAATTAAATTAATTAAATTAAAATAATAAAAAAATGGTGCTGCTGCAGCCGAAACATTAGTCATCAGTGAAATTTTGTCGTTTAACAAATTTTAGGAAAACTAGGGTTTTTTTTAATTTGCTAAATATTTACTCTTTAGAAAAACATCGCGTGAGAGTAGGCTCGTCGCTTCATTCACGTTTCATTTGCGCTCAAAGAGGACGTTTAGTTTACTCTCGGGTGTTCCATTCTACGCTCCCATGACTCTCCGTTCGCTCTCCGATTCCGTGTGAATATCTACTCATTTGCATTCCGATCGACCCATCGTTGAGATTTTCCTTTACCCTTCTTCATACGCATCGTTCACGTTTTCCTTACTTCCTATACATTTTATTTTTGCAAGGTAGTCGGCTCCCAAGGCTGGAAAAAGTATTCATTATGCGTATGATCTGCATATATTGTACATTTATGTTTTTTTAATACCTAAGGATGCTGAGATGAAGAAAGAAATATTAGAGGTAGATAGGGCACGGCACATGTACGAGTCCTTTGGATATTCTCTGACTTTCATCATAACCTACCTCTAACCGGTAGATTACTATAATGAATGAATACCTAAGGCTGGCTAAGAGTGAGAACAGAATTATTGAAACAACACAGTCGTGGAGGAACCTTTTTAAAACTTTTTTGTCCTAGTTGCATTTTGTCAGGTTTAACTGATAACTGGTATTAAATTAATGGAAATCGTTACCTTCTTCAGCTGGGGATCACTAATTTAAATTACGAGGTGGAACTTTTCGTGAAATCTCATGTGATAGCCTAGCAAGCTCTCGTCTCATGAGCCTGGCATCGTACTTTCTGAGGAAGCACTTCCTTTCTAGCTTATATATATTGATTATTATGGTAGACAAGGAAACTTTTGCCATGAAATTATGTAATATTTAATGGATTTCCGTAAATTTGGTGTGAAAAATAAAAATCTTCACTGATTTAAAATATTGACTGTCATACTTTCAGGGTATTAATGTCTGAGCTAGCGGAGTTATTTGATAGGGTGTCAGTTGAGGTGTATATAACACTACTATCAATGCTGCAAGGAGTTTTTCATGCCTAAGTAACTTGAAAAGTGTAAAAATATCTTGCTTTCTTTTTGGAAAATTGTGTAGGATAGTGTAAAATGAAATTATATTACTAAACGGTTTAAAGATTGAAAAGAGTTAAAGTCAAAATCAGTTATTTCCGGTTCGAAGCTTCATTTTCTGAGAAGCCCTGAAAAAATCCATCAAATTTATAAAATACCTACTGGACTGGCCATTTGATGGTTTGAAAAACTACGAAATTGTATACCAATTCGTGTAGTTCCATGTGGAATCACGTGAAGAAATATTTGTTGTTGGAATAATATTTCGATATGGAATGCCTCTGAAGAAAATCGTCCGCAGATCGGCCCAGTGTTGTGAATTGGTGCATGAAATCTTGATTTGCCATCGAAGTATCACTTGGAATATTACCAATCGTTTCATGGTGAATCCATATTATTTTCAATGGCTGACTACCCAACATCTGTTCGGTATTTATGTTTCTCCCATTGCATGGCGGCGTCACTGATGCATGGGTATACAAATTAACTCATGGTTTTAATTTATACGACGATCTTAATCTGTTTTAGGCGGCCAGGCCATGTGCCGAAGACAATATTTATCGTCAATTCCCCGTGAAACATGGGGTACTAACGTGCCGCTGGGCGTGAAATTTCTTGATGACAGAACTTATTAATTGCGAAGCGAAAGCACGCAGAAACGATCTCGTGATAAATTTTAGCATTTCCCACATAATCTGTGCTGAAAATGAATACCAATTAATCTCCTCCAATATTTGCTCCTTCCTTTAGCTTCGATTCCCAGATTAATGCCATTGTTCTCGTGTAACGCCTGAAGTGGAACCCTTGGGGCAGACTCTTTGTCATGAAAAGTTACTCCACCCCCACAAAATATTCGATACTCATATTCTGGCGCTAATTGAGTCAGTTCGTAAACATTTGAACGGTGAAATTCAAGTGTTAATCTCTTCGGGTTATTTGGGCTCACGCGGGACCATTCCTCTTTTTAGAGAGGTTTTGTCAAATCGCTCGTTCCACTCCTTTTAAATATGAGCTTCCTATAATCTGATTTGTACACCATCTGTTCAAATTATCCTCTGCTGTATTCGAGGAGGTAGGTGGCGTGGTTGTGAGCCTTATTTTAAAATTGTCAAAAATATAAAAAGAGTAATTTTTCTTTTTAAAATTTCACAATGTTCGTACAAATAAATGTATTGCGCTCAAATATTTACGAAAATATTACCTTACCATTCTTGAATATTTTTTCAAAATAATTGAATCATTGTTAAAGATTTAAATTTCACTCATTTTTTATGTTAACATAGCGGTATCCAGGTCTTACATTTATCGACCTCTTTTTTGTAAATGATTTTCTTCATTTCGGGAGAATATCAGTCTTCGCTAGGAAATATTAGATGCTAATGCCTCATTTTCAACGTTTTACGAATATACTTTTGCTTCATCAGGTCTATGATCAATAATAACAGAGAATTAGTTATTCACATTTGGTGCAATAATTCATCAAAATTACATTCAGAAACCTTTACATTTACCTTTACTTCTTAGAGTATTTGCTCGAAAGTGAGCGTCCTTACATTTTGTGACTTCATCCTATTTCTTGTGTCTTCTTCCTATTTTGTGAGTGAATTATGATGAATGTTATTGTTTTGTTATTTTTTCAACACAAAATATGGGAGGAATATAAAAAAGGACTCACTTTTAAGCAAATACTCTAAGGTACATATTTTCTGTGTGTAATTTAAATGAAGCCGTGTACAAAGTGTGAATTATTAATTCTCCCTGATGTCTGTGAATTCATTATAGCCCCGATTAAGCAAAAAAAGGTTTAAGAAACTTTGACGATGAGGTTATAGCATCTATTATTTCTTAACCATGACTGATATTTTCCATAAATGTAAATAATAATCGTTTGAAAAAGTTATCTCAAATTAAATTTTGGTTTTTCCTATTTTTTTTTCGTACTTTGTTTTCCAAACCGTTATTTTTTCGTTGTTTCCCCAACCATTTTTTTGCCTTAATTACTGTATAAAATGAGTGTCATAACCATCCAATTTCAATTTTGCATCGTTAATTTTCCCTAATTACTTAAATATTTACCCGTGTAGTAAGTTATTACCCGTGTTAATGTGTACTTCGTAAGTATCAGTGTAATTTTGGAATTTTGCGGAAAATGATAACGGAGACCGTCACCCGAAAGATAGTTTTCGTTGTCAAATCGGTGCTTTTACAGATTTTCATGAATTTTATGACATTATTGCATGACATATATTAGAAACAGGCATTTATAAACGGTTATGCTACTTTGGAATCTGAGGGCGTTGTCGATACCTAGAAACTTGTTTTGGGGTACCTAATCTCGTCGGCTTTCCCACTCTCTTCTTTGCTGTCCAGAATGTCAATCTGAGAAGCTTCCAGAATATCACATTACGGCATTCTGATAATCGAATTTGCCCTCGCATGAAGACCATATGCCTATCTATATTTCCCTCCCTTCTGGCTTATTCACTTGATTGAATTTCTCTTACCTCTGCCCACACCCGTGGTTTTTCTTATTATCGGAAATCAAAGAACTCCAACAAAAAACGAGTTAACACCCGATTCTGATTAAGTAAATGTTATTAAGTTTAGTATATCTTTGAATTTTGGTCTATTTGAACCCTAGACTCTTATGCCTAAATATTAGAATCTTCATCTTTTTTGGAAACATTTTTCCAGTGCCTCAAAGTTAATTCTTTTTAGCAGTTCTATTTTTTTTTGGCAAGTTGGCACTGGCAAGTTACTTCCGCAAGTTTCTTCTTCAAGAGCTTGCGGGGGATTATAGTTTTACGAATAATTGCTCGCAAGTTATGCCCCGCTTACACAACAGCCGTTCGTACCGACGTAGCAACCCTACATGCACTTACACGACATTGGCGTTAAGCTGTAACTCTGTGCTGCCCACTCCAGGAAATGCCGCAAACAGGTGAACCACCAGCTGTTAATTACAAATGAAATTAGAAATCCAGCATTCATGATACCTTTTGCAATATTCGGAATGGTTTCAAGAGCAAATAGAACTCTTCTGTGTTTACCAAACACAGTTACATCTCGGCACTGTCCAGTTGGTTTTCCTTTTCTGAGTATCGCGCTTCATATTTCCGATTCCTCTCCCGTAACGCCAGCGCCAACCGACGTAAGTTTGGCAGCGTTAGGAACTACGTGTTACAGCTGTATGAAGTATGTACGTTTCCACGGCGTTTTGGTACTAGGTCGGTACGTACGGCAGTTTTTCAAACGGGGCATTAGTGCAGTGCCAGATTGGTTGCTGTTTACGCTGGCGACAATGCAAAACTGTCAGTGACTCGCCGAAACTTTCAAAACTTATGCATGCGTAATTGCAGAGTCGTTTACACCTGAAATTTACGTTGAAAGACGGTTGCTGGAAGTAATATGCGTAGTAAACTTTCCAGTGCAAACCCACCTTAATACGCATTTCTTTAAATTTGAATTATCTTTTATTCTTGCCCAAATATTATTACTCTTAGTTAGGTCGTAATAAAATATTTACACAATATTCCTCCAAACATGGAATTCGTCAAGAGTCACTGAGCGCATGGCAGTGATTTTTATGTTTTGCGCCCAAGGGAATGACTAAGAATATAGTGACTGCGCCCAGCAATCATTACATAAAATAGTTAACGGAGCAACCATTTTGGCCACTCTGTATTCACTCTATGGTAGGGAGAGGAACTTATCGGACGCATTCTTGTACATAAAATCCTTCTTAAAACAATTATATGAGGAAAATGGGAAGAATGCATTTGAGTACTAATTATTTTTATATTTTTAATCGAAAGTTTATACCGAAAAAGAAAAACTTAAGATATAAGTGGTAATATTTAAAATGTAAAGTAACCTATAAAACACTAAAGAAGGTTATATTTTTACTCTACGCTGAAAAAGGCAAGCCTCAATGTTACCTTAGATTTTGATGTCATTGTGCAGTAAACACTGCACCTCGCTTAAAATACACATTAAACTTCTAAAAACTACACATTCGCAAATAAAATATTAACTGTTTATTACTTATGAGTTTGCCTTCACTTCTTTTATCTCGGAAACGTCCCATCTTACCCCTTGTTTCAGGAAGTCCATGGCCTTGTATCTAATTGTGGACTGTTATTACAATTGACCTATTCCCAACCACAGTTCACGTCTCTTGAAGCCATTACCTAAGAGTCAAGTGACTTTATATGAGTTTTATGCGAGTGGTAAGTCTCAGCAGCTGCGTAGCTAATTATGGTAAACGAACACATATACATAATACTGCCTAATGACGTCATCATTTTTGTGCGTTTCTCCAGAAAGTTGCGGAATTTTTTTCTGGCGTATCAAACGCGTCATAAGTTTATAATTACGCTTAATAGAGAAATTAAACGTTATGTTTCAACTTAAAGCGTTAATTTCCAGCAAGGTAATCACTGGTTGACAACAGGTTAATAAAAAATTTGAGAAACACAGACAAGCTTATTGGACACATTTTTCGATACTAATGGCAGTTGAACACAATAATGGAAGGAGAAATAAATGGCAATAGTTACAGAGGGTGACCCATAATACCTCAGAAAAAATTATGAAGGACATTAAAGTGAATAATTAATTGGGAATGAAGCGGTTGGCGGATAGGAGGGTGGATTGGAGAGCTGCTGCAAACCAATCTTCGGATTGATGACAACTGATGATGAGGGTTTCTTCATTTATTAAGCTGCCAAATCTAGAACTCACTCTTTGTTCGTCAATCGATGCTTCGAAGAATCTACTCACCGTCGAAAATCGTCCTCCTAGACAATGATTTCTCCTTCATTTTTGCCTTCGCTTCTTCGCCGCAGCGCGTCGCCACGGTCCCGTATCTATCGACAAGTGATCGGGTAAGATCAGGGAAAGAAACCGCGTTGCCTTCTTTCCCTTCTGCGGTAGTTTTTTGTGTTCTCGTGCAGCTGACTCCTTCGAGAGAGGGAAAGTCTCGCCAACACACCGATTCACCTTCCCTTACTATCTCGGCATTTTTTACAATGGCATACATTCCGTGTCTTTAAAGCCGTTCTCCCTTTTTTAGGAGATAATTACGTTCCTCGGCAGTGTCGCTATTTTATCGATACGGGAATGATTATCTCTTTTTAAACGTTTAATTTATTCTCATACTAAACTAAATCAGTTTGTTGTTTCTCGCGATTTAATACGGTACTATGGTCGATAAATTAATTTGTGCGAAAAATTACAAAATAAAATAGAAAATGAAAGTACTAAGTAATTATTGATTTAATAAGAATAAACGTTTCTATACCAACCTACAACTGTTATATTCGACTAGTTGGTTGCAAGGCGCTTAAGGCGCCTGTTGAATGATGATGTATAAAACAAACACTTCGATTTGTGTCACCATCTAACACGCTTTGCTCCGCGGAATTAATGAGTGTATCACTTTAGAGAGTAAGAAATTGCGTGAAAATATTTTAATGGAAGTTACCATGAAGAAATTACAATATCTAAAAAGATAAGCAAGAAAACTATGAAATAAAGAAAAATAATTTACCAAACCAGGACCATTCCTTCCTCTCCACAATCCACAACGTTACCACCAGTCTACCGCTTGCTTGAATGAATAGGCACTTCACAGGGCGTTTTCGTGACTATGGATCCATCTTACAGCTTTACACAGTCAGTCAGTCAATGATGAGCGTAATTATATATTAGTATTTTATGTTAGACTCTTCCCCGATTCAACCAAAATTAGCTTACCAGGCTTCTTGTTGGACGTTTATCATGTTAATGTAAATGAAGCTAGAGCACGAAAAATGTAGCACTCCTATGTCCCAATAAAGTATCTTATTCGACCATTCGAGTGCTTTATTTCTCGTTTTCTTACATTGGAGACCGTTGAGTTCATCTACCTCATATTATTACAAATTAAGAGGTCGGTTATTTTTATCTTAACCCATTATTCCCCAGACTGTATGTGGGGCTTTTAACTTCTGTTTTTTCGTATTTCCCGGTTTATTTTGGCCCAATTAAGACTAATTTTCAGAAAAAAATATTATATTCATAATAATATATGATTTGCATAATGTTGCGTTTACGCAACGCTGGGAAAACTCCGGTAAATAAAAATGAAAACAGCTTTTCAAAACTTAGGTTGCATCTTTTATTTTTCATCGTCACTTCTGATGAAATGTGTGAAAACATTCTGCGTGAAGGTAAACATTGCACTTTAAACACACATAAATTGTCTGTGATTTGCACACTCGACATCTGCGACGGGAGTTATCAGTATTCCTTTGGATGAAATGCCCTATTCTGTCTTGACGCACATCCTGGGGAATGTCATTTTTCCTAGGGCGTCCCGCATGTGCGCAACAATTTTTATGCCATATGTCATCAGCCTTTGTATTGGAAACTACTTCTTGCCTCAGTAAAATTCTTGCGATCTCAGACCGGAAGTCTAACTGAGGAATTGCTTCACCCGTGACCATGGTGTAAAATCGCCACGCATTCACCATTGCACTATCGAGCCCATTTATGAATAGAGGCCACCACCATTTTTTGCCCCTAATCTGGATACGGTAACATGCAACAGAATTATCGTGTAAATCTACCCCTCCCATTCCCTGATTATAATCGTTGATAACATTTGGTTGCGGAATCAGTTCGCATTTCTTCAGCCTCCGGTTGTACCTTTTCGTCCTTACTATGGGTTCAATATTCCCGTAGTTTGAAGCAACGGTGACGACAGAATTATCATGCCATCGAACTAAGAGAATACTTTTTGACTTGTCAAACGAATAGTCAAAATCGCCTTAAGGTTTTTTTGCCAAATCCCTCGAAGACATGAGTGTGCAGTTTCCCGTTCGATTTTCTCTTACTGTTCCCGTTGCAAAATAGCCATTATCACTAAGAGTTGCTAATAGACTGTAACTGGTGAAGAAATTATCAAAATACACGGCATGATTTTTTGGAGACTTACAAAAATTCAACAAATTTAGAACAACCCTTTCTCCTAGCGGTAAAGAACTATTCTTTCCTGGTTCGGTCCCTCCATATGGCAAAAACTGATAGAGATTGCCTGTAGATGAGGCTAGACACCACAATTTATAACCAAATCTAATTGGTTTCCCACGGATGAACATTTTAGCTGAGTGCCGCCCTAAATATGGAACCATTTGCTCATCAATGAACAATTTGTTAGAAAAAATTCCAAACTGAATGTAATTTTGGTTTAGTCCATTGAGAAAAGGCCTGACTTTCGAAAATTTATCACTTTTGTCTAGTTGAGAATTATCTGAGAGGTGTAGATATTTTTTAATTTCATCAAATCTATTCCGCGTCATACATTGCCTCACAATTGGGACAGACATATCCTCTTGGCTAGTCCAGTACAACTTATTGCGCGGTAATGTATGGTACCCCGACAGTTTTAGGATCCCAATGATTTTTTTAAATCTGCCATACTCAGAGTAAACATATGATTATTTTTGTCCTTAGCGTACTTATTTGAATAGTTCAAAATTAATTCAAGTAATTCTTCACTGAGAAATAGGTGAAAGATTTCAATTGGTGAATGGCCTCCATACTGAGTAATGAGTGTTTCTATTGACTTTTTCTCACAGAAATTTGGGGCTCGAATGGAAGTAGACTCTATTTTTTCCCATTTAGGTGAACCCGTTTGCTTTCTGCATCTTTTCCCTGGGCGTGCGCGTTTACTGGATGATTGTTCTTTAGATTCTACTGGAGTAAACTGTGACTTGCCTTGTAACGCGTTTGAATGTATTTCAAAAGTCCCAGAAATGTCCGAAGGCAGGGAAATACCGCCGTCATTTATGACTATCTCCCCATCGTCGATATTTTCTTCGTCGGTGAGTTCACTAACTTCAGGGGGGAGTACCACCGCATCGACTTCGTCACTTCCCTCGCTAAATTCTTCCAGTGCGTCTAGTATTTCATCGGCCGTGGTGTACCTCCTGAAATTATCCATATCTGAAATACTGAGAAGAAGTAATCTTCATTTCAGTTCCCAAATTTAAAAAAAAATATACACGACCTCTCTCGTTAAATAATATTCTTCAGTTACCTTCTTGAAGCTTCTTCCAAAGTATACTTCTGAGGTGTAGAAATAAGGGGTATAGTTTTGCAAAAAATATTGCAGTATTATTAATATAATTACTGGAACAGAGATAAAGAGGCATTTCAGAGGACTATTTAACTGATATATACCCAATTAAAGCTAGATTCTTAGCCTTACACCACCTAAGCGCTAGAAGAAAGAATAGCAAGCACTTACGATTGCACTGAGCCAACTCCAAGGAGCGACTAGAGGAACACTCCACCTTCTGTCATAACCCTGCTTCAACTAATACGTTTCTCAACCTCTCATTCTATCGTCTCTAAAATTGAATACATCGAAAGCTGAACTCAATGTCTACTAAGTAACACTTCCACTCAACGACATGGGAATGACCCTGCCCTGTCCCGGTTCCAAATGGGCGCGCAACAGTTTGAATCTACTAAGCAACAAAGAGTTGAATCTAAAATTCGTACAGATGACCATCATGGAATTCCAAATGTCATTCACCCATTACTTCGTTTACTCACAACCTGTGGGTACCAAAAATGCAGCTAAACTGCCACCAGAAGACTAAATTGTCCATTTTAAAAGCCATATTGACGAGCTGCTTTCTGCTTAGAGAAAAGCCCCGTGGTTTACCAGAGAATTCCCATCGTTGCGTAAACGCAACATTATTTACAACAACCAGCTTTATACCATTCACGATGAAATTTCATTTCAAAAATAAACGTGATGAATAACGAAACTTAGAACTAACAGAAAACATTACCGATAGTAAGATTCATCAAGTAATCTTAGTGAAAAACCATTTACAATTTGTAGTGCAGCAATGCTTTGAAAATGGCAAATTTCGAATTTAAAAAAATAATTATTTTAATGAAAATTTTGACGAAAATAAAACATAATAAGAACTACAGATATTTCAAAAAGTCAGTAAACCGAAGAAAAAATAATCCTGAAGCAAATGTTTGTTCTAAGAATTACGATTCAATAATGTTGCGTAAACGCAACGCTGGGGATTAATGGGTTAAGGATCAGTAAGCCGTTGGTTAAAATATTAATTCTCTAAAAGTGAGTAGTGGATTAGTTGAACATGGTTGAATGGGAAATTCATAATGGTACGTATTTCTTCAATGTAACCCTTGCACGTAGGTACATTTGGATATTTAGGTACCTTTTCACCCATGTTTTTATCAATTGTCACTCCATTAAGCATTGGGCTTGGAAAATTATATGAGATCATCGAGTTTAATTATGAATCTTTCACAATTTGATTCAATCAATAAAATTAAAACTTATTTACCTTGGTGTATATGTATGCTGAGACTCCATTTCCCATTTAAAACATTTTGCCTCGTACTTTCTTTGACTTACCTACTTAGAAAATTTCGTGGCTTTACTTGTAATGCTTCCTCAATTTTTGGAGAATTTTATTATGATTTAGATACATTTTATTGAGATTTAAACACAAAATTTTCAATTGTTTTACCTGCATCTCCAACTTTGTATGCTACCTCTCACAGGGTATTTTCTGTTCACTGTCGATTTTATTATAAACTACGTTTTTATCCGTGCATCCGTCGCGTCGCATCTTAAGTTCTCATTGGACTTTTCATTAGGGTGACACATGACTTAAATAGCAAAGGCATGGTAATGCCCAAAAAAATACCGTCACTGACCCAGAATATCTCCTATTTCTCATCTGTTTCTGAATTCCGTAGGTTTAAATTTCCAATTTACTTTGAAATACAAACTCATCACGTTTTTGTGTTGCACTCGAAAAAATCCTTCTCGTATTTTTTACTTCAAGTATCCTAAAAAATAAGGTTTCTGGTAAAATTATGCTGTTAATTTTTTTTATAATATGAAATTTGTACTATTGGTGCCATGTCACTGAATAATTAATTTAAACTCCTATCAAAATTTGTAATGTTTCAGGTAGAGATTCGATCTAGACTTTGTTTCGAATAATCTTTCCTGCAACGATCTACCTTTTTTAGTCAAATCAACGTTTCTTATACATTTCTAATGAGTAAATCTAGTGAAATCGGTTGAAGATTACCTAAAAGTAATATTGCCGACCCTAAAGAAAATACTGCCTACACTCCGTCCGCAACTGCTGCAGGGAACGTGTATGACGACGCCGAGACTCCAGTGCTGAACTTATACAAAAACTCTTTTTAAGAATTCCGCCCGCGTTTGAGCCACGAACCGCCTAACAATGATCCGAAATTACCTCTTGAATCGACGTGTGCGGGAAGTTTTCCCAACCCCTGCGAGTTTGATTTGAGCCAAAAGGGGAGTAAATGGACGCTTATTATCCAATCATTGGGTTCGACTTCACTCGAAATGCTTCCGTAGCAGTTCTCATTCTGTGTTGCACCCCGCGGTTCCTCTCTCTCCACTCCGATCGATATTGTCGTTCGGCAGAGATGTTTAAGGAGCGGCACCCCAGCTTGCTCTCTCTTTTGTCGTCTCGGATGGCGTTTCCACCTTAATCTCACAGCGTTCATCCTGTTTTCGAGCAGTTTCTCTTTCGCACAGAATGCATTACCATTTCCCAAAACTTCACAAACTGCAATAATTTATAAATCTGAGTTGTATGAATTACATGTATGCTGTGGTATTATGCATTGTGATGGTAGCTAGTCTCGCATCAAATTAGTGCGGCGCAGTGCTTCTGGTAAGCCACTGGAGACTTAACAGGACCATGAAAATGTATACTTTATCTTGCATCTATTCAAATTAATTTTGTAATTATACTCCTTGCTTTCTTTACTTTTAAATTTTTAACCATCTGTTACTTTTTAATTTTTTTAAATTCCTAAAATGTTTGCTTCATTTATTTGATTGTTAATTTGTTTTCACATAATTCATTCTGTATTCATTAAAGATTATGCGACCAGGAAATACAGAAAAGTATATATCTCACATGCTAAAATTCATGTGAAATTAGCCGATGACATTGTTCCCAGGATTCTTTCGGCTATTCAAGGAAAACTCCTTGTAGTTTGAGAACTTGATTCATTTTTGGGCTCTAGGAACTTAAAACATCCATAGTAACTGCGACACTCAAGGGTATTTTGTTTGAAACTTTGCTACTGCGCATGAAATTTGAGAAGCTTATAATCCAGTACCTTTTTTATGAAATGTAATCATTTACAATTATTATACTCTTTATTTAGTATTTCACTCATTAACTTGAAACTTATTGTGAAAACATGGAAAGATTTATTTTTAGGTCGTGAGGTATGTGATGATAACATGTTTTCTAGTTCTAATCGTAGGGTAGGGCCATGATTTCTTCATAACTTACGAATGATTATGCTCTCAGCTTCCAGTTATTTTTCCTTTTTAAATCTCAACATCTTCGCGTATTATTCCCTTATTTTTTAATTGAATACTTCTATGGTTGATTGCATATTTTTTGTAATTTTGAAAGCACAGTAATGCTGTTCAACAGTTTGTTATGCATCTCGGCGTTCAATAATTTGGATATTTGTTGATGATGTAAGACGGCATTGATAGAGAGTGAAAATTAAAAAAAATACTCCATATTTTACCTCGTCTCGCAAAACTGAGGAGTCAGTATCAAATTTGTTTAATTTGAAGTGTTACCTGTGACGAATAGTCACCATAAGGGTGCCCAAGAGTGGGAAACGTCGCAGCGAATCCCTTCAGTTTTGGATCACAGCCAAGGGCACAGATTAGATCCCGCTCACGGCGGGCATGGAAAGACTGGAGTTCATTAGCAGCTCGTTCCGTGCAGAATGAACAGTGTTCAGTATTCCCCGGGGGCGTAACCCACAAGCTAGAACTTTCGCTGGCTTGCGAATTATTACTGTGTTTAAAACAGGTTTTAGTACCAGCAATAAAATAGTTTTTTGGGAGAAGATTTTTGGCATTACCCGTAGTAGTTATTATGTGAAGTCAGCGCCGTAGCTAGGGGCTGGCCAGGCGGGCGGCTGCCAGGGGTGCAAACCTCAGGGGGGTGCACTTTGCAGTCCCACAGCCTACGGGCTGCAGCGCGCTAGGGCACAGGCAAACAAAATTAAAACATGATACTAATTCACATTTTAAAAATTTGCACTTAATTACGATAGGCGCCCCTAACTTAACACACAAAATCATTATCCGTTCTTTTACTACCCGGCACACGCCGACCAAAGCGGCCGGGCGGCGCGCCAGAAAAGTAAACTTTCAAAAGATTTTATAATGCCTAAATGAACAAACTCGTATTGTATTGTTTCCCTTCCTACATTATAGTAAGTAAGAACTAATTTTATGCTTAAATGTATGCATACCTTAAATTCTCTTTTCAAAGTTATTGTGTTGTTTCTTTTCCTTGAAAATAAGTCTTGAGGGCCCAAAATTCAAACCTTGCCAGGGGCGCTCATGACCCTAGCTGTGTGTGAAGTGACCGATAAATAGGATTCTGCAAACATTTTTGTGTGTGAAATATTTTTTGATTTATCAATAACGTTTATATACTAACATGAACATAGATAACAAACTAGTACATGGAACTACTAGTAGGGGCGTTCAGCTGGTTTTGTCATATATTGTACTGCAAACATAAATACTGTAAGTGTTGAAAATTCGGCATAAAAATGCGGCACGAGAGAAATAAAAACCTTTTAATATAGCTGAATTACGTCAATTGAGCAATGCAAGTAGAGGAAAACTTTACGCCTGTCTTCACTCTAAAATTGCTTTGAGACAATTTTTTGTTTTATCGATAAGAAACCGTTTAGCGATTGAAAAGAAAAAAATATTTAATGTTGTTGAATCAATTTTGTCTGAGTCCAACTTTTATCTCTATTCTTTCATATTTTGATGATCAAAGGAAAATTACTACTCACAGTTATATTCGCTGAAGTTTTTTTAAAACTTGCTTTTGGTCGAACCGTGGTCATTTGTTCTTGGGATTTTTTCCGTACTCATCGGATGGATGACAAATTCTCTCGAAAATTTTATGTTTTTTGCACAAGTGAAAATGCCCAGGAATTTTTTTCGAAGAATGAGTGAGTCAGCTTGTAGCTTTTAGTATGAGTTTATCTTCTTTTGTTCTGGATTGTGTGTCCATAAGCGATTCGAGATGCGAAAACTCCTCATCCGCCTTCGCCGGGACTCAAACTTGTATCCCTCGATATTGCGCGGGATGCTTTAGCCATTTAAGCTACCGAGGCCTCTTTCCTCTTTGTGGTTTTTGGTGGGCTTTAAAGGAGCTAGATGTTTCCCAACTTCCGCGCATACAATGCCATGGGGACAGTCGAATCGTGCGCCCTGCGCCACCGTCCACGAGGCTAAAGCCAAAAATTGAACACGAAGGTGTTTGCTTTTAGGCAATTTTGAGAAATACCACGAACTAGCTGTGGTATTACTTTAACTATTAAAGTTTTTTCTTAGTAATACTGCGGCTAGTTTGCAGTATTCTCAGTGATCAGTGAATCCTAGCTTTTTTCATATAAAAGCTCCTGATAGAAATACGTAGATATGCATACGATGTACTCAAACGGTGTCCTAGTAAGAAAGAGGCTCTTTATATTTGTAGTAATAATAAATATATTAGTTAATGGATATATATTGACTTAGAATGGATCCTATGTTGTTTATTCGTAACAATTTTAGCTTTTTTTCGCTGGAAACTCGATCTTGGCTTAAGTGGTCTTGGTAACAGCAGTGCGAGATCAGCTGGGACGGGATACTAAAGATTATTCGATAGCAGGTGGGGAATACGGAACCTACGGTCTCTCCACGATTTAGTCCAGCCCTTTTTTCCGAATCTTTAACGTTTCTGTCGCAATTGTCCATTCAGAGAAGAATTCCAGTCGGTCGACGTGGAAACTGCTAGACCAACCCATCCCTGCTTGTTGAAGTGGGAGAGAGGGAGGAGGGCACTTCAATGGGATCATTTTAATTGGGCGGAATGGTTGAAGATAACAACGGTCGTCAGGGATGGGATTTTCTGAGGGGAAAAGGGAGAAGTGGGGGAGGATGGGAATGGGAGGGGGGAGAGGGGATAGAAAGACGTTTTGGGGAGATTGGGAGGGATATGACATCGAAACCTCTCCCATCTGCAAAGCGAATGTTACAATCCCGACCACTAATGCCTTGTCCTCCTGGCTAGCTTTTAAGCCGGGGATCTGCTTGGAGTGGTTTCTCGAGTGACGACACTCTAATCTCAGGATAAGAGTTCGATTCTCTAAATTTCTCTCAACGATAGAGAGAATGTTACCACCTTCCTTTGTTCGCCTATCTTTTTTCTCAATATTAGGGTTGGTGTGGCTGCTGTTAGTATTGGCTTTCAGTCCCGAGGGTCAGAGTTAGATTGTCTAGGTCACCGTCAATGAAAGAATGAATGGTGATCAGGTTGGTGTGCTGGCTAGGCCCGAGTGTGTAGAGACCAGGGTCATCGGGCCCATGGCCCAACCCGAAGGCCCTGGTTTCCACCCTTCCTTCCATTCCCTTTACAACCGATCCAACTGTACTCAATGGCTTAAGAATAAATCAATTTGTAATTTTCCACACTTTTTTGATAAATTGACCGATTTTGATGTCACAACATCGTCATCGGAGTTTGTCTACATGTTCAAGTACATATGGCGTCATAATTTATAGGATGGGATATGGGGGAGGGGTTGAAGGGAAAGGATCTTTGGGAGGAGGAAAAAATTAGGTCTGTTATACAACACAAGGACATCATACGTAAGGGAAAGCATAAAAACCAAGTGAAAGATTTAAAGATAAAGGGATAGGGATGGTAAAAAGGGGGGACAATTTTTCCGACACCATGCCATTTAACACTTTCTGGGTACACATTTTAAAGGCTGAAACAATTAAAATATTTTTTTAAGTATCAAGCTTAACACTTTTTCACAAAAATATAAAATAGAAGGTTTAAAATTGGAAGAGTGCTTCGACTCTAGCAGGTGTGTAGCAAAAACAGACTAAGAACGTTTTTTTATGTTTTGAATGTTCAGTCATTCTGGTCTTGATTTGCGGCCAGTTTGACCATTTCAGAAACAATTGCAGCCGGAAGAATTACATTTGAGCTAGTAAGCCTCGCTTTGCTTTTTTTCGAACTGTCACAAGAATATTTTGAATTAAAAATATGTTAGCCAATGGTCACAGGATTATAAAAACAAATGTTAAAATTGTCCTCAAGCAATACTCTTCTTAGTTTGCAACTTAAATGCGTAGTAAAAGGCAACTTGCGCCATATTTTGGGTTTGTCCGGGGAAGTGGGGGAAAGGGAATTGAATATGGATTTTTTTCCACTCCTTTCCGTCCCTCGTATCCTCCACGCTGTCATTACTCCCTCATGCATTCATGCACTCTCCTTTCTTTCTTCTTTTTCTTTCTCCTTCTCTTTCCTCCCTTATCACAACATCGTCTGCATAAATGCCGGACCACAGAGCCAAGTTTTGAACCTTTTCGGTCATTACGTCCATCACTACGTTGAAGAGGTAGAGACCCCTTCGACCCCTAGTGTAACCCGACTGTCACCGGAAACTTTTCTGTCACACCAGCACAGAGTCATACTTTTGTGTATACTCCACCATACATATTCTTTACTAATCTGACATATTTATCTGGTATTCCCTTCACTCTCAAACTTCTCCATATCACCTCTCTCGGCACTGTATCGTATGCTTTCTACAGATCTATGCACACGAGATGAAGATCTCTTTGCTTCTCACCATACTTTTCACTCAGCTACCTTAAGACAAACAGAGCGTCTGTCATTCCTATGCTTGACATAAACCCAAACTGGTTACTTGAGATGGTCATTTCCTCTCTGATCCTCCTGTCCATGATCCGTTCCCAGACCTTCATTGTGTGCGTCATTAACTTTATCTGACTACAATTCCTGCAATCTGTAATATCCCCCTTCCCTTCATATTTAGGCACCATCGCGCTCTCTCCAAGCCTCAGGCATCCTTTCCTCATCATATACCTTCCCAATTATGTCCCATAGCAGGTCTATTCCATTTTCTCCCAAAACTCTCCAAGCCTCCACAGGGAGGCTTGTGACCCTCATGACTTGTAAAAATTGTAAGTAAAATTGAAATTATTTGCTATTTA
The DNA here is from genome assembly GCA_963573305.1 of Pyrrhosoma nymphula. Lineage (NCBI taxonomy): Eukaryota > Metazoa > Arthropoda > Insecta > Odonata > Coenagrionidae > Pyrrhosoma > Pyrrhosoma nymphula. Next base: position 98,773,345 of record OY754329.1, read on the forward strand.
AAAAATATTTTTATTGGTTATGGATGAATAAAAAGTTTCTACATGGAACTGAATATATCAAAAACCCTTATCGTACAGTTAAAAAAATTGAAGCAATGATAAATAAGTGGAGTCTGACAGACCCCCTAGCGCCTACTTAAGGGTTATACTATAATCAGCCTGTTATTACTGGCGCACTAGCCGTGGAAACGCCAGAAAGTCAAGAATACTAAACTGAAAAATAAACAACCATATCCAAGCCACATACTGCGCATGCGTTGGCGTCTTTGAACCGTGAACATGAAAGGTAAGACTGGTTTAACTTATAAGTTGACGGTTTACGTTCACGGTTGACACTTTCACGCAGGCATAAACACCACCGTAAACACCAGTGTATTGAACTTGCAGTCGAAGTTAAAGTTCGCGTTGAACCATTTGTAAACTGCCCTTAACAGTGTCATCGTCAATAGCCTTCTTGAATAAAGTAGTGGAATTAAAAATTGTATGGAATAGTGCAAAGTGTCAACATGATGAAAGTTTCAGAACTCTCCACGGATACGCCTGAATCTGTCATTTTTATGGCTGCTAAGGTTCTATATATTGGAGCTGGGAGACAGCTTCTAAAGAAGGGCCATGATTATACGTTTATTTGCGGCGTAGGCTCGTTCAGACAGCCAGTTATTTTCTTGAGTTGCGAATAATAATTGCAGTAAATGATTTAGTTGTTTTAAGAGTGTCCGGGCGAGTAAAGTTGAGCGTTTGGGTTCAAGATGGACAGACAATATGTTGACCGTGCTCTTATTTATAAAGATATCACAAATATTGCAAATTTTTATCAGAGAAAATTGAAGATGAAATACAAGGTGATCGAAGGCGGCTATGAGTTAGAAAGTGAGTGGTTTGGAGACATTTTCTGGGAGATTCAAGTGGCATTTTCATAGAACTAGAATTAGAAGATCGAGCAAAATACTTTGAACACAATCGGTATGCCTGTAAATAATTTTAATCTCCCGCTAAGCAATGTTGCATCTCGAATTCAACTAAGAGATACTCAAATGCGCTGTGATGTTCTAGTGTTCATATTCCAAATCGATTCCTGTAGGGAATTGAATGGTTTGAGGCGTAACTTTGTGAAATTGCTTCATATCGGAATGAAAAAAACTTTGTAAATTTCACATGAGTAAGTTTAATACGACCAGTTTCATCGCTTGAGCGACATCTTACCATATTTGTACCTGAAGATGTCGCTCAAGCGATGAAACTGGTCGTATTAAACTTACTCATGTGAAATTTACAAAGTTTTTTTCATTCCGACCTGTAGGGAATGTTTATCAAAAAAGCGAATTGTCACATTTTCATTCCAGCTTGGTATTCTGACCACTGATGAACTCCACTTTACAAACGTGTCCAGACGTGTCCGGACGCAGTACTCTTGGCACAACGCAGGGAGAAGCGCAGGGAAAAACAGACCCGCGTGACGACGGCTCCATGCCCGCCCCGCTAGGTGGCGTCCCAAACCGAACGGCTCGCGTTTTTCTTTCGACGCAAAAGGTTATCGGGCAATAGGGTCGAGGGTGTACGCTGTCCTCCAAGAAATGGTCCGTTTGCAATTTCTGTCAGCGCCCTTTGGAAAGGGAAAGTAAAATGTTGGATTGCGAAGGATTGGTCGCGGGGGTGGAGGGGTGCGTGGGACGGAGAAAGTTAAAAAGCAATCGATTTGCTGGAGAAAGTAACGCGGTAGGGAGGAGGAGGAGGAAGATGTCTGAGGAAAGTGGAGAGAGGAGGGTCTTAATTAAAAGGCGACCGAGTGCGCGGAATGTTTTAATCACGGGCCCCTTTTGACACATAATAACTGCGATGCGAATCAACTGTTGCTGTATTCCTCCCCCTTATCCTATACCTCGAACTTTGATGGTTTTTCTTTCAAAATTTAATGACTTAACATTAATTAAGAGACCTTTGAGAAATTCTTGATGAGTTTTTTATCCCGTGTATTAATTTGATGATAAAGGTGCTGATTGGAATAATTTTGTTTTTATTCATGGGTTTACTTGAAATTTCGTATGCGACCAGATAATTTGGTTATTCGCGAGTCTTGAAGGTAAAAGAGCCTGAATACAATTTGCACTTCTTTCGTTTATCCCTGGTAAATATCATTTAATCGATCAGCATTATGCGTGCGTTGATTGGAAATTGCGTTGATTGGAGAAAGGTGGAGCTATTTTATTTTCATCTCAGGGTGGAGTTTATTAATTTTTCAATTTACTAAATATATCAATTCAATCGTAGTTGCTTCTTTGATGAAGACCAGGATGGTAGGTACTGGCCGAAAATTTGGAAAATTACACGTGTGAGTGTCCTTTCTTTTGTGTTCTATTTCACCATGCCATAACTAGTGGCTTCATATATTTATATCTGTGATTCTCCTGTGAACGTATTAACATATTCTAAGAAATAAAATATCCCATGTTTATAAAAGCCTTGGGTGTATAGGAAAAGATCTTCGGCCTTAATTTCTTGTAATTCTCATTATTGAGGAATAAAGATTAAAGGATAAAACTGCTGGTTCCTAAAAACCCTATTAGTGAGAGTCACAGTGAGGGTATCACATTTCTTGGTCATCGAGCTTTTGGCTGCTTTTTTCATTGAATAGGGAGTTGATATGTTGTACAAACGTTTTCAGCGCATGGCACACTTACACGCACATTTTGCTTGGTAAGACGGTTTGTGCTATCATGAAGATGGCCTCAGCTGGACCGACTTATTTAGCTGTATACACACTGGGGAAAGGTAAATGGCATTGTAAGGCACCGTTATGTAATTTTTGGCTAATTGCCTCTAGACCAACATTAGAACTGCAATGTTACCCTCTCCTCTAAAAGCCCTTGGTCTTTCTACAGTGTAAATGTCATAGGTTATCTAGCTATTACAATTTTTACATAACCTGAAAAAATTACTTTCTCAGGTATTCGACTGCCGGTATGTCACAACCACCAGTGGAATGTTCGAGGCACTATGTAACCACATAAAATACAGCACAAACAAAGGGAACATTAGGTAAGTACCTTAGGCATAACTGCTTAGCTACAATTCTTTATTTTCTTCCAAATTAATGTCCTATCTTCTAAGTCGTGGGTTTAAATTCGTGTGACCTACGGTAAAATTTTCCTTTAAATAATATAGTGAAAATTGCGTTTAATTTTATTTAACGATTATATCGAAATAGGTCTAAATTTATTCGGCTCATATTTTGATAAAATAGGCTACTGGAAAGCTGTAATGTAAGTTTTGTGAAAGTAACGGTTCTAACACAGCAGTTATGTAAAATTCTGTCAGAAAATTCTTCCTTGGGCTATATGAATGAGGTAGTTCGCGTTTTAATTCTGTTTCTTCTTTTTTTGTACGTGCTCTTTGGTATTCCTCTTAGGTTTAGAGTGCATTGCATCTTTCTCATTGTATGATTGGAAAATGGAATGGAAAAAATTGATTTCTTTACCATTTTTGTACTGGTAGATGCCACACTATTTCAAGTCACTGGTTACCATAATATAAGGATGCCTTTCTTCCAAGTCATGTGATTTGGCAGATTTTGGCCTATTGCATGCATTTATGCTTTTCATTGATATTCAAAGGATTATGACGTAGAATATCCGTTGTTATTAGTAAATATTTACCTAGCAAACTTCATGATTCCCTTGAGAATACCATGGACTTCGGAGTTATCAATCTACTCTGTCCATGTACTGTCTTGAAATTTGTTGCTTATAGACTATTGACTTCAAAGCTTTCCCTGAGGGAAATATATTTTCTTCACTTCCTCTATCCGAATATTCCCGAAAATAATTTGTTCTTCTTTTGACTTTATAGCCATTAATTTCTCTGATCTGTCGCCAAGCTTTGCTTTCTCGCATCTCCTTGCTCAGAAACGGGCGTCCACGTTGTTACGCTCCATCATAAATTTTGAAGATTTGAGATTTTAGAAAATCTGTTTCTGAAAAGTAAAAATTTCTCGTTAGTCATTATGTCTTTCTTAGTCATCCTCTCTTTCTTTTTCCAGCATTCTTTTCGTTGAAACTTTTTCTTTACTTCATCCTCTTGCTTCTCCTGTTTTGCACGGTAGCGTTAGCCCGATAACTACCTCCTGGGTGATTCCACGCAAACTCAACCTAATGGTCGTACACTCGTGACTCGACCATCTTCGATTCTCACGATGTTTGGCACAAAACTAAGAATATGACAGGAAAAGAACTTGTGCAAAATGTTAGCCATTAATGTAAATAAATGTTAAACATTTAGCGCTTCGAACATCTTATTTTTGCGCTAAATGACGTGCTGCAGCTCCTGACTATGACTTCAAAAAATGTCGGTCTAATGGTCGGATTTCGAATGTAATAACATTTTCGTAATAATAAGGCAACATTCTGAGTCCGAGCTCTTAGATGAGTCAAATAGTACCTAGTTTTTGAAAATCTGATCCATATATAGGGCTTAATTACTCATTTCTTATTTATTAGATTTTTTCGTATCATAGTCTTTTTTGTGCCAAAAATCGTTAGCATGGAAGATTGTTAAGGTATAGTTAAGTTTGCGTGGAATCGCCTTAGAAGACATTCCCTTCAAGTTTTATAATGATAGCTTTCCTAACCTCTAAGTCTGATAGACAGTGTGTAAAGATATTTGATAATTGTGAATCAGGAAATTCGACTCATTGTTCAGTTCTAAATTTCTTTAATGACTTATGAAGGGCCCATTTACTGCTGTTACGTCCAGTGCGACATGCGCAATGGGAATCTTTCTGTCTACTGTTTTTGCGTCACTCAATAAATTCGTACTTTCAATTTTCCACATTCTTTTATTCCCAATCCTTGTGGTTTGGGCAATAACTGTCATAATCAAGGCAATATAAGTAGTGGTTGTTCGTCCCATGTACGTCGACTCAAAAGGGAAAGAGAGGTGGGTAAGTTTGTTTTTCAAGGCGAATGGTGGTGAAGAGGAAGCGGTCAATGTACCACTTTTACTGAGAATAGAACCACGGACCTTTGAGAGCTTTTCTATCACGCATCTGCGCTAAACTGTTGCAATTTATTTTGCGCTTAGCTTGTTCCCGACATATTTGTGACGTCATATGCGCCAAGCAGATTCTAACACATCTTCACCGCAGTTCGTTTTCATTAGCGTGTGCACTTGCAGGAAAAACTTGCTTGCTTGGAGACGAAACTGTGAGCTGAGAAATATGTAGCAGTAGATACGGGAAGACCTAAATGTTTAAGGATAACTGTGATGATTACTGGAGAAAAATGAATTATTTTTCGAATTTTTGTCTATCAAGAGATGAGTTTGAACACTTATGTAAAGGAGTTGAATATCTTCCCGCTATTTTGTTAATACTTCAGTGCAGATCGTGCCAATCTTCAACTTGAGTGTTCACTCGTGTCTTTCCATCTGCTACGATGAGCGCTAATCTGCGCAAGGTGATTGGAAAGGACCCTTTTTTCTTTCCGGGCAAATGCGCAGACCACCACGCTACCCAATCCTCCAAATTCCTGCGGCAATTTTTTGAAGATCCAAGGGAACTAGATGTTATACCTAGTACATTAGTGGTCTTTGCATTGACAGGGCAAGCAAAAGGTCTGTGGTTCGATTCCCGGTCTGGTGGATGTTTTTTTTCTCCTGGCAATTTTCACGCATTTCATCGCCTTGATTGAACAGGATGAAAATAATCATTAGCACCTCCTCTTTAGCTTTTAAGTTTTCTCACTCGCTACCACTTAACTTGTAGGGACAAACTTCCTCACCTTTCCTTCTCTCTTGAGTTGAAGGGAGCTTTCCATTCGCTCTAGTTTGATGCTTACTTAGCAACACGACAGCGTACTTACTTTCCACTCGTTTCAGACCCTTCGCATTAGGCAGCGCCCTTCAAAATAGAGAACGGAGTTGATGTGGGCTAGACAATAAAATAACTTCGATAATCGAATTCACGATTGCTGTTGTTGTTTCAATTTTCGGTAAAGGCACCAAACGTGGATAATTTAAACCTTTTAATTATTATGTGGTAAAGAAAGCTCGCGCTTTTAAACACGTATTTTGACCAAATTCGATCCCTTTTCCTAAAATATTCGTCCGTGACAACTGTAAACTTGCAGGATACCACCTAGCAGGTAATAGATCTTTACGCCTGCGCACATCCTTCCATTCATGGTCGTTCTTGTGCGTTGTTGTGTTCCAATCTCCACCAGCTTCAACGCCTTGAATATAAAGTTCCCGAAGTACATATCTAAGAACAACAACCACTTCTTAATGTTCCCTTGATAATGACAGTTACAATCGAAATCGTGGTCGGGAATGACAGAGATTGGAAATTACGGAGTACGATTTTATTGTGCTGAGTACATGATTTCCAAAACGTTACGCCGAAAATCTTTGCTTTTATCTGTTTGCATCGTACATACCATGTCTTAATTGATAATATGGTAAACAGGTCAGCCATCACTGTGTTTCCTCAGAGGACAGACGGTCGTCACGACTTCCGCGTCTGGAACCCTCAACTCATATCTTACGCTGGATACAAGCACCCCGACGGCTCTGGCAGAATCATAGGAGACCCGCTCAACGTTGAGTTCACGGAGGTGAGTGTCTTGAGGCGCTTGGGGCTGACGCCCTCGTTTATATCATTTCGTTCCTTGCTTACTTCAACTAATTCATTTGGGGTTCTACCAATTGATTTTTTATGATGCGTCATTGCATGGGCCCTACCTAAATCTACTCCTGGGCCGTCCCCGTTAACTTTCCTGAGTACGCTTATTTTTTTCCCTGGACCAAGTCTCAATTTTGCTCCAAAAGTCCTCTGCCCCCTTCATGTCGTCCCAATTTCCTATTCTCCTCTTTTGTCTTCCCGTATCACTCATCACTCTGTTCAACATGATCAGTATAATCTCACCACGTCCTCGTTCATTTAAGCTGTCTTCTCCAAGTCTCCGCCCTCAACTCCCTTTCCCCTCCCGTAAACAGCAGTCTCTCCTACCTTCTCCTCACCTCTATTACAAAAGTCTACCTACAGTTAACCACCTGCGCAGAAATATACGTAAATATCGAACTCGTCTTCTCCAATTGACTGTCTTTTATCTTAAAATTCGTTTGTATTTCTTGCTGCCTATAACAGTCTCTCCTACCTTTTCCTCACCTCTATTACAAAAGCCTACCTAGAGCTAACTACCTGTGAAGGCATATATGTACGTAAATATTTAAGTCTTCTTCTCCAATTGACTTTTATCTTAAAATTTATCTGATCTAGCACTGCTCGCATTAGTAGCAGCTGATGGACTAATTTAGCCTTCAAATTTATTTCCTAAATTGGCATTTCTTGTGACGTTGTCTGTTTAGCAGTTGGGTTTCTTGGTTGTTGACTGGCTTGAATGGAATTATTTCACATTTAATGAGATTTCTGAGATTTCTCTATGCTGTTGCTCCGCATAGAGGAGTTCTTATTATTTTAGGTCATAGTATTCTTTCAGTACTCTAAAAATAATTTTGTTTGCTTGTCTTGATGGTACTTGTAGAACCCAATAAAATATAAATTTCATGTGCCCTTAAAACTGGCTGAGGATTTTAAGCATATCCTTTTGGTTCTGCGAACCTCGTATCGTCGTAAAACCTCCGTGATCTTTTTATTTCCAGGTCTGCATGAAGTTGGGATGGAGAGGCAAAGGTGGTCGCTTCGACATCCTCCCGTTGGTTCTCTCGGCAAACGGGCATGACCCCGACTATTTTGACCTGCCGCTGGACATTGTGATGGAAGTGCCCTTGACGCACCCTACGTGAGTAGTGCACTAAAGTTGCTGCTGGAGGAATATCCTGCCCGAAATCGAATAACTACTACTTATGGCGTTTTTTGAGGATTTCCAAACATTTAGTACCTATAGGTTTTATAGATCCTCCAGCACTGCTGTCCGGTAGTAGCAAAACTTGGTGGCAGTCACCTGCTCATAGCGTGACGTCAAGGAGAGGACAGCCCATGTTAGGCTACTCTTCCAACGTAAATTAATTTAACTGGAGAGAGTGGGGAAGTGTAAGCAGCGCGTTCATGACTATGTCTGTGATGAAGAACGATGCAGCATCAAAATACACTGCTTTTATTTACTGCCCATCGAAGTAGATCATCTAAACGATTGGATCAAGAGCCACAGAGAGCTAGAAAGTTTATGTGAATGACAGATTGAGCATTTTTAAGTTGCCAACGAAGGGTTGAAGCCTTAGGAACCCTGGCAGTCAAATGCTGACACCAGCACCTTACCATACGAAACTAATAGTAGTTTGTATTCATTGGACTCCACTCAAAAGTGTCTTCTGCGCATCTGCCGCCATGTTTCGCTACCACTGTACTATACCTTGGTTGTTTAGCTCAAAATGAACCTGACTTAAGTGCATGGTGGAAATTGCTGTATATTCTGTCCTAACTGTTGTCAGAGTCACATTTTAAGTAGAAATAGTTGTGAATTGTCTAAAGAATTGTGCTCAGTTAGCTTCTGTTTTTAATTACGACGAGAACTAGTATATTATTTACGGCCTGAACTAGAGTATCGTTACTTTATTAAATGCATAATTCTGTTACAGAAAATAGAACCTCTTTTCTGACGAGTGGGTTATATTAAAAAGGAATTCGGTTGACTTTTGAAAAATGAAGATATTTGGTTCTACTGATGCTTTCATGCATTTGTGCGTTATTCTAGTGTGTTTTTGGGTTAAAATAAGTTTTCTAAAGAGCCGAAAAATTTAACCGTTGTTTCGAAATCATTGACACATTGGTCAGACTTTCCATACCGTTGACAGGGAGAGAGAGAACAAGACTAAACAGCAGTGGATTCGGCGTCCCCATCCCCGACTTTGCCGCTAAAGGTTGTGTCGTTTTCCTACTAGTTTTCCTGATTTTTTAGGAGAGTTTATTGATATTTTGTATCAATTAACGATAGATTCTTGCGTATTATATTAAAAGTAAAATACAGGTGCATAAAATGCCAAAAATATACTCAGACATTGTGCCCGACGTTTAGTCGAAGTTCCCTGTCTCTTTGAAGAAATATTAGACTAATTGAGGTTGCCAGAGACGACAAAAGGCATGCGAACACCTTTAACTTTTTTTTAACGTTGCTGGTATCACCAGCGCAAGAGTGAGTTCAGATCAAAGTGATCAAGTCGTAAGATGTCTATTATTAAGCTGTCATGGAATCTAATCATGGGCATCTCTTTGTAATAGTTGATATTAAAATTATTTTACGGTATTTTAATGACGTTAAACTCCACCTATTGGGGTTTCCTAAGTTCTGATTTAATGCTGTCGACCTACAAAATGCGTTTGTTGTTTTATTGTTAACTTTTTTTCTGAAATAATATCAACTTTTCACTAGTGGCCAACAAACGGAAAGATAAAATGAAATTTATTTGTTAATCCGATATGCTGGTATCTTTGGCGATCTTCAATAGGTAGGTATTGATTTTTGTTTTATTTTGAAAAAATTCCGTGAGTTCAAAATTAAATTAGTTTGAGACACTGATGGAGAGTGGTCAAATAATGTCCTGCGTACTGTTTTAAGAGAGCGGAGGTAAAAATGGGCAAAAAAGTGCGTTACGTCGTTTACGGACTACTAGTAATATTGTACTTTTCTTGGTGAAGTTCTTAGAAAATATTTTGCGCATTGCGTTGAAAATATTTTGCGCATATTGCGTTGAAATGAAAAAAAATATTTAAGTCTAACAAGTGTTTCTTGGCTTGCCGCATAGAATGCCCGAGGGGCAACGATTTTAGCCTTAGCTACGAGTTAATCCACTCCAATAACTACCCATCCCGGTTTGGTTCGGGTTTAATTAATTAAAGTGCCTTCGCCGTGCTGCTTTCACTGAGCAAACTTTTACACGGATAACAGATTAAGGCTTTCTAAAAAGGAATTGAATGTTTAGCGGATTGCGGAGTGGTATTGTTCTCCATTAGGTTATTTTTCTAATTTTACTTTAATCTTGGTGAGAGATTGGCACGCTCTGAAAGCAGCCTCATCAGTTTAATGTAATCAGTACCGCGCGTGTTGATATATACGAGGTTAAAGTTAGCAATAACTGCAATTTTAGGATAATAATTTATCTTAGCGTCTTTTAGTTTAGGAACAAACGGCTTGTTTATTTGATGAATTTACAGCCGAGCTCATTGCATTTGCAAAACTTGGCGTTCTAATCGAATTTCTTTTCTCTTATTCTTTATTTTTTTCTTATCTCAGAAAACTGTAAAACCTTCGGTAGATATTGAAATTAGCAGTATCTATACCAATCACTTTTAGGTGTGGCGTTGGATCTTTCTCATATGAGTTCCTTTTGAGAGGAAAATTTAAGGTAGTTGTGGTAATTTAAAATTCTTACTTAAAAGTTGCTTAAAACTTCGCTGTACATTCATGCTGTAAATTTGTCGCTAAAAATGCATGGAAAATTAGAACCTGTTTTTATAATAAACTAGAAACTAACGCAAGCTATATATCATCCTAGTTTTCTTGTATTTCAATACACAATCAGAGCATGCTAAGAGTACGACAGTTAATTTTGTTGGATATTATTAGTGTTCACCATGTAAAATATATGATTGGATATTTTGGTATTTTAAAGCAGGTATTAAATGTCGGCACGCCATTATTTATGCTATAGGCTTATGCTATAGAACTATGACCCAGGAACAAGTTTTTTTCCTATGAAGTACTTTAACTGAATGTACTATACTTACGCCTTTAGTACCCAATCAATTGGGGAAATTATGTGCTGTTTTCAGTGAGTAAAAAAAATAAGTTTTTTCTTCCGAAGATCATAAAAAACGTGATACGAATACAATCTCACGAGTTAATAAAATCTTACGTTAGATGGCCTCGTACTCTCACCCCCCCCCCCTCCCCCTATGTAAGATGAGCCCAATCCCTTGCCCCCTTAAAACCTCATTATTACGTATTACTTTTATGGCCTATTGCCGAAATAATGCCTCGCGCGCCGTCTATTGACTATTTCTGACGTTTTTGATGCTTTAAATAAAAATCCCTCCCGTCGTCTCTTTGCAGGTACGAATGGTTCGAGGACCTTCAGCTCCGCTGGTACGCCCTTCCTGCTGTCTCGGGGATGCTCTTCGACGTCGGAGGACTCGAATTTCCGGCGTGTCCTTTCAACGGGTGGTACATGAGCACGGAGATAGGGTGCCGGGATCTTTGTGACGTCAACCGCTACAACCTTATCGAGGTAATGGGGGAGTGCGCGTCCCAGTAAGAATGATACATCCGCCGTCGCCGAACTGCACGGAACTGATGATACTGGTTCACTCCCCTCCTCAATGTGTTTTCCCTTCAAGGAATGAGATACTCATAATGCCTGTTGCCCACGCGAAAATTTTCGGTGAAACACTTAACAAAATGTGTCCCAATTTCAGGGAAAGAATTTTTTTAATGGATTTCACATGAACATATTTTTGCTGAGAATTTTAATCTTAGCGATAGGCATGAAAAACAACTGCATGTGACCTTGCATGATATTTCGGATTAAATGGCGAGAAGTGGTGATTTTTTTCTCGGTTTAGGCTTAAATCACGGCTTCTCAGGTAGATGTTTTGCCTTGGGATAGCATTCAATCTTCAATTTTAAAATATTTTGTCATTTAATTGAATATATATAATTTGGGTTCGCAAAGTATGTGATTAGATTAATGTTTAGATTAATACAAAAGTGAATTATTTATTTATGGTGCCATCTTTAATACTTTTCTGGTGAGTTCGAAAACGGATGCCGTAAATTGAGCATTCTAAATTTCTCTTGTGGTGAAATCGCACGCTCACGCTTTTAAAGCATCGATTCGAGCGTTTTGCTGTAACCGTTTACTTAGGTGTTATGAATAAAATGCGTTTGTTTGATCAATTTATTAATGTGGTATATCTATAATTTAACTGCCAACTATGATAGATGATTTAAATCTGAAATCTATCTATTCATTCTGGTTCGAAGGATTAATATTTGTCTTTTTACTAGCGCAAACATTTTATAAAAAAACTATTATTATTGTAGAATTGGCCGTCCAATGAGGTCATTTCCTAAATCGTATTTTTCACGAAAATGCTTTCTGTTTTTCCAGTGCAGTTTAAAAACTGTGATCTAGTACTAACAAAATGATGATACGATTTTTTAATGACGAAAGTAAAATTCATATGATTTAAAACCATGTATTAGAGTTGTTAGACTGCATCTCTGTGCTCACAGCAAAATTTGACTATACATATATTGGTGGTAAAGTTTGAAAATTTAATCTGTCTCTCTGTGTCTGTGTAATTACCAAAATCATAAAAACGTAACACATTACGAGTATTAGAATAAACCGTGTAAAAAAGAATAGTGCATAAACACATAAGCTCACAGATCACACAAAGTCAGGTGTAAACATATTTTGTATTATAATACAGTAGGTGCACATGAATATAATACATATAATATATTTATAGATAATATTTAATTACCTTTATTGATAAACAACGATTCTAAAACTGTGCAATTATTTTGTATATTCTGTGAATCATTAAGAGTTTTCTAATATGGTCCCGCAAAGTCCATTATTGGACTTGTCAGCAGGTGCCATATTTTATACAATTTATATTTATCTATCACAGGATTTAACCTAGTCTTCAGTTTTCATGGCTGTTTCTCTGTTATTTAAATACTGTAATTTTTTGGAGAACTATGTTTTTACCTTAGATTTAAGCGTACTCATATTTTTAAATACTTTTCATATCACTTGGCAACTTATTTAAGGTGCTTGGTATTAAAACACACGTTGTTTTTCTCCCTAATTCGTTGTAAAATTTTGGTACATGAAGCAAATTTTGATTTCTTGTTTTTACTTTATCTTTAATCTCCCCAAAGACATAATCTTTCGACTTATAGTAATTATCCAAAATTATTATTATGTGGATGTGAGAGAATAATGTTTGTAATGGTAAGATATTTAGATCTTTTTACATTGCTGCTACTTTCTAGCGGCGATTAATAATATTTGCTGCAAAGTTTATAATCTTTATTTTCACCCAAATATGTCCTTCACTTTTTCAGACTGTCGCTCAACACATGGGATTAGACACAAGGACGCCAGTTACCTTGTGGAAGGACAAAGCGATGGTGGAGGTGAACGTCGCTGTTTTACACAGCTTTCAGGTAAGTTAGGTGTAGTACATGTCAGCGATATTTGTGTTTCCCTCATCTATTAATAACGCTGCGAAGAATGTGCTGCTGTGGCATTGATAGATTTCGCCGCCTCTATGTGATCACCGTTTTAACCCTCTCTGCTATTCGTCATTAATTTTCCTGTGCCAATGAGAATATGAATTTTATTTCCATATTCTTTTCCCAATAGCATACTATGTAGCGTATTGGTCATTTATGGGTTCAGAGCATTCAATAAATAAGAAAATAAATATAATTTTCCCGAACAAGAGAGGTAGTGTGTAAATATTCTCTTAGAATCATTTCCGTGTCGCGTAAATCAAAATCTTTCATAAATAAATTATTATCAATTTTTATGGTAAAAGTTTTATGAGTTAATTTTATATGAAGGAAATCAAGTATATTCCATAAATGCATTATAAATGTTAGTTTTAACGCGAATGTTTGATTGTGAGAGAGCACAGGTTAATAAATTAGTAATTTCATGACTGATTTTGTGTAACCATTTACGGTTTTACGAAAATATTATCGCAAGCGATATAACTTTCCATTTTCGCCCCCCGGTTGCGCCTGCTACCCCAAGGTAGCGGGTTCGACTTCCATCTGGGTGGATTTTTAACCACCCACGACGTATTTGTGTGTATTCGATTCGTAAGTTTCACCCAGGACTCGGCGTGAAAAAATAATTTTCGAGGCAATTGATAATAAATACAAAATGAATAAGATATAAGTTTGAATAAATGTTGGTGGCATTGGAAATTTTCTGCAGCTCTAAACATTTCGCCCTCAGTCACGGAACGTCACGATCGTCGATCACCACACAGCTTCGGAATCGTTTATGAAGCACGTGGAGAACGAGGCGCGCTTGAGGAAAGGCTGCCCAGCTGATTGGGTGTGGATCGTCCCTCCGCTCTCCTCCTCTGCCACCCCGGTGTTCCACCAGGAGATGGCCCTGTACTTCCTCAAGCCTTCATACGAATATCAGGTATTTGTACGAGCAATTACAAAATCTCTGCGCTCTTGTCCAGTGCCTGTCAAACACCCGGTGTATTTGTCGAGTTAAATCCCTGTGACGCATGATAAGCCGTCATCCCATTCCGTTGAATGCCTCTCTTAATTATATGCCTTGCGTAACTTTAATTCACACGCAATTACTAATCTAAGCGTTCTTATCCAGTGTTTGTGAAACACCCAGTGCAGTTGTCAGGTTAAATCCCGATAGTACATGATATACTGGAATTCCATTGATTTGAATGCCTAATGTAGCTTTAATAAACTCGCGATTACAAATCTATGCGTTCTTATCCAAGGTTTGTGAAACACCCATTGCAGCTGACAGGTTTAAATCTCTGCATTACATGGTACACTCAGATTTCAATGGGTTTAATGCCTTTACCAAACTCTATGCCATTAGTAACTTTAATGTTAGACGTCGTGAATGGAGGACATAAAAAATTGAAACAACTCGAGTACTAATGAGAATAACTTTTCCTAGGCCAAATAAACTGGAACAAAGCGTTTCTTTGAGACAGTCGTGAAACGCGCTAATGAAAAGCGTTTTTAATTATCCCAAGAAGCTGAGCAAATGGCATACCTGAGGTGTAAATAGATTAGTAAAAGATTGTAAACATCAGGCTTGTTGTCAAAATTACAAGGAATGAAAGGCAATCGTACAAATGTGAGAATCTCTTCGGTGACCGGGTTCTATTTATAGAGGAATTCGTTGACTTTTTGCGTGTGCCATCGATGTTTACTGCTTCTTGGAATTCATAACGTAGAACTTGAATAATTTAAGTTTTTTGTGAAAATATGAATTATTTATTAATTTCCGCATAAAAAACTACTACTGGTATTTTTACCACATTTAACACTAGTGTGAAATACATAATTAATACCATAAATTCTGTTGCAGTCGCCTAAAGGGGACGCAGCCTAACTCGCCTCAAATCTTTATTTGAAACATCGTCAGTAAAAAGTGGGAATGTGTCATTGGCATTTGACTGATTTCAATTAATGTTTACCGATGATGGTGATAGAGATTACATTCCCATTGGTCATCGGTGAAGCACGGCCATTTACTGTGTTTCAATATCGACTGATTTCTGCACGAGTTTATCGTTTGTCCCTTTCCATTGGTTTAGGAGCCCGCGTGGAAGACACATATCTGGAAGAAGGGGCGGGAGCTGGGCAAGAGTGGGAAGAAGCCACGGAGGAAGTTCCACTTCAAGCAAATTGCCAGGTGAGGGGATGCAGAATTCAACTTGATTTTAAATAGGTTATACTCTCTAACCCAATGGTCAGTTTGATGATTTTTGTTTATTATTGATTTTCGTTATAAGAGGCGGCTCAAGGAATTTTGTCACACGGACGAGGCACGTTTTGTCACACACATATGTCTCCTTCCAAGACTTGGTCTTCCTCGGCGAAGTTCTTTGGATTATTCCTTAAAATAATTTTTAATATCAATTCCACGCTATCAATAATAAATTGGCGTATGAATTTATCGTAAATATATTTGAAACTTGTCTTTTTCTCGGTTACACCTTAAATTGGTGTCACCCCTAGAAACGTTTGCCTATTGTGGTTAGCATAAATGAATAAGCTCGCTTTAATGCGAGAGAAACGGTGATTCACAACATTCTCCATTTAAAACCACAATCAAAATTAATATTGGCTTCATGAAATCGTAGCGAAAGTCATTGATCTATTGTGCCCTTTGTATGCCCTTTTTTGTCTATCCCCGTGAAAATACGTAATTTATCGACTTTCCTAAACTAATAGGACACTCAACTATTTTAAAATTAATCAATATTGCTCTTCTTTGACCTAGTTATTTATTGCAATCCTGTCCCTTCAAAACTTGTGTCAAAAGTTTACCCCAGAACGGTCTTCGTATGTAAATGGTATTTGTGATAAAGTCTAGTTTTTACTACCGCATAACGTGCCTCTGGCCCACATTGATACCTTCAAACTGGACTACAGAACTCTTTCCCCATGAAGTTGCTGGGTTGGGACTTACATAAATACAAGTTCCGTGTTCACGTAATTCTCTTTTACTCAGAATAAATTCTCATTCTTTATCTTAACACTCGCGAAGGGAAAAAATATCTCCTTTCGTCCTTTGCTTGGCACAGCATTTCTGGGGGAAAATCAAGTTACTGCAGTTATGCGCAATTACTTCATTTGAGAAAACTCAGAGAGATTTTCTGACGAAATTCTTAATTTAATCTTAGGCTGGAAAGCCTTGGTGCTTTTTTACGCTAGTGAAAATGGTTGGGAACTAGATGATCCAAATAAATTTCAATGGCTCACTACTATCTCTTTTATCCGGAGTATTAAGACCAGGAGGGGCTTAGCCTGCCTCCTTGAACGTCCTTGAGGCGTCATTACGACTACACCTAAAAGAAAATAATTTTTTCTAACGAAAATGCAATCTGATCCGTCTTGAAACAACTTTTGGGGAGCTGTGTTTGTCTCTCATGATATCAAACACTTTTACCATCCAGTGAATGCAATGCCTGCTCAGTAATTTTGTAACTAAAATAAGTGGGCGGAAGAAATTGCGCAGTCACTTTATTTGGAAAGGTATATTTTTTACACGTATTACTTCAAAAAAGAGTTTTTTAAATAATATTTAACAACACTTAAGTGAATCAAGATATTACAAAGAACATTTATCAGTCATGGAGACATTATATTCACCTAAACAATTTGAAAATGATTTACTCCTGTGGTGGGCAATCAGCTGCTTCAGTTATGGGATTTTATCAATAATTCTGGCCTCCGCTCTCGTAAGAATATGTTGGCCGATTTCTCCCCAATAGTATAGTTGTAGCACTTGACTATAATTATAGATGAATTCATTCAATTTTTAACGCTGATAGAGTAAAATGAAGTGGCATCATAAACTATTTCAGAGTCATTGCCGGCCCAAACTATTTTACAAGTGTGGGCAACATATTTGGCTGCCCCTAACAATGAATTTATTTATCAATTGTAATTTATGAAAAAAACGTGTTGACCTTAGGGATACTCTGGTGCTTCTTAATGATTATCTTAGTATTGTAGTTTCCATTCCCACCGAAAACTCAACTTTAAATGTAAAAGTTGTCTTCAAGGCTCGATTTTTACGAGAAAAAGTGTTCATAGGGATTATTTTCATAAAACCTACTTCTTGTGTGTGGGTGTAATTTGAATCGTAAATTTTAATGTAATTTAAGCCGAAGTTCCCTTCAATGGTCTGGCGACTAGAAAGCTAATGAAAGACATTGTTCGTCCGTAGGCTTCATTGTGCTCTTTGTTGCAGTTAGCTATGAGAGTCAGGAACTGATACGAACTTCTAAAGAGGGTCTGTTTGGAAGAAAATATGTGCAGGAAATAAGTAACATTTTCCGCTGTTCATACATTCTGTCCCCAGACCACAATGCTTCAACCATCTTGTATATTCTGTCCCCTTTTCTCATTCATTTATAAGCTGCGCACTGTCCGCGCCTACGGCCGGCCGCCCGTGGTTTTTCCCCTCGTTATCCACGCTTTTGGCCGGCACTGATAAGAGTTATGCAGGAAGACCGGGATAAGTTAAAATTTTAGTCAAAAATATAATCAATTTAATGAAACTGTATTTTTTCTGTATACGGATCTTAATCAAGTATTACACAATTTGGCATTTGGGATTTTTTTATTCGTTATCGTATTATCTCTTCAATTCTGTGCATTCGATGTTGTGGCATTAAAAATTTCAGGTATGTTCGATCACTGAATTTTTAACGGAGGAAACGTATTCAGGCTTAATTTTGTGGTAGTTGTCCATCATGGAAAAAATGAAAAATAACTTTGTAAAATTCACTGTAAGATTTTAATGACACTACCCGGGTTTCGACACTTTGTGTCGTCTTCAGGTGAAGAGGAAGTTGTAATTTCACCTGAAGATGACACAGTAGGGTCAAAACCCGGGTCGTGTCATTAAAATCTTAAAGTGGAGTTCACAAAGTTACTTTTCATTTTCTCAGTACTACATTTTTTTCTTGACCCTTGATAATGTCCTTTGTTATGCGTCTGATGAACCTTTTCAGGGCCGTCAAATTCACGTCGAAACTATTCGGTCGAGCCCTGTCACGGCGCATCAAGGCGACCGTCCTGTACGCCACGGAAACGGGGAAGTCCGAAATGTACGCAAAGAAACTGGCGGAGATATTCGGCCACGCCTTCAACTCCCAGGTGAGTACGACCCGGAGACACGTTTCCATCCGAGACGTGTTTCGGGAGCGACTGTGGCGGAAGCGAGATCAACTCACTCGACCTCTTTTCTATCGTTTCCTTCCAGGTCCACTGTATGGACGAGTACGACATGACGAGCATGGAACACGAGGCTTTGCTGCTCGTT
The DNA here is from genome assembly GCA_963573305.1 of Pyrrhosoma nymphula. Classification (NCBI taxonomy): domain Eukaryota; kingdom Metazoa; phylum Arthropoda; class Insecta; order Odonata; family Coenagrionidae; genus Pyrrhosoma; species Pyrrhosoma nymphula. Next base: position 98,791,924 of record OY754329.1, read on the forward strand.
GTGGCGTCGACGTTCGGGAACGGTGACCCCCCAGAGAATGGAGAGGTGAATTTCATCGTCAACCTGTGACAGTCGGCATGCCCCTCTCCACAGAACGGCTGAAAGGCCAAATTCCCAATTCTGCTTCATGCGTGGAATATGTATACTTCATTCAACAACGTTCATGCAAGAGCAGAGTTTATTCGATGTAAATGATCCATACAAATGCCTATAAAATGTTCGTTAGAGTGAAACAGGTCGTGTTTCGCATTATTTTAATTGAAAACATTACTATCGAAAGTTTCTTTTAAAATAAAAAGGGTATGTTGAAGATGGTCTTAGCCTTAATGATATAAGTTTTGCCTCTAAATTTTATCTTACTTTCAAGTTAAATGTGAAGCTCAAAATTATCCGGATTTTATCAGTCATTGTCTTAACAATCAAGATTCTCTTACGAATGGAGAGTTGACTAATATTCGCCCTTTTACCTAGTGATTTGGTTCAAGGCCCCTTGAATCAGGGGATAAGTCAGCCATGTCAGTAATCTTTCGCTGAGGGCAAAGGAATGAATGACCGGAAGAACAATAAAATTAGTTCAGCCGATATTTGCAGTGATTGGCGTATTTAACATATCCTTTTCGGTTTTCCGGCCTATGTGTGTGTTTCTGATTCAGTTTTGCGTAGTTTTAATATTTTTTTTCATTTATTGATTTGTGTTTGTCGACATATGATTCCATTTTCTTTCCAAACTTACTGTTCCTTAAAAAATTTCAAATTTTTTAAACGATTTTACATTTCATTTCGATTTCATTGTACAATTTTATGGATTTGTCCTTACTTGCGTACTCGTTTTGCTTAATAATTCCATATGTTACCCGCATACTTATTCTCACTTGACCGTTATTTATTAATTAAATGACTAATTATGATAATGAAAGTAATTAGGGGGGAGGGTTGCCGAAGGCCGTGATAGAGAGGAGGATGTTGGGTAAGCGGGGAAGAAAGAGAATAGACTTTATGGATGGGATGAAGAAAAGTAGGACGTATTCTGAGATAGAGAAATGAATCGTGTTAGGAGATACGGGTTCGCGCCTGTAAAAAAAACTAGAGGATTTTACTCTCTTCTCACTTACCTTAATCGGTAGATCGCCCCTAATTAATCAAGTAGATATAGGACTACACATGACAGATTCAGGCGTAACTAGTTGGAATTTTTCATCTTTCACCATGGTGGCACTTTGTACTCTTCTCTACACTTTCTTATTCCACTTTTTCAATCCTCAAGGCACTATACTTACTAATGACGCTTAATCGTGGACACTGGACATGTAAAAGTTAAGAGGATTTTATTCCCTTTATTTAAACGTATCTCAACCAGTGGATCACCTAATAATAATGATGATGAACTATTTTTAATGGTTTCTTTTTTCGGGATTCATTCCGCGATGTTAAAATTGTAAAAAAACAATATTTCGCTGGTCCTCCTGCCAGCTTCATCAGGTTAACTAAACTGATTCCTTAGTCTCGCTCGTCTTTGTATGTATATAATTATACATGAGTGAGGACTCCCATTGTTGTCGGCATTTTTAAATTTGAAAAATTCGTTTAAGATTTCTACTCAACGTGTAACAGTCTTCTCGGTTGACGTTCTCCGGTCTCTTCGCCATTTCTATAGCCTCTCTGATTAATCTTGGGTAATAGCGTACCACCTTTGGTATTAATTTTGTCTCCTAAAAGTTTAAATTATGAGTGGGGCCGCTGAGATGGTGTTTGGCTATTGCAGAAATGCGGTAATTATTATTTTTAATTGGCCGTTGATGCTCTTGGATTAATGAAGATTAATCAGCGAGGCTATAGAAATTGCGAAGAGACCGGAGAACTTCAACCGAGAAGACGGTTACACGTTGAGTAGAAATCTTAAAAGAATTTTTCAAATTTAAAAATTCCGGCAGAAATGGGAGTCCTCACTCATATATATAAAGACGAGCGAGACTAAGGAATCAGTTCAGTTAACCTGATGAAGCTGGCAGGAGGACCAGCGAAATATTGTTTTGTGCAATTTTGACATCGCGGAATGAATCCAGAAAAAAGAAACAGTCAACACTACATCCGCGGAAGCCTACGAGCAAACTATTTTTAATGGCCAAATCGATTCGGATGTGGAGTATGCAAACAAAATACGAAGCTGATATAAAGTAATCTGGGATGACGTGAGCGTTGAGCGCTTCGATGGACGCTCGCAGCTCATAAGCTCGCGGGTCGTTACGGCCACACGTTCCGCGGACTTTAAACGCGTTGTGCCCTCCCCCCCGTTCCTCCCCCGTCCCCGTAAGGCACGAGCCACCCTCTTTCTCCGTGACCAGCGCCGACGACGACCCCTGTCCCCGCTAATTCGGCTGGAGATATCCGAGCGGAGCAACAAGTGAGCCGAAACAGGCCACCCTCTTCCCGGCTCCTGTCACCGGTCGCCGGGAAAGCTTTGCGCGGTGATTCATTGTCGTGATCCCATGGGTCTGGGGGAGGGGAAAGGGGAGGTTGGGGTGGGTGGGGGGATAAGATTTGTCAGGAGGGGAGGGTTTGCTTCGGGAGAGGGGAACATTGGCGGAGGGGGTGTCTCGTTTTGTGCCATGTTAGGAGACGCCCACCCTCAATGCGGAGGAGAGAGTTTGCGAAATGAATGAAGTCAGTCCCTGTTTACCTAATGCTGACGAGTTGGTCAACGCGGTGTATAGTGGTAGCGAAACATGGTGGCATTCGCCTGCTCAAAGCGTGTTCTAGCAAAGTTGAGGAGGAGAAGGCTCATTTGGAAGGGTTCGGCTAGGGAGGGAAGGGAGAGGACTGGACATGCCTGGCAATATTGCCAACATAACTGCATTTAACATGAGAGTGATTTGTTGGGGAGGAGTAGGATTTTTTTTACATATTCTTGATTGTGGTGTGTTGATGGTTGTAACCCTCAAAGGTCCTGATTCAAATTAATGTATACGAATCATATTGTATGGTTTTTCTTTAGACTTTTTTTGTTACTTCTCAAAATTGGTCATTGATTTTAAACTTATGTGTTTAGTAATTTCCCTGCTATTTTTACTCCTTGAGTCTTTGGAGAACGAAACTAAGCTTTGAAATGTGACAAAATAACCCAATATGAATAAAACATTAAGCATTTTAAATGCTGGCCTCTAGATAAACACGCTTCATGTTTTTCAGTTTTGATTCAGTGAGCCTGATGCACTATTTGATTCTTTAATCACATATTTCTCAAACCAGTTAGCTAAATAATTGGGAGCTCTGGTCTATGACATGCTCTCCCTTCTCAATTTACTCCAGTTTTTGTACAATTCTCTTATCACGAGACTCTTAGCAAGGTGTGAATTGCATACATCAATGATGTTGAAGTCTATGAAAGACATGTTAAAATGAAATTACTTTGAAGAGAACGCAAAAAGTGGTGCGTACTCCTGACACTTGTCTTTTTGTTTTTCAGTCTTTCGCTCAAAATCTTTACGCCATGAAAATGAGCGAATCCAGCCCGGGAGGAACGGATGACAAATTCAGGTGAGTATCATTGTAATTGTTTTTTATTAAGCCTAGATGTGGAAAAGTAGTCCATAGCGAAGATTAAATAAGAGTACAAGTGCTATTGTCTGTGTCCTACAATTCAATTGTCATTTGATTGCCGCAAATTTACCTTTAAAAAATTTCATCAATTAGAAGCTAGTGGGACTGTCTCATTTTTTTCATATCCCGTTCTAAAGCTGAATTTTGTGAAGTGCAATCGATCTGCTCCTTAGGATTACAAAGTATAATGGAAGCGTTTCTACATGTGCTCGATTTTGGAAATAACCGGTAAATTACAATTCAACATACTGGAAGTTTGTTTCAGCATACATATTTGTTTTATCATTTCCAAAATTATTCCAGCGTTTTGTCCTTACCAATTCTGTGAGCCTGAAGTTTCGGAAACATTCTATTTATCAGCTAATGGATGTAGTCAAATTTATTGTTTACCATCGTATTAACTACCTATATCATCAGGCTGAATAGTGTGGAAAGGTTTCCATTTGGTGCTTATTTCCGTTGCTTACTATAATAATAAACTTGATGAGAGTTGGTTATTGATCACTTAATTACACCATGATGTTTTTGGAGACTTGGTCATGTATAAAAACCATAACAAATGTCTATATATATAAAAACTGTCTGAATTATTAATCTAAGTATTCCACCTCAACCCCTGATGACGAAAAAATAAATTTTCAAAATGTTGGAAATAGTACTAATATGACATCATTTATTCATGACCAAGTCTCCAAAAAAACATCCTAGTATAATAATAAACGTTATAGTGTAGGGATGTCGGGCGGCCAATGAAAAATACTCTTCGTAATTAATAAAACTGTTTTTAATTATTCTGCACAAAAAAGAACTAATACAACAGAGGCCACGCTACGCACACGCATCCACTGTGATGATACCATAACAACTACTCTCTGTTACTCCTCCTGCCAGAGGGCTCCCAATGCCAAGTCCTGCCATCTAGTGATGGACAGGGCATTGGTGCCGCCATCTAGTGGTAGTAAGAAATAATGCTGCAGTACGGCCATTCTGACCATAGTGATCGCCTCGATCGCTTGAAATACACATAAGCATAAGATAATAGTATAAAAAGGCATAAAATAATAGCATAAGAAGACATAAGACATTCGGGTCCTAAAGCCTTACTTCTTAATAGGACAGCAAAGTTTAAAATGCATGCAGACAGTCATTCCTCAACACTCTCACATTCATCCGACCAACGACGCATGTTGGTGACGGAAGCAACACCTTCATAGGGGTTCCGGGACCCTTGAAACCCTTCAATGTCAGCAATAACATACCTATCGTTGGGTAGTACTGACTTCACAACATGAGGCCCTTTCAACTTTGGAATCAACTTTTTGTTAACACCTGGTGTAACGTCATAGTTCTTGATTAGCACAAAATATCCCTTAGGATACACTGTGGCATGCTTGCATGACTTGTCAAAATACTCCTTTCCGACACTTTGACACTGGATAATCTTTTCCAAGCTTCTATCACGCACAATTTCCAGATCATCTCCAGGTTGTTTTCCTACCTTAATTCATCCAGCAAGAAAGTTGCTAGGCGGTCTGGTAACCTTCTAGTTTTGTTAAAACCAAAAACTAATTTACATGGGGTATTTCCCGTCGATCAGCATGCACTATTGTTCAGGGCAAACTCGGCATCAACAAGATATTTGTCCCACTTACCCGGAGAGTCACACATTTTAGATAACATGGGTGTAGGTGAACGATTTGCTCTCTCAACTTGCCCGTTTGCCCTGGGAGTTGCTGTTGCAACTAAAATTAACTTAATATCATAAGACCTTAAAAATTCTTTAAATGATTCAGAAGTAAATGCCGAACCTCTGTCTGCAACAATGCTCTTGGGACAATTGTAATTTACAATAATTCTTTGGTAAATTTTATAACCTCAGAAGAGCTAGAGCTCTTTGTAGCATACAGTTTGACAAATTTTGGAAAACCATCAATTATTAGGAATACAAATTTATTTTTACCTTTTGTGTTTGGTAAAGGACCATAATGATCAACATGGAGCATCTCAAATGGCATCGAACCTTTGGGAATATTATGCAGAAGATCCTCAGGTTTACCACTGTTTGGGGAAAATTCTAAGCACTTCAGGCAGTTGGAGATATACTTTTTAATTTTCTCTCGCAGCTTGGGAAACCAGTAGGAGCACATAACCAGCTCAACTGCTTTATCAGTACCTAGATGGCCCATATTGTCATGACACATACATATAATGGTGGTCTCAATAGACTGAGGGACATAGACCAACAATTTACCATCATGCTTCCTGTACACCACCCCATTCCTTAATTCGTACAAAGGGTGTTCCTTAATTTCTAACTCCTTCCTTAACCCATTACCGCCCACCGTAGCCATATGGCTACACCCTGCCGCGCTGAGCGTAAGACGCTGTTTCGGAAGAGCCACTTACATAATCCCAGTCAAACTGTATACACATTGTTGTTAAAGGTCACGCTCGCCTATTCCACGTGTTTGATTGCTTCGGAAGCCAGTTGGTGCGGTTATCTACGAGCGGAAAGAGAGGTGTGCGTGTCAGAGGAGCAAAATGGACGTTCGCTACAGGTATGTGTGTATCTTTTTGCTGTGTATTATGTTGTCATGAAGGTAAAATGTGTTTTCCTTACTTATTAAGAATAGAGTTGTCATGTGACTACTTTGGTTTGTGAAATTATGAGATCATACGACTTTGATAGTAGACTGCATGTCACTGTAGCCATGTGGCTATGCTGGGTGGTTATGGGGTCATTTTACACAAGTCGGCAAATTCATTTTTTTATTTGGGGTTACCGTACTTAAAGCGTTTTCTACTGTTGGTTGCGTATTTAAATATAAAATTGAATTGTTTTTCTATGGATTATAAATGGCTCTATCTTTTCTACTCTGGTTTGAGACAAGATCAACGATATCTGACTTACCTACCTGTCGTTGATAACTTTTTAGTTTGATTCATGCTAAGTTTTCATTGAATTTAAGCGGGAATAAAAATTAATAGCTTTGTGAATACCTAACCCAACTTCTACTTAATTCTTTTCTTTCTGCAGGAATCTGACAGTGCGAAATATTTTAGACATTTTGGAGGATGATGCTGAATCTGGTGATATACAAGGCGTTTACATCGAACCCCCAGAAATAAATACCATTTCTGACGAAGACTCCGGTGATGAAGATACTGGCGGATTGGCTGATAATCTCTCCGGCTGTCAACTAAGGGCTCGTGCATTGTTCCAGTTTGTGCAATCTACTGAAGAAGAGGAGGGAGATGACCAAAACCACATTTCGGACGGTGCGGACTTCGAGCCCTCTAATTATGAATCCGAAACCAAACAAAAACGAAAAAAAAGCTCTCTCTCAAAAGGGGAGGAAACTGCACTAAAGAAAAGTGTTATTGGAAAAAAGACACCAAAAGAAGCTAAAGGAAGTGCAAATGCATTTAAATAGGAGAAGAAGGATCTTCCACAACATGATAATGGTATATTCACAGGGACAAATTACACTGCTTTGTCCTCTTTATCCTCTGTAGATTTGTTTGAATTGTTTTTTGATGTAGAGATGATCGATTTCTTGGTAACTGAGTCAAATAAGTACGCCGTATTCAACAACGAAACGAACCCCAACATAACTCCAGAAGAAATGAAGGCTTTCCTCGCTATACTACTGTTGTCTGGGTACGTACAGCTTCCGGAAAAAAGAACCTTCTAGGAGGAAGCTCCGGACGTGCATAATATCTTAGCTAGCGGTGCAATGAGAAGAAATCCATTTTTAGAAATATGTAGATTTCTCCACTGTGCCGACAATTCATCTCCCCCTCCGATGGACGGTGACAAGCTGTGGAAGGTTCGGCCACTTGTAAAGAAACTCCAACAACGCTTCATGGCGCAAAACATTCCAGAGCAGACTTTAGATTATGATAAGAGTATGGTAAAATACTTTGGCCACCATAGTTGAAAGAAATTCATATGTGGAAAACCCATACACTTTGGATATAAAATTTGGTGCCTGAATACACAATCGGGATACCTTGTCTCCTTCGAGCCTTACCAGGGTAGGGGTCCAGCCTGCAATGAAATCTATGAAGACCTCTATGGGAAGGTGGCGGCGCCCTTACTCGTTATGCTTGATGATCTACCAGACGGAAAGCAGGAGTTGCCATATCAACTTGTTTTCGACAATATCTTTACAGGTGTAAAACTTCTGGTCGATTTGAAAAGCAGATGGTATGGAAGTACTGGAAACATACGACAGAATAGAATTCCTCGAAGCGGCATCCACTGCATAAGGAGTTGAACCTGTTACAGATGTGCCTTGTTACTGCAGATTATTGAAAAGGAGTATAAAAGTCAAGCAACCAAATCTCATTAGAAAATACAACCAAGGGATGGGAGGAACAGATCTGATGGACCAAGACATTGCTACCTACGCAATCAGCATTCATGCCAAAAAATGGTGGTGGCCATTCTTTTCTTGGCTGCTCGGAGCAAGCGTTCACAACACCTGGATACAGAGCCGAAAAACTGGTAGAGATGAGTCTAAAATTGAGTTTCTTCGTACCATTGTGCAGACGTATCTTGTGCGGTATAAAACACAAAGTCGGAGACCTGGTCGTAGTTTGGCGATCAGTAATTCTGCTCGGAATCTTCTATGTTTTGATTGTGTGGATCACTTTGTCGTTCAAAACCCAGACAACAGGAGGTTGCGGTGTGCCGGTGTGTACTGCAGCAGCAAAGTTCGAACATCTTGTTCAAAGAGTCTCCGTGGGCTTTGTATACCATGCTTCAAGAACTATCATACAAATAAATAATTCTAGCACTCCTCTTCCAAAACCTGGACAGTGCTTTCAAAAATACATGTTTTTTCAAAGATAACGTTTTTTCAATATGTTGTAATGCAGTTATTAGTGATAATTAAATACTTTTTATACAATGTATGGTTTTTTTAATACATCTAAATCCAAAAACGTGTTTGCATTGAACATAAATCCTTTTTCTTGAACATCTACGTTGAAATCGCAGCAAGCAAGATTTTGACCCCGTTACCGCCCAGCAAATCCATATGGCTACGGGTTATTTCTCAGAAACGGTAGGGTATATCTCCGACATATTTAGCAGGATTACTTACGATGTTCATAGGAGTAAAATACCAAAACATATTAAAAATCGCAACCAAAAAGTTTTCTGGGCGGTAATGGGTTAAGGTGTTGATTCTACTATCATTTATTTGCTTCAGTATCATGTTCCTTTCAACACTATTTCCGGTGAGAATTAAAATGTTTTGAGACCTACTCAAGGCGTCAACATGCTTCATCTCAGATCCTTCTCTATGTTCAATTTGGCAATCAAAGTTCTGCAAGTAAAGTGCCCAAATTCTTCGGTTAATGTCTCTCTTTGCTAACGTTAACCTCAGGGCATTACCGTCTGTTAAAATCTTGAATTTAATCCCCTGTAAATAAACCCGAAATCGTTAGAGGGAATAGACAATGGCAAGGGTCTCTAACTCGTAACTGTGGTACTTAGATTCAGCATTATTGGTTCTTTTACTGAAATAAAATACAGGGTGGAAATTTTGATCGGGTTGTTTTTGCATGAGGATGGAGCCAAATCCTAATGAACTCGCATCACAGTGCAACTCTATTTTGTAATGAGGGGAGTACAATGCTAACAATGGCTGTGCTGAAAGTTTTTCTTTTAAATTATCGAAAGCCTCAAGCTCCTCAGCTGCAAATGTGAAAACTGCATCCTCCCTTAAAAGGTCAAATAAAGGCTTAGCAATAATTGAGTGATTTGGGATAAACCTCCTGAAATACGATGTAAGACCCAAAAAACTTTGGACATCCTTCACGCTCTTTGGGGGTGGATACTGAATAACCACTTTATATTTTTGGATCCGGACAAATGCCACACTCATCAACAACATACCCCAAATACAAGACCGATGCCTGCAAGAAATTACATTTATCAATTCGGAGTTGCAAATCATTTGTTCTTAGGATATATAACACTTCACCCAGAACATCAAGGTTGTCATCAACACTTACAGGTGGAAATCATGATATCATCCATGTAAGAGATAACCTTATTTGCATCCAGTAGTGGCTTAAACAAGCTATCAACATACCGCTGAAAAACAGCTGGTGCATTACATTATCCAAAGGGCATCTTCAAATACTCATATTGACCCATAGGAGTCACAAAAGAAGTGTACTTGATGGAATTTTCTTCCATTTTAACATGGTGAAAGCCATTTTTCAAATCTAAACATGTGAAATACCTTTTTCCTTGTAAGCGGTCAAGACAATCATCAATGAGTGGCAATGGATAACGATCCTTAATCGTTAATTTATTCAGCTCCCTAAAGTCACCACACATTCTGTAACTACCATATTTCTTCCACACAAGAACAATGGGACTACTATATGGAGAATTACTGGGCCTGATGACTCCCTTTGCCAGATGTTCATCAATAATTTTCTTTACTTCTGCCTTCTCATTATAAGACAACCGTCTGGGACTAAAATAAAATGGCTGCTCATGCCTAAAACAGATTTTCATTTCATAATCTTTCTTAGGGACATGCGCTTTAACCTTTCCCATGGCATAATGCTCCTGAATTACTTATTTTGCCTTTTCAGCTTCAGAATCAGAAACACTGGGAGAGACAATAATATCATCAATCAAATTATTCTTACTCACAAAGTCAATGTTTAGGATTTCATTGATAGAACTGCTTAAACGTGAAACCTCCACTTGTACTTCCTCCCCAAAATAAATCTTTATATCAGGACAAGAGATGAAATCTCTACCCAAAATTGAGTTGCACGTCATGGTGGAGTCAGGGAAAACATAAAATTTAAGTGGCAACAAAAACCCTTTTATCTGAATGTTGGTAGTAAATGCGGCAATTATCTGTAGTTTGGACCCATTAATACCACAAAAGTCAACATCCCCACTAACATTTTCATAAAATTCAGGGGGAATAAACTTAGATTTGATCAAACTTATGGGAGATCCAGAATCCACTAATCCAATCATTTCATGTTTGGACTGAGTACTATCAGAATAATCAATATTGAACATGAAATTAAGTAAATAAACTGGTGGTGAGACAACAGGTCCTGCGTTCTCCACTTCTGGCGGGGCAGTTACTTGGACGACAAGTGTAGTACTATCCGGCGCGGCCTTCTTCCGTGGGCAGTCGTGAACCAGATGGGTTGTGGCGCCACACTCGAAACACGATCCTCTTTCCCTCTTCAGCCGCGGGCACGACGACGCCAGATGTCTGTCGGTACTGTTACAATTGTAACAGCGGATCAGACGCTCAGGCAGGGATGATTTGGGCTTGGCAGGGGTGGGAACAGAGCTAGGAAGGGGGCCAGCCATAGCAGAAGGGCTGCGAGGAAACTTTGTTGTTGGGCCTTGGTCTGCCATTGTCACCCGCGTCATCACTCGCAAAAGTTCGGAGGGGGCAGAGAATTCTTGCATCCGTGCTTGTGACTGTAACGTAGGGTTGTCAAAACCGTGAATGAGATAGTCAATTGTGTCTTCATCTGACATACACAACCGATTCGCTAGAGACACTTTCTCGTTAAAATAACTCGCGAAAGTTTCATTTTTCCTCCATCGCCTGGATTCAAACGTTCTAAATAAAAACAATCTGTTTGGTCAGTTGTCAAACATGAGCTGTAAAGCGTCGTTAAGTTCTTTCCAAGGCATGCAAATGTGATCCTCTTTGGAATGTTACCACTTTAAAGCATAACCACGTAATTTCCCAACACTTATCAAATGCATTACGTCCACTGGTACTGAGTACGTTACCATAACCTGATTACACCTTTTAATCCACGAACTGACGTCTTCGTTAGGTTGTCCAGAAAATTCAGGGAGTAGCACCGCTATCTCCTTATTCGAGAATCTAGGAGGATGTTCCACTATCAAGGATCCACGGCTTAACTTCAGGAATACATCCTATAAGGCATCCTCCAACAAGAGGACAGGTATTTCCTGGGCAGTATCAGCATCCACACATCCTCCAGAACCACCGCTTAGGTTTTTGCCCTCCATTTTGAAAGTCATAAAGTCGGCATGTGCTCACCAATTGCACAATAATGTCGGCAACAATCCTGGTATAAATCCCACTTCTGAAATCTGTAGGGATATATGGCGGCCAATGAAAAATACTCTTCGTAATGAATAAAACTGTCTATAATTAATAATGCACAAAAAAGAACTAATACAACAGGGAATACGCTACGCACACGCGTCCACTGTGATAATACCATAACAACTACTCTCTGTTACTCCTCCTGTCAGAGGGCTTCCAATGCCAAGTCCTGCCATCTAGTGGAGGACAGGGCATTGGTACTGCCATCTAGTGGCAGTAAGAAATAATGCTACAATAGTTTCAAGTGTGACTACGTGGAAGTGACCGATATCCATTTTAATGATAAAACTTTTAACTTTTCCAAACTTCATTATAAACTGCCACCAGTTTCACCTTGATGAGGCATCGACTATCCCCCAGAAGATGACTCATCAAGGTGAAACCGGTCTCAGAATAAAATAGTGTTTGGAAAAGTACAAAGTTTTATTATTAAAGTTAGTCTCTACTATAACTTGGGAATCCTCACAATCATGGAGAAGATGCTTGACGAATTTGTTTGAATAATTACCTTATATGTAAACGTTTATAATCTCTTTCTCGATTTCCTCCATCTGTACTCTTCTTCTCGTCCCTACCCTCAGCCTGGCGGCGTCCAAGTCGTTCATCAAGATGAACAGTCAGACGGAGCAGGTGTCGGCATCAGGTGCGGCAGCTGGTGCCGGGTCGTCCGCTGGTGGTGACAAGAGGACGCTCGATCGACTGGACTCCTTAAGGGGCTCCGTGAGCGACATCATGTCCGAGGACAACTTCGGACCGTTGAGCAATGTCAGGTGAGTCCGTACCCCACAGTTCACTCAAGTCACCATACCCCCTGCCTTGAAATCTGATCTTGAGCACTTTCCTCACTCTAATTCATCGTTATTAGTTCTAATTCTCCGTAATGGTTCCTGTGTGAAGAATACCGTGTCGCAAGGATACGAGAAACGGCACCAGAGCACATTAATGAAAACTTTTGCGTCTTGGATTGTAAAAGAAGCTTTCCCCATCTGCTGTTTGTACTCCTTCCTCTATGGCACAAAGTTAACCAATGCGTACTGATCACAAATTCACATCATGAATTTCCTAGTGTTATATGGATGCCCTCCCAGATAGCACAGAATTCATTTTATCCACTTTGCACATAGATAGCATCTCATGGCAAGCGGGATACCGTGTCACATTGTCGCTAGTCGTCATTGGATGCAATCCACTGGCAAGCTGCGTATTCGGTAGATGCGAACACGTGCAATGTCTGCTACGAATTAGTGCACAATGAGATACAAGAAGAGATTCCTACGCCAGCAGCGCAGGAATACGGCACCGATGATATCGAATATATCGATAGTATTACTCGATCGAAAATGATCGACCTTGGTTTATTTTGATATTTTATATTAACTATTCTTAATTAATAATGAATCTAATACATTGCACAATGTTATAGTACCCTTGTGAAATGTATTAGTTCCAAGAGCTTGCTGAAGGGAAGCTGAAGACGAACCCAGCCTGTGCTATTACATATTATTACAGCACAAACGTAGAAACTAAGAAAAACATAGCTATGCTTATGGGCAGCAAAGAATTTCAGATAGATGGACTCCTCAAACACGTAACAATGATTATCCAAATTCCCTGAAAAACCCATTGCTGCATGAAACATGATGAACGTAAAAGATAGCTTCAGCCTGTAGAGAGGCTCCAGTGTGAACATGAAATGACATTTATGCAATTACCTGACGTGCAAACAGTAAACAAACTTTGGGCATGATCTATATATAGTGAAATATAATCCATTCTTATAACTATTACCAATCCTTTCAAGGAACATTCTCCCAAAAATCAAAATCTGCCTGCAACGGGTAATTTTCAGATTATACACTTTGTATTGGAGATAATGATGATAAATACCATAAGTATCAGCTTTTTGAAGCCACAAACATGCCAGGGCAAAACAAGAAATATCAGGGTAACATAGGGAGAACAGCTATAATAAGTATAAAAAGTATTTATTTTCATTTCAAGTTGAAATTAAATAACAGTCTTAGATACATAGGTATATAAAAAATGCGTCCATGCTTAAGCATGAATACATTTAAATTGAAAGTAACATTGCTTGGATAATGGTTATTTATATCACTAATGAAACAAATGGGTAAAATACATTCCATTACGATGATAGACTGCCACAAATTCAGTAAAATGCCTAGGTATTATCTCGCCTTGGTGCAACATATCACTTAGCAAAAGTTTATGAAATGTATGCATGCAGTCATTGCAAGCCAGCATATCCACCTGCAATTGAACAATATATAGCTCATTAAACTCTTTTATTATAAATTAGCAATGGATTTCTAATTGAAATTGTAGTTGCAGTTGTTAGAGGGAAAGGAGTTCAACTAAAATCATTCCTGCTATCATATAATTTTGTCTATTTTGAAGTATCCAAGCTTGACTATCAACCATATATTTAGCAGTCTCTCTATTAATCAGCTAGCCTGTTGTAACTACTTCATATTCTATATTGTTAAGAGATCCAATTAATTTACAGGTCTTATAATTTATTCTAACAAATCCACATCATATGTAACAAAAATAAACGCCTTATAGCTTTAAATATTTTTCTGAAATACCCGAAAGTACACTTTCTACATTCACTATGTCTTCCTTCCACATAAAGAACGCTTTGTAAGCATATTAAAAATGCTAACAAACACTGCATTGGAAATTTCACAGGCAATGTATCTTTAATGCGTATGAGTTCTAAGAAAAGTTGATAAGGAATAGTGTCAGCAAATATCTAGTCTAGCAATTGTACAATGAATTCTAAGAATATTACGTTAAATTAACTCCATCCAACGAAAAACGTTGATTTATAAAAAGGACATAGAAATGCTTTAACGTGAGAACTACACATCGCCGTTGGGAGAATAACTTTGAGAGACGAGGACATAACTAAAATAATATTATGGATAATTGACTGAATTAATTGGAATTACTATAACATTGGCCAAACTAAGAAAAATTTGAAATAATTCACTGGTTCATTCTATTAATTTTTAACATTATCACATTTTTCTCATGGGACAGAGATATGAAATGATTAGTTTTCTTCAGTTTTAAAATGTTATCCACATCCACGAATTGAGAGGCAATGGATTACTGTCTCCAGCATTAAAATGCTTGTCTCAAGGCTCCACAATAGATCTGCATTAGATATTCAATATACATAATTGAAACCACTCACCTTTCGTTTACAATGAGATTCCTTTCTTTGCTGAGATTCTTCCTTTTAGAACTCCGACAAGTAGCCATATAGCTCCATGTTTTCACAAAACACTATCACAGTCTTCTAGCCAAATTATGACATCGATAAGAGTGATGAAATCCGTATCTCTCAGCGAAAACACTTAGTTGGTAATTAATCTGGCTATCTAACTAAGTGGAAATCCTCAAGGAAAACTTTGCGTATGCTTAATGGAAGACGAGTTTCAACACAAACAACGACACACAATTTGTGCATGAAAACTAACTCCACCGGAGAAAAAATAAACCTATTTTTTGCTCAAATTACCCAAAATACGATTTTAGGGTACTTAACCAACTGTTTTAAAATTAAATGTAAGTAAATACTACAGATTTCCGACTTAATTTATTGGGAAAGAACTCTCACATCACGATGTCAACAAAGCAAACCAGGAATCTGTGACCGCTCAAAAGTGAGCCTTCGCGCCTGCAAAAACAAAAAATAGTTCCTGCGTACAAGCCAGGACAAAACAAGATACTAGTTTTCAATATGAATGGATACCTTCTATCTAATGTCTTAATTTAGTATGTAGTAAAAAAATGTATGCACTTGCACATTGATTGTTGTTATACTAAAGACGTGCATGTTTCTTCTTCCAATATACGCCGATTCGACAGTTAAACAATGCAAAATTATCCTCACAATCATGACACAAACATCAAATTTGAGATTTCTTGTATATTAATTGTCGCCTATGGTCGCTAGATACAAAAATCGCCTGCACGGGCCCGTGCTATCTGGGCTTTTTATTTCTTTTTTTGTCATCTCCTCTGATATAATTTTTACATAGGAGTAATATAGCTATGAAGTATCACCTGAAAATAGGTCCGACAACATCACTTTTACATCAAGGAAAGATATCATCTACCCATATGTAAGTTAAATTGGCAATATCACCTGATGTTAAAACGACGTTGGTGACACCAAAATGGCTCATTGGCGATATAAAACTGACATATTATATTGCTTGGATTTCTATTTCTAATAAAAACTTTATTTTTAGACATAAATGATGGATCCTTGTATACGATACCTCTGAGAAATATTTTTTCTACGAGAAGTTTATGGTAGCAAACATGATGAGACATTCTCAAATCTACCACGTGTTGTGATTTCACCGAGCATGGACCAAGTTGCAGTGGCTGGTTTGGTGGTTTTTGCTAAATTTAGTAATCATTACCAAATGTACTTTGCAATAGATCACGTCTGTATTCAAAAATATAAGGAACGAATGTAAATTTTACTCGATTCCAAAGTCCCTTAAAAAAGTGCTAATGGCCTACATTAAACTCAGTGCTTGAGTGCTGTTTCTAAAAATATTTTGTCAGAAATTTGATCAGCTATCATTCCATGATACAGTTTTTCAAATATATACGAATACTGTAATGTTAAATGTGGCACGCGGAAGCGGACTTCGTAGATTTCAGTGTTGAGTCTCGAGGGCACGCCCCGCGACTTGGGTGGCATGCGCTCACTCTTGGCACTGTATATCTGGGACTACGGTGAATACATTGAAAATATTTGAGCTGGAACATATAAAGTCTTTATTAGGTTATTGGTTATAACAGAAAAGTAATTAGATGTGAAAATTGCTCCATAATCGCCAAAACAGTGAAAAGTTCTGAAATTTCAACAGTTTGAGTGTGATGCAGCACGTTTTTCATTCGTTTTTCTTTTGAACAGGTTTGCCGTATTCGCCCTTGGTTCGAGTGCATACCCAAATTTTTGCGCGTTCGGAAAGTACGTGGATAACCTCCTTGGAGAGCTGGGAGGGGAGCGGCTCTTCCGCCTCTCCCACGGAGACGAAATGTGCGGACAAGAGCAAGCATTCCGGACGTGGGCCAGCAATGTTTTCACCGTAAGTTAAACAGCACTATAAAAGTGAGTATAGTCACTGGAGGTGTGCGTTGAAAATTTTCTCGCAAAAAGGGTTTCCTGAACCATATGTCATACACCACAGACCTTTGATTTGGCAGGCCATACGTGGATTACCTGTCACGCAAATGCGGTTGCCTAAATTTCAGGAAAGTTTGGTGTCATTTTTTTTATGCATTCCCCCAATCCCCTCTTTTTCCCTTTCTGGACCTGCTTCCCCTGTGCGGACTCTTTACCCTGCGGATTTAGCCGAAGGACTTTACCGAGGTGCGACCAACATGCGAGCTAACGACACCGCGCCAACGACACTAGCAATGCCTATGACTAGGGACCCTGAAATTTCGCGAATTTTTTTAAAAGAGCATAAAAGTTGTTATTTTGATGTTTGTAGCTCTAATAAGTTAAAATTTGCCATTTTAACATTAACAAAATTCACCGACATTTCGCAAATAACTTTTTATTCATGAAATTTAACGGTATTTGGCTGTTAGTGCAATATTTTGCACAAAATTTCACATTTTTTTAAACCTATCGTACGATATTTTGCACAAAAAACATGAAATTCTTTGAGTTTTATTTTGATATGTATGTAAAAATCTTAATGAAAGTCGTCCCATTTGGTGAAAAAATGTTTGAAAACTCATGGTGTGAAATATATACATAATTATTATTAAGGTGACCACGCCGCTATCATCAGTCTGATAATGCGCGTGACCATGATATCTGCGTATATCTCCCTAGATCGCATTTATGGTGGTGGGTTCGGGCACATCGTTTTCGTCGCACCGCCGAAATATGACTGCCTAGTATTTATTCCGAAAGATTCTTAGGATAAGTTGCCACTCAAGCAATTTCACAAACGAAAGATGATTTCAGTTAGTCTGCACATAGCATTAATTGGACCAATAACTTCGCTAGACAAGAGTATCTTTCTGCCTTAGCGGTTGGGCGAAGAGACAAAGTTGTCAATTGGACGTATAAATCTTATTCAAAGAGCACTCCACATAAGCTGTGACTGACGGGTTGTATAATTACTCCTCGGGTAAACAAAATTAAGGATAAACTATCGAATTCACTGAATGATGTTGAGTGTATTAAGTTGCCGACTTTATGATATGACTCCGGCGCGACGGCAATCATGCCGCAGCGAACTGATTCGGCGCCCGTGGTGGAGGGTCGGCATCTGGAGAGTTTTTCCATCACTAGTTATGACAAGATGGAATTCTTGGTTCAAGTCAGCAATTTATATTAGGGAACATATTCAGGATATGGCAGACTTTAGCAAGACTGAGGATGAGGGTATAATCAGTGCAACTTTTCTCAAAGAAGATGGGCAACAGATAATTGACTCCATCGTCACCTTAGAGGGATCATCATTTCCTTTCATACATAAGTTGCAAAGAAGAATTGATGGCCTACTTGACAATTTTAGGATAGTTAGTAAAGGTATATTAGGCAGTCAGACAACTTCTGCCATTAATAACCTGAAGTCAGTGGTAAGGAGGGGAGAGTTAATTAAACTGTTTAAAAATCTAGGGAGTTTGTGTGAGGTTAAGTTAACTAGGCTTTTAACATCAGATACTGCGCGGAACTTAACTTCAAGCATGGGAAAATTATTTTTACGTGAAGAAAATTATCCAAAACACTGAAGCATCCATTGTGCAGACAGCAGCATCCATTGTGCAGACAGCAGCATCCATTAATCTTATGAATAAACTTGACAGCACAGTGCTACTTACTGGCTATTTGTGCATGCAATCTACTGTAAAAGAAAAAGGTTAGAAAGTTGATGTGCTCCATACATTGCTGAGCATCAAGGGAGACAACAGTGAGTTTGTGGAACCTTGTGTAAAAGTGTTGTGGGTTCTATGTTCAAATGTGAACTGTGAGTGGCCTATTTCTTCATATGGAAATATACTAAGTGATTTGAGAACCAATGCTTCCCCAGAAACTTTGGAAATACAACTTAACATAATCTTTGGCTCTTCATGTGACTGAGTTATGTCACGATATGTGATTCCTGTATATGTTTATTTCTCATGTAATTTCTTTATATATTTATTCCTTATTTTATATATTTATAAATGGTTACATCTTTCAACATGAGTCAACAATTAAGTCCAGTGTATGTCAGTTGATAAAATAACAGCTTTTTCTTTTTACCCGTTTCATGAAATTCAAGATTTTTAACCTGCTGTCACTATGATTTTTTTACAGCTTTCCCTTGTCGTTTTCTTACCACTTTTCAGGGTCCCTACACATTACGCTTTGAATACGCTAAGAAGCAGTACCAAGGAAATTGGTGATAGGCAACCCACACAACACAGTCCTCTAAGGCTGGATGGCCATTGTTGTAATGGCCTGTATTTTGCGTATATCTGTGTATTTTGCTAACTATCAATGAATATTAGATAGAATGATTTACAATCAATTTATGTCTCTAGTAAAATTCTTTGTTTGTTTAAATTGAGAAATATGTAAATATTTTTTTCACCGCCGGAGCATGAAATTTGCGATTTTTGCACCGCTGGGGCTATGATTTTTACACCGCTTTCCCTCGAGTTTATTTACCACTTTTCAGGGTCCCTACCTATGACCTATAATTGCATATGCCACCCCCTTGCAGCGACTTCTTGCTGCGACATTTTTCCGCATCATTGGCCGCGACCTCTTTCCATGTCTTCTGCCGCACCTTTGGCCACGCCTTCCTCTTGATAGGTCAGTCATCATTTAATTAGCAGTCGGCGCAAGGAGAATTCATTCACCACGGTGACTTAGAATATGGCACAGAGGCCATGCTAATGCATTGTTCTGGCGGAGACAAAAGCCAATACCTGCTGCTCCAATTGAAAGCTTCCACCCCATCTATGCACCTTTCCCACTATTTCCTCCCCTCCTAGGCTACCAACCGCCTATACAATAAGCTCAACCACTCCACCTCCACCTTGTCAAAAAACCCCCTCCATTGGCTGCTTCCAGCTATCAACAGGCAGCGTCTCCCCCAGACATCGAGGAGTACACATCTTGACAACACTTGGTCATTTTTCTCTGAAAGCCTGGTTATTCATACTTGTAACATTTTTTCATTGATCCTTGAGTTAAAGTTTGCAAACAATTGGCTGGCCCTAGAATTGCTGGTTTGTTATTTGTTTCGATGTTGTGAAATTTACTTTCTGCTTTTAATTATCTAATGATGGTGAATATATACTTGTTTCAAGTCCAATTCTTCATTTCTTATCCAAGCTTGGAAAGAGTTTTCCATGCATTATCGGCAAGAAAATCAACTCCTACTCCCATTACGCTTCAATTGTACGTACAGTATTTATGATTCTCAAGGTAATTTTTTTGTTGATTAGTTGCAATTGGATACTGCTAGCCATTGTCATCCAAAAAGGATGGCTCTCATTGGGCATGTTCAACTTTGAGACACTTTTAGTAGTTCCAACCCTGAGGATTACCTCTTACAGTGGAATTCTCAATAGAAGTTCTTGAAAATCATTTCTTATTACATCCAAAAATCCTCACTTTTCCTCATGATATTTATTTGTAATATGCGGTTAAACTCAGATTCATCTTCAGCTCTTGTACTTGAACACAACTCTTTTAGTTAAAATGCATAGTAGGATTAAAAATCTTGTGGCTAAGTGGCTCGCAGCGGTGTGGGACACAATAATAGGCATGGGATATAGGTTGGTCTTCTTTCGAGAGTATTCTATTTTGAGAGGAAAACTTTTGTGGTTTTCGTTATGAGGTAACTTTGTGCTGTTATTTCCAAATGGACTTTTTACTTTGAAGTTTCTCTGTAGCGGGTGGTGAGGTTTAGCGATCAGGTCGGGTTTAGTGTTTTTGGGGTTGTGGCTCGTTAGGTTAGAGGTAGGGGGAGGATTGCCTAGATTTCATAAATAATAAGGCATTTGGAATGTATTAAAAATTATAATGAAGGCATTGCCGCAGCGTGGTGGAAGCATTACCGCAGCGCTGAGGAAGCATTACTGCAGCACTGTGGAAGCGACTCAATAGCACTGCTGCAGCGCTTCTGTAGCGCTGATGACATGGGAATATTGTAAATTTGAAACTGTCTGGCATGCTGCAGTAGCGCGTCTGCAGCAGCTGCAGTGCTGCGATGTTGCACTGCTGCCACAAGTCAGCAGCATTTTGTGTTTACAGGGAATGTAAGAGAGCTTCCCTCTTCCCCCAATCTCAGGGGAATATTTGGCTATGCTAACTACCTCTGGTGGAGTATCTTGTGTGGAATAACAATGATGATGGTGATTATCATTACTGATACCATTTTTAATTCACTCTTTTCTTATTATAGTTGGCTTGTGAGGCTTTCTGCTTGGATGATGATGAAGACAAGTTCCTGGAGGCCACTCTCGCTCTCAAATCAGAAACACTGTCAGCATCTTCTGTTCGTTTACTAGAGACAAGATCAGAAATGGGAGAGGAGGAAGGACTCTTAACACGTAAGAAATTGATGCACCCTGAATTAAATTTCTAGTGATATAAGTTATATACGCCAGAGTATTAGGAAATGTAATGAGATGCAAACAGTTCACGCATCATAGATGCATGTAAATACTTAATGTGGATATTTATGACTTAATGTGAGCCTGATGCAGGAAAAGTAGCTTGAAGGATGCTCATTTTTTTCTTTCACTGATTTGTCACTGAAGAGTTGTTTCACTTATTTGAGACCATAAAATGGCTAATTTGTGGTAAAAATGAAGGCTAATATGGTGGCCATTTAATTTTGCAGTTGGTTATTTCATTTAAAAATTCAAATTCCTCTCATAATTATATTGATTACTATACCCTCTTTTAATGAAGTGTATGCTTCTAGTGTCCCCAAGTCATTTACATGCATATCATTTTTAGCTGAAGTAGAAAATTATTCATTTTGTGGAAAAATTTTCAATTCATGTGGAAAATTTTTCAATGCAAACAGTATATTTACCTATAATTTTAAACGATTAGTTATAGGTCTAATGATGTGGTGAAGACAATATCCTTGAGTAAAATAGGAAATTTGATGTTACATTTAAGTGTTCCAGAATGTGTTATCAGAATTTAAAAAAAGTATGTCCAAAATTGGTGGTCTACAGGGAATTTTGTTTATTTTCCTATTATGGTCAAATTGTGATCCAATGTTTGTCTTTCAGGTCTTTCCAAATGCCACAATAAGAAGGCATTGGCATGCACAATGGAAGCCAAGACAAATCTTCACAACAATGACTCAAGGTGATTTTCAATTTATCCAAATATTAAATATCTCATAGATATGATCTGATAGATGACTCTGATAAATCCTGGGGCCCCAAACCATTGCTGTCTATGTTGACTCATAACGGATTAACTGATGAACCTTTATCTTGCAATTTTGCTGGCTGGTAGGTTATATATGATAGCACTGGTGATAGCAGTGGATATGATATGAAGACCCAGGGCCTCAAGAGCCTCAAAGTGAGCCATCTGGTGATTGAAAAATATTACTAATCTTAGACTTCATCCATTGATATATACAGACGCAATATGCTTTGAAACATTAAAGCCATGATAAGACCCAAGAGCCCAGTGGTAAAGGAGGGCCCCTGATAGACCCCAAGGCCCAAAACCACTGCTTTATATTTTACCTCATAAGGTATGTGTTGATGAACCAATCATGAAATTCTACTCGCAGGTACATGATAGCACTGGGAAGGACTTGGATTATATAAGAAATGCTCGTAGGACCTTAATGGTCCCTAAGGGGTCCTCCAGGTGTTGCAGTATATTGATAAACCTGAATTTTGCATACCGTTGGAGAAATATGTGCTAAATATTTGAAGCCATGATAAGGCCCTATAGCTCAGAAGCAAGGGTGGGGCCCTGATAAGACCTGGGGTCCCAAACTGGTGCTTGTTATGTCTCCTCATTACGGATACACTTTTTAACCAATAGTTTTCAGATTTTGCTTGTAAGTATATGATAACACTGGGCAGGGCATGTACTAAATCTGAAAGGTCCCAGGGGTCCCAGTGCTGAGTCTCAGGTGGTGTTTCAGTGTTGGTGCACTAGGAGTTTGGGAGGAACTTTTTCCATTAAACCTTTGATGATGTATGAACATTCGAAAGTTCTGATATAGGGGTGGGGCCCTGATGTGTTGGGGCCCATTACTAATTTCGATTTAAACATAGTATTGCCATGTTAAACCATTAACTTTCTCTTGGGTTGATCATCTAAACCTTCTGTTCCTAGAGAATGCAGAAGCAGGAGTTTTGGATTTCTCAGATGTAGATATTCTGGGCCCCAAATAATGTCTCAGTGAGTTTGCCGCAATTTGTTGAACATAGATTCCTTATGCAATTGAGGATTATGATGTGACTTTGATATGGGGGCTGGGCCCCCATAATACTCCTGTGGCCCTAGCTTTTTGAGTTACTGTAATTGAGTTACAATTGATGCTGAAAAATGTAACTTCAGTTACAAGTTACATTTTTCTATATCACACACCGCTGGACTTTTTGACTAGACTAACCCCTAGAGCTCAGAAGCAAGGGTGGGGCCCCTAGTGATGCTTTCTATGTAACCTCATAATGGATAAACTGTTTAACCTATTATTTCACAATTTTGCTCAAATGATAACTCTGGTTTGGACATATGTTATGAATGAAAGGTCCCAAGGCCCAAACAGACATGCTATGTCTACCCAATTATCAGAAACAATTAGTTAGGTACCAGGTGCATGGTATCTATAAATTTTTGGAATTATTCGAAATAACTGGGTTTTCGGTATGCTTACATCATGTGCACGTTAACACTTTATTTGTTAGGAAGGAAACTAATGAAGAAAAAGTTCAGTATGAGAAGATACCACAGTAAAAAGACAGGATAAGTCACACTTATCCAGGCATTTTGGAGCATCTAATCACTATTTTCCTATATGCACTATGACACAAAACACTCATAGTGAAAGAAATCTAGCCACAAATAACATTAGTGTTTTAGGGCTAACATGAGCAGAGTCTGACTTCAAAAATCATAAATGGAAGGCCAAGAAGTGAACAGTGAATTATGGAGCAAAGGCATTGTATGAAGCTTAATTAAAAAAAGAAATCAATATGAAAAGCCCCTACACCCAAACCGTTTTTAAGTAATGCTTTTTTTTTGCTATTGTATCTTTTTGTTAACTTCCTGCGCAAAACACAAATTGTTTTGAAGCAATATTTTTATCTCTTTTGTATCACTTTGTTAATTCCCCCCCTCCCACAACTCCCTTTTGAACACATATTGTCTCTGTAAAACTTTTATCACTATCGTATCACTATGTTAACTTTTCTCTTTATCCCTGCTGTCCCCACCCACTTTCCATCACTGAACCCTCTCCTCCAATTCTCCCCTACTTTCCATACCCTATTCCTTAGTTTCCCTCCTTCACAAAACATTTGGAGTATAAGGAAGCTCTTGTACTTACTTTGCTGCCAGATGGTGATTCATTGCATTGAAACCCAGGTCCTAATTGCTGTTTTTTCTTATTTGTTGAATATTGCCTAGTCATAGTATTTCTCACATATTCTCAAAAGACTTTTTAATAGAGAGTAGCACTATGTCAACAGCAAATATATAGTTTGTATTTTTTGATATAACAAGCAGTGTTGTTAATATGAATTGGAAAAGAATTTAGCACCGAAGTATCCTTCATTCCTCTATACCAACTAAGGTGTCACAGGCGTGATAAGCTAAAAAATATAGGCACATAAAAAGGAAACTCACACGTTTGTTTTTTGATAGTTCGGCGGCATGACCGCCATCTTCTGAACTGTATAGAGTAATGGATGATGGGACGGGTTGGGAGAGGAGAAAGGAAGAGAGGGGCAAGCGGGGAGGGGAATGGAGGGGAAAGAGGGGAAGAAAGGGAGGGAATGGAATGGAGGGGTAAGAGGGGAAGGGAGTTTAAGGCATCTTTTAGAATGTATTGGGAAAAAGAGGGAGGAAGTGATGGATGAAATGACCTCATGGCCATTATGGGAAGGCCCTCTACAGTTACGTCCATTCAACTTTCGACTCCTATATCTCTGGCAATTTTTGGAATCTTTAAGAGATGATTTGCAAATGACCATTTGTCATAGTCCCCTGAATGAAGTAAAAAGCAAAAATCGTGATAAACCCCCATTGATCCGGATAATTGGAGTTCTACTGTATATGCTTTTGAAGATTGAAAACTAGAAATATGAGAATTAGCGTGGGCCGCATTCTTAAGGGAAATTTTAAATCACGGCAATTGATGGGATTTGCAGTGAGTATTTGAATGAATGCAGTGGGATACTTGAGAAGTGTTCAGGGTAAAATTAGGAGGGAAAGAGAGCGATAGCATTGTTGATCTGTCATGACATGGGGAGGAGTGTTTACTAAATAATTATAGTTAAGTTTTACATGGTGCTTATAATGTGGCATTTCATAACCGAGGATTTATCACAGTACATACTTTTTTAACAGTACGGTACTGGAGGATAATTTAGTGTGTAAAAGTAGGTCGTAATCTGGACAGAATAATATTTGTTCATATTAATTATAATGCTTGTAATTCTCGGATTCTATAGTTAAAACATTTAACTTCAAGTTTATTTCTTTCAAAACCAGAATCATTTTTAATGATTATTTATCAAGTCCTCAAATAATCGAATGCTTGATGATTGTTTCCTGGAGATAAAATATTTCCTGATAATATCTACTTCTTTGGTGAGAATTTTATTCTATTTTCCAGCATTGGGGATGGATTCAGTTTAAATGGAGCGCTATTTTAGAGTAGTGATGTCACAGTAAATTGATTGTGCCTGGAAAACGCTCAGCGATGTACTAATCATACAAACTCTCTTCTTGTTCCTTGTGCTGATCACTGAATAAATTGATGGGGCAGCCCCTTGTCAAGACTGATGATTGAAAACTAGAATCTCACATACATTATAATCACGCCACAACGCAAGCGTTTTGCCATTCTGTCAATTGCCTCTTTCATTGAATTATGTCTCTTCATGACACCCTAATGCATGCATTAAATTGTTATGAATAAACAGAAATCCGTCTGTGGACAGTTGTAATAGATTATTCTGTCCACGCCGATTATGCTGAATACGGCACTAGGTAGGAAGAGGGTCGGCTGCCGCCGCCAACGAAAACATATTCGGCGCCCACGTCTACCTTATGCCAGTATATTATAAAGAAAGTCTTTAGTCATTTAAACAGATTAATGTATAATATATCTCATACGTATATTAAACGTATATTATATGTATATACGTATATTATTTCGAAGAACAATATATTTGAGGTGGGTTGCCACTTATCTCTTCGACACATCTGCAGCCATTTCACTCTTCTTTCAAGATTTCTTGGTAAAACAAACATTTGGAAGCCTTTTTTGCTGCTATTACTGCAATTTGGCGCACTGCACCCACAAATTTTAATTTACAGGTGATCAATTTTCTATGTCCTTCTCAGAACACCACTGCTCCCAGTGCAAGGTATGGAGATTTTGGCTGGCAATAGCCAAAAAATGGCAGAATGTGACAACTAAACTTTGAAGTTGAGTTGGCACTATGTTGAGGACTCAGGGGTGTAGAAAACACAAGTTATCTCATTATCCATCCATAACAGATGCTGGGCAAAACATGATTAACCTCATGATCCATCTGCAATTTGTTAATTATTACACTTTTCTTGTAAATTGTAACCCTAAAAATGACATTCACAAGTCTTATGGGTTGGTGCCTCCTATGAGCTGGGAAATATAGTAGTTCATGGATGGAAATTCAAAAATTTCCTCAGTAAAGGCAAGCATCTCCTTTCACTTAAACTGGCAGTTGTTACCTGGGAAAAACATCATTAAATTCTCCACAATTGAAACATCATATGACATACTTCTTACATTACTACATATTTGTTCTCTAAAAGCAAGTAACTTAAGCAAAGGGGCTCTAAAATTGTTCTTAAATTCATAGAAATACATATATTCTACTGGCAAGGGTTCTATCACTTAAGAATATCAAGGAACACATTTAAAACTACATTGTCAAAGATATTTTTGTGCTTCAACATCTTTGATTTAAATTTTCCCGAGCTTGCTGGCATACTTGCAATGCTGTGAAGATATTGAAAAATGACCTGAACCACATTTCAACTTCCGCAACATCATGCAACGTTTAAGCAGCACGTCTGTGTTTACTGGGTTCCTTTGTTCTGGTTGTTTGTGCTTAGCACATTGATTCACTCCTATGTTTATTTCAAATGGCTCATCCTGTTAAATCTTCATTTCCCTTCTCTAGTCGTGCAACATACCTGTTTGAGCTTTCAATAAACACCAGTGAGAATGAAGTCAATGGAGATGGGCCTATTGACATTTACCAGCCTGGTGATCATGTTGGTGTCTTTCCATGTAATAGAACAGAGTATGTGGACTCTCTTCTGACAATATTACAGGGGGCTCTAAACCCTGATTCTCCAGTTGAATTACAAGTTCAAAAGGAGAAGCACACACCAAACGGTAAGTGAAAATACAAAATATATTCTGGTTCTCAGAGTGAGATGAAATTCACCTCATAGTGGGATTCCCTAAAGTTGCTATTGTCTCTAATGAATATATATTTCACTTATTTGACTGAAAGCTAATTGAAAGGGCAGGAATCATTTTTATCAACATGGATATTCAGTCTTTGATGTTACTTTGAGGGATAAAATTTTCATTGGGTTACAGTTGGCATAAGTGGTCCCAAATGTGTTCTTTAGATGTACTCAAAGTTTCTTAATTAACACACAAATTATATAGGAAATAAATTTGAAAAAGCAATGGTGCATGAGATTCCAATCAGTGGAAAACTGGAAATGACATTAAAATCAGGAAAACCAAAATGAGTTGGAATAGAACTAGAACTTGGAGTACATTTGGAACATGTGTTCCAAATGTACTCCAATTGTTTTCCTGGTGTTTCGATTTGGGAAACATGTTCAAAGTAGCTGAAAAATAGGTAAAAGTCGTGGGAAATCATTTTCAGATCATGAGTTGAGTCACTTATGACCTGAAGAAGCAGACTGTAATGCCTGCAAAACATATGCCATCATCACAGATGAACCAACGCATAAGAGAACCCGGAAGACTCAACTCATCCATGCCACTCCGTGGAAGTCTTCTATCCATTTTCAGATCAGTTGGAAATTAGTGTTCCTTTCCTGGGTTATTGTTCAGCAAATGTTGTGGCATGGGCAACTCTTACAGCTTAACACCTGCTTACAGCCTGTGTATTTAAGATTCTGATATAATGTTATATGTGCATATTAATTGATAATATGCCCTTAATTAATTAATGACCTTCTTGCCAAGGAAATTGTGAATTTAAAGCGTCATAATTTAAACAGATGATGGAACATGGGTCAACTGTTTATTTGGAGAAAAATGACCTCTGCCGTCGGCGCACCTTCCCGTTTATTAAGAACAAGTGTGCATTTTGGACAGTTACTCGGCATGCCCTGGTGAAAATATCCTGAGCAGGAAGTGTGCAGGAAACGTGAAGGTAGAGTGAGGGAAGCATGCAGGAAGTGTGAAGGAATCATGCTGGAAGCATGAATTTGGACATTTAAATGTGCAGGAAACGTGCAGGTGAAGTGCAGGAAGCGTGAATATTGACATTTAAATGTGCAGGGAGTGTGCAGGTGACGTGCAGGAAGTGTGCAGGAAGAGGGCAGGTGACATGCAGGAAGTGTGCAGGTTTGTTCATAATGCTCCTGTACAGGAGCATTATGAACATCAACAAACTATTTAAAGGCATGATGAATATCAATAACTTCCATCAGGTCCAGCCTGACACTGTTGTTTAAACAATTAAAAGTTAAAAATAAAACTGCAAAATGTATTCACAAATATACAGGTGATGGGGGTGATTTTTAATCCATAGCCTTGGCATTCAGATGGACTTAGAAAAAATTGTGCTTCCAACAGAATGTTAACAATTGGCAGGTTTTGATGACATTATATCATTGGGTCAGAGGGTACATCTTGTGATTGTAATTAGTGTAGTACATATACTTCAGGCATGCAAATTGAAACATATTTTTTCCCAGTCAATGGTCCTCTAAGCACTTAGAAAAAATTTTGAACTGTGTATGTAATGTGCGGGAAGCGTGAGGGCGGGAAGGGTGTGCACAGTACTGCACATTTGCTGCTCAGGGTATTTTCACCAGGGTGTTCAGCATAGCTCTCTGCTTTTATTCTTGGTGCAGAAAAATAGAAATCTATATGTTGAAACCTATGTCTATGTTACAATGTTATTTGATTATGTACATGAGTAATTAGTGTTACATATCATTCAAAATAAAATAAATCCAAAATTATCTTCTAAATAATGTCAAACACTAAACGGCAATAATGCTTGCAACATTTTTACAAGTATTATTGCCTTTTTGTGTTTGATATTAACCCTTTCGCGCCGAAGTCTCGTGGAGGGAAATTCTTCCACGTTACGAGTCTCTTGAAAATTTTTGCACTCCCCTGTACGAAGCTCTCTCGCGTCGACGGAAGGCAGAGGTCCGATCCCTTACCGTTTTGTGACCCAACTCAGCGGGACGCCCATCCCTTTCCTCGGCCGCTGTCCCAGATCCTAAAAGGATTAAAGACACCTTCACAGCGTGATTCCGCGGTCATCTGACTGAAATTGCAATGTTTTATATAAACAAATATTTGTTGCTTGCGTCGATTTCTTTATATAAAAAATAAACTCCTTGTGTTTATCTGAGCGTGCAGAAATTTTAAATGGAGTTCTAATGTTCATATTGACGGATTTAGTATATTTTTGATCCCTATCGACTGATTTGGAGATTATATATTTCGCATCCTTCTTTTTCATCCGGGCTTTGAACCGGCATTGGCAAAGATAAAAATATCTTTTTTGCTTTTTGTATTTTATGATTTTTTTTATATTTTCAGTCTTTTTTAACTTCAAAAGTGTTCTGAAATTAAATTTTTTTCTGTGTGGGATAAATTTTAAAACATGGAGCCACGCACAGTCCCACGTCGCACTCCAAGCACATGTACCGAGAGTCGCATCTTTCACAGTACACACTTTCACGTAGTATGCTACACACAATACATCGGGTGCCTTGGGAGGGGTGTAAAGGTTATGCGAAGTCTCTTATCTAGGACGCCGCGGAGGACCTAGCCATCCAGCTCTAAACTGCCATTCTTGAACACCATCAACGAGACTCCAGTAGGATTACCAATGACGGAGTCTAAGTAATGGTTTCTTTACGATTCACTTTCTAATAAATGTAGAATTAACCTTCCAAAAGCAGAATTTGACGAATCAGGTCATTAGACATAACGTCACCACGAATATGCTTGTGGTACAAAGGTAGGTTAAGAAGCAATGGGTATTCCCAAATCCAAAACTGAAGACAAAAGTGATATAATAGAATACGGGGACTCGAAAAGAAATGATGCATGATGAAAAATGGAATTAGGTTATAAGTTATAACTTATAACTAACTTTGAATTGAACCACAAGTTTTTCCAAATGCGTACGTTAATGCCTTTGTCGATTGCCGTTCTGTAACTCCGTTGATATTAACGCTAGAATTTCGTTTAAAATTTCCATGTGGTAAGCAAAAAAAGAAGAATTCATTTCTAACTTTAGATTTCTAAAGTAAGCAACAAATATTTTTTTAGAAAATACACTCCAAAAAGCTATAGTTGACCGCATGGAGAGGATAGGAAAGGGTCGATCCGAGCGGCCGAGTAAGGGCCTGGCCTCGCGCTAAGTTGGGTCTCGAGTGGCGACCACGTACCTGGGTCTATTGTTTCCGCGGTGGTCACTTTCCTCCACCCCGCGCCGCATTCGTTCGTTTGCGTCGGAAAATTGACGCCGCATATATGAGGCTTTCGTTCGTTTGCGAAGAAAATCCTCGCCGCATATGCGCGGCATTCGGCGCGAAAGGGTTAAGTATTTGATAGTTTTGACATACCTAGCTGATATTTTTTGTCTTTTTTATTTTTAACTGATCGGTACCTAAAACTAATTACTCAGGTACCATCTAATAAATACATCTATTTATATTAGTAATTATCAAAATTTTATTATTAATATGTACATAGTAGAATTTTTTGTTATAAAAGCTATCGTTAAATTTATTAAAAATTTTCTTGAACTATGAGGCTTAACGTGTATACATATATATAAAATGGTGTACATAATTCCTAAACCTTAAGTTCTTACTTATTTTATTCTATTTTCAGGAATTACTCGATCATGGGAGCCTCATGATCGCCTTCCTGTGGCATCACTTAGAACTCTTTTTACACGATTTCTTGATATAACGTCACCTCCTTCTCCATTCCTTCTTCAGCATTTTGCATCGATAGCTGGAGACCCAATCGACCGTGAAAAGTTGGAAGTGCTTGTTAAGGTAATAAGGACTGGAAATTTGTTCCTATGGGTGTAGTCAAGTGCGCTGCCATACATTCTTTTGATGACATTGAGGGATAAATCAGAAAAAAATTTAACTTTCCTAACTTACCAGTAATGTGTACAGGATGAAATTCAGGTGAATATTTTCAATGCAAATTAGATTGAATTATCACTAATCCCTTAGTATATTCTGCATTCATCCTTCAACAGCATTATGTGTATATTAGTGCTAAAACATGAAATCTGGACCTAATTTATCCCCTTGCCATCATTTTTCTGTTAACAGAGAATTTAAAAATTTCCACATCTACCTTGAGAAGTGGGTTTACCCTTATGTGTAGTGGCAGAAGAAATCAACACAAAAATTTTCATGTGCCTAAATGTGGTATTCACAGGAACTACTAGGAACAGCACTTACTGTGGAAGGATGGTAACACAGAGGAAGGAATTGTCAACCAAAAATATTCTAAATCCACATTGAAACACTCTTGAGATGGAGAATAGAACTTACTCATAAATTACCTCATCTTTGATTTTACTTCTAAAATTCTTTGTGCATTCTCTCACGGTTTTGCACCATGTTCATTTTGCCATTTTTTTTACATTGATATTTATCATGTTTTGAGAATTTAACTGGGAAGTGCTTGTATCTCAGAATATTACTTTCTCCTTTGCTAATGTAAAAATAATGATGTTTTTCTCTTTAAAGGATAAATTGATGTGAACGGTAGGGCTATTAAGATTTCAGTGGTTAATATTTCCATGCCTACATTCCACAATTTGCTATTCTCACTTATGAAAACTGCCCTAATTCCATTCACTACCGTCTTGGCATCGCCTATGGAGAATTAATCATAACTTTTCTCTTTCTGTGGCATTACGACAACTCCACAAGAAAATATTTTGCATCCATATATGTCTATGCATTCAGATTTTTTTTCAATTATGCAGGTGACTTTTTATCGATTTTCAGGACTCTGGTGCATATGAAGATTGGCGGCACTGGAATGCTCCACACCTTGCAGAGGCTTTGGAACAATTTCCTTCTGTCCGACCAGAAGCTGCTCTCCTCGCAGCAACACTTCCACAGCTGCAGCCTCGTTTCTACAGCATTTCCTCATCTCCAACACTACACCCACGTGCCCTGCACCTCACCGTTGCTGTGGTCACTTTCCAATCACAAGGTCACTACTTAGTTGTTGTGTGTATGTTGTGATTCATCCAATTTTTCATTCACAGCACTTGGTTCAAAAATATTTTCATGGTATAATCAATGAGTTACAGTGAAAAATAAGACCATAAAAGTAATTTAAAAAATACATACGTATATGTAGGTAATCATTTTATTATATATAATGCATAGAGAATTATTGAATGATTATGCAATCTAGGATTAGCTAAATGAAAAATATCTCCAGGTGTGGTATACAGTGCCGTCCCTAGGGTCGTGCGACATGTGCTGCTGCACTGGGCCCCGCACCTATGGGAGCCCCACCCGGGCTTGCCTTTTGGAGATGGCACAGGGTAACCCACCTATTACCCAAAATTACCTACTACTTAGTACGTATGTAATTTTCTTGAAATCATTAGCCAGTTTGTTGGTTAATGTCCTTCTTTCCATGAAATAAGCGTAAAAGATGTAACAATATCAATAAGGGAATGCAAAGTTAGGGGGACCCCGACTTTCGTTTGCACAGGGCCTCTCAATCCCTAGGGATGGCGGTATACTAAGGTGGTATACTAAGGCTGCAATGGCCATTTTGTGTAGTCTGATTTTTACAGTTGGTAACCTATTGAAAAGCAATGCATACATTTATTTACTTTTCTAGGTTTAATTTTTCCTTGGTTAGATACACATTTTGGAATAGAATGGTGAAAAATGATGCCTATAGATCGCATTGTGAAGGTAATGAATGTATAAAAAAGTAATATGTATTTGTTTTTGAAAATAGCATACAATAAATTGGCCAGTGACAGTTTTTACACTTTAACCAAAGTTGGCCATCAAGCAGTGCAAGGGATAAGGAATTATAGTATCTTGCTGTAAGTGATTTCTTAGATATTAAATGAAAGGAAAACTTTGTTCTATTCCACCAATTTATTCTCCAGTACAACTAGTTTCGACGCAGCGGCGTCATCTTCAGGTACCTGAAGATGACGCCGCTGCGTCAAAACTAGTTGTACCGGAGAATAAATTGGTGGAATAGAACAAAGTTTTCCTTTCATTTAATATATAATGAACTTCCACAAAGTTGAGCCTGAGACGATGGAGATGATTTCTTAGAGTTTGGGGAGTGAAAATAATGTGTTAAATGCCTGTTGAAAGTTTTAGAGTCTGCTGCTAAAACTTTCTTTCTCTGTAATTTGGATATACATTGAACTGATGCCAATACAGATTCTATGGAAGACAGGTAGTCTGGAAGTTAAATTCAGACTATCTACAAAATTTTTATGTTATTAAACTTCACAGGGCAACATCTGGAAGATGTGAAAAAACCTGTGAAAATGCATCATAACTATGCTATATGTACTTATACAAATAGCATTGTTTCAGCCTGAAAATTTATATAGTAATTGTAAGCCTACGTTTTCATAGTTCTGCAGACCTTTTGGTGTTAGCTGACAAATTATGGGGAAAGGCTGATCTTTGTCACATGAATTCATTTACTCTGATAATCATTTTAGGGGGCAAAAAGAAAACTTTTCTCAACTTTGAAAAATAAATTTCACCGAAGTGTCCAGTAAAATCACTCACTCTGAGGTATTGGAAGGTCAAAATATGGCATAATACATTCATCTAAAAACAGTTCATATTAAACAATTTCAGAGGAATAAAATTACAATTGAAATAGAAATAGAGTTAATTATGTCAAATATTATCAGTGGCAGGCTACACCTAATTTGTTTGTCAAATCTCATGATGCATTTACTGTTCTTATCCGAGCAACGTTGACTGCTTTCAACTCTCACTAACAATGGGTGTCATTGCGATTTTGTCATACTCATGGAACTCAGTATTTAATTCTTCTTGAGAGCAAAAACTTCCACAGAGGAAAAATCATTGTCTTGACTAGGACTCAAACTCAGATCCCTCGTTATCATTCCATGTGCTTTAGCCAGTTAACACATTGGGTGCTGAGCTTTTTTTTAGCGTGTATGTGACTGAAATTTTGGTGAAATTTCAATATTTTATATTTTTATTACAACAGAGTTTCTTTATGAAATTTGAAAAAAAGACCATATTTTTGGCATTTCTTTCGTAAAATGTTGCATACTTTTTTTTTTTTTAAACTTTAGTTAAATTTTTACAAGTATCCGATAGATTAGACTTCCATGCAACACACGTTACTTTTTCCACGCGATCTCTTCTTCTGAGGAATTCTTAGGAGAAAATGCCAATAAGTGATAGAAATACTACCAAAAACCTCACGGAAAATCAAGGTGTACCCATTACTGTTTCCGAGACACTGAAAATATGAAAATATCAATTTAAATTACCTATTGTTCTGCCGAAAACATTTTTCACCGTGTTTACTGATAATTTTTATCATTTACAATGAAAAATTTCTGTTTCCGATACTAGGGAGATATCATTGAAGTACACGGTGATACATTTTCACAATATTTTTAAAAAAGTAAATTTAGAATAAAATACAATTGTAACAATATATAGCATAGTGGAGGATGAAAATAAGCATAGAGGAAAATGCAGAATAAAAGGAAAATTTTGTACACATATATACAAAGTATGAATACATTGAAAATAGTTTAAAATTTACAATAAAATTGATATTTAAAGTTGTATATACATTCCATATATATTCTACATACATTTTATACATTTGCATAAGTTGTATATTTTTTCATCAATGCAGAATAATTTACTACTTTTTATTCATAATCATTAATTAAAAATCATTTCACAATGAAGTGCCTGAAAACATTCCTCTAGGCACAATCCTGGTTTATCCGGGCAAGCAGGGCAATAAAAGGACGTGTCTTTACACACATTATTGCGGAAGCACTCCCTACACCACTTCTGCTTTTGTCTTTTCTGTCTTTCGTCTTTGTCATAAAGTCGGGGGAAATGGTTGGCTAAGCCTTTGGTTCTAGATGAAGCAGGTAGAGATATCGGTTGTCTTTCCAAAGGGGTTGAAGTTTTAGAAAAGGCCAAAAGAGATTCTATTATTTGTTGCCGAAAATCAATCAGTGAAATTTTCGTAATGTTTTCAGAGTACAAAAAGTAACTATTTAGTAAAAATAGGTTCAGTAGGTGGATGCCCAATTTTTTATACCATTTGATGGTCTTTCTTTCAATGGGGTAGTAGGACATCATTTGATCCAAATGCTCGATGCCACTCATTTTCTTGTTATATTCCACCACTGCCTCTGGCTTCCGTATAGCATGCCCCCTTGCCATCTATTCGTGGCATCAATCATTTGTACACTGAACTCAGTGCTGATCATCGGCACTTCCCTCTTATCCTTCCACTTGAGGACACAGATTCTGTCCTCAGTGAAGGCTTCCTCCACCTCACCTTTACGCAATTTCTTGAAAAGCACCACTTCAGGAATACCCTTCCTGTCTCGCCGCAGTGTCCCCATGATGTAAGTCTTCCGACCCAGGAGGAATCTGGAAATGGCCACACTATTATAATAATTATCCATATATATGGAATTGCCATGGTCAAAATATCTTTGCATTGACTTCGTCACAACCTTTTCTGCATGGCCTTTTCCAGACACTTCTGAGTCGGAAGACCCTTGGTATATGAGGACCTGCAGTGCTAAGCTTTTAGCTTCAGTGAGCAAATAAAGCTTTATCCCGTACTTGTGGTGCTTCCTTTTTAAATACTGGCAAAATCCCAACCTACCTTGCCATGGAACCATTGACTCATCCAAACTAAAGGCACGTGAGGGAGTCACCACTCTGTCCATTGTCTCATTGAAACAGTCTATGAGGGGTGTAATTTTGTATAGTCTGTCTGTGGGAGGGGAGTCAGAGGCATCCGGATTTGAAGTGAAATGAAGGGCTTGGAGTATCATCATGTATCGATCACGCGACATGTGTCTCCTGAAACACAGTAAATTAAAAGGTTCATGGGCTTTCCAATAATCTGGTATCCGGGTAATTTTGATGGTTCCACTGTGAAAAATAAGGCCTAAAAAACAATAAAATTCTTCTTTTGTGACATCTTTCCATCTAGTGATTCTTGCTTCAGGAGACACATTGCTCAGCATGATCAACTCCCCAAAACGATTAGATTGGGTGATTATTAGTTCTACGGTCTCGTCAGTCAGTAGCAGTCGAAAATAATCTAAAGGGAGGGCAGAGGAAGGTTTCAGTACTTTGAGGCCAGATATTTGAGTAAAATGAATTTCGGGTATGTCTGGTTTATTGCATGTCCATTGGCCTAGAGTCAGAGGGGTAGGGGAAAGTGGTCTAGGGAGTGCAGCCGACGAACATTCAAGGGGTCGGCCATTACCTTCCTCAACGTCATCATCATCAGAGCTTCCCTCGGTCACACTTGCGAAAAGGTCCAAGTCCGATGAGTCATCCTCTTCCGACACATCCCACATCGCCTGATATATCTCTTCGGGATGAGATCACTTTTCCAATGGAGTTAGTTACTCAGGATGTGGGCGGGAGCAAATCCGGCTTTCGTTTAGGCTTTTTGTATCCTACTGAGTAGTGACAAAACATTTTAAAGTTTAAATGATGGTTTGTAAAATTCAAAATAGAAATCAAAGTTTTCAACTGCATTAAAAATTAAATCTTTGTAGATTAATTCAACTGAATTTTGAAAGACAGAAATTGCTATAAAATAATACCCAAAATATGAACTTGGTATCACTTGGGCATATTTAAATGGTTCGGAAAAAATATCCCAATTTATTTTACATGGATAGAAATTTCAATACATATTTAAAAGTATAGTAAGAAATTAAGTATACTAAAGCAAAGAAATAATTCCATTTCATTAAGATTTCAATGAATATCTACACACAGTGCAAACGGAATCGGAACGTGCAAACTTTGGCCACCGATGATAAGGTCGACTGCAATTTGTCTCGGCACAAAAAATACCAGATTCTGGAAACCATAGAAATTTCAATGTTAAGAAATAAGTATAAAAAAGCAAAGAAATGGTGTCATCTCCTCAAGATTGAAATTAATACACACCTTGTGAACGTCCAAACTTCAGCCACTGATGGTAATATCTGCTATGCTAGTAATGCTTCTCCACTGTTACACCAGTGCGTGCTTATTCACCCAAGTCAAAATCCAGACTGAACCTAGCCCCTTGCCACACTCTCTGTCTTCCTCCACACCCCCCTCCCCCCTATCCTTCAGGCAGTGGCGTAGCCAGGAATTTCGTTCGGGGGGGGTCCAAAACCAGGGGAAAATTTTTGAAAAACAGGGCGAACTAGACAGTAGACAGTCCAAAGTCAAAACTCGGCCAGCTATACAAACACCACCATTACACTACCCGAGCGACCGAGCCCAAACGTATAGTTTGAGAATTTATTATTTAAACAAAAGGACAAACCTTTTTTAACAACGGTATGACAATTTATTATATGTAGACTTTCCCCTGCTCCAAGCTTAATTTATTTTTTTATATGTATTAATATTTTGTCTTTATTTAACCAAAAGTAGCCTCCGAGGAAATCCGCATTGCGAAAATTTTCACATCCAAGTAATCTTAGGAGCGCTAAAGCCGGTAAATAGTGACAATTTTCCCAAAACGCGTACTCCGTACGCGTACTGAAAGAAATTATATCAAATGTAATAAGCACTTCCAGTGAAATTCGCCCACCTAATACCCATAAGCATGGAAAAGAACCAACCGACACTCAATCTACAAAATATGACATTAACTTTATGGTAGTTAATTGCCGTAGCATTAAAAACAAGCGTGCTGAAATCGAGCATATATTTCAGGACGCAGACGTGGTCATAGGAACGGAGAGCTGGCTTACAGAGGATGTAAGCGACAGCGAAGTTTTTCCTCCAGGATATAAATCTACAGAAGCGATCGAAGCGATAGGACA
This sequence comes from Pyrrhosoma nymphula, assembly GCA_963573305.1. Lineage (NCBI taxonomy): Eukaryota > Metazoa > Arthropoda > Insecta > Odonata > Coenagrionidae > Pyrrhosoma > Pyrrhosoma nymphula. The sequence continues at coordinate 98,830,314 of OY754329.1, forward strand.
GGTGGCGGAGTTTTTCTAGCAGTTAAATCACATTTACACAGCACCGCCCACGAAATAACTGAAAATGAAATAGAAAGCGTGTGGTGTACAATTAAACAACAAAACAAAAGGAGTATACATGTTTGCTCTTTTTATAGACCTCCGAACTCCAAAGTTGATGTTATTTACTAATTAGAAAATCAAATATCCGCATTTACTGTGAGTAAAAGTGTAATAATTATTGGGGGAGATTTTAATCTGCCATCTATAAATTGGGATTTTACACTGTAAAACCAAATTCTAGGAATAGGGAAATCAGCGAGATCTTACTCAGCACACTTGCTAATCACTCACTTTCCCAAGTAGTTGACAAGCCTACGAGAGGAAATAAAATATTAGACCTTTTTGCAGTAAGCCATCCTAAGTTGATAAAACAAATCGATATTATTGACGGCATAAGTGATCCCAGAGTAATTTTTGCAGCCTTAAAAATTGAAGTAGAGTCAGCTGTAAAACCGAAACGAAATATTTATTTATTTGATAAATGCAACTTCATAAAATTTGGCGAGATGCTTAATGATTCGTACACGGACTTCGTAGCTAAAACAGAGGATAAAAGCACTGATGAATCATGGAAATATTTCTTAGAAATTCTACGACAAAGAATCAACGAATATATTCCGCAAAAATTGAAATGTGACAGTAAAGAACCTCGCTGGTATAACAACGATGTTAGGAGGGACCTTAAGAGACAGAGAAATTTGTACAACTTGTTCAAAAGGTCCACTACGTTAGGTGACAAATCGAAGGAACTTGAAGCAAAAGAAAGTTACGCTGCGCAACACTCAAAAACCAAGAAATCAATGCGTACTGCATTGCGAAATTTCAAGAAAAAAGTACTCGGTGAATTACTCGAAGAAAATCCGAAATCTTTTTGGTCATATGCGAGAAAGCTTCAGGGAAAATATTCAACCGTAATTCGTTATTTGATAAAGATGGCAAACTTGTCACCGAAAATATTGACAAAGCTAACACGTTAAATTCCCACTTCGAAAGTGTATACACTACAGAAGATACTGCATGTAATTTTGAAATTTCATTCACTGAGGAACCGATGAAAGAAATCACTATTCAACGCGATGGGATTACTAAACAGCTACAGTCGATAAAAAATAGTAAATCTCCGGTTCCGGAGGGAATACCCGCACGTGTCCTCAAGGAGTTAGCACCACAGATCGCACCGTTCTTAGACATAATATTCATGAAGTCATTGTCTGAAGGAAAGATACCATTAGACTGGAAAATTGCAAACGTTACACCGATATTCAAAAAGGGAAACAGACACGACCCAGGGAACTATCGACCAATTTCATTAACGTCGATAATAGGCAAGATACTCGAACATATCGTCGTTAGCAATATCATGACGTTCCTGGACAGTCGTAACGTCCTCCATGGCTCTCAGCACGGCTTCCGGAAAGGTAGATCATGTGAAACACAGCTCGCACTCTTTCTTCATGGCGTTCTCAAATCTGGTGAATCGAAATGACAAGTGGAAGCATTATTTCTAGATTTTAAGAAAGCTTTCGACACGGTACCTCACAACAAACTTTTATACAAATTACAGTCATGCGGCCTAAACGAAACAGTAGTAAACTGGATACGCAACTTTCTGAGTGATCGTAAAAAAAAAGTAGTTCTTGACGGGATTAGCTCTGATGTAGTTTAAGTGACATCAGGTGTCCCACAAGGAAGCGTGATCAGCCCCCTTTTGTTCATTATATACATAAATGATCTATGCTCTCGAATTAGCAGTAAAATATGTTTATTTGCCGACAACGCTGTCATCTATCGTGAAATTAGTGATCACTCTGACTTTGAAACTCTATCATCGGATTTAAACAACGTTCATGTGTGGAGCCGAGAGTGGGGACTCGAACTTAATCTGAGCAAATGCACGGTGGTACATTTCTTGCGGAGGTCGTCCAAATATTCCCATGTATATGCTGTGGATGGTGTTAACATAAAGGCGACAGATGAAGTGAAGTATCTAGGAGTTACGATAACTTCGGACCTATCGTGGGGAACACATATAAGAAATATTTGTGGCAGAGCTCTGACGAAGCTAGAATTCGTCAAGCGTATTGTGGGAAGATTTTCGGATGAAAAAGTAAAAGAGGTGCTATTTTGCACTCGTCCGGCCACACCTTGAATATGCAGCGAGCATATGGGATCCGATGCAGAAAGACTTAATCCGGTAACTTAATAAAATACAAAGGAAAGCTGAGCGATTCGTCAAAAACTGCTACGGGCATACAGACAGCGTTACACAGATGTTAAACGAATTAGTCTGGGAGCCGCTAGAGACTCAGAGGCTGCGCGCTAGGCTTAGATTGCTTGAATAATTGAGAATAGATATCTTTCAGAGCGACATGGAGAACATCATATTAGAACCCAACTATATTTCCAGGTCCGACAGAAACGATAAATTAAGAGAGATATTTTGCCGAACGGATAGGTATGGGAATTCGTTTTTCCCCCGAACAATAAGGGACTTTAATAAATTCTAGGCGTAATTTCATTAGAGCGTTTCCTTTTTATATGTAAACGGCTGGTGTCCTAACACCCCCCGCCACACTCCTATTGAGGCGGCTTGCTGGGTGGTATGTAGATGTAGATGAATATTTCGGGGGGGGGTCCGGACCACCCGGACCCCCCCCCCCCTCGCTACGCCACTGCCTTCAGGGAAGGCATTGGCCTGACTGCTTTCTCATAAACCCCTGAACCTTTCCCTAATACCAGCCACTCTGTCTTGGGGAGGAAGACGGCCGCCATGGGTCCTCTTGCATTCCGATGACAGATTTTTAGGGAACCCGGGTCCAGAGGAGGAAGATGTGGAGTGGTTGTGGACCGAACAGCAGAGGTTTGGACCGAGAGAGAGAGCGAAAAATTTCAGGGGGGTGAATATTGCTTACGGAAAGATTTTTATAATATTTTAGAAACTAATTTGTGACATAATTCAGAGCACTTAAAATAATTATGAAAAGGATACCACAGTTAAGTTTCTACAATGGCTTTAAAATACCTAAAATGATGATTATGCCGAGGAGCACTTTTGATGGACGTCTTTATGCATTTATAAAAAAAATGTTTAAACAATCTGTAAAATAGTATTAGAAATTGCATCAGAGAAATAGCAGAGTAGGAATTGGTTGCACTATTAATGTATCCACCCACTAAAAAAGTAAGAAATCACATTAAAAAATTATTAGTTTTATAAAATGTAGGGTTAAAAAAAGAAAAAAAATGGTGGGAATAAAAATATAACAAAATCCTCTCAGCACACTTGCAGGGTATAGACATGTGACTGACTCTTTTTTCATGCTCAAGGCAGCTGGCTAAGACCAAGAGCGAAAGGTATCATAAGGAGAAGGTATGACGTAGCCCTTAGGTCTTCAGTCACTTGCAGGGAACTACCATGACGTAGATGTTACGTCATGAGCACGGAACATGTTAAGCTTCTGAGGCATTCTCTTCCCTTGTGGATTTTTTGGACTGTAAAGGCACAAGGTGTGCTGCTGGACGTACATACAATGATACAAAGCAATCAAAGCATGCACTCAAAGCCTCAGTGCGTGGGGTTAAAGCCAAGCACACACAATGAGGTGTTAGCTCTTTTTGACGAAGTTTGTCATCAACATCTTTATGAACATCTTGTTCCTTTAAAGCCCACAAAAATCTACCGGGGAGATGGACATCTCAATAGCTCAACTGGCCAAAGCACTCAGTTGCGATATCACTGGATCTGGGTTCAAGTCCCGGTCGAGACAAATGATTTTTCCTCTGTAGAATTTCTGCACGAATGTGCACTCGTGGGTAACACTGAATAAGGTAACACCGTGGCTAGACCCGGTATCCTAAAAATTTGTCAGTTCTATTTACTTTTATGTGAAATGTCTCCCCACTACATACAGTGATTCCATTGGTTAATAGAATGCATTGAACTGAATATTTTCACAGGTGGTGAGGGGCCAGTTCATTATGGTGTGTGCTCCAACTACCTCAAAGACACAGAAATTGGTGATACTATATATGCGTTTATTAGAAGGTAAATCTTTTGAATTGAATATTTGCTATGTGTTTGATATGATCTTTAGTATTGAATGTGTTTAACCTCTTCACCTAAGTAGTTGATGCAGTTTTCATTATCATTGTATTTATCTTACATATGCCTGTTAATTATAAATACTAAATTAGCAATTGATGGCAATGGATATTTACTGCGAGAGAGGAAAGAGAAATACATACCTACATTTTATGGATGAAAGGGGTGCATGTAAGAAAGAAGGGTAGAGCTGAGGGAAAAAAGCTAACTTACTGAAAAAGCTGTTTTCTTGCTATAAAAATTTGCTTATCTGGTATGATGAAGGAATACTGCTAATGGTGTTCATAGAAGAGCACCAATGGATTATTGTTTTGGATCTAAGGATGATAACTATTGGCAGCAGTCTATTTCTCAAAGTTTTGGAGTTGCACTGGATTAAGGTAGTCTTTGGGTGTTTAGCAAGATTTCAGGGATGCTGATGGGGAAAGATTGGGGTGTGTATGGTACACTTTGTATTGGAAGTAACAAAAAAAACATTATTTCATTCGAATTGGAAATACAAAAATTCATTTTTTGCTTTAGAATCAGATGTCCAATATATCTATGTCGCTAAGTTGACAGTATCTCCAAAAATATTCATTATAATCCAATTTATGAACACTTGATCAAGATTACTTCAATCTGAAAATTTTTAAAACAATTCTGAGCAACCTCATTCATTTATGTGTAATAGGTGGTGGAGTATTCAGTTGGAGTATGCATACATTCATAGCTTCACATTCCATGTCCATTGAGTATATTTCTTGGGAGTAATAAGTTTTCAGCTCTAAAGTTTTGTAGCCTGACTTGAGTGCAGATGATTTTATTTCCATAAGATGGGCAAACTGGAGTATGTGAATACAAGTGTTGGCTGAGAGTGTTTTTATGTATTTTGAGCAACAACCATTCAAGGTAACCATTCCTGCTTATCTTTCTGGAGGTTTGCTATGTTACCATTTGCATGTTTTTTTCTTGGTAACTGGTTGTTTTTATTCAAGCTGTACTATTGCATTATTGCAGCTGCAATGCAAGCTGCATTCAAGCTGCTTATTTTATAAGACCTCATTATGCATATAGTTTTAATAAAATATATAATGGTAGGTCTTAAATAATTAAAAGATATATCATTGGAATAGAATCATACAAGTAGAAAACTCAATGTGATATTTTTAGTGTGCTGCTTGTGATCACAGTTGCCTGAAAACATTAAATTTTCATTCCTTTCAGATTAGCACTTAGCTGCGGCAAATGCAATCCTATCTATGCTACCTATTCTAGGGAAACTACAGGAAAATCATTCTTGTATGTTTGATCACCACCATCTTCTCAATTCTAGTCCTCCAATTTTCATGGATGTACCTTTCCTAAAAGGGCTTGAATGGTCTTTTATTGTTCTGGAGTAGGGTCCTCCACTTAAGGATAATTGGGGAAGGGGGTATGCTCCTTGGATGGGGTTAACCCTTGAGTAGTTATGCGGAGGACAGTAGTCATCGAGGGTGAAACCAATTCTCTCAAATCATGCTGATTATAAATGTGGCACTGAGGCCTGCAGGACTTGGGTACCAGAGACCTCAGTGCCAAAATTGCAATTACCATTATTTGAGATCATTTACATCACCCCGAATGACTTTTGTCCCGCAAAAATCTACTCAAGGTTTAATGAACGCATTCCTTACTTACTTAATCATTAGATATTGTGGCTATAAATCAAGGAATTCATGCTGTTTATATCAAATTAATTAAAAGGTAGCTAGGGAAGTAATATGGAGCAAATTTAATGAAAGTAATAGAGAGCATATTTAATGAAAGTTACGTGAAAAATAAAGAGGTTATTAGCAATTGCGTCTCCACTAGTGCTCAACATTTACTGCTTCCCTCAGCCTATGAAAAAAGACACAGTGGTAGCAATAGAGATCAAGGTTGCCTCAGCTTAGGTGTTAAGCTGTACCCAATCTCATTTTTATCTTTATATTCATTAACACCAGCTGCATATTTGTTTGTTGCTTCATCTTCATTGGTTTTGACTCTATACCATCATAGGGTGACACTACACACCCATAACTTTATTGTGAATATCTTGCAAAATTATAGCTAAGCAGTATTTTATTTTTATTTTCTCAAGTGCTCCAAACTTTAGAATGCCTGCTGACCAGAGTAGGCCAATAATAATGGTTGGCCCTGGTACTGGAATTGCACCATTTAGAGGATTTTGGCAGCATCGATTGAGTATTGTAAGGTCAGCTCCTCCAGGTAGGAATATTCAAAAGAACTGCTTCAATATGTCAGTTATTAAAGGCACATATTTTTTTTAAATGCAGAACACCTGTTTCTTAAAGGAGGACCTGAATTAGGGAAAACTTGGCTCTTTTTTGGATGCAGACAGAGGGAAATGGACTTGTACAGAGAAGAAAAAGCAGAAATGTTGAAAGAGGGGATACTGTCCAGAGTTTTCCTAGCATTATCTCGTGATCCATCAATACCAAAGGTAACACATAGTCCTATTGACTATATATTCTGATTCATGAGTGGAACATGAGAAAGCTATAAAGAAAAAGGTAAAAAATACATGTAACCAAAAAGGTGAAAACTATTAAGTTATTACTGGGGACCGGAAAAAATAGCCTGTTGCGATAAATGCGAATTTTCAGCGAAAAATAGGGAAAAAAGCGAAATATGTATCTGCGAAATTAGTAAATATGCGAAATGAGGTTATGAATACAAAAAACTATTAGGAAATGGCAATAAAAATATCTTTTCATGTTTTTATTTGTGAAATATCCCATTTTATCCATTAAAATTATGATTATCATAACATGAAAGCAACAAATTAGTCTATTTTCAGCGTAAACATACTAATACATGCCATTTTTTTACCATGAGTAAATGGATTACAGGAAAATTCTAAAAACAGGTTGCCCAACTCCCAGCGGCAGAAACAAATATGTACGTAAAAATTGAAATGTAAAGAGTGAAATATGCTATTAATGATAAAATAATAAGTAGCTCTTGAGTTCTAAGCATTCGAATTGAACAAAAATCCATTACACATGTTTATTTTAATCATTTTCGAGCAAAACTTACATTTTAAGACATATTCTTCCTTCTGAAATCAGTGTAAACATAGTAATTATATCATTATTTGAATTTTGCATTATTTTAGCATTTATTTGTCGGAACTTTATGTAACATATTGTACTGTATCACATCAGTAAATAAACAAATTATTAACATAATGAATTATTTTTATAGTTTTCGGAGACTATATAAATAATCCATTATGTACATGATCATACGTATGATCATATATAATCACACTAGCATTTATAAGGATACATTACTAAGAAAACATATCAAAAGTCACGCTGCATATACCTACAACTCATAAATGAGAAAATGAAATGAAAAAAGAAAGATAGCAAGAAATTAAATGCTCTGTAGCTTATAAAAATAATTTGTTAAATTCAACACCGGTAATTCATAGAAAATTAAAACTGTGGTATTTTCTAGATTGTGCAGATTGGAACTCTTGATAGCATTTTCAATTATAAGCAAAATTGTAACTTATATATACAATTTTAAAAAATGCAGTAAAAATCCAATTGATTTGATTCCAAGCCCACAGAAACTGTATATAAACAGGCATTAAAAAGTCTCCCTTCTTTTTACTTGCACAAGTTCCCCTTTCCTAAGACTGGCTTGCTTTCTATGTACTTGAACATGGAAACAATCTTTGACGTGATCGGTGTGTATTAGCATGAAGTATTATTCATTTTTAAAATAAATCAGCCATAAACTAGGTGACAGTTTTTCGAAATAATAATTTTTTTTCTGATATAAATTAGCTAAAAACTTTGTAGTAAATTCTTGAATTCATTTCTTTTATGTTAGAAAAAAAATGAAAGTGTCAGATTAATGTGTCATAAAAGGGGTTGCATGAGTTTTAACGAACTTATTGATTGAAGTAATGATATAATTGCATATTCTGCGAACAATTGCGTAAGAATTGATAATTAAGTTCTAGGTTATTGGATGATAAATGATGCTAATTTCAAGAAAATAAATGCTAATTTCATAAAAAATATATGCTAATTTTGAAAAAAAAAATAGATGCTATTTTTTCCGGTCACTAGTCATTACCCTGAACCACTATTATTCCCACTTATAGGACCCATACACTGTTACAATGCAAAATCCTCACATCTAATGATTCAAAATCGACTTTTATCGAGAAGACATATCACAAATTCACTATCTCTCCAGCATGGGTTGGTATCTTCCACTGTTAGGAAACGTGTTATGCCATTTTGATGGACATCATATAATTGAAAATAACTGAAGTAGTATTAGTCCTGGATTTTAGATGCTCCTATAGTAGAAAGGTTATACATACCACACTGTCAAATCTAATGCCTTAATGCTAAAAATAAAACTGCAGCCATCTCCTGGGAAGGATTTGAATCTGTGACCTATGGATTACCAGGCTAGTACATCAACTTGGTTACAGTGATGGGCAAAAATAAATTTCATTATACCTCAAGGCAAAAGCTAACCCTTAGAACTTAAATTTTACAGCCTTAGAACCCTTGACTTTATAGAATTAACACTGGTGCACATCCATCAAGAATTGTTATGTATGTGTGAACTAGTTAGGTTCCACCTACCCTTATAAATTGTATCTGGATCATGGCAAGTTACGTTGCTGGTAAATGAATCTAAAATTTCTATATACATGAATGAGAAAAAGTTTGGAAAAGAGCAAATGAAGGATGTTAATTCAGCGGGATTCATGTGGAATGTTATATGCTTTTAAGTATAATTTAATATACCCTCCAATGATTATAAATAAAACACAGTTATTGTATGTCAGGAAAAATGGATTTAAAGCAAATAAAGAGTTGCAAATAATATGAAATATTTGGATGCTATGTAAAAAATTCTCAATCCAAAATTCTATAATTTTCAGTCACTCTAGCTATAAATTCACTGAAAGAGTTGTAGCAATTGCATTAATGCTATGATCAAAATTCTTTCACCCCTTAATTTAAATATGGGTTTTGTTTTTCTCATCAACCAAGGCACATATGTTACTTTTTTCATTGACAAAGAACCCTTAAATGAGATTTTTTATGCAAAATGTGCAAAAATTGGCTGTAATTAATATTAAAAATGATATCATTTAAAATTTGACTTTTGCTTGAATTTCTCCACTGCGGATTCTTTATATTTACTACAAGTCAAAATTTCATTTCCGGTTTATTTTTAAACCATATTATTTATCATGGCAAACAATTTAATCATCTATCAAACTAAGCCATATCAAAGAGAAGCTCATGATTCATCTCCATATAGTTGCACTTACCCTATTAGCATATGCATTTTATGCTCAAAATATTTCAATGTAGTACAGAAGGTTTGTGGTACTATGGGGGAAAAATTTTTCCCAACAAACGGAGCGCTGTCACGATCGCTCTGGAAAAAATTGACCTCCTCTCTTATGGCATATTATTCCGAGATCTCAGCAACAACGAGGGAAATTTGAACCCAGTAAGATGATGGACTCATTGTCAAAACCAGTGACAGATTACTGGCTGATTGCATTTCCCGAGCGTTATTTGCGCTGGCTTTCAAATTGAGGCGCATTAGACAGCCATGTATGCATTTGAAATGTACCATTTAACGCTCTCCTTCTTGCCCTAGCTTCCTCTGCATTCTTTCTCTTTCCTCTCTTTTCCTTTTAGGCTCTGCTCCTACTTTATTAGGTTCGGTTTTGGAGGGATCTCTCATTAATAACTCATGAATGATTGAAACGAGGTTTATTCGGCGGGAGCTACCCGGCCACGCGTCCATACACCATGACGGCCAACGGAAGAGTGAGAGGCTCTCTTGCATATAACATGGCCATACCCAAAAACAAATGAATCATGAAATGCACCAATAAATGGATACACAACAGCTCCTACTCTTGCACTCTTAGCAAGGTCGTGGGAGTCACCCGCTGACCACTATCCTTAAATACCTGCAATACTTAACGGAACACCGCAGTGAATAAGGGTTTCCTCTTTTAATCGTGAATACAAACGTATGTTTATTGCACATTTCATGCATGGCCGAGGATTTTCAATGAGTATGGAAATAAATAACCTGTTTATGCACAAATACTAATGAATTAATAAAGATGCAAATAAAAAGACAAAAAACAGTAAGTAAGAAAGATATTACATTTGCCTTATGACTGATTGCCTTTTTAAAATGTTGAACTATTTAAACTTATAGGTGGAGTCAGCATCCTTTTTCAATTACGTAACTGGAGTTATCATATATTCCAGCATATTTAAAAAAATAACGATTTATTGAAGGCATTTATTCAAGATGGAAGGGTTACTTTTTTAAATATCGTATTATTCGTAAATTGATATATTATTTCAATATTTTAAATTAACTAATTTTAAATAAATGCAAGGAGAATAAATAAATTCTTATTAGAGGCAATGTAGGTCAAATTATTTGTCAACTTCATAAAGAAATGCAAAGGAAACAAATTTTCCGGCCACTCAAAATCGAGATGCATAGCAGAACCAAGTCCTGACAAATTTTAACTCATACTTTACTATCAGTATTTATTTTCACCCCCATCACAATCAATAATTCGTTGAAGTCTTTGTCTCATTGATCCTATTTAATATTGAAATAATGTTGGGTGCTGAACCAAAGATGCCCATATCTCCCAGATGTGGCCTTTCAGTGTCTCTTGGCTCCTTCCATTGGCATTCTGTCTCTCCTCGACCATTATGTCGAAAATATTTTGTATTTTATTCAGGTACTGTGAATTTGTAGGGCAAGGTTATACTGTACTGTGCGAATGCTCCTCGAAAAATCTCCTGAGTTTCGCGCAATGTGGATGGGACAGTTGTCCTAAACAAATATTATTTCTTCGCATTATGGTACTACTTCATTTATGTATGGAAGTGATGAAAATTCGACAGATTCGGTTGTAATCCTTAGACGTCATTTGAGGTGGTGTTCGGAACAGTAGTCCCGGCCCAACAGCAGTCCCAGCCCAACTGCAGAAATAGCTCTCTAAAAACGCAGACATATATGCCCAGATCTATTTTTCCTAGTTGCTTTTTGTGTGATACCTGACAAACAGGAAGAATATAATTTTTTTCTAAATAGGGAAATGTTATAAAAAGTACACACTATCAATTAATAAAGTTATATTTACCTACAATTGCATGTTCTCAATTGCTAAAAATGTCCATAATCAACACTTCTAATGTTTAGACATCGATGAAAGTTACGATATTCCAGTATGATTGGTCCTTATCTCAGTACAAATGACTGAATTCTAACCTCCCCGTTTAATTAGTTTCGCTTACTGCTAGCTTTCTTGCCAGACTGGAATTTCTCATACCGGCTTCATGGAGGTGGTTTCTCACTATACAGCTCTCAACAGTAATTGGATTTTCAGCAGGATGTTAACGAATTCTGCCATCATCATTGCGAGACGTGCATCTTGGTCTCTGCTTCTTTGTCATGTTGCCATTGTCTCACTCTCTCTCTGTAGCATTTTAGCCAGCAATATACTGTTTCTATTCTAATCCATTGCCCTTAATATCTGAGCGAGAGGTGAGCCTACCTCAACTGTCTCATCGATTTATCACCTCTCTCCTGGACTTAATGGAATAGGTACTGTGAATATCCGTGGAAGTTATCACAGCAAAACAAAGTGTCTTCAAAAGCAAATGCATTGAAATCCACATTCCATCTAACCTACCGATCAACTACCATGAATCTTTTAGCGATAAGCTTCCTTTGGTCTTACCTACAGAGTTTTGCTCAAGGAAATCTGTTTAGCGTTACCTGGTTTTGGTTGAGCCATACGAGAGATTTCAATGGAACATTTCAAATGCATTCAAGGTTATCTAATGTGCCTCTGTTCTTGTGGTCTGCGCGAAACACGCTCGGGGCCTGCGAGCAGCCGGGAATCCATCACCGACTGGAACGATTAGTCCATCAACTTTCTATGTTTGAATTTCCCTCGTCATGGCCGAGATCAAAGAATAATATGCCATCAGAAAGGAAATCGATTTTCTCCCAAGAGCGATTGTGGCGGCGCTCTGTTTGTTGGGAAACTTTTTTCCCCCATAGTACTTATTTTGTGAATATGCTGAGCATGCACAAACGCCCAGGTTTTTACAACCTAAAATATTGCTGAACATATTTTGAAAACCGTATGTTCAGCATGTTTTATCATTGATTTGTATGTTGATAGCCCCTTTACTGTTCCATGTATTTCATCATCTTACAAGAACCCCTTGCATATTCCTACCAATAATATCATGATATTAAGACCCATTTATAATAGTATTAACTAGTATAGTCATCTACCGGCCATGTTTTTGTGATAAGATAATGCACGAATAGTTCCTTTCAGCAATAGATATTAGAAATCACTGCAGAAGGATTAGGAGGATAGGATATTGAGTGATTTAATAGCTTACATTCAATTGTTTAGGAGTTCCAGTTTAGACATTTACCATTTGTGGGCTATGATTAGTTTAGATATTACCTAATATATGTAGCAAATGTTGATTGTGCTGGGATAAGAGGCCTTCCTTTCACTATCCTAACAGGTTCTGGGTCCAGTCATGGCTGATAATTAGGAATGTTACACTTGGAGTAAACATTAACTGGTGGAGAATAGTTGTATTAGTATATGAGAACTCGTGAGGAGAAAGCATTGGGGAAATGCTTGTCCAAGAGAATAAGGAGGAAGTCATCAAGTGTCCATTATTAAATGGGGATGATTAAAATAAAAGGGCTACTTGTGTGAAAGCAGTGTTTACGATCGGGTTGCTGGGAATCCATTATTGGTTGGGACTGGGATGGTACCGATACCAGCAAGCTAGGCCAACATCCAAAATTGAATGATATCGCAAAAGGGATCCTCATTTCTTTACTGAATAATTCATATTTTAATGATATAAAATATGTGCACATCACAAAGGGGATTTGAGAATTAGTAGAAAATGTGCTCAGACTTATGCCCTGACTGCTACAGATACTGTTTCAAAGGGAGAAGGCCTCTTATCCTGACAGATTGGTGCAGTTAGTAACATAGGAGGGGGAGGTAAAGGTAAGAAATATGGGTGATACGGAGTAAGTTTTATACTGATAAATAGTAAATGGTTATTAAATATGTTATGGGAAGTAAACATGCACATAGGATAGAAAATATTTCAGTGTTTGAATTACAGTTTAGGAAGCAGTTGACTTGGCTACTTATAGTAGATTCTCTTTGAAAATAGGTTTTCATGGTAATTTGATGATGCATAATTAGGCTGATTATGGAATGTGCGATGAAGCCAAATTCTTTTCTTACATTTGAGGGAGTAGCTATGCTTATTAAGATGCTTGCTACAATGAAAGAGAAGCATTGAGCAATGGTATTCTTCATTCCCATCTAAACCTGAATATCTGCATCTTTGATGAGTGTTTCTTTACCAAATATACTCCCAAGTGTATTACATCTGTTCAAGAGGGTCTATTCATACACAGGGTTATTCTCTGAAGGTTTATGTTCTCCAAGGTTACTAAAAGAGATGAGAGAATTTTGTATGAAGTACTGATCTCAAACAGGTTTCCTATCGCAGGTACGCAGAACATTAGGAGGTATGAGGATACATATTTGTATTGGGGTGGGGAAATTTATGGGGAAAAAATACCTCGACCTCCCAAAAGAGTTATTAAAAAACAGTATTAAAAATATTCCTCATGCAGTAAATCAGTGACATAGCCAGGATTTTGTTTCGGGAAGGGTCCATCTTACTGACTATTGGGTTGAAGAATTGCTTTTAAGCATCTATTGCTATTAGCTGAGTTCTACCAATTACAATGGGTTAACATGGGCACTAGATGACCTCTACTAATCTTTCAAATAGCTACAGGCCTGATAGGTTAACACATAGGAGTAGGGCAAAAGGTCTGTGTAATGTCTGAGCCTCAGAAAGGTGGCTGCAAAAAGGCACCTGACCCAAGTTGGGTGGCCTCTTAACGCTGTTGAGGAAGGCAATGGGAAACCACCCCAGGTATTTATTTCTCAAGAGCATAATTGATGCGAAAATTAGATGATTGAATCCCAATCATATTAATTAGTAAATTCCTGTAGGTATTTGAAAGATAAATACCTATGTAGATATAATCTTGTCCTCATCAAAATCTACCTTTCATAAGTGAATTAGAGAAAGTCATATACAAACGAAATATCATGAATGATTAGGAAATATACTATGATTTTTTAACCAGAGGAGATGAGAAGATTATAGTGTTATTAATCTCTGTTTTTTTAGTCAATCATTGTCAATACAATTGTTTCTAGGAATTTTTTCTCAAACACTCAATATCTTTTTCACTCCAATAGATTTCTTGTATTTAAAGTGTTTCTCTTTCTTCGACGGCTATTTAATTTCAAACAGACCTACGTGCAAGAAATGATTCATAGAGAAGCTGCTGCAGTCTACCGCCAACTGGTTGATGAAGGAGGGCATTTCTATGTGTGTGGTGACTGCACCATGGCTGAGCACGTGTACCAAACTCTGAAACAAATTATTCAAGAGAAAGGAGGAATGTCTGATGCTGATGTGGAAAGCTATATGCTCACTCTGAGGGTAAGTTAGTCATTGTTAGCAAGTGGAGTTCCTAATTGATTTACACATTGCAGACAATTTACTCATGTTATGTACGTCACTTCCCACTCAGCACAAAGGGAATAATGTGCACATAATATTCAAATATTATGCACAAATTATGCCATGGCAGTGGTATAAGATGTGCATAATATGTACATAAACTGTGAATAGAAATGGGCTAATGTCCCCATAAAGACCGCTTTTATGTACATAATATGCAGAATCTATGCGGTGACCATAATAGTATATTATGCTCATAACTCCTGAATTATATGTGCATAATAGTCAATACTATACTGTGCATAAATTTTGAATATAATGTGCATATTATTCAATAATACCAGCACATTCAGTGTATATATATAATGTGCATAATACTCTCATATTCTTTAATCTAATAAGCATTTTATTCAATTCATTATTAATTTTATTTGCATTATTCTTCAAATACAATTAGCGGCACTCACTGACTTTTCAAACAGACTTAGCGGCACTACCACGCTACTATTAAGACTGTGTGTTGACGGTGCCACACCACGTACGTTGAGTTGAGGGCTAAATGATCCACGAGACCCCGTCTAAGAAACCCCAAAAAAAGGCTCCAACAAACGAGCTACATTTACAGTGATGAAATGAATGAAAGGTATGAGGTTGAAATGAAATTAATGATGAAATGGGTGAATAGGTAAGGGGCAAGGAAAAAAGGACAAGGATGTGGAAAGGTTGATGTGAATATAAATGGAAATTGAAGATGAAAGATGAGTCCTAATGGAACTTAAAAATGAACGATGAAATGATACCATGGAGGCATAAATCAAGGCACGAGGCAAGGCACAGGGCAGAACTTGGCATCTTAGCACGAGGTGAGAGAACAGCAAAGTGACGGCGTGCAAAATACGTTGTATTTTTTTTTACCGCATTACCACCGGTACCTGATGGGGAAATGTGGAATTGATAGTGAAAAAAGTGAACTTAAGCATAGAGATCATAAAAATATTAGATATTATTCTAATATCCATGAACTTAAGTTACAATTGTGTGTTCACAATTGTTAATAATATTATTATTCACATATTCATATATTCTTGAGATAATTATCTCATGAATTGCTTGCGTCGTCAAATTATTATATAATACATACATGTTGCTCAGACGATTAAAGTATAAGAAAATTCCTATCGCCGGTAATATAATGAGTCCATTATATTTTAATATTATACATTAGTTGACTGCAGGACAGCTATGAAATATTAATTTGTAGGAATGTGATTCTTCGAGTGCATATTATTCACATAATATGTAACTATTTGACTGTATAGCCATGTAAAAATATGCACAAAAATATGCCTCTTATTCGCAGTTTTAGATGGCATAATATTTTCATATTATTTGCAGTGGATGCATATTATTCAAATTATATGCACATAATCAACGGAATATTATTTACAATTTATACCAAACCATTTATGCATATTTTATACGGTATAAATTTTTTGTGTGCTGTGTGAGACACAATTGTTATGGACAGGTCATAAATACTCTCATGTTTTGTACATCACTGTTTTTGCACAAAATGCACAATTTTATTTGGATTATAGTTATGAAAGAGTTAATTTCATATAAGAATAGTAAGTTTTCTCACTGTATGCATATACTGATTTTTAGTTTAGGCTCAGAATGTTTCTGATAAGTATTGAAAAAAGGGAATGGAGTACGAACTATTTTATAATCCAGTCCAAAAAAGCTGCAGGGACAAATACCTGGCCTTCATTCGTTAGGGTAATCTACCAGTAAAAGTTAGATTTTTATGAAAGCCAGAGAAAAGCCTCCTGATCCTTCATAAGTGCCGAGCCCCTTCTACCTCTAGTATTTATTTCTTCATCTCAGTTTACGTCATACCCTTCTTCATCCCGTCCATGAAAGCTTTTCTCTTTCTTCCCCTTTCACGCTGGCCCAGCATCCATCCATCCCTCTATCGTGACCTTGAGAAAACCTTTTTACCCCTCATTACTGCTTCCAGCCACCTATCTTGTCTCCCCCTAATCTCATCCAGAAGTTTCCTTACCTCACCAAGCACTTCCTCATTTGTCTTCCTTTCCATCCACCACACCTTCTCCGTCCTACTCCACACCTACATCTCAAATGCTTGCCTTAATATTTTCGTCCTCCTTTCTCAGAGTCCACATTTCTGCCCCATACAATGCCACATTCCATATCAAGCTCCTCACTAGCCTGTTCTTTATGTCCTTTCTTAATATCCCATCATCAGTTCTCTTCTATTATTAAATGCTTCCTTTGCTAATGCTATTCTCCTTCTAATGTCTCTGCTATCATGCCAATTTCCTTCTAGCGTACTACCCAAGTTATTAAATTTCTCTACTTGCTCCAGTTTGTGCCCTCCTGCTTTTATAACCAGCCTCGCTTTCTTTGTCCTAGAGAATCTCATTATTTTTGTTTTCGTATGATTTATCTTCATTCCATATTTCCCGCTCTGAAATTCTAATGCATTTACTAAAGCTTGCAATTCCTTGGCTGATCGACTAACCAATGCCTGGTCGTCCCCGCATGTAACTGATTTTATCAGCTAGCTGGCCTTCTACTTTGATCCCCTTCCCATACCTCTCTTGCATAAAATGTTGAAAAGCAAAAGTAGCAACAGGCACCCTTGCCTTACCCCACAACCCACCATGATTCACCATCAGCCACCCTTACCTATGCCCCCTAGGCAGGGTTGCCACCTTTTCAAAATGTGAAAAAAGGACACCAGGCATGAACTACCTTGCCTTACCTTCTGGGGGCCGGTGCCCCCCAGGAAAGCCTGCAAAATATTGGAAAAAGGGGCGTGGCAAAACGATTTTTAATTAATTTTTATTTCCATATAATAAAAAAATAGAACTCGTTAATCTGAATAGGGTGCATGACCATGATCTATTTTTGTACTACTGGGGGTGCGGTGTTGACGTCCGCGCCCGCCCCCAACGAAAAACATTCGATTAAAATTACATACATACTATGTATTTTGATGGAAATTATTGCCTATTTTTACAATATTATTTTGTTTTTTGTTTGTTACTACTGATTTCTGGTCTTCCGAATTCTCGAAAATAAAAAAAATAACATCTGAATAACTTCTAATTATTGATTACTATTTACCAATAACAAAATGAGAGGTTGAATATTTAATAAAAAAGAACAGATTCTCAGCAAGAATTGTTTTAAAATTATCCATTTTACCAAATTTCTTTTTTGTCCTCTTTTGAAGTGGTAAAAAGAGGACTGTCCTTGTCCTTTTTTGAGGACAATGGAGCAGAAAGGACAAGCACTGAAAAAGAGGATGTCCTCTCTAAAAGCAGACAGGTGGCAACCCTGCCCCTAAGCCATATATAAGTTTCTGATATGTCTCTTATCTTGCCAACCTATTCCCATTTTCCCAAGTATCTGCTGTAGTTTTTCCCAATTATTTCTGTAAAAGCCTTTTCGAAATCCACAAAGCGAGCAAAAACATCCTGATTATACTCTATGTTTCTATCTATAAGTGTCTTCATCATCTTAATCACATCCCAAGTTGCCCTCCCCTTCCTGAACCCTAACTGGTCATTGCCCAAATAGTAATTACCTCTGCTCTCTAACTTTTTTTGTTCTAAGCAAAACCTTACCCGTGTGAAAAATTAAACAAATTATTCCATACTACTCATATTCTATAGCCTAGCCTAAAGGAAAGGTTGAACAAATGCCCAGTCTTAAATGTGCTAAGGAGAAGATATTTTGGGTATACTTTGTAGGTTAATCACTCCCAGAGAATGGGAATTTCTTTCTGTGTCAAAATCTTTGACAATAACCTAATGGTTACTCTTCATTCCTGATGCAAAATCGTCATCTACTGTTTTTTTTGTTTCCGTGTTGATTGGCTTCCAGAATTATGAGTAACAATCATTTTTGTGTATATTTGAGCCAGTGCACTGCATTTCTATAATATTACATGCATGATGAAAAAAATTTGCTTCATCTTTCATTTTTCAGGATGAAAACAGGTATCATGAGGACATATTTGGCATAACACTTCGTACTGCTGAGGTTCATCATCGGTCTAGAGAATCTGCAAGGATACGAATGGCATCACAACCTTAGAACTATATGTTCAAAATTTACCTTGGATTTTTTTTATTCCTTACTTAACGAGGGTGAGGTGGAATGGACACCGCAAATGAACAATTCCAATGAGTATGCCGGAAAATAAGTATTATTTATGGCCTGTCATGGCCAATTTTTATTTCCCTTCTAGTTATTTATATTGATTGGTTAACATTTTAATGCTAAAATCTATTTGTATTTTAAAAAATGAACTCCTGTCCATTTGCAGAGCATTTATCAAATTAAATAAATTTTTAATAAATATGCAGTGACCAGTCTTAAATGTATGTATTTGTGATAATTAATATTTTATGGTTTAAGTGTGCCTTGAATTAATTAGCTTACAAGTCTTGAACAAGGATTACAAGACTTGTTAGTGTTTGAAAAATGGGAAAAAAGGTACATATTTCCAAAATCTCAGTGTAATAAGTCATCTACAGCACAGAGGACTACGTATTTCATGGTGAAGCCGCATGGCCAGAGGGAAGGGTGTGCTACTCTAAATTTTTTTTTAATTATGTACATGTAAGTTGCCTAACTTGATCATTATGTGGACTTCCATAGCTCTCCTCCTCTAGCCATTTAGACTCTCAAGTCTATCTATGGCTATGGACATAACCACTATGTGACATATTTATTTGTTGTGCATAGTCTTTGTCTGCAAATTCAAAAGTTTTCCAAAATTTAAACTTTTTACATCACATTTCTTCATGTTTACTGTCCTTTGAATATAAAATTTTCTTCCAGTAAGAAAGTCTGTTATAACTACATATGTACTTTTTTATTCCTACTCCATCAATTTATGGGCCTAATATTTACTATATTTGTCACATGAATTTGTCAATTGTACCATCACAGCATAACTGTATAAATGCCTAACTTTGCTGTTTGCACTGTATCATAATAATCAAATCAGTATTGTAATTATTGTTACAGATGATTAACTTTTGACTGAAATTGTTAATCATCAATTTAGTAATAGACATATTTTTATCAAAAATAAAAGTTAGACTTCTGGTGTTTTGTTTCTTTACTTATGTATCAGTTCATTGAGGGTAAGTGGTTATGTCATGACTAAATAATACCAATATAGCTTAAATAATACAGTATTGTTATTTTTATATCACTACCATATTGTTATGGTACAACAGATGTTCAAATCTTTATCTTATCCCTGTTATAATGTTAAAATACTTTATCTCAATAAAAATAAGACTCTTCTCATTATTTCTTCTTCATGGTGTGAACTTCAGTTTTCAAATCACAGTTGAACCGCCGTATAACAAACTCTCTTAAGCAGAATTTCCTAGTAGCTAACGGTTTTCTCTGGTCCTGGTGAAATTATATGTGAAAGTATAGGAGGACTTCGTTAGTGCAAAATTTCAGGAGAACTAACGAGATGAACCACGAGTTCATTTCCTTAATCGATCGGTAAATGATGTCAAGGTGTTATTCATAATTCTTTTGTGCAGCACCACCTATTTTTTAAATTCCCAATCTACCGTAGGCCATTTCACCTAAAAACTGCACAGTAAAAATTAGCTGAAGGAGCTATTCTCCACTAACAGTGGCCAAAACCATAATACCATCTCTGCCCAGTCGGCTCTCTCTTTTGGTCGCTCCAGTGATAAGGGAAAGAGCTAATGTAAGGCTTGATGGGCATCCGTTGGTGAATCACTGAATCACTTGTGTTTGTCCAGTCAACTGAAGGCTATGATTTCCAATCCTCTTATTTTTTGCCATTGTCCATAATATATTTTCCCTTGGAATTTTTTCTGAATTTGACACCGAAAGCATTAAATTTAAAACTTCAAGCTCGGCAGCCTCAAGAGAACTGAAGAAAAGTTAAAGCAAACGTATAGGCATTGGCGGATTAAGTTCGTTGTTTTGGGGTTCACTACTTTCCGCGGCGCCTGGGGTGTATACCCCCAATATATGCAATACCTCTCAACGAAATGGGGGTCCGGGTGGACCTCCCTCGGAAAATTAAAAGAAATGAAGCCCTATAGGAACGTAGGTTTGATGCGGTTATATTATATAGTAGATGTGATAAATTATTGAGTAAATTTCTCTAATCACATTTGAATAACGTAAACAAACGATGTAAAGAATGCCATTCTTTTGAAGATGCAGGTCTTCCGGGTTTTACACCGCTTTGGCCCATGTTTCGGCGGCGTTTCAGTCGGCTTCTTCAGGTCGGTGAAGTGAAGGTGCAGCCATTTGTCGTCTTATATATCTCACCCGTTGGAGTAAGGTCTAACGCTTGAGATATATAAGACGACGAATGGCTGCACCTTCAATTCACCGACCAGAAGAAGCCGACGAAACTGTCGTCCAAGGAAACGTACACCAACGTGGTGTAAAACGCTGTAGATCTGCATCTTCACATCCATCAACCCGCGGCAGCCTATACAAGGATTTCAAACTCATTTCTTCTTTAATGCCGTAGCAAAAGAAAATTGGTTGAAATGAAATAAGTATTCAGAAAATACTATTTTTCTTTAATATTTGTATTTTATCAGCAAAAATCAAAATGATAACATTTAAAGAAAAGCTACCAGGCTGCAGAATACATTTGTAATAGTTTTATTAACAACTAAAACAAGTAGAATAAATGAAATAAACAAAGCATAGACTTTTGCTTTGAGGTAATGTAGTCACCCTCACAAGTACAGATATACGGGCTGACGTAAATTAAGAAAATGTTATTTAGTGTTAATGTTTTGAGCACCAACTTTAATGCAAATAGCGTAGGTTTTGATGGTATAAGATTTATGTAAACAAATTGCAAGCTCGGTCCCACCATTCGTGGTCATACAGTGGAATCAAAATTTATGTTGGCACTTACTGATGGTTTTAAGAGCGGAGACGAACGATGTCATAGGAATTATAGTTTCACGGAAGGGAGGGAGCGCGACCGTCGAATGGGTGCCCAAAATCGTCCCTTCAGAAGTCTGAAAGAAGTATTCAAAGGTGAATTTTCGTGGCTTACACCGCTCACGCTTGTGATTCGGCCGATACCCATGCCTCGCGACTCAAAACTTCACGCGCTAAGAATAAAGTTCGTGCCCCTCGACTGCGATTCCGCTCTTAGTGATCGCTACGAGCTCAACGCTTAATTTTCACCTTTGCTGAGATAAAGATAAAATAAAAGATAAAGATAAAATTTTATTTCTGAATCTACTATTTATGGGAATATAATATGACAGTATTACATTTAGGATTACTGAATGAATAGTTTTTTAAGTATGCTCACCGGTTCATTGAAAGCCAGTATCAAATTGACGTCTGTAAAATCCACTGTAACAATTATTCCGGTTCCAGCGGTGAGCAGTTTCAGAACATTATATATTCATATTTCCGAACTTCCATTGATCGTTCTTATCCAGTTAACATTAAGGAGGAAGTGACTGATGGGATGGCGGCGAAATCTAAGGCAGATCTTCTGACGGCAGTCTGTTATTTTGACCTAAATCTCCATCAGCGAATTAAGGAGGCCTTCAAAAAGAGAAGTATCAGCCGTGATATCGTAGAATTTCAGCATAATTAAGTCCAGAAATGGCAATTTTCCACTAGAAAAACTACCATTTTTTTAGTGGAAAATTGCCATTTCTGTGCTTCATTAAGTAGAATTTTAGCTACAATAAGCCTAATTGACCTCTACATGAAACATACCTTAAGTGGTCGTTTTTAGACCACAAACGCTGATTGGCGTGTCCATTTTTTCCTCCGAGTTGCATAAAGGTTCAGCAAACTTTATCGAAGAAGATAAGCGGCACGGATTTGGAATAAATAATCGCATATTTACTATCGATTTACCTAACTAGTCCTATTTTAAATATAAAAAAATTAATATGCACTTAAAATTCATAAACATAAATGTATTGTTAAAGATCATTATGAAGCTAAGCATTAAATTAAAGAAATAATTGGTCCTCTCATCTCAATAAAAATATAGGTTAGGAAACGACATTTGAGGGAATCTAACCACAAGCCTAAGAGCTGACTCGGCAGGACTTTACTCACCAGGCTAATCTGACACCGGTGATCGAAGGTTAAGATGGAAATTGAAACTCAAAGGAGAGTAATGAATATTGATTTTTCCGTTCTAATTTAAATGCAGGAATATTTTAATAGACGTGGAATATGAATCATTATTAGTATTATGATTTAGGGCTTTTCTCTCTCTCTTATTTATCGAATTATTTTCACGAATAGTAGTTAAACGACTTCATTTGTTTTATTTCCGACTCAACTCTTGTGGAAGGTAGTGTTTTCCAAACAGTAATCGCTAAACCTGCCCCTGAAATGGAACTTGCTCCGTTTGGAGAGACTTCCCCTGCAGTTAAGAGGATAGATGATGGGAATGGTGGCAGCAGGACTTTCGGGCGCCGGGCCTAGGACCGGCAGATCTCGATGCACGACTGCTGACCAGGACTTGGCTATTAAGCCCGTTTTACACGGGGCACGTAATTGCACAATCTGATGTACATACGCACGTACATTTCAAATTGCATCGTGTAAACCCGCGAATTGCAAGAGCGCATGCGCGAATGCATGAACGCGAGATGGCAAAATAACCCCTGCTCTAATTCGAAAATGATTGCACGCCCGATTGAGAAAAACATACAGTTTGAAGTGGTGCTATTTCGTGCCCCGTGTAAAACGGCCTTTAGAGATTACGTGCAGGGGCACCCTATCTCTAAACGTGGTGTGACCTCCCTGCAGCAGGAAATGGGATATGGCTGCAGTTATTGGACCTACGGGAGTAGGGTTATTGAAGGAGGAAATCGACAAGACAGGCCGAGCCGGAAGCCTCGTCTAGACGAGGAACAAATGGCATCTCGACTCTCTTTCGCGGAAACTTATATAAATAGGGACCAGAAATTCTGGGATCTGACCATCTTTGCGGATGAGAAGACGTTCCAAAGTAACGAGGATGGCAGAGTGGAATTATGTACCTACCTGTTTGTTCAAAATATTTATAGCATACAAATTCAGTTCTCCAAGGCTTTGGGGGGGGGGGGGTGACCGCCTCCACCGTCCCCCCCCTGGATCCGCCCCTGCATATGGGAAGAGGGGCCCTAACTATGACGGAAGAATGGACCCCATCCCAAATGAGCACAGAAAGAACGACTATTAATGAAGACTACTCATTTATTATAAGTTTTCATAGGAACTATATTATTCACGTTATTCGATTAAGATTACAAAGAATTCAAAGCAATTCCAAAAAATTTCCTTCGTTTAGTGGTCCTACTCACAAATTCATTCATAATTTCCTACAGCGACAGCTTAAAATTAATGTCTTTATGCGTATGGAGTAAGAGCGGGTGTGCTAATCTCTCTTGCCGCATGGTGGATCTTTAACCTTTTCAGACCACAGAAGGATCTCTCACATGAAGTACATGTAGCAGGTAAAGTCAACAGCAAAATAACGAGGCGAGTTTCTTGCTCGAGGAGATCCTCCCTCATTATAGGCCGTTGTACTGACTGTACATGGAATACTTTTCGTAGCATCACACGACTAGCCATAACTAGCGCAATACCAAGTAAACTTAAAAGGTCAACGCTGAACCTAGGTGGTATAATGCGGACGTCCGGAAATCTCTCAAGCGTCAACGGATCTGGCACACAAAAATGAAGAACGCACGACAGGGTCTCCCCGAAGAGGAGTATAAGAAGTTATACGAAAAATGTAAGAAAGCAAAAATAGCAGCCAAGGTGGCCTTTCAAAAAGCATTAAAGGAATTCAAAAATAAAATTTTGGGCGAATATTTAGAGGATAACCCAAAGGCATTTTGGTCGTACGTGAGTGAGGTTCAAGGCTGAAAGTCATCAGTAACGTCACTAAAGAACTATCTAGGAGACAGAGCAAACAACAAATTACATAAAACAAATATCCTCAACACCTTTTTTCAAAGCGTCCATACGACATGCTCTTCTAATTACACCGCCACAATGCCCAGGCTATACAAGCACCCAATGCAGTCTATTAATATCACTAGTTGTGGAATAGAAAGTCATCTGAAATCCATTAATTCCAAGGAATCACTCGGTCCAGATCAAATTCCCGCCCGAGTTTATAAAGCATTAGCATCAAAAATAGCACTGTACCTGACAATAATATTTGAAAAATCTCTAACACAACATCGTGTTCCTTACGATTGGAAAATCGCGAACGTTACACCAATATTTAGGAGCGGTGATAAGGAAGAGCCCGGTAGCTAAAGACCAATTTCCCTTACGTCTATCTCGTGCAAGATATTGGAACATATAATTGTCAGTTCGATTATGTGGTATTTGGATAGTCAAAATTTGTTAACGCAAAATCAGCACGGATTCCGGAAAGGCAGGTATTGCGAAACCCAGTTGGCCCTCCTTCTTCACGACATTCTTTCCTCGGAAGAAAAACTTGTCCAGGTAGACGCAATATGTCTAGATTTCAAAAAATCTTTCGATAAAGCCCCTCATTCGAAGTTACTCGTTAAGTTGGAAGCTTACTGAATACACC
Source organism: Pyrrhosoma nymphula (assembly GCA_963573305.1). NCBI lineage: Eukaryota > Metazoa > Arthropoda > Insecta > Odonata > Coenagrionidae > Pyrrhosoma > Pyrrhosoma nymphula. Next base: position 98,855,770 of record OY754329.1, read on the forward strand.
ACGACGTAATATGTTGGATAGGAGAGTTCTTAGCTGACCGCGAATAGAGGGTAGTTCTAGATGTCGTTAGTTCAGATGTAGTGAAAGTAACATCAGGTGTACCCCAGAGAAGTGTCATCGGTCCCTTATAATTCCATTTCTATATTAATGACATCACTACCGTTGTTACGAGCAAAGATCGCCTCTTCTCAGACGACGCAGTGTTGTACAGGGATCTAAGCAACGATTCTGACAGGGATGCGTTACAAAAAGACCTAGATGCTATAAATGAATGTTGCAATACTTGGCAGTTAGAATAGAATTTTAAAAAGTTGTTATGAATTTTTGGAAAAAGAATAACTCGGCCACCATTACGTTCACAATTAATCAAACCACTTATCAAATGTAGAGTCAGTTAAATACTTAGGTGTGACACTTACTCAGGACCTGTCTTGGGGGAAACACGTTCGGGAAATCTGCGGACAGGCTAGTCGCAAATTGGGATTTATTAAAAGAATATTAGGAAAATGCGGCGATAAGGTTAAAGAGCGATGTTATTTTTCACTCGTGAGACCTCACTTGGAGTTTGCCGCTAGTATATGGGATCCTTACGAAGTAGGACTAATCTCAGACATAGATCGAATACAACGGAGAGCAGCAAGATTTGTGAAAAGTTGTTACGATTAACTTAGCAGTGTTACCGAATTTTTCAATGAATTGAAGTGGAAATCTTTAACTGATCGAAGGGAGAAATAGAGGTTGAATCTTTTGCGCAAGTTCGAAGCTGACAATTTTTTTCCGGATGTTCAACATATATTGCTAGAGCCAATGTACTACGGTAGAAGCGATCACAAGAATAAAATAAAGGAAATTGACTGCAGAACCGATAGATTTAGAATGTCATTTTTTCCGAGTACAATAAGTCCGCTTAGAGTCTACATGACACATTCAGTTCAAGTCCGAGCTAACGCGTCGATTTGATTAGTCCGGTATGAATCAGCTGATCAAGCTTGAGCCAAATTTGTTTCCGGGTGGTCCCAGAGGTGTCACGCAACTCAAGGAGGCGCTTGGGGTTCATGAGATTAACTGCAATGTAGCCGAGTTGGCCTCTCAACTTCAAGTTTCGGATACCATGTTCAGTGAATCAAAAACCCTAAAGCATTATGACGATTCACTGAAACTGGTGTCGCCTACATCTACATCTACGAAGTACCGTGCGAGCTACCTCTAGGGTGTGTGGCACGGGGTGATTCCACACCAAGCATGCAGGATCGTCCCAGCACAAATCGGGACCTCGCACGTTCCCCCGGCCGCTAGGCGCAGACCAAAAAGCGTTCAGGATAACAGTGCGCAAACCAGAAACTGGGAGAGTGCTACGTAAATGAACCAACAAATATGCATTACAATTCTAAAGGCACGTCTAGTGGTTGATATTACTGATTCTATTAATTTATGAATGCTACGAGATACTACTTCATGCAGAGAACAAAATAATATAATGCCGGACATATCAAGCGATGTGAAGTGTTAGTAATGATGCTATGTTATTAAACACAAGTGAAAATTCTTCTCTACCTAGTGAGGGTGGGAGTTTCATATGATTGATCTATCGCAACTATTTTGATCCCTTATTGTACGCGGAAAAAATGACATTCTAAATCTATCGGTTCTGCAGTCAATTTCCTTTATCTTATTCTTATGATCGCTTCTACCGTAGTACGTTGGCTCTAGCAATATATGTTGAACGTCCGGAAAATAATTGTCTGCTTCGAACTATTATTTGGTGTTTCGCAGTTTTTCATTCCGTCAACCTTGATCCCCATCTTGACCCCTATATAGACTTGAGAACAAATGCGTCAAAGACCAAAGTAGTAGTTTTTGATAGGGAGAGTGATAAGAATAATTGTAGGTATAATAATGGTACATAATGAAGTAATTGAACAGGTAGACGATTTTGTTTATCGTGGTCTAATGTTTGCTGAAGACGGAAGGATAGATGAAGACATTATAATGCGTGCTAATGCCGGTGGGAAAGTCGTAGGAGTAGGATGTGGACCATATCTAGGAATGAGTGTGTGTCACGGGAAGAAAAAATCGCAGTGTATAAAAGTGTTCTCCTCCCCACATGGCAGCGAAACCTGGGAATGTCAGGATAAGTATTAGAGTAGGCAAATGCAGTGGGAATAGGGTATCTGAGAAGTGTTTGCGAGAATAGTAGGAGGGGCAGGGTTAGGAATGAGCGGGTGTTGAAAAAATGTGGGCAGGTTGCTCTAGTAATGGACTTATGTGAAAGAAGTGTGCTTCGTTGGTTTTTCCATCTTTAAGAGAAGGGGAGAGAGTTGAATAACGGAACAGATATATGATAGTAGAGTGAATGGCTTGAGAGGAAGAGGGAGACCACGAAAGTCATGGGTGAATGTGATGGAAGATGCTCTATAGAAGAGGAATATTAGGAGTCTTAAGAATTGGAGAGCGTGTGTGAAGCAATAAATGAGTGTAAGATAAGCGAAAGAAGTATGCAAGGATAGGGGATCGTGGACGAAATAATTAAATAAGATCCAGTTTTCCAGGTCTAACAGCAATAACTAAATTATTTGACTTTGCCTACCCAAAAAAGGGAATGGCATGATGGGTATGTATGTATCCACTTAAATGGAGACGCGCCTCTCCTATAAGATTAATACGATGACTAAAGACTTTATTTAAATGATTCAGCTTTTATATTCCTCGCTGGGCAGCAATATCTTTGCAGTATTCTTTCATTTTCAGTAATCATTGGTTTTTTAAAACTAACATTAAAGTATTTTTTGTTACGTCCATCGTCTGAAAGATAACTTTGGCTGTGAACGGGAATTCAGTCCCTGGAAAAGTCATGCAATGTTAGCTATGTATTAACAAATAATGGATACCCGAGCTGAGCAAACAATAGTATAATTATAATGAAAGTTCACCTCAAAAGTGTAACAAAGCATACTATTTTCGTGTATTTGTACGGTTAATATGCATTAAAGTTTCCCTTCCAGGAATTATTTGACAGAGCAGTCGCTTGGATACATGGAAAGTTGATATGAGATTATTAGTTATACCTGCAGTTATATATGACCAAGCAAAATGATGTGATGATTAATTTCCAAGAGTTCATAAGTCAGTTTCACAGTCAACCATCCGAATTTGGCTTTGGAAAATCATGTGGGGTCAACGTGGAATGTAAGGATGTAACTTAATGTGAAGACGAGGTGGGCAATATTTTGAGCCTACATGTGTTACATAAGACAGTAATACAATATACACAATACATGAAATCTTCAAAGTGAAGATGAATGAGATGCGTATAAAGTAGGTTCTTCTATTTTTCTTTAATTTGTTTGCACAGGTTTGGAGAGGACGGAAAAGTAATAATAGGATATTATCGAATATTACCAGTCTAGAGTGAGGGGTTCGGCAAAGGGAAATGTCATGGAATGTTTCCAACTTCATGCTTTCACTCAACTTTGCTAAGTTTCAAATAACTTTGCTTTCTTTTCCGCCTCGTTCAGCGAGGGGCAACGCCTACTTTAAATGAGAGGGAGAGCTGTCTATGCACTGAAATGTGTATCGACGTGTTAATCCCCGCGCTTGCTTATTTTTATACTTTATAGCACTTCTCAATGGATATTTTGCAGTATTTCCGTAAAATAACTTGTTGACATGAAGATGGTTGTCGTTTTGTATAAGGAAAGGAAGGCAGCGGCGTCGGAAGTGGGGGACTGGTGAGGCCGAAGACCCCCTCCATAATTTGCCCCGTGCCCTTTCATGGGAAGCGGGCCCTTTTGGAAGGCCTCACGGGAATCAAAACTTTGGAGAAGTTATGTCGCACGAGGTCTTTCGCACTCTGGTCAGGGACATAAAGGAAAATTTATTCTTTTAGCTGATTGCCGATGGTATCACCGACGCCTCAGGTGATGAACAGCTATCCATTTGCTTCCGCTATGTCAACAAGACGACTTTAGAAGTGCACGCAGTGGCGGATACAGAAAAAAACTCAAGGGGGGGCGCAAGTTATCGCGACGATTGTAGCTTTCAAACTGACTGCCTGGCAGCGACTCTGCTTCCCTTATATATGTAGCTCGGTTGTTTCGAGAACATTCGGTGCCAGAATGTTCACTTCCAGACTTTTAAGGAGTGTGAACAAATACAAACAGTAGAATATTCGCGATTTTTCTCGAACAAATGCCAGACAGAATAACGTATCGAGATCTCTAGAATGGCCGCGACTTTTCTCGTAGGTTAGCTATCTATGTGCCAGACAGAAACGTATAAAATACGATGACGCGGACGCGCACGCGTGCTACATACGAAAGTACAACTACTCGATAACTCGACTCAGAGTCGACTGACGAAAGACGAACGAATAGCGTGCGGGCTGACTGGCGGGGGCGGCGCGGGCGGCAATGCGAGCGGCCCCGCAAGGGGGGGGGGGCGCGCCCCCCGCGCCCCCCATATGTATCCGCCACTGACAATGAGTGCACGAAGTCTTTGTTGGCCTCTATTGCATATCAAGGAACAGGAACTCCGGATAAAAAGGATACAGGAACAGGTTGGAGAAACATCAATGGGGAAAACAAGAGTAGTGGCTACAAAATCTCAGAGAAAGAAGAAGAGAGAATGAGGGAAAGGTTGATGAGGTTCAGGGAGGAGTACAGGAAAACCAAACCATGACGGAGCTACCCGCGGTCCTACAGAGGCCGTAACGAAAGGCAAGGGTTGTATGCGTAAAAACCGGTCGAGTCTAACGTATACGCTGGTTGAATAAAACCATTTTCAATGCAAACAGTATACAATCTGTACATCGGATTTTAATACGGTTTGTATACGGTATACTTGGATTACTTTAAAAAATTCAGATCATGCGAGTTCCAGTACGACACTGAAGATATTGTTGGCAAAAGCCTTGTTCTTCTTTTGACCACAGAACTTTAACATGTCCTTCATACATTAGAGAAACAGAGAAGGACCGTTGAAAATTCATCGGGGAACACAATACGGCCTTCATTGGGAGGCATTTGCCCGCTGGGCTTCGAACCTTCCTCAGTTGGGAAGGTTTTCCGATCGGCCAGACTTACCCCCTCCATTGGCTTAGAGGGGAACAAGGCCATGGGGAAACGTCCGGCGCGCCATCAGTGGGGCTTAGGACGAAATATTCAGTCGTTAGGATATGTTGCATGGAAGCACAGCGCGGTTTCGATGATAAGGACATACATCTATAAGGACACAGGTAATCCTGTCATATTCGCAGAAAAATACGTTTTAACATAATTTAACAACTTGTTAATCTGTGTTTGTTCGCTTCTATTCACAATTATGCCATGAGCGACATTTTACATATGATATCACGTACATATTTATTCTTTAATTTTCCGTCATTTCCCCTTGTGCAATGATATTGTCCCGGATATGGCCTCATTGGCTGCGTAGGATTACTTTATTTCAACACGGATGTCATGTCACAATTGAAGTCTTACTTTAACATTTCTTTTCTAATTCTCAGGGTCCTCGTTGGAGAAGGTAAAGCTGACAGTGTACCATCACGTCTGACGGAATTTTCCAATGGAGTCACCAATATTTCCGCACGCTTGAGGTGAGTCAGATAAGGAGGTACGAGAGCGTTAAGTTTTAAAGAGGGGTGCGAATTGGGGTATTGGTTGTTTTACTTCGTTATCTTGCATTAGAGGCGAGCTCTCCATGTGATCGCGTAACGTGAGTCGGAGACAGTGATAAGGTTTTCTGTATGAACCATACAGCGATGCTAACGATTTGCTGTTCCAGTCTTGGTCAATAATCCTTCGTCTTATCTTCGAGCTGTGATTTAACTTAATGAAGCCAATGCTTTCCTCTGCTGAAAAATATTATTTTTAATGTACTTCCTGCATTGCTTATTCTCGTCCAGGATAACTTCAATTGAAGTTTGAATGCCTTACTTCTTGTTCTCATCCTACCTCAAAATATTTCTAATAACTTCCAGCAATTTAATTTCCCACCATGGTGACAGCAAATTATATCCATTTTCAAGGTAATCTGTAGCTGTAACTATGATCTGGAAACAAATAGTAGTGTGGATATACATGCTAAGCTATTGATTTTATAATTATGACTTGTTTCCGCAGGTGAGGCTTGAATCAGTGTCTTATATTCTTGCCTCGCATGCGTTTTCGTTTTTCGAGAATTTTGAAAAATCCATTTTAATTAAAGATTAATTCAGGTTTGAATAAAACAATTTTGAGTTATTTTTAATTTAAATTTTCTTGTCACTTGTTCACTTCTTGAATTAGTGAAAACTCCAGTGAAATCCAGATGATGCAGGCCTGTTGAAAACACCACTTCTGTCGCCTATTCTTGCCTATGCACGTGCCACTGTACTTGACGACGCATTGCGAATCAATTAAATGCCTGCTTGTCCTTTTAGTCCCTGCAACGACCCCTCCCATCTTGCGTGTTCCCTCCCTCCACCCTCACCTGACCTTCATTTAAAATCATTCATCTCCCCCAGTCGTTCCTTCCGTTTCTCAAGCACCTACTCACCCCTGCAAAGGCGCTAAAGAGCTCCTTCGAAATCGCTTGTTTTACCGTTTCGTGCGCGTGAGCGTCATTCGACTTGAGTGCGGTGAATGCCAAGCTCATTCGGGAGAAGCGCGGTCCTACCCAGGCTCTCCCCTCGGCGAAATGGCATTCGAGGGACCCAGTCTACGCTACAACTCAACGCACAAGGCCCTCGAGCCTCGCGGTGCTCGCCCGGCTTCGGAATGCAGGCGGTGAATCATAGCGGCCCTCGTATTCAATGCATGTGAGCCAATATATGATTTTAGACATTAAAAATGTTATTAGAGCACACTCGTTGGATTATTTTGCTTTGTTTTGAAGGTTCTGGGTCACGAAATACCCGCTAGCCAGGATTGGTTCGGTAGTACTTTTTTTAGAAATTATGTTTTCTAGATTATTCTTCTTAATGACCTCTTTTTTATTTTGTAAATATTTTTTTTCTTCTTTCCGAAGATATTGGTATGTAATAATAGACCTACCTATATCTCCTAAAGGAAGAAAAAAAATTATTACATAATTATTTTTTCATAAGAATTTTATCTTAATAATAAACGACGCTATTTTTATATTTTTTTGGAATGACGCTATTTTCGTTCGCGAGTTATTTTCACCTGTACATTGTTTTATGGAATTAGGAAATTTAGAGGCACATCCTCGAAACAATTACAAGTATTCAAACATACTCCCGCAAACCCTGGGCAAATCCGTCAATAGCTATTTTTTATAGAATGGCATTAGGCACTAGGACGCTAAAAATGCAAAATTTTATTTGCATAGTTCGAATTCACACTTCCAAGCCCCGAAAAATAGGCACATATACGCGGTATGCGACATAAGTTAACTCCTACTGTTGCGTTTTCTCAAAACTTTTTTATTCCCAAGTTCTTGCTCCACAACGTACGTAATCAAGTAAATCAAGTGACAATGACACACGATCTTTACATGATTGCACAAAGGAAAAATGCTAAACAAAAGACATCTGCCGTGCATACTCATGAATATACAACACCTACGATTCTTCGAGAAGTGGTTTGTCTCAGAAAAATAAAAAAAAAGCCATTTATTATTAAATTCAACTATTATAAAAAATACCAGGATTGACTTGTACATTTGTAATTTATTTCCATTGTTAATAATGACTCTAACTCTTGGCACACTTCTAAAATCTTGCGAATTTGAAGTGAATTCGAAGAAAGCCTTTTTCAGATGGAACTCCGACTACAATATTAAGCGTTCCGTAGATTTTCCCACACACCAAAGACTGTGACTTTCGTTAAATTTCGAATTTTGTAATGATAAAGCATAGGAAATGTTATACTACATCCATTTTTTTTCTTAAATTAGCTCTCTGCGGAAGTATTAGTGACAAAAAATATCGGGTAGTAACTTCGTCTGCGCTAAGCAGATGGGAACACGTCGTAACCGTAGGTTGTTTTGTTAGTATGTGCGCTAGCAGACGAAACTTGAGATGGTGGAGAAATACGTAGCAGTGAAACAGTAATACCTCAATGTCTTTGATAATTGTGATGATGTATTCGGAGTTTTATCTTTCAAGATATAAGTTTGATCACTTCTATATAGGCTTTGAATATCGTACCACCATTCTGTAAACACATCATTCCGAATCGTTCCAATCGTCGGCTTGAATGTTCGTCTGTGTTCTCATCTGCTTCGATGTCCGCCAATCTGCGCAATATGATTGGAACGCACGCTGAGGCCACCTGTTTCATCCACTCATCTATTGGGCTTCCTCCTCCAAAATGGTTGCCACTGAAGTAATTTTTGGGGCAATCGGTGTTTTTTGTTTTTACGTGCCCATCCCATTTTAATGTTCTTACATCAATTTCCGCCGGGTTTTATAGGTTTTTCCTTGCTTGCGTCCATTTTATTGTTTTCCTTTGGTGCTCGTTCTAGCGTTAATATTTTGCACCTTTTTCTGAAATAGTCTATCTGCACAGCCTCCAGTCTCTGTCCGTTTGAGTCATTTCCCAAGTTCATGCAGCGTAAATCTTTAATTAAAGCATGCTGTTCAGTTTATTTATTTCTTGTTTTGCTTGGTATATTCTCTTTATTTTTTCTTATTTCTTCCTTCTGTAATTATCGTCACTCTTAAGTAATATACCCATTACAGACTTCGATTCCCTCCTTCTATTTAAAAATATATCGGATATTTATTAGTTGTCGTATTCTTTGTCTTGGAGTATTTCACTTGAAGATCAACCTTGTTCCACATCATATTTAACTCCGGCTATATGAAATGTATCACCTACGGAAATAAAGGCGTAGATCATTTTATTTTTCATCTTTTCGGATTTCAGCTCATTTTCCTGCTGTTATTTCAAGTTTTAATTTTTGTAAATGTTGAAAGGAATTGATGATGGGCATCATCCTTGTCATGGTTCTTGAGTTGGTTTTATTTGTTGAGACTACTTTCTTCCGTTTTTTAACCTAGTGACTAGTGTTTTACATAGGCTATTAACTTCTTTCCTCTTTGTCCGTTGATATAATTCTTGTCTAAAAAAGTGGTAAAGACTTTTATTGGCACTTTGGTCGTATTGGTGTTATTAGCCTTGTCCAGAGTGTGTAAACACGAGATGAGCCTTTCTCATTCTTCCTCTTCTTTTCTCCATGATTTGTTTTAGCATAAATTATATATTTATCTTTGGGCACGTAATATTCCAGTATACTAAATAGTTAAACCCTGTGCTCTTTATCATTTGTTGCTTTGTTAGGTTGGGTAAACAAATTCAATGAGTTAACACTTGCTGTGAATCCACGCAATTCTTCTCCTTTAGTTATTGTTATACTCCGTCTTTTATTATACGCTCATTAGTCTTCCCATTGTAGTGGTGACACTAATGTATCGATAATGTATGCATTCTTCTCTCGAGTCTTTCTTAGAGATAATGTCAAGTGCCATAATTTTTGTATATAGATCGCATTTTTCCTCGCGAAACGTCATTTTAAAAAGTCGAGTACGTATTTTACATGTTTTCGAGATTGTAACTGAAATTAATATGTATTAATTTGGGCCATAGATGGTATTTTAAACAAAAAAAACAAGTCTTTTTCTGCTTTTATTGCACTTATTTCACGCATGATTTAATAACAATATTTTGAAAATAAAAAAATTTACTATCTATTACACTGTTTTCACCTCTCAAAACCTTCATATCGTCGCTGGATTCAAAAAGTTCGTTAATTGCACTGACATCGCGCTCACCAGAAGGATTGGCAGCGTATATTGTGTCGCAGAGAATATCTTACTTTTCATCATTCCAAATAATAACGTCCTCCGTACCACCCATTGTAATTTTGCGAGGAAGCATTTTTAAATCCTCGCTTGACCACGAATGGATCGATCGCATCCCGCGACTCCTTTATTCACTTGGTGATCAGCGCTAGGTCTGGTTTCTTATGCCTACCTGAAGTTGTCATGAAATGTTATCCGGAATAAAGCCACTAATTCCATTTATTGCGCATTTTGACATTAAATGGTGGGTTACAACTGACATAAATCACCTGTAATTGGCTGGTTATTCCTCCGGGAGTAATTACGAGATCTGTTCCATTTTCCGAGTATGTTTTTTTATACGTGGCATTCGATGATACCTGAACGCATTGAAAACTAGCATTGGACGCCGGCGGGGTAATATTTTGCAACACGGCCGAGAAACACCTCCTTGGCATTCGAACGAATTCATTGGAGGTCAAGGCATCAGAGTTGTCAGGCTATTTTGTTTCCTTCAGAAAAACTGTAAACAGAGAGCTAGCTCGTGCACACAACACATGACATCATGGCAAGGAGGCAAGATTCGAGCATACAAACTCGATGATTATTTTTGGTTCCTTACTGCGAAGCGCTTGAGAAACCCGCTCCATTTTACTTTCACATAAAGAAACTAGGAGTTTAACTCATCATCTCTCCGAACTCAGCGACGGCCTGTCGCAGTTTATGGGTGAACGCATTCTCCAAAGAGCAACCCAATGCAACTCCTAATGCAACGGAAGTCAGGGAATATTTTTAACATATGGCGAAGAACTGGGAGAAAAGCCCCAGGATATCAGCGTAATACTATTTACTCTTACTCATGAACATTTTGCACGTGAACAAATAAATTGATTAATTTACTCATCGATACCCCGTTACAGTTATTTTTGGCTCTCAACCTACTTTAACTTAGCATGTAACAAATATGAGATGATCGATTTTTGTCATCACTGACTCTACTTCGTGGGTGGGTACCAGGATTTAAGTTCACTGTATTTGATGATAAAAATAATGAACACGCTTGTGATGCACACATATGGCACTTAAAACTTAGCGCCATGTAGATTATTTTGCTTGGGGATTTGAGATTCCCCGCTGCCAGAGGCCTGCATATGGACAGAGAGCTAGCTCGTGCACACAGCACATGATATCATGGTAAGGAGGCATGACTCGTGCATTCAAACTCGATGATTATTTTCGGTTCCTTACTGCGAAGCGCTTGAGACACCCGCCCCATTTTACTTTCATATAAAGAAACTAGGAATTTAACTCATCATCTCTCCGAACTCAGCGACGGTCTGCCGCAGTTTATGGGTGAATGCATTCTCCAAAGAACAACGCAATACAACTCCTAATGCAACGAATTTCTGGGAATAGTTTTAACATATGGGGAAGAACTTGGAGTAAAGCCCTAGGAGATGAATTGCCGTTACCATATCTTAATAGCTTTATTGTATAACAAGGAGCGTAATGCTTACTAAAGGTATTCATTCATTTACATTTCCGATGTCGATAACTTTCGAATAAAAAGAAAGCTAACGAATATAACTCGGAAGTTAACTATGTTTACCAGAGTTTACTACAACAATGACAGCCAACAGATTTTCTCGGTACAATCATGTTAGCTGCTCCTCAAGACATTCCGTCGTAGATTACGAACGCGATCAGTGAGTGTTTATTGATATGGATTATTTTAGGAACTGCAGAGTCGATAAGAAGACGCAGGGAAATTTGTACTCTGGAATCCACATGGAGGAGGGAAGGAAGTAGGGGACTGTATAATATGATGAATAAGAATTCGTGGCGAAAGACAGAAATTCATTTTTGAACTGCTGGCGAGTGATTCCGAATCCGTTACTCGGAGACGCAGATAACTGAAACTTTTTAAAAGTCGGAAATTGGGGACAAATAATGTTTACTTTTAATTTTCAAACTGACTTCATGTTTAAAAACATGATTTCATGCGTAAAAATGGTATTAACAGAAAATTTTTTCACTTTCGAGTCTCGAACCTGTGACCTTCGTGCCTTCGATCTAAAACTCTACCCAACAGACCTGAGCCTCCATGTGAACGGTGAAGGAAAACATTGCTAGATCTGGCAAGCTAATGGCATAAGTACGAGTGCGAGACGTCGGTGTGAATAGATTTGGCGCATATTATTCAGTTTATTCATCCTAAGGATCTTGTTTTTCCAAAAAAAGCTACCACTATTTACTTAACTCCAGTCAGGAGTCATGCAGGAGGAGTCAGGGAGGCAGCTAGCGCGGAGGTACAGAATTTTGATAGTTACAAGATGATCTATTCTCTCTAGGAAATAAAGGGTACTTTGTCCAATGGTTCTTAATTTCCGAATGCTTGACGCTTGATATATATGAAGCACGGTGTCATTGATTGATATATATATCACAATTTTACGCCGAAATTCATTATTGAAAATTATTTTGATAATTCGAGTGAGGGCTCTACCTTTCGTTATTATAAATAGTTTATCATAAATTTCTACCACAGTATTATTCGATCATTCAACATACTCCCTTCTCATTGTAAAGAAAAATGGTACCATAATGTCCAAAAGTGTTTTTATTGGATCAAAAAACTAATTGTTTATTAATTAGCTGCATAAAATACGAGTATCGTTGTAGACTGCAGGGACACGGCCTCGAAACTAGACCAGGTGATTTTTTCTAATTGTTTTTACGAACGCCGTCAATTTCCCGTCCTTACCATTTTCTTTGATTCTCAGTTAAGTCTTACGAAGTATTTTTCTTCGATTGACCCTGGAATTTGACCATTTCCCGCATTTAAATATTTTTTGAACAGCTGCCCTGTTAAAATCAAGTGTGACTTCTTACACCCCATTGGTCTATAACCTGCGGTCCGTTCGATTTACTACCAGATAAGTATGGAATAATTTTCCTCTGACCTGACAAAGAGGAGTGTTATGTCAAATGTTTCAAAATTATTTGACTCACTTGGTTGGTTATCTCCTGTTAAAGTGACAGCAAAAATCTTCATGCAATCACTGTGGTTATGAAAATAGACTGGGACACAGAATTTCCTGCAAAAGAATCTGCCTTTTGGAATAGTTGGTATTCTTCTCTGCCAGTTCTTTCAAAATTGCGAATTCCTAGATGGTTTTAACTTTTCCCCAGAATCTAGATTTTCGGAAATCCATGTATTTGCAGATGCTTCCAAAAGAGCATATGGTGCCAGAGTATATGTACCAACGAGTTGCCACTTCACAAAGTTGAACTTCAATGCTGATTTCTTCAAAATGTAAAGTTGCTCCAATTAAAACCATTAGCATTCCAAGATTAGAGAATTGTGTAGCATTGTTAGCTGCTCGTTTAGCAAATAATTTCTCGAATATTCTCAATTTGACCCATGTTACTGTGCACATTTGATCAGATTTGTTAGATGTTTTGTACTGGTTGAAAAGTCATTCTTCTAGATGGCGAACATATATCGCCAACCGTTGCTCAGAAATATTTAACATCTTGCCCGATGCAATTTGATATCACATTCCCTCTGCAGAAAACCCCGCAGATGCAGTTTCAAGAAGTATTTCTCCCTTTGAATTAGTAAAATCAGAGCTGTGGTGAAAAGGTTCTCCACGACTGTCAGCCTCAAATCAACCTAGGCTGGCTTCAGAGCTAAACTTACAAATACCAGCAGAGCAGTTTGAGATTTAAAAAAAATGCTCATCTCACTACTGTGACTAAGCCAACAGTGTGGGAATTACTTGAAAAGTAATCAACAGTACCTAATCTTTTACGCATATGTTTATTATTTTATATTTCTTTGAATAAAATTTGCTAGTCAAATCAGGAACGGGAATATTCTAAATTTCCTGAGAGACTTAACTATGTCTAGTTCCTCTTATGCAACAGCTGATAAAATTGATTATTCGCGCTTGGTTTGGTTTTGTTTAGTTAATATAGTTTATTTTCTAAAGAATTTTCCCTAATTTTAGCCAACAAGCCTTTTTCAAGCAAATGTCCACTGAAAAAATTTAGTCCGTTTTTTGATGGAATTTGTCTACGTGTAGAAGGTAGACTAAAACATTCTCTCTTGAGTGATGATGAGAAACACCATTTAATTTTACCTCAGTATTCAAGACTCACAACATTATTTATTGAGCATGTTCTTCGGGTCAGTCTTCATGGGGGTATTCAGTTGATTCTTTCTTCCATCAGAAGAATGTATTGGGTGATGGGAGGTAGCAAGGCTGCCCAAAGGTTTATACATAATTGCTTAACTTGCCGTCGTTGTTCAGACTACTTTCAAAAGTCGGTCCACATGGTGAGCGCGGCCATCTCTGTGTTCTGTTGAAATCGAGCTTCAAGTATTGCATACGCGTTCCATGACTTCTGGGGGTAATTTTACTGATACGACTAGCACAACTTGAGTTGGTTTTGTACTCGCTAAGAGACCTTGCGTGACCTTCTCCCTCCGACAGCGAATAGCCAAACCAATCCCAACCCCCACTCCCAAGAGAATTCGCCTGCCGAAGAACCCGTGAAGTGTTTTCGGCTGGGACTTATCGGCATTTCTTGTGCGAGGAAGAAGGCGATAATTTCCCGTGTTCTCCTCATGACGTAGATCTTTGTGGCAAAATCATTAGTCCTACGCAAAGAGGACAGATTGTAGCCTCGTTTGTATGCAGGAAAACTAGTAATTTATAAATTTATAGTAAATACGTTGATAAAATCCACTGTTGCAAAATCAGCTCGGAAACCTTTCCCAACAATGAGAAAAGAAAGATTATGTTAAGAGATCAGAATTTTTATTTCACGCGTAGTAAAAATAGCTGAGATAGCTGTTAAAATGAAATCGGGGAAAGGGTGGAAGACTTCCTCGGTGGAGACCAGTATGGGTTAAGGAAAGAGAGCGGGACGCGGAACGCATTTCTGGTGATGAGTATTCTAACATTTATTTATAGATGATAGCCACTTTGTCTCTATTTGCTTTTGACTGCTGGAAGACTTTTGATAGAGTGCATTGGCCGAGAATAATAAATATTACTGCAGAAATAGGAAGTACACTGGAAGTTTAGGCGATTAATTATAAAACATCTCCGGGATGAAGCAGTATACGGGTAATGAATGACGATTCGGAATGGGTATATGTTGGAAGAGGATTCAGGCCGGGCCATTTCTTATTGCCATTGATTTTCAATTGTTCGCTGACAATTTGGTAATAAATGTATGGAAAGGGATAAAATTGGGAAGGAAAGTAGCAAGTAACTGTTAATTTTGGTAGATTTGCAGATAACCACGATTTATTTAGCCAGTCAGCCACGGGACTTTATGTCTATTTCGCAGGTGAAAAGGTGCGTAATGTGTGGAATGTGAATTAATCATGTAAAGCGCAGGCAATAAAGTTTATAAAGTAGCAATAGTAAAAAATATAGGAAATTGAGGAAAATTCTGAGCTGGGGAAACAGATTACCTTTCCGGGAAGTATTACTACGTCATCAGTGAAGGGTAAATTAATGTATGGAGCTTGGTGTCACAGAGAATTTAAAGTATTGTGTTTTTATAGAAATTTCGCTGTTTTCAAGTAGGATGGAGAGAAAAATAAACTAAAAGTCGAAAGGAGATATAAGAGAGACTGCACAAATAAAACGTGGTGTTGCCTAAGGTGCTATAAATGGGATATGACTCAACGACGGTAAAGGGAATATGTATTATGGCAAAGATCTATATTAGTGAAACACACGTGATGATGATAAATGTGCAACTCTATCTCCATAATTGCAAAGTAAAATTAAAACTATATTGCTCAGTAAATTAAAACGACACCTTGGAGTAAAGTATAAGAACAAAATAATTGATATAGCCTTCAAGCTTATATCACTAATTACGGTTTTACGGAACGAAAATTTGGAGGTTTTGGGAAGTCTCCAGCACACACATTAATTACTGATACACCGATTTTCCATTTTTTAACTGTAGCAAAATATATTGCTTGGATACGCAGACCTTGAGAATTTCATAAACACTCAAAAGGGAAAATTAACAATGAGTTATCACCTGGGATGAGTAACTGATGGGTGTACGATCATTCTCTAGCAATCGGGAGTTGAGATTTATTCACTCCGAATTTCCCTCAAGATAATGACTAGTGATCGGTCACTCCTTAATTAATTTTTGAAAATAATCTGGACATAATGAAAGGAAACAATCCAAGCCTGGAAACGTTAATTCTAAGCCTATTATTTGTGCCACGAAAATATCACAACTTTTTTGTGACCGAAGTCAAGTGCACTGCATTTGGCATAGAACTTTTAAGTACTCTCACAATGAGGCACACAATGTTTTTCACAGTATGGCATTGCTTTTACGAGAATGTATTCAAGCTGAATTTATTTATTGATTTCCTTGCGATTAGAAATATTGATTTATCAAGCCAAACTATTTATGCTAAAGGATTGACCGATTTAAACAGTTTAGAATCCCTGATATCTCCTCAGCAGCTCATTTTTCGTCAGTGCTCGTGAAAGTGTAGGTTGTACGCTGTGCAGTGAAACAATCTCGTCCAAAGGAGCATAAAAATAGCTACCTAATTAAATTTACGTCGTGCGTTTGTAACCTTGGATTTACAAAAAAATTCTTTAGCTAGCATTCCCCATTGCGTGACTGATAGATTCAATAGTCAGAGAGGTCAGTAGAGTGACCACATCTCCAGAATATATTGCCACCATGGTGAACATAGCTTCTAGAAATCAGAGGTTCGTTCAGGAACGGAGAGCTGAGTGATGGATATACTTGTAGTGAATGAATCTTTTTGTTTTGTATTAACTTTCTAAACACAGTCGCAGTGCATTTAACAGTCCAATAAAAACAATGTAAGACGAATTACAGCCTAATAGAGCAAAATTAACATTGAAACATGCCTTCGGTGTATCGCCGCTCGAAGCTGATTTCTAAATACGCAAAGCGAAGCCATACCTATTTCATTCAATACATATCATTACTGAAAATAATACTTTACCATATTACCTAAAAAAGGATAAAACTCTAATTAGGATAAAATTAATTCAAAACTATGGCGAATGAAGCAACAAAAAGTGGATTGTAATTTATCATAAATGAATGCGGTCATTTTTGAACCAGTTTTCCTTCAGTGGAGATATAAATTAATTGATTTCTAGCTCTCAGAGAAGACATGCACTCCATTTAAAAATATCTACGACGAAAATCTGCTCATGTATAAAGGATTAGATTTTCAAATAAGAAACATGAAAAATGTTCTCGTTATTTAGAATAGATTCGAACGAAATAGAAGTTGTGGTTTACACTTGAAGTTGGCTTTCATTTTGAAGCGAAAATTAATGGGAATGAGTCAAGATTTGATAAGGTTAGGAAGAAAAGTGTACTAGATAATTTGGGATAGTCATTTTCAGTGTAACATATGGTAACAGAAATCTAAAACAAAATGCCCATTCATCTGAGAACAACTTTAATAGTTTGTAATATCGCCATTATTTTCAGTTGCAGATCGTTATCGTGATTGCATTGACGCAACCAAATGTTTTGTTACACGGGGACGTCGGCTTCAAGAATTTCAAACATCCCGCATTTACAAAGTTTTACTCGGTTCTTTCTCCGTCGTAATGCCACTCATTCACAATTTTACCCTACACATTCTCAATAGGGCAGCGGTTCCCAAACTTTTTCTTTCCGCGACCCATTTTAGCCCATACATTTTAGCCGCGACCCCCTAAAAATAACAAACAATGTGTACATTCCAATGATATTGCTTTTAAAATAATTAAAATCCTCATCTCGCGACCCCTTTCCGAACGGCCCGCGACCCCCCTGGGGGTCGCGACCCCCAGTTTGGGAACCGCTGCAATAGGGGAAAGGTCCGGGGAGTTAGCTATCCAGGGTAAAACGCAAAGTCGAGAATTATCCTCAAAAACTTAAGCCCGCTACTCGTAAGAGTGAAAAACACCTAACGCTCTTCCCTTTTGCATTCTTAGCCTACCGTTGCCTGCCACTTGCAGTCGGGGGAGTTGGTTGGGCAGTGATAGAGGAAGAAAGTGATACACTTACAATTAGACACTTTGGAAAGTGATAGTACCAGAAAATGGGAAATTTGACAGAGGCTCGAGTTAGAATAAATCGACCCTTTCTGAACTCAGTTGTTGACTATGTGGGACCTTTCCCAATATGAGTATCTCCAGGACAAGAAAACAGATCATACGAGGGATACGTGGCATTATTTATATGCTTGACAACCAAAGCCGTGCACCTCAAAGCAGTTACAAGCTATGATTCTACTTCCTTTATTGCTGCCTTTAAAGGATTTACTTCGCATAGAGGTCACTGTGCTACTTTGTACAGATCAAGGTTCTAATTTTGTAGGTGCAGATTTAGATATGAGGAGACTGTTTGTAAAATCATCATATCAATGCAAGCAAATAGCTTAAAGCCTAGCCAAAGAAGGTACTTCATGGCATTTCAATCCACCTGCAGCCCCACATTTGGGTGGCATTTGGGAAGCTGCGGTAAAATCTACCAAACATAATTTGCGTAGAGTTCTAGGACTTAATTCCCTTAACTTTTGAAGAGTTTTACACACTATTATTCCAAATAGAGCCCTGTCTTAATTCTTGCCCATTGATTCCACTAACAGATGACATAGCGGGTTTGCAGCCGTTAACACCAGCCCACTTTTTAATCCTGCTATAAGAGCCGAGAATCACAGAGGATTGGCTACCTCCTCAGAAACGTTGGCTGCTGGTCACCCAAATGCTGCAACATTTCTGGGATCACTGATCGACTGAATACCTGCAGTCTCCAACGATATTCAAATTGGGTGAAAGAGACTCCACCCTTGGCCGTTGGAGACATCGTTCTGATGAAAAATGAACTTAGTGCACCAACGAAATATGGCCCCTTGCACGAGTGATTCGGCTCCACAAAGGAATGGATGGCTTGACTAGAGTAGCCACATTACGTACGGCTACCACGAAAATCAAACGACCTATTAAACTTATAAACTTATTTTTCTTTTTCATGATGGCAATTGTTAATTTTTTATTCTTGTTAAATTTGCTTAAATTTTTGTATTTTCTTAGTGCATGCTCATTTGTTGTTAATTGTTCGTTGAACAAGGTGGACGGTATGTTTAGGATTATTTTAAAAAACGTGGGTAGTCAGAGGTGGTTCGGGGTGGTGTCTACCCAATGGCGATGGAAGTGACAGGCACGACTTCGCCACCGCTCCTAAGCTGCTGCGCAAATGTATTGAATTGCTCTTGCCACTGGGCAAATAGTTTCTTGTTATCAGCAACCTGCATTTCTACTGAGCAGTATGCAAAAATTTCGTCTTCCAATATTTTGTCCCTGCCTCCTTTCTTATTTAATCGTTTCATTTGATTTTCAGATCTTCCTTCAAAAGAGGGGGCGTCAAGGGCTCCGATTCTTCTGATTATCCTATGCGCCATATATCTTATCCCTTGGGATCCACGTATCAGAAATGGTAAAATAACCACCTACCACACTGTTGAATTTGCTTGGTACCGAGTGATTTTTGAAATTAAATGGTAATCGACTGTAATGTGGTGGCAATTCTTTCAGACCTGGTCCAGAGATGAGAGGAGCAGCAGACTCGTCGGTGGAAGACGAACCATCGCCAACTGGTGGTGATATGCTGTGAGGCGTCGTTGAAATAGCTCTGGGAAAGAATGGACGGTGCAAGTGGGAGTGCATGCCTCAAGCATTGCAGTCATTTACAATTTTCTCCCTGCTTGATTCCTGATACAGCCTCTAGTTGTATTATTTTTAAGATACCAGAACCTTGGAGAGGAAGGTACAGTAGCCTCTTAATGAAGGCTTGAAGATGCTATACTATTGATATAATTGTATAAGCTGGTGGTATTATGATCAGAACATCATGGTCAAGGAGAATTTGGTGCTTAATATAAAATTCTTTTGGGTGTTGTACTGGGTCAGGCTGCCTGAGGCTGATGCTAGAGTGGCTCGTCAAAACTTCGGCAATGGAAAGCCTGACCCTGTGTCACACCCGTGATAAGTGCATGTGCACACATGTGCATCCACCAGGAATGTGGGGATAAATTCCTTGCAAAGTCAATGTAATTTTGAGAGGAGAGATAATGGAATTAATTTCTTTTCCTTAAGTCTATATGCACTCAATATCATCTCAGGGTTTTATTTTTTCCTTTTGAGTTATTTCGCTCAAGTTCTGGCTAAATAAGTTTGTAACTGACATTTTGACGTATGTGCACTGTGACAAGGAAATAAATTTTTTCTCCAAGTAACTTCTATGGCTTCTCCCTACCCTCCAAGCCTAAACTCAGTAAATACCTACTCTGGCCGTGCATCATAAAAGTATGACTTTTGCCTCCCATAAGAAGTTCAATTATCATTTACATGTCTCTTGGGAGAATTTGGGTGAACTGCCATTAGTTGCCCATCTTCATTCATTGCTACATTTTTAGGAAATACTAATTATAAAACATAATTGCTTTAAAAACTTTTAACAGGAAGTGCTTGGAATTTATAAATTAGAAAATCGATTTTTGTTACTTCACTATTTGCCTTATTTTTCTTCACAACGTGTAGCTTTCATTTTTTATTTTATATTTAGCTCATTTAAGAGAAGTCACATTTACGTGCCATTAGAAACTACACGTTTCTGATCGGCCGAGATATTAATGCATTCCCTTGATTTTTATTTTATCATATAGCTACTTTTGTGAATATCTGAAACTTTTTGAGCAGATATATCTTAATATGATTTCTTAAGTTCATCTTCTCCCTGGTATTTCTCCTTAATATCTGGGATTCGATATCCCTTGTGTCAGTTGGGTAATTGTAGCAAACACAATGAATATTTTTCCTATAAACTGCAGAGGTATGTAGTCATCATGCTCTGGTGCCTCATTTGAAATAGTTAATTGATACCGTGAGTAATACTTCTCTCGTCAAATATTCAGCACCTATGAGCAGTAAAATCTACCTGGTCCAATTTTGATAAAACATATGGAAATATATCAAGAATTCCACTTCTACTGTGTTTGATATAACAAAAAATATGGTAAAACATGTAAATATATAAAAGCCTAATTTTATGACCTTGACATGGGAATTCCAAGTCAACTCGAGACTGAAGTAAATGAATGTATCGTAAAGATGCTTAGGTTGTTTTCTATATTTTATCTTCACGAAGAAAGATTAGTTCCTTTGTTGGAACGTGACTGGAGTCACGTTCCAACAAAGCGGGTTTTAATATTCGATATTTCTAATATTTTACTTATATAGAGGTTTTATCAGCCCTATTCCCTTCTATGCATATTTGATTCATGTCGAATGTTAAACAAAAATAAAGATTATCTTCCAACTAGTCCACTTTTCAACTGTTATTTGGTTAATTGCATTGGGGCTTGTATCTCCAGTCATTTATTCACCCTTGAACTGCCAATCACAGTACATGGCTAGAGAGAAGATAGAGAAATGGAAAGGTAAGCTATCAGATGAGTGTAATATTTTAGTATTCCATTTATTTATTTTGAGGTGTGTTGGTAAGGTATGATCAGTTCGTTTATTTTAAACTCTTAAGTTGTTACCTCTCCTCCTGGGATTTAGTTGACATTTAATTTTTAATTATCATGCTAGCTTACATCAGTGATTCGTCTTTTGTTGCAAATAAATAAATTATTGAAAAAATTTATTTTAAATTCTCATAGACGTCCTTTCAAAACCTACGCAATCGAGGTATGGGAGGAATCAGATGTCGGAATTACTCAAGGGTGTCCCATTGCTACTCGTAAACAGTTGTGGGTTAACTGCGCGATGATGATATTTGGTCATTGCTGTGTTCTCTATTAATCAGGGAATTTCTTCCGGCAGCTTATTTATTAAGGGCTTCAGTAGACTTGCAAAACCAATTCCTCTATTGTCTCTCAACTCGCACTGTAACAATTAAATTATTTGCATCCCTCTTGCATTGGCTTGGCCTATAGTGAGGTCGTGTATTGTATTTTATCCAATTTTTATGATCCCGCTACCGGACTGTTCATCCGTTTGGGACAGGAAACTAAGAATATAAATAAATGAAAGTTAGGTGTATACGAGACGGTGGGCGAATTTTGATTCGCGGAGAATTGAGGGATATGATTGCCATGAAAAATTAAATTAATTTCGGTCCTAAGGATCCATTCATATTGTAAATCATAATTTGAAATTAAAATGAGAAAATCTTGTACTCAATTATGAAACTAACTTTTATCTTTGTCCTGAGAAAAGTGTCTATTTCTTCACAAGTGGCCTACGTCACGGAGTTACGAAATGGATTAAGCATGGATCGGATTCTATAACAACACCGTGAAAAGTAATAAAGCTTGGTGTGCATCAGTGTATAATACATGAAAAATTGCTGTATTTCGCGTTGTGTACAAACTAATAAAATAAAAAATATTAAGGAAAAGTTGTTACTTCATTCATGGGCGTATCTGGAAGCGTCTGAAGGGGGACCGGTCCGGGGGACCGGAAATTTTGAAATATATATATCTTAAAATGACGGGTTGAAGGTGTTCTATTATGTTATGGAAGGTGATCTGTAGGTGTAGATACTATTAGCATGTGTTTAACACATCATTTTTACGTTTTTTTTATTAATGGGGGGGTTTACAACCCACAAAACCCCCCCTGGATACGCCTATGACTTCATTCACAGCTGGGTTTACGATTCTGAGGGGGGACGCAAAAATGAGTCATCTTTTCAGCTGTCTTTGGCTTTCCGTATCACGAAGAAAGAAGAGAATTGAAGCAAGCTCTCGCTGGTTATAGTTAACTCAGTTCACTCAGTAGCTAAACATTTTATGAAGACTTATTAAAACTATTAGTCTATTTGGATAATCACCGAGGCCTAAGAATAGCATAATTCTGCAAGAACCTCCGTGATCAGCCGAAATCGAATGGAATTATGACAGTCTTTTGTCTATATCTTTCAACTGTCGGAAGCGATTCCGAAAAAGGGGTCATTAAATTCAGAAAATTGTATTTCCCGCGTTCGTAATAAGGTGAGCCGAATTTTTATAGCAACTTCGCGAAAAGTGAAGGCTTTTGCCATCTGTTGGTCAAGTTTTAAACTAGCGTTCTCCGGAAAGTGCTTTTGCGAATTATTAAATGCGGACGCCATCTATTGATCAACTTTTGTACTAGGATTCTCCCCAAGAATCCCCCCACCCCTCCATTTTTTATAATAAATGTATTTCCAGGTTTTAATATTATGTTCAGGACAGCATGGGAAGTCCAGAAAACCTTAAATTGTTGACCATTTTTTTTTAAAAAGCCGAATTTTTTCCGGGCGCCCGGCCGGCCCGCCGGGAAAAAATCGGCAGCTTTACAAAAAATGGTCAACTAATTAAGGTTTTCTGGACGTCTCACGTCGTCCTGAACACATTGTAAAAATCCCAGGAGAAGTTTTTCTATAAATTGCTAATTTAAAAAAAAAATTCTAGAAATAAAAAAATTTGCCGGCAAAAGGATTCGTCGTAACAAGCGTTATATTCTCACCAACTGCTCCCACCTCTTATCCCCCAGGCTACCGGGATTCTTGTTAAAAGTAGATGCAAAACTTGTACTTAAATTCAAAAATCGGGGACTTGGTCGTTTTTCTGAAAATTTTGGCCGAGATGCCGTCCGAGGGTCTCGAGCGTCTCAAGGCAGGGCAACCCCTTGGCAATTCTTCTCGCTGTGTGAGGGAGGCTCTGGACTTAGAATAATTTTGTGCTCCGGCGATTGCACGGATCGTTTGCTTCGCAATGACAGCCAAAGGCTCTTCCTTATTGTGAGACACAGATCTCGTGGCCGGACGCTTGGATCGTTCAGTAGCTGCCAAGTCGGGGAGTGCAGCCATGCTGGTGGAGTGGCCGCGAAGGAGAGCCATTTAACGACGAGACGTAAGGTGCATTACGAATAAAGGAGCCAGACGACGGAGAACGTTGTGTATCATCTCTTTTATTTCTGGACCAGACTTGGTGAGATACAGCCTCCAACCAAGGTTCAGGGAAGTATTATTCATCGCAAAACTTGGTGGCACTCGATGTTAGTACCTACCCTTGTTCCTCCGCCCTGTATTTCTTCTCACTGTCGAGTGACACAAAGTCCTGCGACATGCGTATCTCTGATCAGAAGCCCTGCTTCTTAAGGAACCAGTGCCACTTTCGCAGAACTTGGTGGCATAAGCCGAATTTTTACCGCTCATATTTCGGACGTACTGGCCATCCGTAGATTATTAATCTTTTGTTGGTGGCAGTTCAGCGATATATTTTGGGCCGTTATTGACCAATTTTAAATAGGATTTAATTGAAATTTATAATTTTCCTTCGAAAAACTTTCTCTGCCTGCTATTGACAACCGGTTAAGTGGCCACCAGTTGTAATTATCGCAATTTTGTTCAAAATTTTAAAAGATTATTTTCCAAAATCAATACTTAAATGAATATACTAAAGTTCAAGAGAATGAACAGTGCAACCAAATATAGTATCTAATTCTATCAATATAAACTGGTCAATTACCCTTTGTAACAGGAATCTTAAACAATGGAAATCATCACCTATGTTCAAATGGCCATAATTTAGATATCTGCATTCTTTTTGCCCTTCACCAGTCATAACACTATATTACCCATGGGTAAATTAAAACGTACAGATAATTTCTGCTTGGTACATTTTTTATTGTTGAAGAGAACATTTATACATTGAGTAAGGAGTCCCTGAAGGATCCAGGTTAGTTCTTCACAATTGATTAGGTATATTTTTACTTCATATTCTGAGACATCCAAGATTTGGGTAAGCCAGTTGCACAAATGCGATGCCCTCCAGCATCAGTGAGCAGCTGTCCAGCAATCACAGGAATCACCCTTGGTGCCAATTCGGATTCCAGTCTTCACTGACTTGCACCAATTTTCCTCAGAGATTAGGGTGAACCTGATATAAAAATCAAATGAAATTAAGAAATTAGTCTCCTCTTAACTATCAGTTTATGGGATGACAAATAATGCTACTAATCATCTCTCAGTTCAATCAATTCAATTCACTCAGTTAATATGTATATTGAGAAAATTAAGTTTTAGAAAAATGTCCAGAACATTGAAACGGCTGAGTTCTCATAACAATACCTGTCAAAATCTGATTCTCATTAATTGTATCATATAATATCTAAATCTAAGGGTGGTAATATAATTGGGCATCCTATGAAATTCTAAAAACTACCACAATCCAGAACCTTTTTAA
The DNA here is from genome assembly GCA_963573305.1 of Pyrrhosoma nymphula. Lineage (NCBI taxonomy): Eukaryota > Metazoa > Arthropoda > Insecta > Odonata > Coenagrionidae > Pyrrhosoma > Pyrrhosoma nymphula. The sequence continues at coordinate 98,880,867 of OY754329.1, forward strand.
AGAATTTCTAAAAGAATTATCTAGCTGGAGGAAATTTCATGGAAGGGACCAAACTGACAGGAAAAACATTGAGCACAGACCTTATCACCTGTGCATTAAAGTTCCCTGCATCCATTTTACCTATTTTCAAAATGCGAGAAATAGGAAATTATGCAGTTGAAATTAAAGTACAAGACTATATTTATATTGTAGATCAGGGATCCCTGGTGAAAATGAACAGATCATTGAGGTGTTCTGGAGCAATGCACGAGTTGTGCACAAGCTGTGCACTGTGTCTGGACTGTTCAGGAGACGTGCAGGAACTATGCACTGAGTTTCAGTCAGGAGCCCGTGAACGGCTATTGAACAGATTCTGAACGGAACGCTTCAAGCACACATTCTGCATGGCTCACACGAACACTTCATGAACAGCAGCTGAACTGATCAGTTCACCCAAAATCCACCACTGCTGCTACACAGTTACATTAACTTTTAAGTAGCCATTCAACAGGGTTTTATACCCTTCCAAAATGCCCTCAATTAAATAAGTAGGACAAGTGAAATTGGTACAAATTCAATGATAAACCTAAGATAATGAATCTATATACCTACATACAACTACCCACAAGGTGGAAGATATGGCAACTACATGAAACAATTAGGGAAGATCCAGGTAAGAAAAACCAAACAATGACGTGCCTTTGGCTGTCATTGGCCTTTGGTAGTTGGGGAAACAGTGTATGGACAGAAATGAAGGGTGAGAATATGGTCTCTACACAGGAAATGTCCATGGTTAGAAGATTGTGGAATTTTCCAGGATAAATAAATTAATACATAATAACGAGCATAGTATTATAAAAATAGAATAAAATGGTTATGACATCAGCAGATGCATAGGTACCATGCAAAAGGCTGGGAGAGAAAGGTAAGCATCTAATAGATTAGGTATTATTCAAATGGTATTTATTTCTCGACCTCTTATCCCACATAGCACATGGTCATCTCGGAGATGTCTCTTAAGGTCTCATGAGATCTCTCGAGATATCTCAGTATATCTCTGAGACTAATCTGAGACATCACTATGTCCTCCCATTTCATAGTCTCAGAGATGTCACATGAGATATCTCGAAGACATCTCAAAATGTCTATGATACATCTCATATAGATGATCTGCATCACATAGATGTCTCAGAGATATATCAGAAAATCTCAATGGACTATTCTGAGACATCACTACATATATGTCTCTAGTTATGTACTGAGATAGGATAATAACATTAAAATAAATCGGTTCATTAAAAGTGAAAGAATGGTAATGTCTTTGCATCTAAATTGTAAGGTTTGCCCTTGCTTATTTATTATTTATGATGCCTACTAACCCCCAGACGTAATACGTTACCAATAATTTGATTTTTAAGTTTTACTGAACAGTGTATGTCATATCTACCCACACAGCATGCGGACGTCTGCAGAAGAGCCGGAAGCTGTCCGCCAAATTCATAACTAACGTCCACTCTATGTCCGTACATCAGTAGAAACGTCTGTCTGTGGACATCCACTGTTGACTGTTATAGGGCACATTTTGGCCATAAATGTGAAATATATTAGGTACTGATGGAATAGATTAAAGTACAAAACTAAGAAAAATATAGCACCAGAGTTGTTATATTAAACAAAATATTATTTTTACATTAATTCAGTAGTAGTAGAATATATATCCACCTCTAAATATGGGTCTGGAGGGCAAGTAAATTCCAAAAGGAAATTGTATTTTACAATTCAAAACATTATAATTTTATACATCAGCTATTTATTGAACCATATTGTTCGACTAATATTCCTTTATTCGTCGCTTACAATCCCTGATTTATGTCATACATGAAACTAATTGAGGTAAGGTACAGTATATACTATACGGTTGCTATTATCAGAAGATTAGGTCAATCTTTTTCTATTAGGTGATAGAATTTGATTTGGTAAACCAAATTGTAATGGATAATTGGGAAATACTAAAAAATACAATTCTAAACAAAGAACACTTTTTTGAATTATTTGATTTATGTACAGTTCTGTTCAAAAAAATCTTACCGCCGAAAATTTCTAAGTCCCCAGTTTTTGATGATTTGGCATCGTGGCTGAACCACGCCCCCCTGTGACGGAGAACAACAAACTTTCCAAGCGGAACGAGAGCCCTCCCTCCTCGTAGCTGGGGGAGTTGAACCATCCACGGAAGGAAAATTTTGACCTGGGAAAAGGATTATTTCCGAGGGGAGGGGTAAGGTTTCTTTTCTTGTGATGTGTGAGTAAGAAGAAAAGGGAGATGTGCGGGGGAGCAATAAACTCTCCGAGTGAACGGCGGCCCTCCTTCCGAACTCGCTTGCCGAGAGGGAACCTCCACCCGAATGACGATTTTGACCTGCTAAGGGATTTCTGAGGAGATGGGTTGGATTTTGGACTCTCGTTTGGTTATGTGTCAGCGAAAATGAGTAGATGAACGATTGGTCTGTCGGCCAAAGTCACCAGATATCTCTCGTAATAGAAAGCTACCATGTAGAAGCCAGGACTCAAATATCCATTGAAAGTCTTTATCAGAGTACGGGGAATAATTCCACTGCAAATGACATATCTTCCATTATTTTTCCTCTAGAAAAGGCTATTACCGCGAATCGTCGCTCGAAGAGATCGAATCGTGTCCCCGGAGCTGCTTTAGTTTCTTATAAGTATTTTTCATTTATACGCGTATTCATTGACGTAGAAACTTGTCAAAAGTTTGACGTATTTTCGCAATCGCTGTCTGGAAGTGCGGAAACGAAACGCCCACTTCATTGGCTAATATCCCCCTTACTCGTTTCATTTTTTATTAGTTTCCTACTCGTATTAATTATCGTTATTAGCTTACAACAGGTTGATCAAAAATATATAGCATTTATATTTTCTTTGTCTGGGAGTCCTTGCAGTATCAAAACTCCTATTACTTTCAAAACGTCGTAATTAATTCTGCACGTTTTACAGGACATTGGTTCAATTTTCTATACTTCGCCATAAAATATGTGCTGCTTAGGTAATAAGGTTAGGAAAAAAGCCACAAAACGCATAGTATAAAGTGCTATTTCGAATGTTTTTCTATGAATCTCGCATGAGAAAAATCTGACCTATGGCGAATAGAAAACGCAGTAATGGCGGTGAAGCAAGAGGGTGACGAATTGAACCTGATACAACCACTAAGATCAGCCAGCTCAAGTCATTCATATGCGGTATAATGTCATTAGTGAACACATAATATACGCGTATTTGAAGTTCTTCATTGGATAATAAAACGACTGAATTCACAAGAAGGATGACATGAGTGCGAAAGGTGCATTTTTCAATCTGCACGTCCTTCTCTCTGAGCCGCGAATTATCACGAAATTATTTGCTAAAAGAATTTGAAATTAAAAGCTCATCGTTATAAATTAAACAATTGTTTGCGCAGAAATACATCGTCCATAGAAAATGTTTTCTCTTAATGGTTTGCAAGGACAGTTGTGCGCTCAAATTCGAGCCTGACATTATCGGTTACTTCAGAGCAAAATTGAGTGATCAAGTTTCGATCCACAATATATATCACCATTTCAAATATAATATAGATTGCGATATCACAAGGACTTCTAGGTAACGAAAATGCATCAAAAATTTGAATTTTTTTACATTAATGAATACGCATATAAATTAAAATGCTCATAAGAAACGAAAGGAACTCCGGTGATTGAGACCTAAGATTGGCTTTTGTTTTCCGTGGCTGCTCGCATCTGTCGTGTACGAGGGATCTTGGCGCGCCTGAACTTCGCAGATCTCAGTCTTCCTTCTTACTCACACATCACAGCAAAAGAAACCCTAGCCCTCCCCTCGAAAATAATCCTTTTCGCTGGTCAAAATTTTCCTTCTGGGGGTGGTTCAACCCGCCCAGTTACGGGCAGGAAGGGCCGCTTGGAGAGGTTAATGCTCTCTGAGGGGGGCGTGGTTCTGCCATGTTGCCACTTAGTCATAAAAATCGGACTTAGAAATATTCAGCGGTAAGATTTTTTTTAACAGAACTGTACAAGCCAGGGATATTTACAATATAAGAATAGTCAATGCCATATGAAAAATGTAGTTCCAATGGGATTCACGGTGGCAACCATTTTGGCAGATCTCACTATGAACAAACTATTTGATACAGTGCTCCGAAAGATACCTTTCAATATACCTTTCATCTGAAAATTTGTCGACGACTTATATACTTAGCAATACCAAATCAAATTCAGGATAACACTATTTTACAACATTTTAATGATTTGCATCCTAAATTGCATTTTGTAATAGAACATTAAAAAATAATGGACTTCCTTTTCTGGATATGATCACTAAAAGAAACTGACAGCTCCATTGACAACTCCTTAACAATAGATTGGTGGCAGAAACTGCATGAAGCAGATAGATATCTAAATTTTCATTCCCACCACCATAAAATAAATACGGCCATCACACACAAATTTAACTAGAGCACTACATTTAAGTGATAAGGTTTTTCACGATAAAAATTTAAAAATAATAGATGATATTTTATAAAAAAACAACTTTCCAAAAAATTAATCAATTCCATAGTTAACTTGAATTAAAAATCATCTTCACATACAATTCAATAAATACAACAAATGTATCAAACACTAATTAACATGAACCAATATCAGGGAATTATTTATACAAATGGATTATCAGAGCAAATTACCATAGTATTCAAAAAACATTTTATAAAATTGCACATAAAAACCATAAAAATCTTATATCCAAAACTTAAGTCTGAAACCCCTATATAGCTAAGAAGCAATATTATTTATTCCATTCCATGTAACATTCCAGACTGACAGTAGCTTATATAGGCCAAACATCTCAATATTAAAAAAAATAGGATTTTGCAATACAAAACATCAATTAACATTATAGTTCAACTTTGTGCATAAGCAAATCATGCAATTACAAACAGTCACTCGTTTAATTTTGAAGAAACCAAAATTTTAGACAGTAAAATTTATCAAAAAGATTATTCAAGAAATGTTCCATATCTCCAGAAACAAATTTGCAACCAAAAGACAGACATTACTTATCTAAGCAAAGTTTACCATAGTTAAATAAATGGCATTTACCCTACAAACCAGAAAAGGATTAAATCTAGATTTTTTTAGGATTTGAAGATAAATTGAATCTGTATTTCTAAATCCTTTAAAGTAGATTAAAATAGATAAAATTAAATTAAATTTCTAAAATTAGATTTCTAATTTTAAATTAGATTTGTTAAATTAGATTTCTAAATCTAAATTTCCAAATCCTTCTTTGATACACTAAATCATCTATATGTATGTGTATGTATCATCTATTTACAGCCCTGAAGATTGATCAATAAATATCTGAAACGTTAGCAACAACCCAAATTATACTATGTAATAGCAAAGATTTTAGGAGGACTGAAAGGAGATATTTGAAGAATTGAGCTAGCAAATTAGGCATACACTAATGGGAGAATATTAATAATTGGTACCTTGTGTTACAATGTGAAGAATAGACTGGCAAAGGATATAGCATGAAGTGTAGCATTGCAAGGAGCAATAAAATGAAATCTTGGCATGGCAAGTAGCAATAAAATGAAGTCTTGGGAAAGAGGAGATTAGGCTGCAGGCTTTCAAGATGTGGGTAAGGAGGGGGATGGAGCAGGTGTGGTGTACAGAAAGGAAGACAAACGAGGAAGTGCTCGGCATGGTGGGTGAAGAAAGGAAACTGCTGGAAGAGATTTGGAGGAGCCAGAGTAGGTGGTTTGAACAGGTAATGAGGGGCTGGGGGGTGCTGAAAGCCACGACACTTTGGTAAGCCATAAAACTATCTTACAATTATGTAGTTTTAACAGGTAATGAGGGGCTGGGGGGTGCTGAAAGCCACGACACTTTGGTAAGCCATAAAACTATCTTACAATTATGTAGTTTTAACTATTACATACCATAGCAACTGGATTTTACTAAAATTGTCATATTAATATAGGTATCGGCCACATGGATGCATTAGCCACAATTTCTGAAACTATATTCAGTTCAGAGAATCCACTCACCACACAAGAAATGTAGGCAATAAGCCTGGCTTTTGGAACCTGAAGAAAAGAAAACCTATTGCTGTAAATGTCAAAGCACCATACTTGGCAAGGAACAAAGAAAGAGAAAATCTTTCCATAAAAACATGCATGCAATCATTCATACAGGAAAGAAATGTGGAAATTGTTCGCAAAGAAAGATTTTTCTGTTTACCTTGTTTCTCACTGCATTGGGTGCTTAAACTTTACAGCTATTGGAGTTTTACTATACTTTTGGCCACATATGTATATAGCTGTAGAACTGAAATCAAATTAAGGATGGGCTTTCTTGGATAATTTTGTCAGCCACCTTCCCAATTCCACTGACATCAATTATTGATGTCTTTATAAAATGTGGTCAGCTTCAAATTAAGACACTGATTAGTTTTTTAGTCCTATAGTATGTAATGTAACCCAGTGTAAAAAAGGGCACCACACTAATATGTTAGGCAGAGCTGGCTTCACTACCAAGTTTCTCAGCTGTCTATGATAATTTTCATATTTGACTCCTAAGAATTATTGTCTGTACTTTCTTTTAAATTTAGAATGATTTCAGATTTGAAATATAACACTGGCTCAAAATGAAAATTTTAAAATTGGTTGCCAAGTGGCCATTCCCTGAAGAGCAACTTCCATCAACCTTAAGTTTGGTTTATTCTTTGAATAAATCTCTCACTTAGTGCATTTTGAACTTTTTTACTTTTACCAACAGGTGTTTGGTTTAAAAAGAGATGTATCAGGCATGATATGGTGGAAGTTCAGCATAATGAATAACAGAAATGGCAATTTTCCACTAGATAAGGTTTATTGAGAACATGGTTTTGATGCACTGCATCGAAATCATGGTCGTAATTAACTTTATCTATTGGAAAATTGCCATTTCTGTTATTCATTAGGTGTTTGGTTTATTCACTGATGCATAGACACATAAACACTCCCCACTAAAATGTTGCGGAGTCCCAAAATGTATCAAGAAGGGGGTGCAGAAGGCAGCCCCTGCCCAAAGAAATGGAGCAGCGGTTCTAGCGACAGCTGAAAAATTGAAAACAGCAATTCAAGAGTTTCAAAATAAATTTTAAAATTTAGGAAGGATTGCTTTAAGGCTTGAAAAAATTGTGGGAGAAATGAGAGTTATCATATGACCTTGGGGCACCAAAATGCTTGAAAATGCTTGCAAAATGCACCCCTTAAATCCACAATGGTGCTATGCCGCTGTTCACGGAGGATGGTACTAACCATACACCAAGACTTGAGAGGCTTGAAAGATTTGCATAGTCTCCCAGAATATAAAGTGAAGGATGCCATAAGCAAAGGAAGTGTTTAAAAAAAACTGAATTTCTATGAAAAAATCAGTTTTAAAAATAATTTTTGTACCCCGGGCCTCCGGCCCTGAACTTGCATGGAGGGAAAAATTACATTGGCTTTAGTTTAAATCATGGCCAGTTTCCTGAATTTTTATTCCTTGTTTTGCAATAATTAGGATGGGAGCAGTGCATGTTTTTTTTTACAAACAATTGATATAAATTGAATACATAATCTGGGATTTTTTTGTTTTTTCCCAGGTGTCTCATAAAAACTAAGGCTGTTGAGTGAAAACCAGTTACATATTTGAATTCAGCGTAAAAAGTCATTAGGATCAGAAATTTTCCTTCATGTGACAGAAAAAAGTTTAATTTTGAAAACCAAAGTTATCACAATAAATGTATTTTTATCTAAAAATAACAGAGTTAAATACTCTTCTAACAAGACCATTACCAAGCACAAGGATCCACTACATGGAGTAACATAGAAATGGCATGCTACAATCAAAGTAAAATATGCTTCGGAGATTGAATAGATCAAGATCTTCATTCGCGTGTACCATCATTAATTAAACATTTTTATTTAACTAAGTTGAATTAACAGTGCATATACATTTAACAATTGTTCCATAAGTTATTTATAAAAATATGATTCTAGTATAGCTTCAATTTCATCTAGATGTAGGAAAAAGTGAAACATTTCTTTGAAATTTGAATTCAAATCAGAACACTTGGCAAAACACGACCGACCTCACTTTTCCTAGAACATAAGATATGATATTTGAGTGCAAAACAAGTAAATTCTCACTATTTATGTCTTTAGGAAAGTTTCTAATGCATTCGGCATTATACTAATAGCAATAACATTATTAAAAGATAATTGATGACTTCAAAAAAATATGGGTGCGTAACTCAATTGACTAACTGGACTACATTACATCGTGACCTTCCGAACTGCCCCAAAGAAGTGACAAGGGGGTGGTTTTGGACGAGCGAATTACAAGGTAAAATCTTACCCAAATGCAAAGAACCTTTCTGCTGGGCTCATTCCTACTACAGTAATCCTGAATGAAGTGTTTCATTCTTCAACAGCTCAGAACAATAAGGAACTCACCATGCACTTCGGTCAACTTGAGGAGAAACCAAGCCAAGAGGTCGCTGAAGAAAAAAATGGATTAAGTATGAATACAATGAACGTGATAAGTTATATCTCTAGCAAAAATTCCTGGCGCAGACCTGCGCGGGCTAGGCAGGGGACCCAACGTACTTCGCGACAAAGGCACACACATTTAAGGCAAGTGGATAAATTACCCGTCTTTATGACATTACTAGGAACCCTATCTTGAGGTCTCATTGTAAGAAGAGTCTAAACAGGATTGCAGGTATTGGTGAGTCATCCCAATCCCTAGCACTTGAGAAGGCAGAAATTAGTGACTTCAAAAGTTTCAGCCATAATGGTGTGGAAATTCATTTTTCACTAAGAGAAAAAAAACTGCATCTTTCCACCGATTTTTAATTTAAAAAAATACAAGGAACAACTAAATTCGACGCAAAGGTAGCATCTTCAGGTGCATAGTTCGTCTGCACACAAAGCAAACTTTGCACCTGAAGATGACGCCTTTGAGTCTTTCTTCTTAGATTAAAAATCACTAGAAATATTACATTTTTTCTCGCTCGTCAATTAGAGTTTTACCCACCCTCTACACTAAACAACCCTCCTGCCCAGTTTCACAGGATTTTGAAAATTCCGTAGCCCATGTCCCAAAAACTTCCGCTGCACAGCGTCAGAATCTTATGAGAGAGCTATATTCGTTACAAGATTTTTCTAGGAAAATATCAATTTCACCAGCATATGAGCTAATTTTGTGATTTATTAATATTTTGAAGTTATGAACATTTTCTAAAAGCTCTTTTTTTAGAAAGAAGACTGGAAACAGGCGGTCATTTGTGCCATGAAGGATGGGGAGGTGAAGAATGAAGAATCTTCGAAGAATGGAGAAAGTCGGCAGAGAAAACTGTCTTCACCATTAGCTTGCTTCAAACGAAAGGCTCCAAGGAAACCACAGAGCTATCAATCCCATCCGACGGACGGAGTAGGCACTACCTTAAAGCACTCTCCATATGGCACACAATTTTGGACAGGGATTTCATTGAAAAAACCTCCAACTCTAATGGGATTCGAATCCGGGCACTCTGGATGGAAATCCAGTATTAAGCTACCTCATAAACCCTATCCCTAGTACATACAAGAAATTTCATGCGATACGAATACACTTACGTATTTCAAATTCTGGAGACAACTTTTCGAGCTAATTGTAAAAACATTTTCAAGCAAGTACATACTATAATCAAACCAAAATATTCGTCCGTTGCTTACCTTATTCGTTGGTGGAAAAAGCTTCGCACCCATGAATGCAATTGCATGATGACATGTCCAAATATCTGACTTATTCTGATCTGGTAATTTATTTCTCATCGCATGGCTGGTCGTCTAGAATTATCTCCAATGAGATGAACAGTGGGATGTCCATGCAAAGCCTTTCGCAGCGTGTGTTGTCCCATGATACTCATGAAAATTTGAGGTTAAGTCCCAAGTCTTCAGGGTTTCCATCGCGTTCGATGTTATCTGTTGACAAGTTTCAACAGCACTCCAGCACTTGTATGCAGATCTAAGGCGGCGTTTGTTCTCCATAGGACAACAAGGTAGTCCTCATTCTTCTAGGAGCTGGTGATTAAACTGATGATTTGCAGAGAGGGTGGATTATGTCACTGGTTAGCAATTTACTGGATCGCTGTTTCCTTTTTGAAAATAGTGATGAAAAATGGACATTCAATCAAGGAAAAACATGACATAAGTAAAATATTCCATATTTTATATATAAAGACAGATGATTTAGTTGACACTAAACTAGAGTAGATAATTTAAGAACATTTGTGTAAAATAACATTAAAAATTGAAAATTCAGAAATAATGTTTTATATTCTACTTTTGAATATATTCGCTCATGAATTAATGACTGATGAGAAAATATTTTTAAATTTTGGGACATTTATCTCTCCATAGTTTGTAACGAAAAAGGTCACCACAAACCGTCGCAGACGTTAAGGTTTCACCCAATACGTGTCCATAGCCTGTCACAGCTACTTCAACACAATTGAAACATTAATGTAAAACATGTTCTGCTGTAAAAATAAAATCTAATTTTAGACATTACATTAAATCAATTATTTAACCGACGAATTATTCTTACTCATTTAGCTATGAGAAGTCACATAATTGACTAGCAGAAAATGAGCATCTTACCATGAGCTAACAGGAGGATATTGACATCACGAATGATTTTACTCACTTCCTATCCTTAATTGCAAAAGAAATTCTCGGCAATACGCACCACCGTTTCCAAGATCACGAGAAACTTTTTCCCAACATTACTATAGGTACGTCAGATCAATTTGACAAGAGGATACGGTGAACCACTGCTTTTCACTATACACTTGAGACTGAAATAGCTCTTAAAACACAAGAACACGATATTGATGTAGTCAACGAGGAAATAAATGCAAGCTGCTTCCGACCCCAAACAACAGTTACGGTCTATTGAATGAATACAATTCGAATATACATAATCAAAGGGCACACAGCTAGGTGGAATCAAATATTGTATTTCCCCGCAGTCAGAAAATAGCCGAGTTTGACGAGAAATTTCACTATGGATTTATTTAAATGAGAAACTTCACCAAGTCAACTACAAAGAAGGACAAAGTAACCAATACTTGCATATGATGGGAGATTCGACAGACATGGATGGCTACACTCTCCCGAAGCCGAGAATGAATTCCACACAGTCAGTAAATTGGTCAAGGAGTCAACCTGGGACACTTGCCTCCGTATGACCGTATGACCCACACCAAATCCGAAGTTAAAATGACAGGGGGACGATATGCCAAATTCGCTTAGGTTTTTTTTCTGTACATCAGCGCCACGGGGCTAGTAGCGTCCAAAAGTCATTGTGATGCCGGGAGGTTTGAATGGTTATATAGGGACCACGTTTTTCTAAATAACCCCGTTTCTGTAAAGTTCTGAAAAAGTCGAAGGAGGAGGTATTGGATACTTATGGTTGTATAGGAGAGGAAGAGGATGGTGAAGGTTAGAAGAAGGCTGAAAGGTATGGATGGAGGATGTTTCGAGAGGAGAGGGCATGCTGAAGATAGTAATTGAGGGGAGAACACTGGGGAAGCGTGGAAGAGGAAGGATGAGGATAGAAATTCTGGACGAAATAAGAAGAGGTACAAGAATTAGGAATTTAAGAGGGATTTAATGGTGGGACATCTATAGGAGGGAAAACGAGGCAATGTTTCAGAAATTGGGATGCAGGATAAGGACTGTCTAAAACCCTAGCGATCACTTTGCAGAATATAAAATAAAATTGACAGACTCCGTGCCAGCAGATGAGTTACGCACATGAAACTTCTATCTAAAGGCCGTTTTACACGAGACACGTTATTGCACATTCTGATGGTTGTATGGGTGTCCATTGAAAATGGCGACGTGTAAAGCGGTGAATTGCTAGAATGCATAAACGGCAGATGGAAAAATAACCCCTGCTCTAATTCCGTGCCCGAGTTCTCGCAACTTCAGTACGTATTGCGCAGTTAATTACCTCGCGTAAAACGGCCTTAAGACTTATTTTAATGAAGGGTGTACATTATCTTATTGAAAAATAATAATAATTTTTGATTGAATAAATATAACTTAATATGCAAGAAGCGATCCAAGCCTCATTATTCAACAAACTATATCAAACAAAATAACCAAAGTCTAGGAGGACGTGAGCAATGATAACTTCCAGGAGAACCGCCACCCGATAGAGCGAAAGTGGGAAATGTGAAAGTGAAAATCATTTATAAATTTATTCATACAGAGAATTTTAAAAGTTCACAAAAACGTAACAAAAATATTATAAAAGTCAAAAATCAATAAATAAGTTTCTTTATGCCAAAATGGATTGCAAATGGCCGCCGAAATGAAACGAGAGCAAACGAATACTTTCTGTAATCAAGAGAGAAATGCGAAATGCTAATGGACATATCAAATTCAACTCTCACGAAATTAATCAGAAATTAATATAATATTACAGGAGTTAGGTTCGCTCAGTTAAAGGGGTTACGTAGGCTAAAGGAATGCCTTGCATAGAGCCTAATGAAAGCGTAATTAACAGCCGTGGTCGTTAGAGGCGGAGTTGCTGAGGGCCTAAATCGCTGAGAAGAGAGATTGCCGTGAAGGTGGAGGTGACGCCTCGCAGGGCCTCCGAGCGTGAGGTTCCAGTTATCTGGTTAGTCGCCCTTCCCTATTTTCCCATCTACTATGCGCCACCGTTTCATTTGACTGGTTATTCGATATAAGTCGATAAGATAGAAAGTCGATAGAAAAAAATGTAGCTTTAATAGGGATCAAGTTGATTAATTAAATAGTAGATAATCATTTCTCTTCAGGAGCCATGTTGGAGCTGTCTGATACATTTTTTACTGTGCAATGCTCACTGCCAGACACGGAAAATTAGCTTGAAAATTCCTTAGCGTAGCTAAAAAAGACCGCCCCTACCGGTGAAGCGCCGTGACGTCACAACTCAGTTCCAAAGCAGTTTTCTGCTTGCGGACCTCACTAGTTCGGTCGTATATTATGTATTCGCTCACGTTTAAAACATTCATACAAATTTAAAGCCACTTCCGAGCAGCGTACGGTCTTCATCTTGGTAGGCTGAATTTTTGGGTCCCGCGACTTCTACGAGTCTAGTGTTCTGTGGTTGGTCACTGGCGAGGAATCAACCTTCCCGTAAACCACCACATATAGTCTAATCGGATATAATTTTAATGTCTGTTATGTAGTTATTCTGAAGTGTGGTGCAAAAACTTTTACGGCCATTGGAGTTTTTTATCTTTGCCTTGCAACTTCTGAGAGATTTTTGAAATTTCAGAAAGCAATTGCGACATTTATACTATCTCTTCCGAGACCAGCATCAGCGATGACCGGCATTGTTGCTTATGACCATCGGTCAGTAATAGCCTTATGCTAATGACTTAGTGATATTCCGTGTTCTTTTTAAGATAACAGATTTTCCACACTTACATAATCGTTGAGATCAGCCACATTTATCACGATTGCCATCGGATAAACGCAATAAAATTGTTTCTAACGATGTTTTGAAACTTGAAATGCCTTTCGACGGACATGTAGAAACAATAAAAAATATCTCAAGATCCTTGTTTACCATTGAGTAAAGATTGAAGCTCTCGTACGGGGTCGATGGAGGGCCCTCGTACCCTCGGTTTACGGGTTAAGTTCGTAACTTTGAATCTAGAATCACAGGTACGCATTGCATATAGCAAAGCAAGATTTCAGAGTTTTTAGGATGTTACGTGCCTAATTGTTCCCTCCATGAATGATTGAGGAAATGAATCGTTATATTCCGCATTTACTATCATAAAAACGTTTTACTTCTATGCTGAACATTAAATTTTTTTAAAGGTTCTATGGCGATACTCCGCGTATGGCCACTACAGCTGCAACAGTTGCATCCGAGAGAATCACACTTCAGGGAGTACACCCCGCTTCTCTCCAAATTTACGTTGGTCAAACTGGCCGCAAATTTAAAACAAGAATGTCTGAACATTTGAAATGTTTTTTTAAATCATGACAACAGCTCTGTGTTTGCTAAGCATCTGTTTGACGACAATCACATTTCTAATTTTAATCCCAACATTTTATATTTTTGTGACAAAGATGCCAAATTGTTTTTTTGTAGAAAATTTTGAAATTGTTTTAGCCTTAAAAAAATCTAGTCATAGGGTCTTAAATGATTTTATTCCGGACAAATTGTCCCCCCCCTTTTTACCATGCCTCCCCCTTCCTCTTTCAACTCTTGACGCTGTTGGTTTTAAATTTCCCGTGACCTTGCCCCGTCTCTTTACTAATCAAGCCACCACCTCTGTACGCTGCAATTTTGGCCTCTGATGATAATTTGCTTTCATTGAAACCGGTTAGGCTTGTACTAGTAATTGAAAAGTATGGAATATTATAAAGTTTTAATTATTTTATCATTTATAGTTACTTCAGAGCCTCTGAAATTCGAAGTGAAAGATGAGTCTTGAGTAGTTAACCCCATCAAAAGACTACAGACATTTTAAAATGCTAAATCAATTATTCCTAGTTTTACATCCAACTTTCTGCTATTCCACCTCCTCAGTAATAGGTCTAGATTTCTTATTCATGGCGATTATAAAACAATTTGAACAATTCTGTCGCCTATCTTTCATTACGTAACTATGTCTCAAATAAATTTTATTTCCCATTTTAACTGACAGTGACAGATTTTATTACATACACTATCAAACATTGGCGCGAAAATTCAAAGAAAATGTTTGCGAGCGCATCTATGCCATTAATAACACCACAAATAGGGACCTACAGCAAGGTGAGAAAATCGCTAATTAAGCGATTGTAGGAAATAAAAATTGTTTCTCAAATCATTCTACTTCAAAATCGAGAGTAGGAAAATAAGGCTTATAACAGTAGGATCTTTCTGAATGTAACATTGGAGTGTAGAGTCAGAGTAAAGATCACAAGAAGAGGATATTCAAATCTGCAGGTTTTACTCTATTTCCATAGTCCGTTATCTATCCCGGGGGTGTGAATATTTTCCACTCGCACTGATGATGAACGAAGTAGCACAGATTAATTTTAGACAACTTCGAGCGACGTCAGGGACATAATTTAAAAATTGTTAAAGTGATTGACGTGGACTAAATTAGCCAGCTACATGAAGCTATCGAGAGTGGGTCTGATTACTGATGACTTCTAATAGATTCTGCGATTACATTGCAATTCTTTCCGATGCCCCAAGATAAATTGCAAAGAAATCCGGTCTTTTCTCGAACACGTTTCACATTTTATTGACCACCAGGATGACCGCAAATATTCAAGAAACATTGCCGTTTTCTTAAATACTGGGTGATTCACGAAGTATCTCTTTCATGCCTTATAATAATAAATTATTTTTTAAAGATATTTGGAAAAACAATTTTTGCAAATTTCGGTGTCCACCTTGAAACTTGGGAGGCAACATGCTAAAATAACGACAGTAAAAGAAAAATACGAGTCTTAAGTACAACTAGTACGAGTTTTACTTTCAATACTTTCAATTCAATATGCTAAAATAACTACAGGAAAGGAAAAATACGATTCCAAAGTAGAACTTAGACGAGTTTTATTTCATAACTATTCGTAACATCCACAGATTTTGTTGTTTGTAAGGTAACTACAAAACGCTTCCAACAAAATGTATGCACAGCCATGGTTACTGAGAAGCTGCGACCCAATGCTCCAAGGGGAAAAGGTGCTCACAATCACCTCCCCCACCACCTCCTTAAGCATTTCAGGTTCTTCGTGAATCACCCTGTATAGCCTTCACGATTATTGAACCAAATATTTGGATGCGATCGCGAGAAAGCACAACATTTCTACAGCCCAACTTTCTATCATACATTTCTGACTCTAAATTAGTTCCATGCTCTTCAACGTAAATTCTTCTCTGATTACAAACCGGATCAGGTTCGCCATCTCCCCCCGACGTTTCAATGTGCGACTCGCTCATCGTTTTCACGGATTCTGTAGAGCGAGTCACACATCGAAAGGTTGGCGGAGACAGTGGATACTCTTCCATCGGCACAGCATATCTCCTATCAATTGGGGCAAACCCATCTATGTGGGAAGTCTGTACTCTATTTGGATTCTTGGATCCCTGAAGACGACGGGCGAGTCGCTCTTCAAAACGTTGGAAGTTATGGAAAACCTGGCCCGGAGTGAAACCCGAAAACCCTTCAGTCAGTCTGTATTCAAGCCTACGCGCCTATCCAATCCACGCTCCAAATATATAAACGATAATATTGTTTTCACAATGCAAGTAGAAAAAGAGTGGAAAATTCCATTTTTGGACGTATTGGTGCAAAGGAGAGATGATGGAACCCTGGGACAGCGGTGTATAGGAAATCCTCTTCCACCAAACCGTACCTCAATGCAAATTCACACCACCATCCTGCACAACTAGCAATGCAGTACTTAACACTATAATCCAGCGTCCTACAGAGTAAGTGACAAGACCAAATTTCCAGCCGAAAGACAGAAAGTGGAAGTCATTCTACGGCAGAACGGATATGACAAGTGAGACATCCCCAAAACATTTTAAAATTTCATGACAAAGGATAAGGACGTCTCAAAATAAGAAATTGGGACTCTGGACGTAGACAGCCTTGCAACCAAGAAAGCCTTTCTGCCTTATATCCGGGGCATAACGGATAGATTAGGAAACATCCTCCGCAGGCATGAAATTTAAACTGTGTTCAAGCCAAATTTAAAAATTAGAAATTGCCTGAGTGTGAAGCGTGTTAAGAACACAACACCATTTCAAGTGGAATGAGTGTATGAGATACCCTGCGGGAATAAATACATCGGCGAGACGAGACGTTCCGTTAAAACACGTTCAGAAGAACACCAGCGGGCTATTCGACTGGGACAACCCTTGAAGTCAGCGGAAGCGGAACATGCAACCACGGGACACGTCAAATAAACAAAGTCGTTGACTTCAAATAAGCAAATATAATCGCGACTCAACTGCCTTCTCTCCGCGGTCATTTCTTGTCTCTCGCCCAAACCCTCCCACATCAAATCCGTCCCTCCCTTCTCCCACCACTGCATTCCAGTCACTCATCGCTATCAGCTTTTTCTTACACGCGACTTCACTAATAATTTCTTCCAGTTACTTGTACACTCGATCCATCTCTTCCTCCCTATGGTTGCTTGTAGGCATGTATACCTGGACCAGCACGAAAGTCGTCGGGCGTGCTTTAAATTCTACCATTACCTACACAAGCATCCTGTCGCTCACCAGTTCAATGTTTACTACTCTTATCCCCAATGTTGTACTCATTACCCTACCCCACGTTGACTCTTATCTCAGCCACTGTAGATTGCCCTGTAGCAATCACTTCGATAGTCCCTGCTATCTTTCCATCTCACCTCGTACAGCCCCAAAGCATCTATTTTCCCTCTCTCCATATAATGTTTAATATTCTCTAGCTTCCCAGCCCTCGTCATTGTCCATACATTCCCAGTTACTATTTTTACCATTGCTTTCCTCCTCCTCTTTTTCTTCTTCTCCCTCCTATTCCTTGTATCCTCTGATGATACTGTTGTGTAAGGATTTTGGATGATGACGACTGCCTTGTCTCTCTTGCTGCCGGAAACGACAATCACCCTATTGGACAGCGTCCCATAGTTGCCGGGACTCAATTATCTCGAAATGACTTTCATATTCTGGGTAATTGATAGTTGAGAGGGACTCCCATTCCCAGTTCCCTACGGTGTTTTTCATGTGACACCATCACGGAACTACCTTTTGTCTGGCTCCTACCTTTCGACCTATCTGGTATGGGTGACCCTACCAAGAGCAATAGTAATTGCTCCTGCCAGTCCAGCCCTAGGGGTCATTGGAATGCGCAAGCCCTCCCACCACATCAAGGTTGTAGTTCAAGCAGTGTCGTCCCTAGGGTAGTGTGACAGGTGCCACTGCACTGGGCCCCGTGCTTATGGGGTGCCTGGGCTTGCCTCTTTCAGACGGTGCGCTGGGAAACCTGCCTATTACCCAAAATTACCTACTATTTAGTAGCCATGTAAATTTCTTGAAATCAATATCCAGTTTGTCGGTTAATTTCCTCCTTTCCATGAAATATGCTTAAAAGATGCTACTATATGAATAAGGGAATGCAAAGTTAAGGAGGCCCCCGACTTTCGTTAGCAACGGGCCTCTCGATCCTCAGGGTTCCCCCTAAGTTCAAGGGAAGGGAAAAAGGGAAGGGAAGGGCCAGTAGGATAGTAGAGGCAAAAACGTATTCTACCAGAAGAAAAATATAACTGCCAGAATTATTTAATTATACGTGATTAGAACACAATCGTGTAATTAATCATATATTTAACTTAATTACATGTTTAATTATAAGTGTGTGTAGATGGGGCACTAGCTAATTCCAGCTGAAATTAAGCCCCTGAATCTAGCCAAAATCCAGCTTTAATCAAGCTTGCCAATTCCAGCTGGATGCATCCAGCCAAAATCCAGGCTGGAATCCAGCATGCATGCTATGTAGGGAGGTGCCTTTAAATGATTGGCAACTAGTGTAAGTCTGTAGTGCACCCACAAAAATCGAAGACAAAAACCATTTTTTCCAATAGCAATTTCCAATATATTTAACTGGATATATGGGTGTCAATATCTTTCAGGGCACAAATATTACAATAAAAACTGCCAACCATCTGGAGGCCTTTAAATAGAGGAAAAAAAAATCTTCATAGATGACACTCCATTAAATTTAGAGTGCTCATTGGAAAAGTGGATGTTGCCCACTGCTTAAGACTTATTTTCCCAGCAATAAAACAAGCATCATTGGTGAATTAAAGATGCACCCTCCACCAAGCTTGCAATTAATTGCATTAATCATGCACAATTCAGGCCCCAGGAAAAAAATTCTGTTCTGTATCTGAGGCAGAACTGGGGTTAATCTGGTCTCTAATGGCAAAATCTAGTCTGTAACTGGACTGCGAAGGGGTGGACTCATAAACATAGAGGTATAGAAGGGTGGAACTGGGGAGCATTAGGGTTGTAACTCTTCTGTATCGCTAATTGATTTCCTCCAACCCTGTCCACCCCAGTTCCACCCCTGTCCACCCCAGTTTCACCCCTGTCCATCCCAGTTCCACTCCTGCCCACCCCAGTTCCACCTGTGATGAGATGACCCTCTCACACCCTCTCATCTGTAACTGGGGTGCATTTTTGGACTTGTAAAAAAATCATCTTCGATGCCCCTCGGGTGGATACCTATAATAATCATATTTTAAATCCATCAAATCAATGAGATCTTAATTACTCAAGCTGCTACACAAATGCTGGTTTTAACAGTGTTTACAGACAGACCATCTTTTAAAAACCATCTAAGAGCTAGTGAGAAATGTTTTTTTTAAGTGTCATTATATCCATGGATGCTTATTACCATGGTATCCAAATGAAATTGCGTAAAATTCGATATCTTCCACTTCTTCCTTTCCCTTACGATAAACTCATGAGTTAGTGTGCAATCCCTCTAAGACAGAATTTATGAAAATGAAAAAGGATTTATTCCCTGTACCCTGCATGTGACCACATGGTTGTGTTAGACCAGAAGTAAGGTGTTGGATTGTGGAGCGGAAGATAAGTTGTTCAATACTCAGGTGTGGAAAATATTTTTTTTTCATAGTTTTTTTACATTTACATCTTTATAAGTTGTGTTTTCATCATCGTAACTCCCATAAAAATATTTTCTTTTTCAGTAAACTGTTTTTTTTTCAATAAAGGGGAGTATCCCAGCTGCTCTGTAACTGGGATGTAACTCAGGTGTAGCTTGTTTCAATTCATTCCCAGTTCCATCCCAGTTACAGAGGCCTTCATAGAGACCAGTTACACCCCAGTTCCATCCCATTTACAGAGCAGAAAATTTCCACCTGGGGCATGACGATTTGCTAAAGATAATTTTGAAAACTGAGGGCAATCATTCTGGTATTGTCCACATAAATCAACAACAGATTTTAATCCATAAAGTTAGTTTTAAGTGGCTATATTGACTCATGTCACAGGTGTGACATAGCAGCAGTGTCACACTAACACTAGACCATTGGATATGTTTATATTTGCAAATGCCGGTACCAGTCACCATGACCCTTAAACGCTTACCCCTTATTCCAAGACAACTTAGGCCATTCTGCTATTTTGGAATCATTTACTACTTTATCCACTACAAATCTGTGCATTGTTGTGTCTAATGCACACTCCAGATAGTTGACAATCCATGCAGATTTGTGTAATTCTCGTTTTTGCAGCAAATTATGTTCCATTTATTTTAGTGAATGATAAATATAAATGAATTCTCAAGTATTTTTTACTGCCATTTCTGTACTTACACAACTTTCCATTTGTTAAAACATATCAATGATGTACCAAGCACTGTTGTTTTTAACAAGAAAGTTCAAATTTGTGAAATATGGTGCACATGTATTTGAATATCTGAATTTCAGAAGAAGTGTTTACATCAACCTTAGTTTGTACTTAATTTCATTGGATATCTAAGACATGTAATTAAAAATTGTTTTAATTAAAAATCAATAGGAATTTTTGTGAATATTGCAAGATAAAGAATTTCTAACACATAATAACCTATGTGACTACATGAAAACGTACTAAGACGACATAATAATTTTGACAAATCAGTCATTCTTGGTTTATAAAAAATTAAAATCATCATCACCTGATTTTTGCAAGACCCCACACAAATTTTTGCAGGACATACAACAAGATAAAGTTTTTTTTTTCTATGTATTTTTGAAGAATCTGGCATTTTTGTAGTCTCTCTACCTTGGATACAGCACCATTTCCAACGAGTATGTCAACCTTGTCTATTGCATTTCAGTTATTCTTAGAAAGTTACAATGCAAGATCTCTTTGGAATAATCACTGAGGAATTTATTTCTCGGCAAAAGCCTTAAATATAACCCATGCATTTATTGCTTCATCACCTAAAATGTTATAAAACATTTGGATTGGTCAAATATTAATAAGGGTTATCTGATAACATCCAGAGCTTTATCCCAAATTTTTCAGACTTGTTCCTATGCACATGGAGTACAGGTGAGATGCTTGATCAACTGAGTGAACACTTGCCTTGTGGTAGTGCTACTTGCCTACTGTACAGTTTCTGGAAGCTTTTTCATTCACACATTTATATAGAGGGATGCATAGCATTTAGACCCAGTACATTAAAGTGATGTTTCTTTAATAAATTAAGAGGGATTCATAATTTTTTTAGGGTAGTTGTTAGGTGGCAGGAGCCTTTGACTCCTTAATGATTTTAGCAATCTCTCACCAAGCATGATACACTATTTCCACGATCTTAGCTTTCTGTGTTTTTGCCAGTTTGGCTGTTGTAAAATAATTATCATTTGTTATGCTGTGATCTTTGTTCAGGTAGGGACCAGCAACATTCATTTCTTCAATAGTCTCATCTGGAGTCTTGTCCTCAGATTTCTCTACATAGGGGATAGCATTTTATATAAACTTTGAATTTGAATATGATAACATCTAGGACTTTGTCAGACTCATTAGGCATTTACTGGATAACTCTGTATGGGCAATTCGAGGTAAAACTGTGCTCATTACTTGTGAGTTTAGGCCCCGGTTTGTGGCAAGCCTGGAAAATGTCATTAATTTCATCCCAGACATCAGATATGAGTGGAGTTCCCCTCCAGCCTTTCCAATCCTTCCAACCTGATATTGTATCAGAGGCACCTCATTATCTCATTGAATTAATCCCTCATCATGGGATCTGCAAAAACTCTGGGGCCCCCATTGTGTCTTCAAAGCAAATGTAAGTCAAGGTGGTGAGCTCCTCTTGCTCCTCTAGCATGCAAAATAGCAAGAAAACATTTGATTGTCAAATGAGTGGCCAGGCTGAATTATCAGTTACTTGTGGAGCATATGGTTGAAGAGTTTTGAATGTGCCAGAGCATGCTGTCTGTAATGACAAGCCCCTGTGTACTGTGAACACTATCATCCTGTAGATAATTCCGAAAATGGCATGGCTGGCATGTTAAGATGGCTGCAGCAAGTTAATCGTAGTACATATTCGCAGTGACTAGGTCTCTAAATGATGTCATGGCATCGTTAGTTTCACGTCAGCTTTCTTGGCATATTGTTTCATGTCTGGTGCTTGGGGAGGGGGGTCACTACCTCCTGTTACTCTATTGGTGGTTGCTGTTATATTTTGCCTCACTGAGTGTGGCTGCTTCAAAAAATATCTGAATTGCAAGGAAATATTCAGTCTGTCAGTGTGACAGAAGGGAAATAATTTTAGGAATCTTACTCCAGACAAAACTTAATGTAACATCTTGTGGGTGGAAAGCAGAGAGAAAAAAGCTCACAGGTCAATCAATAGCAATATATATACAGAAGGACTCCATTAGTAGTCATTGGTAATGCTTATTTTAAATTGGTGTGCATGCATTCCTTGAGAACAGCCCTGTGATCTAAATGACCCCAGTAGGCACTACAGGTATACTCATCAAGAGCTAAGAAAGGTCAATGCCTGGAAGGTTGTCATTTAAGCAGTAAATAAACCTTCAAAAACCATGAAATGTCACAGCATAGTGACTTCTTTCGGTGACATTCACAGGAATGACAGAAAATCAACTGTCCGCTAGAGGTCATTTTGACACCTCACTAGCATTATAGAGTTTAAAAAAAATTTTTCTCTTATATGTACCAACTATTATGATAACCAAAATTTTATCAATTATAATGAAAAACTTAAGCTTTGGCACTCATGCCATTTCATGAAAATCAATGCAGGGCTTCACTGTAAAAGAGAATTTCACCATTTTCATAAATTGATAAATTCTTGAAAATGTAATTTTTTGTTACTTTCATTTGTCTTCGGTTAAGTAAAATTTCTTATCCTTCCAAATGGCATTTTGTAGCGTACTTTAGTCACAGTACACATACAGTAAAGAATGATATCATCTCATAAATCATTCTCTACCCTATTCTAATAGGCAACAAAATATCAAAGAATACACAGCCTCCCCATTTGGGGAAAATTCTCCCATTTGCGCAGAAATATGCTTACAACCAATACATATTTTTGAACATGGTGAGGAATAAAGCCATGTATTCTGGAAGTCTGGATTAATATTTCTAGACGTCTTGAAGACCAAGACCTCTTAAAAATATCTGCATTGTGAACATTTTTTATTAAGAGCTTTAATGTGTTTTCCAAATAATGAGTGACTTTTGGCCATTAATTTTGGGCTTAGTGAGGAGTAAAGCCCATGTTTTGAAGGTAGTCTCAATTAATATTTCTAGATGTCTTGGAGCAAATCATCAGTGCCTCTTAAAAACCATTTTTAAAGCATAGTGAACATTTTTATGACTCTTTCCCCCACATTTCTGATGTCTGATTACTATAATTGGTAATGTTGAAGCTTATTCGCTGGTCAAAATGTTTTCCTCAACTTGCTCTGACTAATAAATCATTCTTCAGTTTCCCTCCATCCACAGTTGCGAGACTTGGTGGCTCTTCAAAAAGTCACTGTATTCTTCCTTAAGTCGTAAATTAGTCTTGAGCTTTTATATAGTAGCATACATATATATGCATTTTTATATCATTTTCAACATTGTTTAATGAGGCTTAGTAAATGTACATCTCGCAAAGTAAGTAGGTAACCATCCTGCAAACTTCTATTATGCCTCTGAACTTTATGCACAGTGACCACATTTACCAGCTGGCATTTAGTAAACAAAATTTAGTCTAGACCATTACAGTCCATTTTTTTTGTTTACTTTCATTGAGGTAGGTACCATTTACCATCAAACCGTCCCATCAGCATTCTCTTTTATCAAGCCATCAAACAATCGAAGTTGTCTTCAAGACCTTAAAAATATTTCCACAATATGATACATCAAAGTATCTTATTGATTATTGTAAGAATGCCAAATCTTTTGAACTATATAGGCTAAGGAATATTATTCCTGGAAACTATTACCACTAAGCATTTTACTTGGCCCAAATATCAACCTGATATTAATTTATTAAAATTACTTCTTGCAGTGACATTGGTTCTGGCAAAATGTATTTTCTATACTCAACTAGCAACTCCCCTCCTAATTAATAATGAAGGTTAGGTAGGTAATTTAGGATGAAAACATGGGTTTAGAATCAGAAGTTGAGGTTAATAGCGATACCATGGTTGTGTGTAGATCATACGGTAGATATGGGCATATATGTATAAATAGTTTTTCAAGAGGATATCTCTCAATATTTAATAATCAGTAGCTACCTCCTTTTCATGCATGTACATTACATTTAAAATAATTTTTTAATGCAACACACAAAATCCTCTGAGCTAAATTTCAATAGCAGATTGGTCCCTTTGGTATAATAGCATTACTTTATGTCAAAATTGTACACAATGTGAATTAGCATATATGTACAAGGTGTATGGATAAAATAGGTTTGTTTACCATGGCTGGTCTTGTGAAGGTTTTTCGACCATCGACAATATGACTTCTTGATGTATTTTTGACCAGTGAAAAGATGTCTTACTTTGGTCATGGCTAAGTACATGAAATCGTTTATGGATTTTGGCCATCTTCAAGATGTTATCTTGACATCTTGATATACTAACTTGTATTTCATTGGAACTCTCTCATTGAGAAAAGCATCTTAACTCTCTCATTGAGAATTTTCAATGACTCATCCTAGCCCAAATTAACCAATTTTCCATACTTCCACTTCCTTTCCAATGAAAATAAAATGTATGCATGGCTATACATTTCTTATGAGACTCCTCACTGACTGTGAAACACCAGCTAAAGACAAAAATATTTTTACTAATCAAGGGCTCCATGAGAGACAATACTTCATGAATTTTATTGATGTAATGCCATTAAATTCCTCACATTTTCTTGATAGCACCACTCGAAAAAGTTTTCTAATTTATGTTTGATGGCAAAAAGATGGCTAGTGAAAGGTCTTGGTAGTACCAAGTGCAGGTGCCCAACTAAGGACTGAAACAGTATCTTGAAGGTTAACCCTTCAGTTGCAGAAGAATCCTTTTTCACTACCACTGAGAAGAAAACTGAGAGGAGTATTCTCTCCTTCCAGTGCAGAAAATGGAATAGCTAGAAGAAATACCCTCGGTAGATCTTTTTCCTCTGTGCTGAGAGTTGTGATCATTCTGGAGCAGTAGGGGAGATGCAGTAGCTAAAAACTGATGTACAGTAGAGCCTTTAGATAAGAAGATTTTTATTTAGCATGAGGAACCAAAAAAATGGCAGTATACTAAATAAAAGCATGTAAAATCGACAGGTGACAAGAATGCATAATATTTTACTACTTTGCATCTCTCTTCATTGTAGGTTCTCTCTTTCATGCACCCATACATTTTTCTAGCACTTGCTGAAGGGTAAATAGCTAGCTAATCTGTGCACCCTCACCCAGACATTAATTGGCACTGCACACCCAAGATTAGGTATGTCAAACATTATCTTCCTTGCTCTTTTGATTATTATTTGACCAACAACTCTTCCTGGAATACTCAATATACTAACTGTCCTATAATACATATGTTTTTACATTTTTTCTGCTAATTTTTCCCTTTCTACAAAGGTGATATTATCACATATCCAAATGAGCTGGGACAACAGAAGTTTTAAATAATTAATTATACACTCAAGCACATACACACAATTTATAAGAAACTTCCACGGACATATCAAATTTTCACTGGATATCCCATGTAAGCCTGCATTCTTCCCATTTTCCAAAATTCTCACTGCCAATACCATCAAATGTCTAATTTTCCACAAACTCAGAGTGATGAAGGGGATACTAGCTCATATTTCCCTTCTATCATCTAAACTCTTTCAATTAGGAAGAAGACTACACCTTGTCGACCATGCACTTGAGCTTCAACTCCTGACCATTAAGCCACTCTACTGCCATTAGTTGGCACAAAATTCAACCCATTGAGCTTGGTTTCAGATATGCACAATACATCCATCCATCTCATTTTTATTTCATTACTCAACTCAATCTTTTTTTCCAAACACTCCTCTCACATTCCAAGCACTAATTGCACAGTTATTGCCATATCTACCTCTAGATGAGCAAATTTTATATGGCTTGCACTACCCATTGTGGATTCAGCTGTTCAAGGCTACTCTTTGACTTTTAGCACCATATTAAAGCAGATCATGCAAGATTATCAGCCTTTGCAGTACCCAAGCCGCGTGTAGCATTTCCTGCAAATGTTCATGGTACTCTACCAGCCAGTTTTGACAAATTTTCATCCACATGCAATAAGAGAAAATAAAACCTGGTAATACCCCTAGCCCAATTTCATTATTCTACTCAAATATGGACCTCTTCTTTAAGGACTATCTTAAAAACCAGTATAATGTTGCCAGTGACTGATCAGGAGGGGGTATATGCATTGTAATGGCACTCAGAGATGCCTTTTCTTAAACTATATCTAACCAAAAATAGTGATATTAAGAAAATATTGGTAGGATGATATGAGATGGTAATGTACACTAATTTTGTTGTTTTTAAGGAATACACTTTTCACAAGCATGAATAATGTTTTGATGAGCTGAAAATTTACCTTATTTAGAAGAACCAAGTGGAATGTTAGTTATGCCCAAGGTGATAGAATACTAACTTCTCTCTAAAACCTTGAGTTGTGCCTACCAGCTAGTAGAGGTGCTAACACCTGCTGCATGAAAGCATTGGGAAAGCAACATAGTTCGTCATGACAGTAAAATGTTAGAAAAATATGAATTCCAGTCTTTCAAAGAAGTAAAGTGAAAGAGTCCAATAGAAATGAGAGGTCTGAAAAATTTATCAAAATTGAACTCTGCTCAGAACAGAGTTCGTGCTTTCCACAGCTGGTGACTCTGCTAAAGCAACTGTAGCAGATAATTCCATAGTACTTTTAATCTCCTAAAATAAAATTTAATGCAGGTCAGGAGTGTAAATGTTGTAGAGTCGAAAAATAGTGGCAACTGTTTTGTTATTCCAAGCACTTGTTCCAAAATGATCTACATTGAATTGATTGGAGAAAAAATATATTTAAATTTTTTTTCTAGGGACATAAGGAATTCTAAATGCCACAACTCATATTTTATGATAAGCATGAAGCCTGTGCTCAAGAAACAGAGGTAGTGTAGGTATTAGTTTTCATTTAAAGAATGTAGGTATGGCTCATGAAGAAGATCTCTAGTATTTGGAAGCTGATCGATCAACAATAAGGGGATTCATCACCCCCTCAATAAAACAACTTTGAACATGGATATCAAAAACTTCTAGGAACAAGTTAAATATTGGGTGAATTTTTATCAAGACATTTTTATTACTTATTTTCTTCTTCTTCTTTCAGGAGATATAGATCAAATAAGTTGGAATTTTTTAAATTATTTATTTATCTTTGCCAACGTTTCGCATTTTTATCTATGCTTCATCAGGGCTAAACTGACAATATGGGGCGTTTTTACATCAATGGAATATAGTTTACAGTTTTTAGTGCATATCTGAAAGTGCATATCTTTAGTGCATATGTGAAAAAGTTTATTTAGTTTAGTTATTTTTATTTTATGAAAAAACTTAAAATCATAAGTATCACATGTTAATCATTATTCCAGTGAATGTTAAAAGACACAAAAAATATTCAATATTTCAAGGTGCAAATCATAACAATTCTGTAGCGTAGGTTGACTTGGACATAAGTCTCCTAGTCCAGTCAAATAAAATGTTGATGTATGTAAATCGTAATGTTATTCGTTTCAGGTTGGGGCCTTTTTAAAATTAAAGCTTAGGTAAAAAAATGAAATCATCCAAAAAGTATCGGTTCAAAATGACGGCGTCATTGTTTAAACATTGATTAAGATGTAAAAAACTTGAAATAAATGTTTTTTTTTACCTGCACTAAAATACACGTCCCAATACAAGTTTTCACTTTTTTTGTTTATAGGTTTAAAAAAAAGCTTCATTTTAGACCTACTAAATTAAAATTGATTAATAATTTATTTAAATAATTGCAAAAACTGTCGAAATTTGAAATTGCAATAAATTGGGAAAAAACATAAATAATCTCAAAACTTGCATGAAAAGTTGCCATTTGCTTTCCTTGAGAAACCCTCCAAATTTGTTAAAAAAATATTAATTTGTTTACGAGTTATTGCATTTGTTTATTGGAAAGTGTTTTTCCGAGTTAAAAAATGCGGTTGATCCAGTTACACTACAGGTCTTTTTAAGAAATCATTTTATTTGTCTTGACTTATATTTTAAAAATATGTAATTGGAAATTCAGAGTCATCACCCCCTAAAATGGAGTCTGAAAAATCGTCTAATTTGTTTATAAGGTTTTTCTTAACGTCATGAGAAATAAATATATTTTTTGCCGTTTTGATATTCGTGTTTCTGGTAATATTTCACATATTAAAAAATTAAAAGTTGTCTTGGGACCATTTTCAACCAAGATACCTTTTTTAAAAAAATCACCATTCATTTATTTATTAACATTGAGGTTTAAAACAACGCGAATAAATCAATCAACCCTTTAACTTAACAATAAATTATTATACATATCGAAAAAAGTTGGTTTTATTATGATACATAACGATTTGAAAGCATCCTCGGAAATTTTTTTCTTGTTTGGAACGTGGTGGGGAGAATCAACCAGCAACGTTCAAAAGCGAAAATCAAGACTTCAAATCGAAATCGCTTAAAAAGTTTGCGATACCTCTCGAAAAATGGACTTATTTGAACGTTTTTTTTTAAATCTGGGATATCATATGAAAATAATAACAACAGCATGGTCATTTTTATATTAATTGTTCATAAATTTGCTAATAACAATTAATTTTTGCAAAAAAAAATATTATTGTGAGAAATCAGTTTCGACAACGGTATTAACTATTTTATTTTCATTTAAAAGCATATTTTTGAAACAAATTAACTAATTAATATTTTTTAAACTTTCAAATTCATTATAAATATGAATTAATTATTTGTATGTTATAATAATATAAGTTTCAAACATTAAATTAAACATATTATATTTTGTATTCTTTTTCAAGTATGTACTGTAAAACATAAAATTTTAATTTGTTTTAACCTGGAAAAAAACGATTTCTAATAAACAAATGCAATAAATTTTAAACAAATTAATATTTTTATTCAAAATTTGAGGGTTTCTTAAAGAAAGCAAATGGAAACTTTTCATGTAAGTTTTGAAATTATTTATGCTTTTTTCCCAATGTATTGCAAATTCAAATTAAGACAGTATTTTGCAATTATTTATGTAAATTATTAATAAATTTTAATTTAGAAGGCCTAAAAGGAAGCATAATTTTTAAAACCTTAAACAAAAATGTGAAAACTTGTATTGGGACGTCTATTTTAATGCAGGTAAAAAAACATATTTGCAAGTGTTTACATCTTAATCAATGTTTAAACAATGACGCCGTCATTTTTAACCGATACATTTTGGATAGTAAGATTTATTTTCACCTAAGCTTTGATTTTAAAAAGGTCCCAACCTGAAACGAATAACATTTTCTTTTTTTTATTTGACTGGGCTATCTCCCCTAGCAGCATACTTATTTTATTGAGGGCCAATTTTGGGGAAAAGCTGTTTCACAGTTGATACATTGGTCAGCTCATTCATTACTAAGCAAATATTTTGCCAAAATTGCATAAGGGTGTGAAGCCAATATCCTTCATTATGCCGTGAAACTACATTGGCCCAAACTTTGAGGGAAAATACTATCCAACAAATTTGCTACATTAATCATTTACCAAACATGTTGATACTTATGTGTTAATATTAAATAAGAACAGTTAATAGCATGATTTACTAATCATACATAAACAGGCAATTAGTAGGTACATACTATATTCTGTGGAAAGCAATGGTTTTGGGATGGCCCAAAAGTCAAATCACTGGTGTGTGAGTACCAAAACAAATACTTGTGACTATGGGGAGTGAGGAATATTAGTCAGTGAGTAATGAGGGGGCAGCAAATTGGGTGGAGAGCAGTAATATGTCCCCCAGAGCAATGCATTTTGTGGTATCATTCGTTTATTATTCATAATTTGTCTCAGGAGGAAAGAATAGAACACAGCTTAGAAATGATATCAAGGTTTTACACCTGAAGTTATGTGCTTTCAAGTTGAAGTATACAAATGTTTCCTTTCAGTTATAGGTTTTTATAGACGATTTTTGTTGATTTGGTGATATTTGTGATTGGTTAACCTATGCATGAATGGCATGCGAGATCAAATATGTATTTAAAGGTCCTGAATCAAAATAATTTTGGTGGTACCCATTATTTTTTTCAGGAGAGAAATTATGAACTGGATTATGTTGTTAAATTCTATATTTATAAATTAAATAACTGAACCTGCCCAGCACATAAAAATATTTTTCAGCTTATCGGGGAGGGGTCCACCTTCAATTGATTAATTCTGGCTTCTTCTTCTTCATTAATGCTGGCTCAGCATTGAGCCAATACTTTGACCCAACACCACCAGCCAACGGAATGGAAACCCTTATGGAAAATCTGATCTGAAAATCTAGATTGGGAAATGAACTGATTTAAATCCTGATCTGGCCAACCTGATAACGTCTGATCTGGTAATCCTGATCAGTTCCGATCTATAAAACCCAGATATCGCAGCCATGGCAATATGCAGGCCAAAGTTTTTATTTGGACGTTCAGCCAGCATTAGGTTGTCAGTGTTGCCCAGCTTCCATCCACTATTTACCAGTGTTGGCCTGAGATAAAGTTAATTGCTGCTTGGTCATTTTTTCTTTCAGATTCATAATTTTTCAACGAACTTAAGAGTTTGACTTTTCTCAATACTATGCTGAATGGCTAACACAGAAACGTCTTCGCCAATAAAACATTTTTGGCAAAATGGCAAAGATAATATCAAATAATACGATACAGTCAAAATCCATATGGTCATGTGCTGAAAATTACACTAATTTGGACCAAAATCCGGAGTTTGACAATGAATTATAATACTAATACCAATATACTAATAAAATAATATAATATAGTTCTTATAAATTTATAAGTCCCATACTCACCGGACAGATAGGTAAGCAGACCACGTTTACGCAGCCCAGTAAGCCCCTGGCCGTGATCACGAAGTTCTATGCCCCATTTAGCTGTCACTGGCTCACTATATAGTAAAGAAAGATGCTGGAAATGGCAAATATCACCATGATCAGAACAGTAAGAATTGAAGTTCAATTTCTCACTGCCATTCATTTACCGACAAATGACCTGCTACGGAGAGGCAAACAATAGTTTTGACAGCGCGTCATTTCTGCCATTAAGGCTTACACGTGAGAGACGATATTTGCCTCATTTACGGTAAGTTATTTTATCTTCAAAATAACAGCAGTGATTAGGTCTTCTCTTATTTAAAAAAATGGGTAACAATATAAGTCCAAAAGTAGGAGAAGTTGGCCAAGTGAAATGCAGGCGCCATTATTCGTTGCACGGAGCGCGCCAATTACGTTACCGCTTATGGACGTAAGGATAAAATATTTGTAGCCATATGAAGGAAGTTTGAACTAAAAAAACGACAATCTCTTATGAACTAAGCCGCGAATGTCAATAATTCCAGAAACGGCTGTGCCGCTTGTGCGAAGGGTACATAGCAGATATTCGTGTTGTCCAGCAAATACATCGTCTAACAACAAGTCGTCAGTATGCCGTCAGCTCAGTCTATTTTATTGATATTTAAACTGCGGTCATCACTAGAGGTTTTGCGTTGACAATTAAAATAAGCGCGGCGCCAAACGTATTACACTGCTCTGAAGAAATACTGTTTAAACTGAACATAGTACTTCTAAGCAACGAAAGGTAAAAGAGCCGCATCATGGGTTTTTAAAGAAATAATCAAGGCTCCTTTCGAATTAGGAATATTGGAATAGTCAACTAATCATCGATAGAATGAACGAAGGTTTCGAGGAGAAAAAAGGAAATAATAAAAGTTAAACCAATTCTATGCATTTTCATCCTGTCTGACCGATTATGATCCGACCTTGGTAACCCAATGACCTCAAGTCGGGAATTGCCTCAACTTCCTCGATGAGTAAAATTCAGACAATCAGAAACCGCAAGAAGAAATTCCAAAACAATTATTTAACCCAAACCAGTGATGTAGCCAGGGGGATCACCCCACCCCAGAAATTTTGAATGGACTATAAAAAGTGGCACTAAAGGACAAAGTTATATTTTTTAACCAAGAATGTTCATTTATATTTATATTTCTGTTTGAACAACTTTTTAAATATGTTCATGACAAATGTGGGTTTTGTATTCTTTCAAGAGTTGATACAGTTAAAATCTTTAAACATGGGCTGCCTTACACTAATGCTCATCGTGGACCAACGAAACGAAATCCTGGCTACGTAACTGGCCCAGACGAGAGTTAAAGTCAAAAATCTTCGGTGAATCATCTTCAAGGATAGCTTTGATACACGTCTCCCATCACACGTTGTGATCAATGGATATTATAACAGCTGATTGGTAAGTTTTTCGACAGTCCTTTCCCTAAATTCCCCATTTCTGGGTCATCTGTACTTAACTTGCTCTCCATTAGATCTCTCGAAAGCTTTTCATAACCTCCGCCTCTCCTTATGTTGTCCTGCATTCCTATCCTATTCCTTCCCCGTCCAAACTTCCCCAGCGTACTCCCCTTTATCACCCTCTTCAACATGCCCTCACTTCTCAACACGTCCTCCGTCCATCTTTTCGGCCTTCTCCGAATCTACACCACTAATTTCCTTTCCTTTCCCACCATATCCGACACTTCCTAGTTCGTCTTCCTCGTTACCCAGCTCATCATCTCCATTCTTCCCCAAACCAACATCTAAAATGCCTCCAGTCTACCGATGACCATAATGTATCGGTTAAAAATGACGGCGTCATTGTTTAAACATTGATTAAGATGTAAACACTTGCAAATATGTTTTTTTACCTGCATTAAAATAGACGTCCCAATACAAGTTTTCACATTTTTGTTTAAGGTTTTAAAAATTATGCTTCCTTTTAGGCCTTCTAAATTAAAATTTATTAATAATTTACATAAATAATTGCAAAAAACTGTCTTAATTTGAATTTGCAATACATTGGGAAAAAAGCATAAATAATTTCAAAACTTACATGAAAAGTTTCCATTTGCTTTCTTTAAGAAACCCTCAAATTTTGAATAAAAATATTAATTTGTTTAAAATTTATTGCATTTGTTTATTAGAAACTGTTTTTTTCCAGGTTAAAACAAATTAAAATTTTATGTTTTACAGTACATACTTGAAAAAGAATACAAAATATAATATGTTTAATTTAATGTTTGAAACTTATATTATTATAAAATACAAATAATTAATTCATATTTATAATGAATTTGAAAGTTTAAAAAATATTAATTAGTTAATTTGTTTCAAAAATATGCTTTTAAATGAAAATAAAATAGTTAATACCGTTGTCGAAACTGATTTCTCATCG
This sequence comes from Pyrrhosoma nymphula, assembly GCA_963573305.1. Taxonomy (NCBI): domain Eukaryota; kingdom Metazoa; phylum Arthropoda; class Insecta; order Odonata; family Coenagrionidae; genus Pyrrhosoma; species Pyrrhosoma nymphula. The sequence goes on from OY754329.1 coordinate 98,914,496, forward strand.
TACCTACTTATGTCTTTCCGCAATGACCAAGTTTCCCACTCATATAGGGCCACGCTCATTATCAGAGTTTTCACCTATACTTTCTTTACGTCTCTCTTCAGAGTCCCCCTCATCTAATCCCTTCTCTTCGAAAATGCTCCCTTGGCCAGAGAAATTCTACCTCTGCTGTCCCTACAACACTGAAACCATTTTCTTCCAAAATAGTATCTCGGCACGCAAACTGTTCCAACTGCTCAATTTTGTGTCCTCAAACCCTTATAAATGTGTATATCCCCTTTTTAGAACTTCTAAATATCTCATTATCTTCGTGTTCTTATGATTCATCCCCATCCCATGCCTTTCACACTGTACCTCTAACGCCCTCATCAACACCTACTGAAACCCCTTGGCTGAGTGGCTAGCTAACGCTTGGTCATCTGCAAATCTCACTGATATTATCTCCTCCCGTCTAACCTTTGTTCCCATCTCCTGCCATGGTTCTCCAACCGTTTTTTTTTTTCGTGTAAAGGTTAAAAATCGATGGTGATAGTGGACATCCCTGCCTCACTCCCAGTTCCTATCGTGGCCCACACCGATTCTTTCGGCTACCCTGATTTGTGTCGTTTGGTTCACGTACAGATTACTAATAAGATGTCCGTCTCTCCAATCTTCCACTAATTTCTTCAGAACTTCTAATAACAGCGCTGATCATATCACATGAGCCTCCTATTAGGTCTCATCCCTTCACCGCTAATTTCCTTATCTGTCGTGCGCATGCCCTCTTCACCTGCTTAAATCTCCGCCAAAAATTATTTCTGCTCAAGCCAATTCTGTCTGAAATACTACCCTAAGAATCCTGTGTGTTATCTTATACATACATGCTATAATTCATAGCGACCTTCCTTTGTTTTTATTTGAACCTTTGTAAACAGCTAAGATAGAATCGCATTCGTGAGACAGAAGTCAGAAATGAATGGTTATCCCTATCGCTGAGACATGCTTGACGCCAGAGTCGCTCAACAGGTACTGAATACCCCAGTTATACCCATTTCAAGCGTTCTGGCGTTGTTTTATCAGTCAACCTTTGCCATTATGGACTGAAATTAGCGTAATTGGCAGTTTATGTTTTTTCGTTGAAAATATTTTTAAAAACCTTTTAAGCACTGCGAATGCTAAGTTAACCAGAATGCCACAGAAATTAATACACCGATTACAGTGAGTTTATTATGGTAAGTCCTAGCAGTAACACTAAGCTTATAGAGGCAAAATTTTTGTTGCGTCCGAAACGGGTTACCTCATATTTTCCCGGATAGGAAAATTTTGTAAGCTCTTTTGCATTCAACAGATTGGATGATTATTTCTAGCATTCATCATTAATTAATTTTCTGGTAATGACTTTAAGAGATAGCAAAACAATGTGATAAAATGAGCAATAATCTGAGCGGCACGTAGTAAAATAAAATTATGCCACTCTCTGTATGCTCTTCGTTCGATTCGCGTGAAATGACCACGCACGTCTCCGCGACCACTAATGCTACCTTAAAGTTTCCAATAAGATTGGCAATGGAAAACCATGGAAAATAAATAATGAAATTTTCCAAATTCCACTACCCCAAAAATATCCACATTCGATCCCAGGGGTAATTTAGATGGCCAAACTCCCATCTGGCGGTCCCCCAACACCAGAAGATTTGTATTATCATTTCACTGAAGATGTGGATGTTTCGATGAAACATCCAACTGGAGTCTGAATCCAAGATGAGCAAAATTTTAGAAACCCTGAAACGTCCTCTTTTACTTCATTTCTTGAACAAATTTGTTTTCGTTGTTGTTTGCTATGTTGACTTAAGTGGGAAAAACAGCTCTAACAGCATGGCAACCAAAGTATTTTGATTTTTAGGAGTGGTTTTTCATACCTCTTCTTAAATACAGAGTTTGAAAAGAGGGGAATAGTTACATCTCCTTTAAGGTTGATGATGATGAATCCCGTCTATCAAGCAAGAGCCCTTACCCTTTCATTAGTAGCACCATGAGTCATATGCCCTACTTTATCTCAAGCACTACAGTGAATTTCGTCTGAGATAACAGCCTATTTAGGGATGCAGTTACAAAGGAAGTGGATGCTCGTACTATTTGCCCGATTTAAAACTCAATCTAAATTGCGTTCCATTAAAAAATGAGCCACTTCGCGTCCTCAAAAGCAATATAGATTTCAACCAACATAATGGCTATGACGAATGTGATTTAATAGAGGTTTTCACCAGTCATCTCTGAATTACAATGCAATGAGATGGAGTTATCATTTCTACTCTGTTCTTGCCAGCAAAGACGTTACGATACTTCAGACGATGCGCAAATTATTAAACTACCGCGCGTGCATGTTCTTGCTTACCTTTCCCGTCAAAATTACTGCATGGATTATAAAAAGAAGTTAGTAATGAGAATGCAATTTAATATTTATCAGCAATAAGTTAGGAATAAATTTACAAAAATGCTCTGTAAATCAGCAGATTTTCTGAAATTTATCGATGCAGTATCCTTATGCACGCAATCAGTTGGACTTACATTATGCTGCAGCTAGCCTTTCAACAAATAACAGCTTTACTTAAAGTAGACAGTGCATTCGCCTTTCGGATTACGTGAAATTCCACCTTCAAAGATGATCCATAAAATAACATAGACACATTCATCGTTAAATTTCAGATAACAAGTTTATTCATGCTACTGAGAAAAATTATGATCTGTAATAACGTTTCATCGCCACAACACTTTGAGTAAAATAACTGAGCATAACATTTAAATAGTGATAAGTTAAGTGATCATGAATTTTTCTCAATAAAATGATATCTTTCAAAAAACAGAAGAGATCCTTCCACTAACTATTTTCTTTAATACTAAGTCAGCCATAGGCAAAAGGTGGCTTGGATGAGAAAATTCTCTCAGGTTAAATGAAATGCCTGTTTTATTGTTTCGTAAGTCCCAATTGAAAAACCCAATTTAACTCCAAGAACTTATGCGAAGAGATAAGTTTTGGATGGTCTTACAACTCTTAATATTCTTATTAAAACTATATCTGTATACCCTGAAACCTTTCAATCCCAAACTGATTTTAGTACTTGCTGTCTCCCTTCTCCCTCCCCTTATCTTCCCTACTGTCTTCATTGCGCACTTTTGTCAATTCTTTATCAAACCAGTCCCGATTTATTTTCAAAATATCTTAAATATATGCTAAAAAATTATGCGACACTGCATCAAGCTCTTCCATAACGTAAAATTTTACTCAAGCTCCAAAAAATAGCAGGCACCAGCAACACCTGTTAATGGCAAATTCATTTTTGCCAATACAACCTTATGTCCTCTTCATTGTATTATACCCATATTCGACTTAAATGAAATCATTATATTATTTGTTCCAACTACTCAAGTAAATGTTCCACCGTAGATTTCGACGGAGTTGAAGCGACTGTTCCTCCATTCTCGGGTTTTCACCAATTGAGTTGTTTTTCAGACAACAGTTTCGCCCGTATTGCAACGCAGTTAAATCTCGATAATGGAGGAACAACTCAAATGAATGCACAATGTTCCCCTTAGGTGTTTACTTCATCCATCCTAATACTGGAGAATCCCTTCGCATATGCTACTTCATGATTTATAGAATCCTATTCTTCTAAGATTGAATTCGTAATGCTATTAGCCTCCATCCTATATTCATTTTGATCGCAACACATTCCATATAGCCTTTGGATATTTCTTAAAAACCTGAGGGTCAACGGACAAACTCGTCTCACTTCCACATAATTCATTATACATCCCAATTCTCTATCCTTGACCCTTGCTTGTTGAGTCCATCACGCTCTGGTTTCAGTTAACAAACCAGTTCCGTCCTGTATTCCTAGATGCTTTCATTGACCTTCCCTACATCGTCATGCAACATCTGTTTTGTTTTTTAATTCAATAAACAAAACAAATTATACTTATTATATTCACTTCTATTAATTATCTATTGTCGCTACTGCATTAAGTGTTCAATTATCCAAGGAAGTAATGATCCCGGACATAAGAACCGCCACATTTTCAATTACGTAGTAGTTAGTACTGGCAGTACGTAGTAGTTATTAATGTGTACTCAATCACTTGCTAATTGCATTTGCAATGGCATGCCATCCCTGCATGCTAAATTAAGCTGCCACTCATTTAGTTCTCATATGACGCTGTTATTCATATCAGTGGACCGCAGTTGACTAAGAAAAAAGGAATAACCAAGATCTGAAATGGTAGTTCTTGTCTCACTGCGAAGGAGAGGGCTGTGCATATTTTGTCAAGCGTCAATGTCAATTTCAATTCATGCGATCACTATGGCTTCATTAATAAGTGAGCTTTGAAAACTTAAGATAAAACAGAACAAAATTGGAAATCAGGATGCAACTACCTAAAATACACATTTAGCGGTCACGCGAATAAAATATTTTTTTGAAGTTGGTGCGAAGGCTTCCGCGGTGCGTGGAAGTTGAAGACTGCATGCTTTCGGGTGTTTCACCGCGTTGCTGTTTTTGGTGACAACAGTTTGTTGTTTTTTTTTTTTTTGCTGTTTGAAACTGTTGCCACCAAAAACAACAACGTGGTGAAACACCCGAGAGCATGCAGCTTTCAACATATTTTTTTGAAGGTGAATACTTGAAAATATTTCTTTAATACCTCTCGGATAGTAAAGGGTACCTACATTATGCAGTGATGAACAATATTTTAGAATAAAGAAAAACTGAAGAGCACCTTCAATTTCAATAAAATACCTCCTTGGTGCTATTCATGGTGAGAGATTTCATTGAGTGATGATTTTAAAATTCATAGTCGATTAAAGTTGCTCGAGCATCTCGAAATGTAATAATCTTTCGCGTGAAGGTATGACTTATTCACTAGGATAATTGTAACTAGATGCAAACTAATTTCTTCCTAATCTCTTACGACAATATTACTACATTCCTGTGAGACTTATCGATTTTACGTTTTACGATCGACTTACGATTTTAAACGACAAATCAAATGAAAAGTGGAAGAACTTAAGATGACCTGTATTACGAACTTTACATTTTGAGTTTTGTGGCACATTATTTGTTTAAAATTTCGACCAATAATGTGAACCATCAGAAAAGAAGAGTGAGTGATATCTTATCTCACATAATTTTAGAAATAATTAGTACACCATCCATTAAAATAATGATCGTAAAGAGGAATGTTCATGATGTATGCTAAGATAAAATAGAATACGCATTTAATGTAGACCCCGAGGGTTTAATCTCACTTAATCGCCAGATTTCGAACACAGTCATGATTTTGGTCGATTTTTAATGGCACTCAAAGTAGCATAAGGTGGCTATTCGTGCGAGAAAAATCAAAACTTAATGTAAAGACAGAACGAAACTTGGTTCCAGTTTGGATGGAAAGGGATGCAAACATCTGCGTGACCCATATTGGCTCGAGGGGTTTTATTTCCCCCGTACCAACGCCGGCCCCTTTCTCTCCATTCCCGAGTGGTTAACCGGGAGTTAATGGCCCGAAGACCCCAAATTGAAAATGACAAGGCTAACACGTGGACATAAGAAGTGAAAAATATCGCGAAAAATCTCTGATGGCATAACAGACTGAAGATCCAAAACCTATTTATATTCAAAAGAATTAGATGTGATTAACTTCTGAGCAATTGCTCATGCGACCGCAGTAATGCACCCGGAATTAAATTTATAAAGAGTATCGCTCTTTTGGTGAACGAACGCTATTGAAATGGACATGTTAAGTGATCATAGACAATGAGGTTTGCTTCAGCAATGGAATCAATTAGCGTGAGTGTATGACGGGAAAATGCTTTTAACTCCTTCAATTCCCGTTGAAAAGAACAAATAATAAGTTAATATTGAATCATTATATTTAATTTTAAATTATATTCAATGGATTCGGAACTTCTTTTCCGAGTTAATTGTTCATACAGCACATCTAAGCACGAATTACAGACGGTAAGGGCGATTTATACAATTGACATGTATTTTCCCAAATGTTGAAAGGCATACCTTCTATGCATACGGTGACCTAGAGTGCCATTGTTTGGAAAGTTAAGTACAAACATCATTCATCGCCCCATTCCCTTTCGGGGTAGGCAAAGCCAAAGAATTCAGTCATTTCAGTTAGCCCTAGAAAACTGGCTCCCTTCTCAATAATGTCATCCATAATGTCCCATCCTTGCCAACCAGTTTAGCTTCTCTCATACTCATGCATTGCTTCATATACGCTCTCCCACTCTTAAGACTCCTAATATTCCTCCTCTTAAGAGTCTCTTCCACCACTTCACCCATGACTTTCGCGGTCTATCCCTTCCTCACACAAACTTCAACCTGCAATCATATATCTGTTTCGCTATTCGACTCTCATCCATTCCTTCAACATCGCCAAACCAACGAAGCAAACTCCTTTCATATTTGCCCACTACTGGAGCATGGCACTAAGATAAGTAAATAACTGAATCTCACACTTCTAACTTCAATGGATATACCTCTATGGCAGTCATTATCAATACCATTTATGCCAGCTGCGCGTCCACTTTTCAGCGCTTTCCAAGACGCCACAACCTCATTTTGCATTTAACATCCTCGTAATAATTTAATTTTAAATTCATATGACTCCCTTTCATAGATAGTCTGTGCCTCCGCTTCTCGAACAAATGGATGAGATCAGCGCTGTATTAACCCTATGTACGACGCTCGGCCTAGCCAAAAACTAATAACAGTGATAAAAATATAAAGTATCAAAATGAAGATGTGATATCGGAATGATTTCAAATACTAAGATTCCAAAAACATTCTCGAGAATGGTAACGGAATTTATTCGAATCAGTATTATTTCGTATTCTCTTGAATAGCACTAATTTTATCCACTTCCATAATTGCGTATTACATGAAAGAAGGTTTTTCAAAAATTTTCAAAATACTTTTTTTGAATCAATACATAGGTAAAAGCAGCATTTTTCATCCACAGTCATAATAAAGAAATTAGAATCACTCTTATTGCCACTGAACGTTTATTTAAAAAATAAACCTGATTTTTTAAAATGTTATATAATAACATTAGTTTTCGAAAAATAATGGATATCACTCTGCAAATAAACATAAACATTGCGCTACATATTCCACCGCATATTTTTCCCAAACTACATAATTACTGGTATAAATCGATGCGGATTGCTGAAAAGGTCGGAAAATTACTAAATTATACTTAAATTTCATAGCAAACTCTGTTCTGAGTTTTGAAATTGTGACCTTGCGAACAATAGGCTCGAATGCCTTTAGTAGTTCGCATGATTAGGGATCCCAATCCCAAAACTGAGATCAGCATTGTATGTGAAGACTATTGGACAGATAGTTTCATTTCTGACGCGGAAATCGTGGTTGCTTAGAGACATTAGGAAAGAGGTGGATAAAAGGTCGAATTACTTCTCAGGTAAAGACCTGCGTTGGCTTAGGAGGGCGAAGGCAATCCTTGATGCGTTAGCGGCAATGCTAGTACCAGTAAACAGGAACAGAGAGAAAAATCAGGATGATTTTTCTTGTTTCATTTACTTTAAAAATACGTTCGATAGACTTAAGTTAGAAATCTTAATTCAGGTATTGTGGAACATGAGTAGGTTGGAGGAGTCATAAGTATCTTGCCCCTCGTAGTCTGTTCTGATATTATAATTCCAAGATGGCATTTAAATTAACAACACTCTTTAGACTCAACATGTTGTAATTGTTGCATTTCATGGCCTAATGGATTTTAATGGCTGATAACTTCAAATAGGAAAATCGCGGAATGAGCAAATGTCGTCGTATTCACTTCAAAATTCTTGAAATCCTGCCTCCCTTCAGTATGATCACAGGCCATAACAATACGGTCGCAGGGCTGAAACCAGCCCTCTGAATAAAATAGAGCTAGTAGTATTCGTTTTTTTTGCTAACGTATCGTTTTAATCATGTTTCACTCATTCACCGCGCTTGGAACTCAGCCAGATGATCGCGCGAATTGACATTTCTGGTCATAAAGTCTAAAGCCTAGAAGCCTATTTAGATTATATTATCACTTCCCCTCCATTCCTCGTTCCTCATAATTTAACCAACCAAACATCTCTCCTGCTTCTCTTGGGAAACACCCAGTCGTAAATACATGTCTCCGACTATCAATGTGCCAGCACATTCTAAGACTGTTCAGTGTGCTTTATAAATCAACATTAGGAAAAATATCACTGACAGAAAATTTTAAGTGATTTTTAGAATTAGAATTTATTCAACACTAGATATTATTTATTTACATACTCTCAGTTTATCAACCTACGTTTTAATTAGTGTATGTGTAGTATTTTGAGGTTTTGGTCAATTTATTTCAATCATTTATACATCTATAATTTATTAATCACGTACATGAGGATAAGAGCGCCGTCATTTTGAAGAGTGCTACATTAGCTAGACCTGCTCTCTTATGACGTAATATAGAGTTCGCATTTGGAAAGCTAGCACTTATACTCACATGCATGCTCAAAGACAGTTTTAGGAAGAGGTACTCATATAAAAAATACGAATTTGATGCTTTCAGGCAGCAAAAATTTAGACCATGACGAAATCAGAAGTCCAGCATATTTTTAAAAGTACCTATGCGCTTTTTCCGGTAAAAGCGAAGTGACACCACCTGCGATTAACCAGCAGCAGTGTTAAGTTTAGTATTTGTGCGTACGCTTTAAATATTAATTATATCTGAAAACTAAATGCCATCGCGTACGGCTAGGACCAAAAGTAATCAATCAAACAGGGAACAAATGAGAGATAAACATTTCGGTGTTGATTTAGGAGTGGAGAACTATGCTGAAGTTCTTATTTATTATTCGTACAAAAATGAATCCATAAATTAAATGCTTTTGAAACTATTGCACTATTATTACATTAGAATTAAATTCAGAAAAAATTTTCATTAGGTTGGGATTAATCAATTCCGTTCCAGATAACCCCAGCAACTCTTTGGCATGTTTCAACATTGGTGCTGCGCATTTAATTCTTGCAAGCCGATCATGAAAACATTTCAGTTACATGTCAGACCAAGAATCGTCCACAAACTTTCTCTTCGTCTTTTATTTAAAATAAAGATATCGAGAGCTTCCATGAGGTTATGACGGTTTTACTTCTTTTCGGCGGTTTTTTTACGTTATCATTGATCATATCAATCATCATCTACAGTTATTGATAATTATTTATTTTCATCAGATGCACACATCCAAAGTGAAGGTTACGGCGCGTAAACCCAATTCTTCTCTCTGTCACTCAAAGATGGCAGCACCGAGACAGCAAGCTAAAGAGAGGAAAAGCACTTGGAATCCACTTTTCGCCATTATCAACTCCAACGGCAATTGCAAAACATCTCCCGCGTCCACCACTTCACTTAGTTAAGCTTGTTTGTGTAACCTTGGAAGGAAAAAATCAGACGTCATCTAAGACGACGAAATGTGCTATGTGGACCAACTGAAGTGGACGGAGCGATGGATTCCAGTGTTTGTGTAAGTGAGGGCCAAGGGAAGCCAGATATATTAATAAAGGACGTGGATTGACACTTCAATCGAGGTTTCTCGTGAAGGGCCGTAGAGTTCAGAGAACGCGGGATGAGGGAATGAAGAAGTTCGACGACATACGGCGACCAGTGGGGCAGTGAAGCTTGGGTATGAGATAGTCAAGGTTTTCTCCCTCATAGACTCGCAGCACTCAAAACTAACAACTACTCTATTGGCCTATAGTCGCATTTCCTCCTTTTTGAAGTTCTTTCGGCCCACACAAAAAAGGTTTCAGCTCTAAACTGCAACCGACAATGCCGACAATATCATAAGTCATAAATCTGATTATAAACACAAATCATGAAATAACTTACACATACGTATGTACATACCCACCACGCCATTCCCATACGAATAATGCCAAGTCAAAGAATTTAGTTATTATCGCAAGCCTTAGAAAAGTGGCTCCCTTTTCAGTAATTTCATCCATAATGCCCTATTCTTGCAAACCAGTTTAGCTTCTCTCATACTCATGCATTGCTCCATACACGCGCTCCTATTTTAAGACTCCTAATATTCCTCCTCTTAAGTCTCTTCTACCACATTCACCCGTGACTTTCACGGTCTACCCCTTCCTCTCACAGACTTCACTCTACAATCATACATCTGACTCATTATACGACTCCCTCTCATCCCTCGACATGGACAAACCAACGAAGCACACTCCTTTCATACATGTCATTACTGGAGAATCCAACACAGAATATTTCATCACCCACTAACCCTGTTCATCCTAGTTTTTCCGCAAACGCTTCCCAGGTACCCCATTTCCACTGCATTTGGCCTACTCTTAAGCTTATCCTTGCATACTTAGGGATATGAAGTCGAGAGGAGATCACTTTTGTACACTGCGATTTTCACTCCCCTAGACAAACACTCATTCGCTCCACAGACTACCGACGACTTTCCTACCGGCATTGGTACGCCTTAAAATCTATCCTTCCATTTTTCGCGAACATACGGCCAAGGTGCGCAAAATTGTCTGCTTCTTCAATTATTTCATCATTTACCATCATAATCATTTGTACCGCAATCTCAATCAAAAACTACTACTCTTGTCATTTACGCGTTTATCCTCAAATCCAATATCCTTTTTGCTTGATAGAAGTTATCTAGCAGCCCCTGTCATTCCAAAATGACTTTATTGGCCGCGCTGGTCTTTTTCAAATACAGTGCCAGTCAAAAGGAGTACAACATGAAAAATTGAACTCACAATGTGTAATAATTTCTATCATATACACAATAGTGACATATTATACACGCATTAATGAGATATTTTGAACGCACAATGATGTCCCGTTATTATACACAACAGTTCAAAGAATACGGTGCAATTTTTAATGCTTCTACTTAGTTATTTACAATTTTGAGGTATTCTGACAGCGTGTAATATGGCTTTTGTCGTAGATAGTTCTTAATTTGGGATTCAAAAGTGCGGGATTTACCATTAAAAAATGGCTGGTAGCTTAAAATAATTATTATACCAAGTACCTACTTGGGTTATAATGTGGTAGAAGCTTTTATCTGAGAGGGAAAGATAATTTCTTCTGTAGTGTAAATATTTATTTTGATGGGTAAAATGATCGTGTTCTTGATTGCTGAGGAGGAATAAATGATGATAGGTTTTTACGAATGTGGCCGCTTCTAATAATAATATGCATGGTAGGATGAGCATGTTGAAAGTAACAGAGTATAAGTTGTAGGAATATCTTTTATTTATTCCTGCCAAAATAGACCTAAAAATCTATTACTGAATTTCATCAACTATAGCCAAGTAACGTCTTCAGCAGGAAATATTTTTAGTCTTTTGCTTAAAAACGGTTTTATATCCATAAAATTGAAAACCGCCAAGGGAAATCGGAAGTTTTCACCAATTGGCCACAAATATATAAATTAAAACTTACAGGAGGTAGGAGAAAGAGATAAAGATAAAGAATTCGTTCTTACGGGAATGTTTCGGACCGGTTGGTCCTTCGTCAGCTTTAGAAGTCTAAAAGAAGCTTCTAAAGCTGACGAAGGACCAACCGGTCCGAAACGTTCCCGTAAGAACGAATTCTTTATCTTTATCTCTTTCTCCTACCTCCTGTAAGTTTTAATTTATGTATATATATATAGACACACTGAATTGTTCTGGTGGAGCATGTCTCTATTCATCCTGCGATCTGAAACCCAGGGAAATAAAAAGTTACAAAAAACTAGTTTTTTTACCCACATTCTCTGGGAATATTAATAATCAGCAACTCGTATGTGAAAAGTGTCACACCCTCATCAACTACCACACAATATATCAGGGTATGTTTATTTCTAATACAAGTTCTTAGAAAACTGCTATGTAAAATTATAGAGTACATAAGCGGAAAGGAGTGTATAAACAATGGAAAACGGTAAGAACATGATCTGTTGAGAACAAAAGGAAGTAAAATGGGATATCAGCTGCAAAATGTCTCAGAGGGGAATGTAGGAGGGGCATTATGGAGAAAAACGAGGAAATACCTCAGATAGTGCAAAAAATGGCAGCAGAAAAAAGTTAAGGTTTAGCGAGGATGCTATGAGAAAGAAGTGCCAATAATGGAGGGAAAAGCGAACTGGAAGGAAAGAAATGCACGAAAAGGAAAAAAGTTACAGAAATTTCAATTAAAAAATAAATACGAGTAACTTATCAGGCAAAATCACAGAAATCACATAAGATGTGGGAGAAAAAAATCCGATCCCATAGAAATATTTCAGGGGAGAATGAAGTCTTTCAGAGGATGAAAGCAGTAGGACCGAAAATTGTATAAAATTTATCGTTTGCATTTAAATATCAAATTACTTAAAAATATTAAAAAAGAGATTCTTGACCAGATTTTTGCCTCGTGAAATTCATAGCATGCAATGGGGCACCAAGTTAAAGGGAATGCGAGGATGGCGCGAAGCTACTACTAAATCTAATTCCCGACAAAGATATCATATTACACGAACATCTCCATGAGCACTGGTGTTATGAGTGACACCCCTGAAACATTCAGGAACAGAAAACAGAAAAAAGGTTTCTCAACAAGCTATTATTTACCATTTTGGAACGAGAAACGATAAACGCCATCATAGCCCGAATTCCTTTTAAGCAAAAACACTTCAGTTTCTCTACAGCGGAGCTCAAAAGGTATGTAAATACTGGGACCAAATCACACGCAAGTGAAAACGATTCTGCTTCATGAATGCAGATATTTGTCATCATTGTTGACAAATCCCACCCGCGGTCAGTGGACCTTAGTGAATGGCGCGGAGCTGATGGATGTCCGAAAAAAACTCAAAAGAGAGCGCCGATCACAAACTTCGCCGGAGGGGTACCTATATTAAACGGCAGAAAATAGACTATGCGAATTCTGCAATGTATTAGAAGGTTCACTTACCGCGAAGAAATCGTTGAGCCACGACTTGCTCCTTACTCAGTCCGACCCATTAGTCACCTCCATTTCACTAACGGGCAGTGAAAAAATAGCATTTCCACATTTTTCATATTCCAATGGCTCTTAATTGCGGCAAAAATGCGGCCCTGAGCGAATAGCGATAAACCGTGTGCGGTTGAGTGTGGATCCTCGTAACCGCAATTTCCAATTGCTTCCCTTAAAATCACAACTAAAGGCACGCTTCAAAAAATTCTTAAGGCACGCTATAGAGTTCTTTCCAAACAATAGTGTGCCTCATCTTTCCATTGTTTCGTTGAAGCCTGGTTACACGTAGGTGACGCTCACAAAGGCAGTATGTCATGAGGAAGCAATTTAACGCGGCCAGTACCATTCTCCACTCGTTGACAGAAGAGTTTGAATAAACATTGCAGTCAAATAGTACCAATTTAAACCTGAGATTATTAAAAAATAATCTTCATAGGAACATTTCACATGACCGTATATCGGCCTTTGATCAGCTAAAATGACTCGGCAACGCTCCTGCCCTACTTACCCGCAACATGGTAGTATTGGAAAGAAGAATGGTAGTTAAAAAATAAATTTCAACCATGAAAACGAAAAGTGCCAGCGGAGCGAATTCTTTCCTGATCTTCCTATTTTTCCTTGGAATTTGGAGATCCACTACTGCTAGGCAAATGCAGACCATATGACTATCGGGCAAATTATTTCACTTCTAACACCAACCCCTAGGTTTGCTATTAGGTGAGTAACAGGTGAGTTGCTTCAAAAAGAACAAAGTGAAAACATTGTCTAATTCCAGTTTTAATAACTTTGATTGAAGCTAAATTTTGCCAAGGGTTATTTTTTAACTTTTAATTTGTTTCCTGTTTTGCTGAAGCATCCTGTTTTGCTGGTATAGTCGTACCTGCTTATACTGACCAGTCGCTAGTTCATAAGTAAACCAGGAATAGTTCTTAATTATGCCATTGTTTTAAATATATATTTCAATTCATACTAAGCACTATACCGAAGTATACGCATAAAACTATATACACATCCTGTATCTTCTATAATTAAACATTTTTTGGCTTAAATATAACAATTTTGATCATGTTTTATGTAAAGATTTTGTAAAGGAAGCTACCTGCAAATACACTGTATACGTTCAGCATTTTGGATCAATAAAAAATAAATTGATTTATTAATAAACCATATGGTTTTATGGTTGAACAAGTGAGAGACAGGATCCTAATTCAATATGGGTTGTACACGATATCTTACAGAGAGGTGTGAATCGTAGAGACAATTTCCATTAGTCTACTTATGCATGCATGAGCATCATTTTTGAATATATACTTTGATCTATTAAATATCCATCTATTTGATAATAACCCAAAGGGTGACGAATACATTGCATCGTAATATAGGCATGTCTTCAAATGCATTAAATTGAGGAGCTTTATCTCCACTAGCATTAAAGGTTTCAGGGTGTAAATGTCTGTAGGACTGAACTGAGTAGCAACCATCGCGGAGGATTATTTGAGGAACTATTTTAAAGATGCGAAGGTTTTTATTTCCTGGCAAAAAAACTAAAAATATATTACTTGCGTGAAATTAAGTAAAATACATATCAAAAGTGAATATGCAATATAAGTGCTTAAACTGTTTGGGTTTGAAAAAAGTAATATGTACCTCATTTTTTCAAAAGCAAAATGGGCAACTGTCTCTTTTCAAGTCAATTTTTTCTAAATTCTGTGCTTAATGCGAAAATACCCATACCATATTAAAAAGGCCCACTAGAAATTATTTTACCTCCAGTGGCTTAATTGCGACTAAGATGCAGTTAGTTAGTATTACGAAAGCATGCGGAGGCATAATGAGGAAAATGTAGCCATAAAATTGGTATTTTGGGTGTTCCGATAATGGGGGATACCCTGTATCGTAAAAAAATTAACGAACCATTAAGCCGCTTCAGAAATCCAAGCTGTAGGAATGAACCAAAGCTGCGGCCTTATGACTTCCATAAGCTGATAATCGCTCCTGCCGCCGGACTTTATGCGTTGGTAATACGATTGGTTTGGTCTCTTCCGAATCACAGTTCACTGCACTTGGAATGTTCTACGCATAAGACCACAATGGCAACAAGAAAGAAAAACAGCGCGTGAAAAGCAAATAAACCATTTGAGAAGGAATCACAAATGAAAACAACAATGCGCCCAAAACGATTTTTGCGAAGGATAACATTTACGATTTACTGATGACGACCTTACCCACTCGGAAATTATGAAAGATTTTATAGCTCTTCCATAGTAAATACAGGTGCTTTGTTGAGTCATGAGGTCATTCCCTGGCACGCTGAAAGCACACCTCCAAGTTTGCCGTCTGGAGGAAAATAAAGTACTTCACCTTGGAGGGAGCCTTAAAGTTCAACACACCTTAACGAAGGAGGAGCGCGGGGCGCGACGAGGTGAAATTATGACGGCAATAAAACAAGATTCGAATAAAAACATGCAATGTTTTCGCAACCTCGCCGGCGCGACGAGAATCTCAGGCTCATTTTATTTGTTATCTTACTTTTAGTTTATTTTCGCGCTTCGGAATCGCGATTTCCGAGGCATCCCGAGCGAAAGATTCGATGATTGGGCGCTCGAGCTGATCACTGCGACGGACGGCCGTGAGGGTTGGTGATAGTGATCGGAGAAAGAGCGTTTTTTTCACTTGTAAATTTTAAAATGAATATTTCCTCCTCATTTTCACTAAATTTCTCAATACCATTTCGTTTACCCATCCCTCCATAGATCTCTCCTCTCCCCGTGGCACACCAGTCAGATAATCACCCCCTGACTCCTCCTCTTGTTACACTGTATTCCGTTTGTACGTTAATCCTGTTGACATCTTTTTATTGAGCTAATTACCATTAACCATTTTAATTGCTAAGTATTCGATTTTAATGCACAATATTGGGAGTTTTTGAAGTACTAAACCTAATAATGTAATGAAATGCATCTCTCTCGCTCTTCATTGGTCTGATTTATCATTTCAACCCTTTTTGGAAGCGATGCGTTATCATCAAGACCTCTCACACGGTATCCACTTCCCCGGAATGACCTAGATAAATGAATTCTCAGTGAGCCAAAGTTCTCTTGATGCTCAAATGATGCCATCACCTGAATCTCAGCAGTTTCAGGTGATTTAAGAACGGTCAGCTTTGATGGTTATTTGACAACTACGAGGAGGCAGCAAGACGTCCTCAAAAAAACATGCTAAAAGCGAAAATATCCAAGTTCAGTATTATTGGCGATTTATTTACATCGCTGTCCACGGGGGGCGAGCTGAGCCGATGGTACGAAGATCGCTCCACAAATTCACTGCCAGTATGACATTCGAACGGGAAAAAGAGTGAGACACACTATTTATAACAATTACAATCGTAACTGGACTTTATTATGATTTTTAACCATTCTGAAGGCAATATTATGCCAGCAGACAATGGTAATTATTATTGTACAAAAATGAACGCCAACTGATTAGTAGACAAAAAAGTACATGTACGTAAATTTTTTACATTTTTCTGTCGAATGAAAAGAAGCGTTATAAAACTTAACTGCAAGCAAACAATCGTAATAATAATATCAATCCTGATGAAGATGAACGCCAACCCTCAATGCAAGGAAAAATCGTTTTTTCACTCTTTTTATTACAGTAGAATGAAAATAGCTTTTTTTTTCAAGGTTCCCACCTCTAGTTGACGCTACAGTCCGGTTGGATTGTCTCGAGAATGAATTAGCAACCGCCTGAAAATAGATTAAATACAAAAAGCGAAAAAAAATAAACGCCGCCGCCGCCGACTGGGCATCTGATCGGTTGGGCAATATTGTCGTAGGAGAGGTGATGAGCCAAGGGGAGTCCCTCCTCCCGCCCTGAGGGGAACGGGAGTGGAAAATAAAAGGTGATAGAATTGGAGGGAGGTGGGGGATCGATGTAGTCGGCTTGGGAGATGGGGATATCGGAGAGCGAGTGCCCGGCCACTCCTCAAACGTCCCACTCTACGCACACCGCATGGAAGATGCGAAAGCCGTCGCGGTACGCGCGCGAAAAAAATAAGGTGCTAAGGTCTGCGTGAGGTGGGGAGGTGGTGTAGGGAATGTATAGGAGGGGAGCCTCTCCTAGCAACACCCACGGCGTATCTAGGCCACGACACGAGCTGCGAATCCGGCGAGCGGCTGTCGAAATTTGCAATGGGTCCCTCCTCGCGGACACCAAAAGCGGGAAACAAAAGGGGGAGAGGGAGGGTAAGCGCTGCCAGCTCCGTGGAGGGGCGCGGGATGGCCTGGGCGGAGGATTTTGTT
Source organism: Pyrrhosoma nymphula (assembly GCA_963573305.1). NCBI lineage: Eukaryota > Metazoa > Arthropoda > Insecta > Odonata > Coenagrionidae > Pyrrhosoma > Pyrrhosoma nymphula. The sequence continues at coordinate 98,931,829 of OY754329.1, forward strand.
TCGCGCGCTAAAACAACGCTCTTGCTTCGGGACGACAAGGAAGAGAAAAAGGGCCCACGTTTTCCGGGCAATTCCAATCCCCGATTGCTTACATGCCAACATTGACATTCCCCGTGGCTTACACGCTCTCAGTCGCGGAAGTAAAACTTAGTTCACGTGTGCGGACAGCCGTGGTAATTTCAAGGAGGGAAATGTTTCTTCAGGGTAAACTACCAGCGAGGATTATCTAAGTAAAAAAATGATAGAATATTACAACCTAGCGCTGTCGACAAAATTCCAGCAAGATATTTAAACGCTGTAATCTTGAAACCCAGTATATAGTAAATGTAGAATTTAAATTTAATGCCTTAAGTGGGAGACGAAACGTAATATTTGTTCATCGAGATTTATAAGAGAACGGTGAGTTACAATGCCGTTCCATGACAAATCACCGTTTACAAAAAAAACTTTTTGCAGCTTTCATCCTCCGTAGGAATAGATCTCGCAACATTCGCACAAGCTGAACTAAATAAAGTTGCCAACCAACAAAACCCAAATTAGCCACATCAAAATTTTCAATTCGATTGCTTTATAATGTCAATGGCTAAGTAAAGGATAGGAAGACTCCAATCTTCGACGTATCAATCAGTAAGAAAATGCTCATATTCAAGCTATGGCTATCACCTTATTGACATGTGTTTCAAGATGCCAGATTGCAGTTTCGTTTCCTTTAGTGTATTCTACATCAACCTGTACAACCCACCACAGGTGGGATGTTTAGAAGATGCTGCTAGGGCAACACCTGAAAAAGGGAGGAAATAGGGAAAATAAATGGTAACAGGGAAAGGACGGAATTGAATTATATGTACACAGAGTTCTTAGTGTCTCGAACTGTTTTTGCGGTCGTCGCTAATTTTGCGTAGGAAGAAGGAATGTATGCCCCTATTAGTTCGGCAGATATGAATATTATCTCACATATTTTTTCGTCTCTATCGTCTCCACAGATTTAGTTCGGGGTCACTACGATATCCTCCGTGCCACTTTTAAACTCGCGAGGCATGAAAATGTAAAATAATCTTGGCCAAGCGTGGAGTCTCTGAGTCCAGTGGCTCCCACATTAGGTAGTCCTTGCATCAGCGGTGCTTGCTCGTAGCAGTGTTCAACAAAGAGTGCGACTTTCCTTGGTATTATATTTATTTCGCGTATTTAATTTTTCTCTTCCGGGTCCCAAATGCACGCGTTGTATTCGAAGTGTGGCCTTAGCAGAGTGACGTATCACTTTTACATCCAATGACCTTTCTCATTTCACATGATAAAACCAAGTATTTTTCACGGAGGCCGCAAATGTTGCGCATGTGTTTCCTCCACGCTAGGCCTGAAGATACGGTGATTTTCATGGCACATATTGGTACCCCTGGGAATTAGGCCAATTGAGATGGCAACATTGTCTAATTTAAAAGATTAAAAGTTTAGTTTCCCGCTAAGATCTTATAAATATCGGTGAACGAAAATAAGGTACCTACATAAAACACTCCAAAAATGTTTATAAAAACACTGCAATTTATGCGTTTGGAAATGAACAGGTAACGACTTGATAGTTCCGACTCGCGTTAATGGCCATTCTATGAAATACGTTGCAATTACGTTTTCAACGTCAATTCTGCGAAGTCGAAATGGGATTTCCATTTAATTAATCACAGCATGTTCCTTAGCCATTAAAAGGCGGGCTCGCGTTATAACGTGTTGAACCAATTAATGGGATGTACAGGGTATTTTCTTTTTTCTGCAAACTGGAGATGTTGAAAATTGTGAGCATTTTCCCAGGTTTGGCCGACCACTTCCTATTTCCATTTTCAGTCGTTAAACGAGTCGTTTCCCATTTATCTATCCATATATTCTAAAAGTACATATAACCTTAAAAGCATTAGCCGTCATGAGCTAACTACCTACCGAATGCATCTCACGCATTCAACAGTTTTACAATCATCAAGCTAGTTGCAAGCAGGTTTACAATCAATCAAGTTTGAGAGCCAGGGCGACGAACTATAAAACTAAAAAAAAAAACTTTCTTATCAGCATTACGCCTCTATTGGCCCACCGGAAGCTCCAAGCTCCAGGAGTTTCGAAAAACTCCATGTCTTACGAAAACATCTTACACTCAATAATGTGTCCTCGTGAGGGAAACATTTTATTAATATCATACCTTTAACAGGACTGCATTGGTGGACACACTTCTCTTGACTATATTGACTGATTTATCATAGATTTTCTTTCAATATTGGTATAGGTAGACAAAAAGGTTGAATTCATTATTTTTTTCAACTAAATTGTAGAATATCGGCTAGAAGTTAAAAAAGTGGAACTTAATTTGGTCATGTTGAATGAAGTTAATTTTGGTATTCCCCAGGTCTTGGTATAGTCATATTTTCAATTTGGTTAGGGATCATAATTCCAAAAACACCCCTGATTTTAAATAGGAACAAACCATGGAAATCCTATGAGTGATCTTGTACTTACATAAATTATCTAAATTGGAGGTCCCAGGTGTAAATAATTTTTGGTGGTAAAAATAGAAAATAAGGCGCAGATTGATATGCAACGTATTCATATCAATATGTGGGATGCAAATGGTGTTGATTCTTATGGCACTGAATTTCTCCTTAGTATTACCTATTTTGAGTTAATCTACCACTAATGATGAATTTAAAGTTTGACATGGAGAAGAGTGAACATCCTCTACGTTTATACTGGTGCAGATCCCTTTCTCACCAGATAATGTCTTCCTTCATCTAAGCATGTTCCCGAAGTAGACACATGCCAAAAGCTGGTATCGATCCTTCCACCATTCGTACAGCAAGCGTACGTGCTTGCCTTGTCTATTATATTCAAACCGTCGGGTGAACCTATGTTAAACGAATTAGGCTGGGAACCGCTAGAGACTCGGAGGCTACGCGCTAGGCTTAGATTGCTTGAACAATTGAGAATAGATATCTTTCAGAGCGACACGGAGAACATCATATTAGAACCCCACTATATTTCCAGGTCCGACAGAAACGATAAATTAAGAGAGATATTTTGCCGAACGGATAGGTATGGGAATTCGTTTTTCCCCCGAACAATAAGGGACTATAATAAATGCTAGGCGTAATTTCATTAGAGCGTTTCCTTTTTATCTTTAAACGGCTGGTGTCCTAACACCCCCCGCCACACGCCTATTGAGGCGGCTTGCGGGGTAATATGTAGATGTAGATGTCTCATTCTTAATTGATGCAGTTATTCTATTTACTAAATTATAGTAATGATCATCAACATTACAATTATTTCTCGGAATCTAAAGTGATTTTTTTAATAAGTTCTCAGTATAGCGTCAGCCATAAAATAACTTCCATCAAAAGTTCCTCGGCTGATGGCAAACAAATTATAATAATCTTTCGTGAAGCACCAGTATCCATTTTCCATGACTTGAGAGCACACAGACGTCATGATGTTGCAATTCTTAATAAGTGGCAATAACACTGTGTCTCCTCCATTTGAGTAAAAAATACGTTTTATACACGCTATTCCTAGCCGCATATCTCTCGTTTCTTTGGCATTATTATCAGCGGTCAACGACTTTTCAGGGTGGAAAGTGCAAGAGGGATTGGAATTATGATTGGTCATATACCAGTACGCTGTGTGGAAACCTAACCTTAGTACCATCATACATATGGCGAGGGGCAGTATGCTCATATTTTAAGGTATAAAAGTGCCATGGTAGTGATAAATTTATCTTATCTTAAATATGCGACAGCTAATAGAGGGAAAAGTAAAGAAAATAAATAAATTGGGCAATGGGCCGAAAAAATAAATGTATGGTAATGGAATTCGGAGTATACTAACTTGATACCTTCGTCAAATTCATACAGATGTTTTGTTGATAAGTTATATAGGTATAATCCTGCAGCTTGACTTAAGCATGTATTTATGAAAATTCAGGTTAAACATAATCAGAAACGTCTGAAAAAATTGTTGGAGTAAGTATATCATGTAACATGAAAATTTGGTGCCATATGCTATTTTGCGAGTATGCCTCTTCCCGAGTTTATTTGAAGATTTCAATTTATCGTGAATTACCCTTTGTTGCTTCTTGTTCCTCCCATTTACGAAAAAACTTAGAATTTTAGGAGGTAGCTGGTGGTTGATTCTTTATCTTCATTTTAAATATGTAGTAGTCTATCGATATTCATACGGTATGGAAAGGCCATGAAAAAGTTGTAGGTTGCCTTTGCATGGGTTTATTATTTCTTTTTGCTTCTTAGCTAAATAGTATAGATGCAATCATGCACTTGTCATTATCAGTGATGAATTCCACCATAGTCAGTATACGCCCTTACGCTCCCGTCTTCAATAGGTATCATTCTCTTTCAGTCGACATTATTGAACGGTTTCCCCAAACTTGCGAATGGGATGATAGTACTTCACGCAGTTCTTTTCCTATTTTCTATAAGATTGATGAGGTATTTTTATCAATGCTTTCACATTCATGTTAAGCACGTAGCGTGAATGATGTGAAACTGCTTTCGCATCTATTCTAGAGTCATTTTTCTTAATCGTCGTAAAGGGCGTCGCTGAGAAAGATATAAAATTTTTTCAAATAATGCCAGGCCAGCATAGGCAAGACACAAATAACTAGCGCCCGAAATAAGCGTTTTCAACAAATGTATTCATTGCCCCATTACCTCGCGGACGCTGTAAGTAACCACGTAGAGCAAGCGAAACTATAATCAGATCTTGCACGTTTGATGCTCTGTAAGCTCAGATCCAAAATATCCATTTCCAATTTCTGGTTCCTCTACTCACGCGGGGTAAGTATTAGCACCAAATCATGATGGGAGGGCAATTGATACCGAGAATATAGAAATACCAAGAATATAGGCTAAAAATTCTGCCTAGCATGAACTTCGAAATAGTTTCCCCCTAGTCAAATTCTGGAACTACATAATAACTTACAATAGGTAATGAATGCCCTGAAAACTCTGTTCCCTAATCGATGTGCTATGCACATACCATTAAGCTTCATACGCTTATATTGAGTATTATCCCGAAAAAATTCAGTAATCTGCGTTTCTTAAATTTTTGACATATTTTTAAATTGATTTTGAGATAAAAAAAATAGTAAAGAACTCTATACGAACTCTTCAAGAAATGAACAAACTTGCCGCTGAACGCCAAAAAAATCGATAATTTGGTCATTTTGAGTGCGCAGTTTCATATGCAAAACGCCCTTGAAAATATGAGAAAAAATTTGAACCACTGTTTCTCTTGAATTAATAAAGACGTAAGACTGCGCGAAATTTCGCGATTGGCATATGCTTTAGGAGAATGGGCAGGGAGGGAGAGCGATTGACCGAAGTGATTTATATCACTTGGCAAGATTTGACTTTTTCGACTCATGTTCCCGTCTCTTCGCCATTAGCATTATTTCAAGGGGGTATGGAAGACAAGGGCGACACGTCGCGTTCCCTCTAACCTCAGGAATGGAATAGGGTGGTCAAATGGGGTACCAGCATGCGACGCATGCTGACGATTGAGCAGGCAACAGACGCATGGTAAACTGCTTCTCCGAGGAACGGCATCCCAGTACGTACTCACCGTACTCACACCCACACACTTCACACGCGCGGGCGTGCTGAAACGAGTTCACTGCCACGGCCCTAGCGCGCGATCAAGGCAACCTCCGCCGCTTTGGAAAACAAGCGGGAGCCTCCGAGAAACGGTAGGTCGGCAAGGGTTTCCACCCACCGGCGGGGAGGAGTCATTGCCACCGGGGATATGGAGAGAAAGAGTGGGAAACCAATTATCGATCACGCGAAGAATAAATAACAATCAAGCCGCGATGGGCAATCAGTTGTATGCTGCACGCGCTCGGTGCGAAATAGGAGCCTCGGGTCATTAAAAACTAATTCGCCTGCACCAACCGACTGGTCTCGGGGAGGAATACCCTCCCCGCGACTCCTCCGCACGTGTCTCCCCTTCCTCCCGCATGTCTCATGCTTGGGAGGGTGGAGAGTGAGTGGGCGTAGCAATGGGAGGGAAGAAAATAAAAGAGGAACAATAGTTGAGCAACGGGTGGCGGCGGGGGAGAAGGCGTCGCGCGTCTGCGCCGTGCTATGTGTTGTCTGACGAAGGGCGTGCTTCCCTGCGTACGTGAGAGCGTTCGGTGCGGTGGAGTGCGAGGACCGTCCGGTGGCGCGCGGTGGTGATTCAATCGTCTCCCCCGAGACCACGCACCGAGTGTGGTGCGCGCGTCCTCATCGCTGGCTACGTCTCGTCCGTCTGTCCGAGGGCGTTCGCTCTTCCATCGGGGCGGTGTTGCCATGTTGGAATTATTTCTTTTCGCCACAGCGATTACTAACTTATCCCACGCACGCGCGCGGAATGAACCCAAGGTGTAGAGATTCTACATTTGGATCGCATACACTTCGATTTCTGTTCATGTTCGCCTGGGCAACGTGGATGCTCAGAGGTGGAACACATTCGGCTGCCCACTGGGTTCAGAACCGGCGGATTCTTGGGTTCCAGATTCTGCGCGTGTTTCCGGTCAACCTATTCAATTATTATCTCTGAATGCAACATGAGGAACGCGGGTGATCGGTTTGAAATAGAATCCAGGTTCAGGTTTTCGGTCGACTGCTTTACCAGATAATCGCGTCGACCGCTAATCGATGCTCCATTCTCACATGAGGTGAACCTTTTTTTACCATCAATAATATTTTCTTTAAATATAGGTTATCGTGGTCACCGATAATGCTATACAACATTTAAAGCTAAATTAAACTCAAAAGTTTGGCACATATTGGCAAACTTTCTAATTATAAATACTGAATCTGAGATCATATAACTACAAATAAATTTGCAATCCCTTTTTCAGAATGAATGGAAGAAAATTAGTGTCTTTACGGCTGCGACAAGTATTCCAGAAGTCATCATCATCAGCAGTCATCTGTCCGTGTTTGGCGTACCTTAGATCTTGTTTTCGTCCTCCTCTCGGCTTATTCGTAATTTCTAAATTTCACTAGGCTCACGATATTTGATGTTTACTGTTTTGTATTTTCTGTTTATTTTTCTCAGCCATTTCTACTAAAAAACTATATGACGCCGTTATGACTCAAGGTGTATCCAAATACTTTGTTACTTCCACTACACAGCTTTTTATTAAAATGTTTACTGCCCCAACTTTTTTATGGAACTTCTTCATGGGCAATTCTCTCCGTTCATTCTATTTTCCTAATTTTTATTGGATTACAAATATCCATCTCTTCAAGTAACGACCTGGAGCGAGTACAATAGTGATTAGAGGTGGGCCAAATTATTCTTTTCATTGACTCAATTAATTTGGATCACGTCACTTCGATGACTCGTTCACTTGAGTGAGTCTTTTGAATCACTTTGGAGTACTGCGGGGTACATAAATGACGAGGTACACTGTAAATAACTGTAAATAACTGTACAACTGAATTGTGAATTAGTAATGATGGCTTTCAAGGTTTCTAGAATAAACGGGCAAACTTATTAGCTTTGGTAAATGTCACCATGGCCACTCCACCCAGAATCAATTCTTTAAATTACCTTTATGCCCGATGACAGAGAAAAAAAACAATAATCTCGTTGATATCTCTAAATGTGCGGCTATGTTATTCGTTATTAGGAAAGACGCAATCTACGTTTTTCATTGTACAAATAGTGCTGTCAAATAAAAATTATAAAGCCGAGAGTTAAGACGCCAAAATCATATAATGTACAAAATTACTAACTTCTTTAACACTAACTTCCTGTCGTTATTCACTCGTACGTCCAAATCCTTTTAAATTAACAATGGCCACTATCATACCCACTCTACATGTCCACTTTTCTGAAGCGGAGGGCCTATAACATTATTTGAAACAGCTATTCCATATGATTTACAAGTAACAGTACCTTTAAATAACAGTAATTAAATATAATATACTATATTGCTCGCTCTTTCAAAGAGCCTGTGATAGCGGGATGTCGGCGGGGTGGGAAGATCAACCCACCAGAAATCCTTCTCTCACACTAAGGCATTACACGCAACTATGATACATTCCCCGAAACTCGCTAGTAAGAGCATTTAAGTAAGTATAAATTAAAAACTACTTAAAATACCATAAGGAAGTTCTCGAACAGTCTGACGTGCACCAGCTAGAGTATAAAACGCCGGGGTGCAATTCGGTTTACATCGACCAGACTGGTGGAACGCTTTAAACAAGAGCGCTTTTGTTTTAAGCGCTCGACCAGTCTGGCATCAGGGAGCATGAAAGATGCCTCCTCCAGAGCCCGGTTGTAGGCAATGCACTTTATATTTAAACCCCCCTCTCTCCCCCGCCCCCCGGGTCCCTTGCATCCGTCACCACCCTGTCCCAAACCCCTGCAACCGCCGTTTCTTAAGGCTGTTCCCCCTCTGCCCACTCAAAACCCTTGCTCCTTGCCCCTTCTTTGAACGATGAGTCACCTGAAGTAAAGTTAATGGCTGAGAAAATGCTGGAGAGACTCCAGAAGAGATTTAAAGATGTTGGGATTAAGCCCATACTGAGAGAAGCATGTTTACTGGATCCATGAGTCAAAGAATATGTTTTCTCCGAATAAACAAGTTATAAGGCAGAGTACCATGCTTTATGAAATAAAGCCAGGCAAGTACCCATTACTGAGCACTCTGAACCTGAAGAAAAGAGACCCCTGCAAACTTCTCCTATGTGGGAGGAGTTTGATACCACCATTCCTAGTCAAAAGAAAGGAACTCCAACATCTGCAGCAATTGTGGAAGGGGACAATTTCCTACAGGAGGAATACTTGCAGAGGACCCCTGACCCACTTGTTTGGTGGAAGAGCAGGAAACAGTCCAGCTAGCACACTCAGATCGGTTTACGTAAACGCCCAAATCAACAAGCAACAGTTGATGCTCGGCTGTTGCGCCGAGTTTGACGACAAAATGACGACAACCGTTGCGCTCTACTTGCTCCGCGCCGATTGCTGCTTCTCGCATTGTGTATTTTGTGAGCAAATTGGCCTTAGTCGCTATAATTAAGCACTATCTGTGAACGATAAGTACTATGACTTATTCAGTGCATTTTGTGGAACGATATTTTGGGGAAATTTTGGTATTTTATTAGGGATGTAAGGATTGATTCAAGGAAATATCTCCAGCTGACTCACCCACATAGCATGCACGCTTGATTCCCGCCTGGATTTTGGCTGGATGCATCCAACACCTATCTCTATAAGCACCAAGTTTTATTTCTGCTGGCATATGGATTTTGTTTGTATGTATGGTCAAAAAATAGCAAGCACTCTTTGTCCACCTTTACGAAATTACTGTCAGTCATTGCGTGTACTAACTCTGATTTTAGGAAGGAATAGCCTCATTCCCACATTCATCTGAAAGGAGAGCTGTTGGCCTAGGAGTAAAGTGTTGGGTTGTCAACCTGAGATATTCAAGGATGTAAGGATTGATTCACGGAAATATCTCCAGACGACTCACCCACATAGCATGCACGCTTGATTCCAGCCTGGATTTTGGCTGGATGCATCCAGCACCTATCTCTTAAAGCACCAAGTTTTATTTCTGCTGGCTTATGGATTTTGTTTGTATGTATGGTCAAAAAATAGTAAGCACTCTTTGTCCACTTTTACGAAATTAGCCAGTCATTGCGTGTATTAACTCTGATTTTCGGAAGAAATAACCTAGTTCCCAACCAGAGCTGCTGGCCTAGGTGTAAGGTGTTCGGTTGTCAACCTGAGGTGTTCATGTGATAGAGGTTCAAATCCCACTGAAGTCATATTTTTTTTCTATTTATTTTTCTATTTCTCCAAAGTGGCTGTAGATGTCACTCTAGTCAGTTAAAGCAACAGTTGACCTTAATTTAGCGCCGTTTTATGGTGATTTTGATCTGCTGTTGCACCCATGTTGCCGTAACGTTGACGTCAATATCTGAGGCCGTTGCCTTCCCATTGATGCCATATTGCCGTCAATTTCAAGTAAACGGTCGGCTTTGAGCTAGCTGGGAGGTCTTCCCTAGGCTCTATACACTAATGAAAAGAAGGTTGTGTGTGATGACCACTTCAGTGCCTTGTGAGCGTTTTTTTTCGAAGGGAGGCCAGTTTCTCACTGCAAAAAAAAGTTGACTGAGCCCGAATAAACTATCAATGATGATTTTCTTAAATCATAATTGAGAAGGTTAAATGTATTTTTTATAAAGTAGGTTAGTTTAGAGGTTCTGCATTTTAAAATACTTAGCTACATGTTTTATCTATGTAAAATAATTGTTATTTAATATTGTATTGGTCATCTACCTCCAATTAACTGATCATGATTCCGATATGTGTTAACTCTTTGTAAACTGTACTAATAAATGCAAAAGACATTTACCGGACCAAATAAATCTGTATTCTTAATTTGTAAAAAACATAACTGCCTATAATATTCATCTGAGTGTAAAATTAGAGTTCCCGAACTGCTAATGCAGTGTATTAAACGGTGGATTTCCAGCAATAATTAAGAGCTTTTTAATGAACCAACGATTTAAGTTGAAAGTCATCATATCATTTACATGATGCTGAAAGTAAGACTTAATTTACTCATCAAATCTAGCAAAGTTACTGATCTTACGGTAAGACTCATCTTTTGAAAGTTATCAATGAAGTCAGTCTTGCCACTCAACGAGTCGCTTGGATTCAATGAATGGGGAAGAGTCTTTTGAGTCAGCAATTCAGTCAATCACGCCCTCATGTCTCCGAGTCAGTGTGTCCTCTGTGGTCCTTCGGGTATGTGAGTCTTTCGAGTCAGCGACAGTCAGCGAGTCTTTCGAGTCAGTGAGCCCTTTGAATCTTTGAGAATCACGGGAAGTCTTTTGATTTAGCAATCGTTCTCTGAGTCTTTCGCGTCTCTAGTCATTCGGGAGTCATGGGGACTCAGCGGCTCTCTCCTTTATGAGTCAGCGTTGCCCTCAGCGGCTCGGCCGGCCCAAACGTTCACTAAAGAGTTGTTGCTCCCAGACCTCCCAGACCTATTGACTTGAGTCGTCATACTCACCTCAGTGACTCGTGACTGATCGACCCAGCTCTAATAGTGATTAGATTGTAACACGGTAATTTTTTTTCCGGAGAAAATTCCAAATATCAGTACCTAACCATCCTCCTTCGGGCCATATAATATTTTACATCGCTCTTTTATGTGCCTTACATACCCAGTAATATCCAAAAACCATTTGAGGAACTCATTCGTTAGCTCAAAAGAAAAATAACCTGACTGGCGAGGTGCGATTTCTCTTGTTATTTGTGACTTCCGATCCATTTAAGATATTCCTCTTCCTTCTTTTTAATTTCACTTTGTGCTGCGTGTTAACTGAAAACGTAATTTAACCCGATAGTAATAGCTTCAATAATAGCGAAATTGAGTTCATACAAAAATTTAGTGGCACTCACAGACCAGGGCGCCTGATATAAGTATTCCCTAAAGAAGTAAGATCGCAATAATAGTTCCAAAAGAGATTTAGTGGAACAGATAAATCTGATGAGGAATCAGCCAATTGTCAATGAAAAAGGCACAGGGATTCATAGCTCAAATGCTTCAAGCAAATGGAGACACACCCATGAAGAACCCCTACGGCATGAATCAATCTCTTTCTGTCGTTAAAAAGTATACCTCTGGAAGAACTCGACTTCTTTCTAACTGTCCACTTTCCACTGTCGTTATTTTAGCCAACCAAGCAGACCGATTATTCAAACAGAACCCGACTGTCACTAAATAAAATTGCCTATAATACAGAAAATCGTGAAAGACAATGGAAGGCGTGAAGGCGTATTACCTACCCAAATATAAGCTATCCATTCCGCACTGGCCTTAAAATCTATTCCTTTAAGATTTTAGTTTTTCGAGAATGTCAGCAAAGCAGCGTTTTTTATGCTATTGCTATAGTGAATTAACGTTTAATACACGGGGTAGTAGTTCTGGGGATCACTTTATCTTGGGATTTGAAAAGCCAAAACCGAGATATTTTTAATAAAATCACTCAAAAATTACTACATTGTTGACATACACTATGAAAAATTGAATGTTTATATAAATCATGAGCCGCTGATAAATATTTTTGGAGTAAAAAAGAACTCTTCGAATAATATCAAGTTCTGTTTACAAACCTGGAATAATTTTTATGACAGCTGTCATAAGCATTACAAGGAAATTACGCACTCAGCTGTCTGTCTGCGGTAAATGAATAAAACGTCATCGGCTAACAAAAATCCGCTTACAAGACAATTACTTTGGTTTAAATGGTGCGGGTAGGCTCTGCAAATTAATTATAAAATATATTTCAGGTTATACAACGTATAATATTGACGCCATAAGCCAAACTCAATTCTTCACCAGTGTGGGAATTGCTCTTTTTCTCCTTTTAATTTAGATAATTTTATAATGCTCATTTTTTCAATTGCTTCATTTTAATGGATGCAATCAGTGATTTAAAAAAAACGTTTAATGTATTTTATTCATTGGCTATCCCATTCCATGACACAAAGACGATAAAGAGCTTATAAAATTGCTAACTCCTATAATAACGTTTCTCGCATAAAAACAATAATCACATGAATATTGTTATGAGGTCACAATGGAAAGAAACGTAAGCGGTCGTGACACATACGGCTTCAGCAAAACATTTGAAAACACAGTGATATTTGTCATTCAGCTGAAATATTTTTACCTGGATAGGAATTTTCGATAATCGTTGTGGTTAAATGATCAAGTCATCTGCTTCAGCCGTGATTTCGGAGTAGCTCAAAGTGCAGTCGCATTGACCCCCAGGGGAAGAACGAAAACTATATTTTCAGGCGATGTACTCTGTGGGTGGGCTTAAAACCCCACGTTGACAATAATGGAAAGAAAGGCTTGTGTGTCGGATGAAGGTAACAATAAACCAGCGTCATCTAACACCATGTGATGTGATGACTCATCAATGAACCCTTAATGGAAACTTGGCGTGCATTCTACACCTTGCGGGGGATGACGCGTATACTCAGCCTACTTGCATACGAATAGGGTGACGAATTATACGATCCTTCACCCTCGTAAGCCCATCGTCATGAAGCAGTAGGCTTACTTCTTGAATGACAAGAGGATAGCCACAGCCGGTTGGGGTTTCATTTTTCACCATGGGAAGATGGTCTTCTATTTATCGTTTTTGTGTTCATATTTGATGATATGATCAACGCTGAAAAACCACTCAAGGAGTAATTTATGCGTGATGAAAGAACAATAGAGGCAGTGATATAAGAATCCACTTAGCACTTTGCAGGGAGAAAGACGTACTAAAACAGTAACCGAAAATTAAGTATACAGAGTTAATATTTTTGGAAAACACATTTTACCTTTTATGAATTTGAAAACTTTAGATACCATGACATTTAAATACAATCATTGGTGATAATGAAAGGAATTCACGAGAAAGTAGGTATGCTTTTTTGTACGCGGTGAGTGTTTTGCAGACGAGCGGTACGTGTTACGATCTTCGCAGACAAGCCTAAAATGGCAGTTAGAGGTTATACCCGGTGAATGAAAAACAAAAGAGTAATGATTAGTGAGAATGTTTGAAAAATGTTTCAAAGCTATATAATGCACTACTTGAGGCGATAATTTCTTTGAACCATCCGCGACTAATAGAAAAGGTCATTTGAGTCATAGAATATAGAAGGTATGCTAATGTGAGGAGGATTATTTTGGGAATGACTGATGGGCAGACAGAAACACAGCGTCGGCCTCCACATAACTAAAGGTGCAAAGGGAGCGCTCTACGCGAGCGGTCCAAATAGGGTCCGGGATTCAAATAGAAGATTCTGTTGTTGCCGGAATACGAACCTGCACCTTCAGGATGGGAAGTCAATACTCCAGTCACCACACGAAGCCAATCACCAGCATCCGCCAGCGGACGGGAATGAATACTTGGAGCAATCCGGACGGATGGAAAAACTCGCAAGTCTTGAAGTGACTATGGGAAAGAACATCTGCAGAGATGGCGAAGAGGGCTATCAAAGAGGGACGGGTGACAATTTGCGAAAGGGGTCAGCAAATGATCCCACACCATAAACCCTTCCTTTGCACCCCCGTAAGTCTACTACGGCTTCGTCAAGCATTGGGCCAAAAAATTCGCTCTGAAAGTAGGTTGCTGTGCGCGGGATCGCGAGATGAGAGGGACAAGAGAGAGAAAAGTGTCGCGGGTGTAGGATATGCCTTATTGGAGCGCCTTGCCGCGGGCGAGGAGCAGAGAAGTGAGAGGTCGGTGGGGGGAGGGGGAGAGGGGGGGGGGGAAGGAGGTGACGGCACTGCAGAGGAAGAGATGAGTTAGTGACCCGACCACCTTGGCACTCGCGCGCAAGGATGGATAAGCGTCATCGCCGCGTTTATTCAGCGCTCGAGACGGACGTCGTAAAAAGTTCTCCACTCACCAATGCGCAGGGAAAGGAAATGCTCTGCCATTTCAGCGATTTCGCTCTCTCGCTCCGATTGACGCTTTTGTTGCGATTTAAGTGCATTTATTCTCGCAACGCCGCACTATGACGTCATTAATTGCGGTCGAGAGCGTCAATCATCCCAGTAGAAAAGAATATATTAAAATGTAAAACATAGCTTTTGCTACTTTGGTACTCTACGTCCTGAATTTCGGAAAACGTATTCCAAAAAAAGCTCAATTCTCCCTTTATAATTAATCTGGTATAGTTTGCATTGTTAGAAAATTTTGCGCATCATATTACTTTAAATTAAGGTATTAAATCTGCTGTATCATATCAGTAAAAAAATAAGAATCAATTAATTACTTCACTTTAGTCGCAGGCTTATTATTTCTAAAACTTGAGGAGACCATCTTCTTCAGTTGTCAATCCATCAGGATTGGTTGGGGTAAGCGTCTCACCTCTCTCCATCCTCTTCATTTCCAAAATCCGTCCCCTCCCATTCCCTCCATTATCTGCTCCCAATTTTCCAATCTAGATCTTCCTCTTTATCTTTTGCCTTCTTTCATCCCTTCTAGAATTATCTTCACCAACCCCTCATGCCCCAGTAGATGACCTATCCATCCGTCCCGTCTTCTTTTTACTGTTCTCCACAGAGTCCGCTCTTCTTTCACTTTTCTTAATGCCTCTTGATTCGTTACTCGCTCTGGCAAGCTTATCTTGCACATCCTTCGATAACACCACTTCTCAATAGCCTCTAGTTGTTTCCTCTCCTTTTCTCCCACAGTCCATGTCTCACTGCCATACAGCAACTCACTCCACGCGAAAGTCTTACTCAGCTTTTCCCTCAGCAATATATTGACGGAGTTGAAAGTGAAGAGTCTTCATTTAGAGAAGTAAGGAAACCAAATTTATGATTGGAGGCCATCCGTTTCCATGTTCGCACATAGAGTAGAACGAAATAGGACGCTAAAGTTCCGTTTCCCGCAAGAAGTTTCGTATCATAATATTTACTGTGCTTTACTCAGGGACGGGCATTAATCAACACTCAAACTTATCATTTAATACGTTCTCAGAGGAACGAAATGTATCATTACATCACGACTAACTTAAGAGTATAACACACAGCCTCTTTGATCATTGGAGTCCAATCAATTAATCGGAGACCCAAGCCCAAATAAGGGAGGAACCCGAGGATTCTGGAGAGAGAGCCCTCTCTCTTTAAACCTTGGATGGAATCACGGGCCTATTTTCCAATTGACTGAAACCTTTAGAGGGAACAATAAAATTGGCTCGATAGGTCGGTAAAGCTCACCATGGACTTAGGATGCGTTCAAGTCATCAATTTTAGGGTGAATTGATTTTGTCTGAACATTAATTACCTAGGCACCAAACGATTGTGGCACATAGAAAATCATACAGCCAGCTCTAAAATAGACTTTTTTTCGAATACATTAATCGACTGAATTTTAACCAGAAACCATATGGTCAGCAGTTGAGTTTTATCTCTATATATTCATTTTCCTTTTTGTTTATGCTCTGCATGATTAGCTGATGAGAGATTTTTAAGGTAAAGGCAATGACTTCATTTTAACCATTTCAGCAGTCATTGCATATTGTTTCATAACGCATTTTCTTAAAAAGGTGATACCATCATATATGTTATAACTGAATCAATCGATCGTAGCTTACTTTTCTTAAAGTATGTTCTTCTCGTAAAACATTTTATTCTCGTACCTATAACGAGACGAACACAACTTCTGGAAAAAACTTCAGCAATTAAGTCATAACTGCGCTTACTAGGTTACTGATAAGTCCAGTCCCAAAAAATATATTTTTTCACTTCTTAGCGAGGTTTTATAATGCCCTGTAGTGCAAGAAAGAGCTTTTTTTGAAAATATCAAACAAGAGAGTCTCAAAGACTTTCTTCCATTTGTACCTCTGTTCCAAACTTGTATGGCAGTGATTATTAAGAATACTTAATTTTACTAAGGCACATCTACAACTACAGAATACCCTGCAAGCCACCTCAAGGGTGTTTGGCAGGGGGTGAGTAGTCACCAACATGCATTACACTATACCCTAAAGTTAATGTATCCATGACTAATGATGCATTAGCATAAATCGCCAATACTTGTCACGAGGCGAAGCCTCACAAGCATGCACTACACTATAGATATGCTACCAATGTTAGAGGGACCGTTAGTATTTATGTATAGTGCAACTACATAAACTGACAGAGATTCAAGAGTTATAGCACAAACATACACGGCGCGCTGTAAGTATTAGGTAGCAGATAAGGATACAAGTATTAGGGATAACTACTACTACTACTAAGAGCTACATAACCTATCGACAAACCTTGTTAAAAGACTTATTGGCAACTATTACGGTCTCTTGTTGTTCGCGGGAAAAATGACATTTTAAATCTATCCGTTCTGCAGTTTAATTCTCTAATTTTATTCTCATTATCTGATCTACCGTAGTATGTCGGATTTCGTAAAATATTATTAACGAATTTTAATTGTCGGTATTAAAGCGATTACCATCCCAGTTGGTGCAAAAGGTCAGTAACACTAACGAGATTATCATGACGGCCTTTAATGTATCTTGACGATATTCTCTGAACGCGTTCTATCCCGGTTTTTAAGCCTGCCTCATTTGGATCCCAAATACTGGCAGCGCATTCCAATTGGGGTCTAACCAGGGTTCAGAAGTAGCTGATTTCCCTAGCTTTATCGTTGCCCATGGCAATACGTTCAACAATGTTTACCCATGCCACTGTCCACTTCTTTTGCCCAAAAAACTTAATCCTATCAAGACTTCGTCAAGGTGGCATATTGACATCAGTTGCGAAATCTGGACATTCGAACACTCATAATGGTATTTATGAATGAATATTATGGAAATATGCGATGGGGATTTAGGGCAAGGAATGAATTGGTAAACGGTCACTCATGAGTACGAACGGATAAAATGGTAACAATGTCCGGGTACTTTTATCGGCCACCAATATTATTATTGGGTCAACTCCATTTTAAGTTTAATATTTCAGTAAAATGACACACCGTGTCTCTATTTTCCGAGATTGCCGCCGCCAATGAACGGACAGAGAGTATGAAACATTGGCTTCATAAGTAATTTAGATAAGACTCAAAAGAGCAATAGACTCCCTTTGTCGTGTTTTGGCTAGTTAAGAAATAAATTATAAATATAACAGGAACCTTTAAAATAAGCGTTAATTACATGCGTGGATAAAATTAGATTAATTTCTGATAGAAGCATAACAATGGGTCACAGCCTTTTTATGGAAAGAAAATGAGCATCGCAGCAAGTTTGAGAAAACTAGGGAAAAAGCCGCCCAGTTTTGAAGATATCAGACCACCCTAAATTGCACAGGAAGATGAAGACATATGAGTACACTTCTGCCACTATGTGGATGATCAAAATAACGCAAATACCAATAAAGCAAGAGAATGAGACACCAAATCTTGTGCTTGCATATTTTGCAACTATAGCAATATTGGTAGCCATCATGATCTCTTTATCGAAGCGCCGTGAAATTACTGCATGCGAATATAATAATTATATCGCATGTCTTCGTCGAGTTCGTCAGTTCTTACCCGCGTGCGAATGATTGGAAAGTATCGAGTGGTTGTATTGCAGGCGACACTTGCGCGATATCATATGATATTTTGCTATTTCCGCGTGCGATAATAATCACAGAATTTTGAAAATCGACCCCTATAAGTTGGAGATATAATTTCTGACGTGGGTACATTAATGGCTTCCTTATTTTTTACCTATTGTTTCGTGTGTACGCTGTGAAGTGTGGTGCTAGAATCTTATACAAAACGCCGCTGCAAAATTTATGGCTACTTTTTTCCGGTTAGGTACCCATATCGTACACTCATAGAAGCCTCAAGCCACCCCTGCTATGGGTTGCGCCCGCAGCTGACGGTAATTTTCAGCGTTTATGCTGTGTCCAAACTCGTTAATTATTCGGGAGCATGTCAAGCACCTAAACATTTAGGCACCTGGCCGAAAGGCAGCTTGAATTCGGACACCCTCATAGAGTTAATAAAGTTGAACTATATACTCTAAGCCCACACTCGGCCGAGGTGCTTCCATGTTAGGAGCTCAAAACCAACAAAAAACACGTGAAATACGAGCAGATAGAACAAATGAAATTCCTCTTGCGACGAAGCGGCAAAGTTATGGATTGTGGATTATTTTGAAGCATTTCCTTATTAATTTCATAGTTGTTTAGCTTAGTAATACTTTGATGGTAATTGTATTGAGAATAAGTATTTTGCGGATAAAATGATTAGAATTCCATTGCATTCCAGACTGAGTATAATTAATAAATATTTACAAAAATTAGTCAAAGTAAGAGATAGCCTAAATAGCCCATCTTTTTTAATGAATGTGCACCAAAATATTTTTTTAAAATACCAGTGAATGCGAAGACACTGAGTGATATATCACTTATTGATTAATTGCACGAATGGCTCAGGAGTAAATTTCTTGAAAAATAAATTACCTGATGCTATCAGTGTCATTTTGGTAATTATTCATGAAATAATAATGTCAATATTGATCATTTGTCTATTTTGGTTGTATGTATCATTAACAGATCGAGTTTTATCACTCCGGATTCCCGTCTTTTTGTAGTAGCTCACCGGCCAATTTTGTAGCAGTTAAAGGTAATATTGGTAAATTTATTGAAAGTTAATTTTTCTTATTTTAAATTATTATCGCTCTTTCCTCCGACATTTAAGCGCGTGCATTCAATGGTTTGCTTCTTTAATCGCGAAACAAGGAGGTCCAGCATTTTTTTCATGCCGACTTATACTCTAGTCAAGGATTTTAGTCTGAAAATATTTCGGCCTGAAAATAAGACCAACTTATACTCGAAGATATACAATAACTGGCAAGTTTGGACACTGCTTCAGGGTCGAGAAGTAACGCATTCCTCCGTTTAACTGCGATTTTATCCGTAACTGCATACATTCATGCAATCATGCCTATCACGCCGTTCCTTTTCGGGGTAAGTACAGAGAAAAGAGCTTAACATTCGCCGTTAGATCTAGAAAACATGCTTCGTTTTCATAAATACCTCTTTACTCCTCTATCCTTGCAAACCTCCTTCGCTTCTGCCACATTCATGCATTGCTTCATACAAGCTCTCTAATTCTTAAGACTTCCAATATTCCTCCACTTAGGAGTCTACTCCACCATATTTGACCATGCGTCAACTATAATAGGCGAGACGTGGTGGAACAGCATCTTTTATCGATAAAACCACCATTTGTACAACACACTTGTTTTATTTACTACAATGCGTTTCAACGGATAGGCGTCATCTTCAGGTACATACCCAAAGTTTGTACCTGAAGATGATGCCTAGGCGTTGAAATGCGTAGTAGTAAATAAAACAAGTGGGCAGTACAAATGGTGGTTTTTATCGATACATGACTCTCTCGGTCTTCCTCTCACCGTTCACTTCCCCATCATCAACCTGTTTTGTTATTCCATTCTCACGGCATAGCTAAACCAACGAAGCATACTCCTTTTATATAGTTCCATTGCTGAAGCATCCATTCCCCATTCCTCCATCACCCAATCATTCCAAACCCTGTCCCTCCTAATTTTACCGCGAATAATTCTCAGATACTTCACGCCCTTTGCATTTAGCCTACACTTCTGACTATCAGGACTTACCCAAGTTTCACTGCCATGGAATAAAGCGGGGAGGAGTACACTTTTGTACGATTTTTACTTCCTTAGGTAAACATTCATTCCATTATATGCTCCACATTCCACCTTACGAATTTCCTTGCAGCAGTCGCACACCTCTTAATCTCATCATCTAACATTCCATCTTTCGTAAACATTGAGCCTAGGAAAACTAAATTATCCATTTGTTAAATTACTTCACCAATCACCCTCATTATATAATTATTCTCTCCATTTTCCTCGTCTTGAACAACTACTTTGGCCTGCCTCACATTCACCCACAATTCCATTCCCTCTGTTACTTCACAGAAGTTATCCTGTAGCTTTTGTATTCCCAGTGAGCTCTCTTAGAGAAGCAAAGCATCATTCGCGTTCAGTAGAACTCGCACATTTACATCTCCATCCGTTACACCAACACAATCACTACGTGCAACTCTCGCGCATTTATTTGAAGCAAACATTGAACAACCACGGTAATCACATCACACGGTATCCTTGTTTCACGCCCTGTTTGATTTCAAACCAGTCACTCCACACCCCGTTCACTCTCACACTTGCCTTACTAGTATCAAAAATTGCCCTCTTAATATATCCAATAACTGCTCATTCACCCCACAGTCATTGAAAACCTTCCCAAATCCGTAACTAACGACTAAATTAGTCATTCTGCAACCGGTCTTTTACGTCAATATCAAACTCGTGCGTATTTCTTGCCACTCATCTACGTCTAAAATCATGTCACACGTTCATTATTCATCGACGGAGTTGACCGCCACCAAAGGTGAGAAAGAATGTGGAGGAATGTTTCAAATGGTCCTTTGCCGTTGACCATGTCCTCACAGATGTGCCGCCGCTGTTGCTCGCCTGGTGCTGCGAGTGTTTTCGGTAGGTTGGCGGCTCGTCGCGGCGGCACGGCGCCCCATCTGTCACCCCCCCCCCCCCCCCTCCATGAAGCCATCTTATTTTGCGCACTCCCGTATGAGAGCGGCCACCAGACGCGTCTCGGAGACGCAGCGGAGCGGGAGGCGAGAGCGACTAACGCACTTGTCATCTCGAACTCGCATACACATACATAAAAAAAAATGCGCGCATTTTAATTTTTTCGCGACGCCAGCGGCGGCGTGGCGGTTGCGAAACCGATTCGCGAGACGGGACGTCGGCGAGGGAGCCGCGGAGTCTCGTCCCTGAATGAAGTGCGTAATACAGGCGCTTGCACGAACGATGGGTCATCTTCATAGCATTGGACGGCAATTACGGTTCTCCATCGTACGATAAACCTGTTGCGAGGGTCCTGGTTCGTATCCAGGCAGTGGTGGAGAGTTTTCAGCGGAATCCCGATCTCTGCTTCGGTGCCTGACGGCGAACACTTCAAGTACTGCACTCCGTCCGTATGATGTGAAGTTAAACAGTTGTTTCCTTGTCGTTTTTATTGAAATGTAGGTAAGTAACTGGACAGCTATAGCTCTGATCCACTTCCAGTTTCATTAAAGCTTCTTTGAAGCTTAAAGGAAAAACTTCATTAATAGATGATTATGAAGAATAATTTCAATTCTGCATTAGTGTTGTGACAATAGGATAACATCTAACACCTATAAAAATATCAGGTTTTAAATCAGGCGAGAGCAATCTATAGAGCCATTACGTTTCTGCCAACGATTGATACCTCAGTCCACGATAGTATGCGAAGCAGCGTCAGACATCTCATGACTTAACGACGAAGACTAAGTATTGTTGTTCTTCGTATGAGCCGGAACCTACGGACCAAACGTTCCTAGTCCTATCAACGGATTCAGTCTGGCTGCATCAGAGATATTAAATGACGGTATATACATCATTTTTCGTGTGATTTCTAACAGATAATAGTTGAAGTATATTCATGCTTTAATTGGAACGTAACGTGCAATCGTTTTTATGAATTTTACGCATGAATTTTATTGCTGCTCAGTTTGGAAGCCTTTCAATGTTTGATTTGGGGAGATAAACATAAAGTGTGTCTCTAAAATAGCGCACATCATCGAACAAAAATATTACTTATCATTGTTTGAATAATGAATAGCTTACTTTTGGAGACCCAGAAGTATCAGATGCTTGGGAAATTATTGGCTCACACATAAGATATAAGTCATTTTCCTTATTATAATAACTACTCTGAATTTTTTTTAAGTAGACACAAGCACAGAACAACTTTAAGATAATAATGTCCTCTTTAATGCACATTCAAAAATAAGATGCCATGTGTTTGAAATATTAGCCTAACATAACTTTCATTCAAATAAATTCAGACATATTCTTTAGACGAAGAAGCATCCAGGAGATGTGGATATGATCAATGGAACAGTTTGAAGATAATGCTAGACTATCATTAAAAATTGAGATACCTATTGATTTAAATATCAACCCGATATTATCATGAAAATTAAAATTATTTTTTGTAATTCCACTGGAATTTTTATTGGGCACAATCTATTTCTAACTGTACTTCAACTTGTACAGTAACGGAGTAGCACCTGAGGAAGACGATATAGGCGAAACCGGTTGCAATGGCAGAGTAAAAATATTATAGAGTTACAGAGTTTATTTCATTTTCACAATGCCGTCTAATTTTGTTTGATTGTTTGTGTGTATTATTTTTCATACATAAGATTTTCAGATTATTTTGGAGACTTTAGGTGACGTGTATATTTTTTGTACGATTAATTAATTTTTGTTTGTTTCTTCTTCTGTTGGCTACGCATGTTTCTGTAAATTGAAGGTAGTCTTTACACACGAACTACCTTAAAATACTATATAAAGGTTCAAGTTTTTGTCTTGAACCGAATTTATTAATTTGTTTGTTGGAAGGAATATGCACTTTATTCCACGGAGTAACGTTGGAAAATGTTAAGTTAGTGAAATATTATATCCAACTGATATAAATTAGAGTAGATTTTCTGTGGGAAGACACATCCAGGATGCGGAGAGGAATGTGTGGAGGGTTGAAAAATAAAACTCCACGACGCAGCCTCCAGCTCCATCCCCCGCGCCAGCAGAGATCACACAAACATACGCCACCACCCCCTCTTCGTCTCTCCTCCCTTCTCCCTTTCGCAGGACTCTTGCTCTTTCCTCTGGTGACCCTGTCCTACTCTCGGAGAGGGAAGGAGGGGTGACGGTGGTGGTGATGTCTCAAGTCGAGTTGTGTGGATAGATATAAATACATATATATATCTATATGTCTTTGTATATATATATGAATGCACTTGTCCCCATCTTCGTCGCGTCGGTCCATATTTACGCTTCACCTTATCCTTGAGCCCATTTCACTCGAGACCCATTTTTCAGTCCACCCCCCCTTGGACTGGCGATTTTCCGTACGCCCATGAATTACGAATTCTTTAGATAGAGCGAGGGCAAGGGTGGGGATAAGAGAGCCGAGAGCTCCTCTCGTTTATTTTCGTGTCTCTCTTTTTTCCATCACTTTATTCTATTCAGTTTTTTTTATTTTGGCGAGTGATGATATCTCGTTAACGGAGGCTCGTTCGCGAAATCACCCGCTCTCCGGACGAACTGGCAGCGTGACTCTCATTGACAGTTTGAGGGCGTTTGACGCCCGAGAGAGAGAGAGAGAAATAGAGGAAAATTTTCGAATTCATTACTTGCGTTACCACATCGGCGACGATATGGTTCTCCTGGCTTCGATGATCCGCTAAGTCACTAAATGATGCCCTGAGGGTCATCGGGTTAATGTCGCTGCTCAATCGTTTGGCATTGACATCGCTCGATTTGCGACATTTGGAGCCACGACGGGGCAATGCATCAGGAGAATGTACACACACAAGCTTTCGAGGATAAAAGTTCCCGCCATTTCGAGACTGCAATCATAATCACCACTAACTCATCCATTATCAGCAATCATCAATCCGAAGATTGGCTAGCTTCAGTTCTCCATTCCATTTTCATTTTAGCTAGACGCTTAAAACATTCATAATGTGTAACTTTGACACCTTTGATACTATATTTCATGATGCAAGCTTCATAATGCCTGCTGATGAAGCTTTCACGGGTTTACAAACGGGTCAGGAAAGTGGTTGCAACCAACCTTTCTGCCATCGCCATCACGACTGATTTCATCAGCCCTGAAGAGGATGGCAGAGTTAGCCGTCGAAACGTTGGCAGCAACTGCCTTCCTGAGCTGGTTGGAAGCCCCAGAAAAATAAAACAGCATCGTTCGCCTGGAAAACACCAAATCCTTCTTCCAATAATTACAAATTTTGACATCCCAGACATCTAATTTCATGAATTACACTTTGGTCTTCCTTGGTGATTCTTCCAATTCGACTCTCCTTCCATTGTAGTCATCAGAAAGCTGCTATGTCTCAAAGTCATAATATTTCCAATAAATTGGTCTTAAAAGTTTTCATCAAGCAAACTCTATCCCTATTTTTTTCTTTTGACTTGTTTATCCGTGATTCCCTTCGCCCAATTGACCTTCATCATTCATTGATAGCATATAATTTTTTTGGTCCTTAATTACGAATTTTATTCACATAGCATATACTATTATTATTGATTGGGAGTGATAAAAGGGGGATAGCTGGAAAATTGGTGGAGATAGAAGAGAAGAAAGCACATTTGAATGGTGTAAATAAGGCAAACAATTCGAAGACTTTAATTAAAAGGGATTTAGCGAAGTGAAATAGATAATTTTTGTAAGAAAAATGAGATCAAACTTCCCAGGGCCGGGGAGTAATGTCACATCAGCCAGTACTATCAATGGACCTGCCATTAGTTTGGTAGAATACCTGTGAAGACAGGTCAAGGTAGCTTTTGGTGGATCAATGCTACTCGCATATTACCCTCTCTGGGGCCGCATGACATCCCCCTTCAGTACATCCCACTATCATGGGAAGGTAGACTATATTAATCCCGCGCACATTCAAAGATAACGGAGATGACTGAATAAGAATTCATAAAATATTATTTCTCTATTCAAAGATTATTCACTCCTGATTTCAATCAGTGCAACATTAAATGCATCAGTCATTAAAATGCAATTGGAGCAAGTGTTTAAAACGGTAGGGCAACTGTTGCCAAATGCAGTACTTTCCTTGAAGTGTATACATATCATTAAAAATTCGTTTAACCACAATAATTGTAGCTAAAGCTTTACTAAATATCTTCTCTATAGTTCAAAAATAATTTGCTATGGAAAGCTATCCGATATTTCGATGTTTATGCTTGGGGAAGGTACTGTTTACTCCAGTTCAAAGTGGTATGAAATCATTGATTTGGGATGAAATGATTTCGCTGTTCTAAGAATATATTGGAGTTGGAATGTAAATCACGAAAAAATGAAAAGACAAATTGCAATCATAAGAAAGATAAAATGAATTCCATGGGGAATATTCTGATTATTTTCTGATTTCAATGTAATTAAAAACGAGTGCTAATGTCATTGAGATACATTCTTTCTTAAGAAAATCGCACGCGTACATTCAGAGAAAAGTTGCGATTGATTGTATCCCCCGTAATGATATATTAAGTTTGGGTTACTTTTTTGCCCGTCAAACAGCTTCCAGTACGTAGAGTTTTAATACAATCTCATAGGGATGATTGCATCTACGGATGTTAAGTGAAGAACATGAATTTCGTTGATGGGTGTATGGTTTTTTTTATTTCATCCCTACTATCGTTAAGCAAATATTTTTTTAGCTCACAGGAAAGAAACATTATTCAAATAGAGGGGGAGTAAATAGAGACTGTCCTATTCGGTGTAAAAAGACCTGAAACATCATTTGGAAAATAACTCATTCTCAATGCCGCCTCTATTTCAAAGCCGTGAGTTTTCATTGATTTCACCAGATGTGGGCATAAGGGAAAATATGTCATGGTATTGACGCAAAATAAATAAAAAACAATTTGTCTGAAAAAAAAAACTGAGTACAAAATTTTAGTTTTACTCCACATTTGTCAGTCGTAACGAGGAAGGTTAATTCATCAGGCGGTAAAACATTTGGAAAGAAATATAATACCAAATCTACACAATCCATGAATATCATGACTATGAAAATATAAATAACGCCCAGAGATCAAAAGTACTTTTAAATATAAATACATTGATCAACTTCAAAATCCCATTCAAAATATATTTCACTATAGACCTATTTGTATACGTCTCACAATTATCTCCCATTAGACAAAAATAACAATAGTTGCGTAAATATGAAACAAACTTGAGGGAACCGTTTGATACACTAAATTACGTACGTACACCGATGTTTCTCACACACGAATATCAGTGAGCCAACAATGCAATCTAAATATTATTGCTGATGCCTCTAAAAAATTTGCTACAACCTTCGTTGATTCCCCAAATTTTGGAGCAAACACGGGGATTCAATGTTATATTAAATATACTCATTGTGAAACTCATGACTTGTACACACAAGCTCTTAGTATGCACCATGGAGTAATTTAGCTCTTATTTCCATTCTAAAATTTTTAACCGTTTGAATCCACGAGGAGATCATCTTTTAGCTGGTAAATCAGGCCACCGTTCCAATTTTGATTGGCCCAGAATAAATTATTACAAACACAATCGTAGCCATCCACTAGAATCCATCCGGCCAGAAGAAATTAAAGTCTTAAGCGTATGTCGTTATCTCATGAACACGACGAAAGATAGAGCTTTAAGAGTAGATGTTTTCCAGCTGCTGACCGAGGCAAAACTTTTACTCTTCGCGTCACGCGCTCCTTTCTCACTTTCTCCGATCCGACGAAAAAAAAAAACTTCTTTACGCCGATTATTCCCTGCCCGTCGTCATCTCGTTATGTAACTCTACGCGACCCCTCCCTCATCCACTCCCATCCATTCCGTTAATTCGTCCCTCCCAACCAATTCTCTTCCCCCTCTCCTCCATACGGACTTGGGACTCCGAACCATCCCTTCTCGCGGCTGAGAGTGTTAAAAAAAAACTCGCATCTTCATCCCGCCCGCTCCCACCCACACATCTACCCCTGACCCACTGATCCCAATCTGTGACCTCTTTCTCTATCCTCCACCCTCTCCGCCACAACAGACTCCCTTCCCATCTTTTCTCGAAGACTCCCTCCTAATGTTCCACAACCTTCATTTGTTTCCTCTTTCGCTTCCATTTTTTGCGCGGAGACGATGGCTTCTTATCTCAGAGCCGCCGACGATGCGCCACCACGCTTCACAGACGGTAATATATCCCCTTTCGCTCGGAGTATGGCAGACCCTTGGTCGGATTTTAGTGTCGCCCAATGGATCTCCCGACCGATCCGTAAGGGCGGTCCTGTATCGGTCATTCAAGCGGCGTGAGCCCGGGTCCCAAACGCTAATTCGCTTCCGTGTTTGCCTCACTCAGGCATTGAACTGTGGCTAATAAATGCCACGCTGGAAATCGATGAGTCATTCCCTCTTTCTCCACATTTCTCCATTAATTCTTGGGCACAGAACAGTAAAGTGAAGGAAGCAGCGTGCAAATAAATCAAACCCTTTGCATCCCCAATAAAAATTTCTCTACGATATTGGAAAAACTGCTCGTATGGGCGACGAATGGCAACGTACAAGAGAACGAATGGGGTACGAAATGAGCGAGTCACTGGAAAATGGGGAATTGACGAATCTACCACCAACGCAAGTATGAAAGAAATATAATTTTCTGTATTGCTCGTAAAGAGAAAAGAGAGAAGATTCACCAAATATATAAGTGAAAGAAGATATTGTGAAAAGGTGTATAGCAAGAAAACCTTGAAAGAATGGAGTGGGAGAGGATATAAGAGGTACCAATATTGGGAGTTTTAAGGGTTAGAGGGCAAACATGAGGCAATGTATCAATATGATATCAGCGACAGAGGTACACAATATTTACTTGGCGACGTACCATGAAGTTTTACAAAACGGAGCCTGAAACTATTGAATAATATACAATAATATTTTAAATGGTAAAAGTAGTAAAAATAAGTTGTTAGAAGAGCGCCGACGGCTGAGATCACACTAACCAGAAGCACCAGAAAGGATAGCTGGCTACCTAACAATGTATCATCAGTGTCCTATTGAATAAAGTCAATGCATGGGAATTGAGACAGCAACCTTATGCGAGACCAGAGGTCTTGTTGTCCAGCGGTCCATCAGTGCCATCAATAAGTCAAAAAATGTTTTGTCCTCCTTTTCGGACGAAGGCCGTTCAAATTCGTTCCCGTTTGACTTATAGTCCAATGAAAACTTATTTGTTCAGAGAATGGGAAAAATGACGCGGACTCCCGATCGGAAAGCATTCACTGGTTCTCTTGTCATTGCATATACCTAAAGCGAGTAAACGCAATGTATGGGATTTCGAAGACGACTTCAGCTCCACTAGAAATTTACACGACGCAATAATAAAATAAGTTTCGTGTAGCCTCCTCGGAGAGGGAGAAACGCTTTTCGGGGTAAAGCAATTGACTCACAGACAGGCATGTTTCTTCTTCGAGACTTTCTCAACTTGGAAATCCTCTTGCATAAATCCTGAAATAAATTGGCTAAATAAAAATTTTCTCTTTTATATCTTTTAAAATAAGATTTAATTAATTAATAATTACGAAATGCCCGTCATTTCAGATTTCTCTGGAAACATCAAATTTCACCACTCATTCAGCCATGTAATATTTCTTCAGTGCGCAACGGGAATCAATTGCTTGGATCATCGACTTCCGTAACTGAAAATGGGCCAGTTTGAATTTTAAGGGGGTACTTTCAACTGTTTCAAACGCTCTCTCTTTATGCCTTTCCTCTTTTCTTTGAAGAAAATTCTGAAAATTCACATAGATAAGATCAAAGTGTAAGGGGAAAGGAAAATATCTGTTCATTCCTATATCAGAAAACTGAAAGTTTTTCTACACATGGGGATTTTTGTCATGCATAATTCTCACAAACATAGCATAAAATTCCCTTTACTCGTTATTAACGTTGCGCAGATCTTGAAGAGATAAAATAATAACGACTACAAAAGCAAAGAAGCTACGGCGAGTATTAAGTTTCGGTGGCCTTATTTGGCCAGTATTTTGGTGTATCTATCTCTTCTCGGCGTTCATTTATGAAGTTCCTCTCAGCCGTATAAGAGGAGCGACATTCTGATTGAACTGCTCACTCTAATAGCCACAAATGGAATTCCCTGGCAACCATTTCTAGTCCCATCCCACGAATCGTGCCTTGATTGCTAATGCCCGCTTCTCTCCTTTAATGTTTGCGTTCTGCTTGCTGATCGTGAGTAGCATCGGCATTCGCAGTGATGAGCATAAAAATAGCCGGCTATTCTTTCACTAGAAATAATGATGAGAAGGGGGATCAAAACATTTGAATGAAAGGCAATAACAACCTTTTACTCAAAGCAGTGGCGATCACTATTATCATAGTGCAGTATCATGGCCATAATTGAGTGTATATATTCTCTATAGGTTTATATTATGTGAGAATTTATATGGTAAATGCAATGGTCAATTAAACATTCTCTACAATGCTGCAGCCTGTTTGAAGAAGAATTTTGCAGGCTGAAAAAAACAAGCAATAGTGACCTGCAGGGTAATTTCACATATATCATTCTCAAAGCCCTAATTTACAAGAGTGATGAAACTTGCAGTTTTATCACATGGAAGCAGAGTGTTACATTATTTTCACTATTTTTAAGAGGTGAAACGAAAAAATTCCTAGAGTAAGATTAAAAATTCTTCTAAGAGAATAAAAAATATGCCGTAGACATGAGTTCTTCTGTTCATAATTTTCAGACAAACTTTTTCGTTCCAGTGCCAATATGAAATATTAATTTAAGTTTTATATATTTCTGGCCATAAATTGACATCAATCTTGAAAGAACATATACTTAAGCGGAATTTTCTTGGCGGGTTCCTTCCAAAAGCACGATTTGTTTTACTTTCGGTTAATTAACATTACTGGGACTTTACTACCATTATTGAACGTGATAGAGGTTATGCACTAAAGGTGGTGTAGTTGCAGGGTGAATAAAGAAGTTAACTCTCATAAAAGCATAAATTCATGTATGGGAAATCAGTAATTTTTATGAAAACAATGTTTTTCAACAGTATGTCATGTAACGTAGGAACGATTATTAGATTAATCTATTTTTAATGAGCGTAGATTATGGCTACTCTAAGTGTTACAGTACGAGCAAAACTCAGACATGACCAACAAAAAAATTGCATACAGCTGAATCAGACATATCTTATCAACGTGTGACCAGTCCACGCACCCATTCACACACGGTGAACGCGAGTGACTGACACACCATCAATTAAATGCCCCCCTCTCCTTCACCCGACGGTTTAGTGAATGGGAAAGTGAGCCGCTTCATTTGTAGGTCAAAATCATGCCCAAAATTCTTTTTATCTGCTCTGAGGAGGAGAGGGGAAAAACGACGTGCAAGCGGCCGCATATTCGCGATCTCCAGATTCGGTGAACCTCTGGTCAAACCCATTCGCAACCAAGATCTCCATCATCCGATGTCCATGCATCGGAATACAGGGGCGCAGGCTCCTATTCATGCATTTCGGTCACCTGGATGACGGAAATGCATGCATTTGAGTAGAAATTCTTTTGCTTTTATTGTCGATTGGGATAAATATTTCATTTAAAATACTAGAGACTGTAAAGATTGCTAAATATTATTGCTTAATTGCACAAATGGCTGAACACTTAACTAATTCACCCAGGAGTAAATTGCTTTTAAGCATATAATCTGATGTTATAAGTGTCAACTTGGTACCTTCTTGTAAATACAAAACATGTCACTTGATGATTTGTCTACTGTGGTTGTACCATTAAAAGACAAACAAATACTGTCAGGAGTTTTATCACTCTTGTTTCCTGTTTTTTGGTAATCGGATAACACTTTTAACACGTTTTCTTCTTCAAGCGTAATTTGCAGAGCTTCATCGTGTGTAACTTCCTTCGTACTTTAACCTCTAATTAATTGCACAGTCATTGATTCCGTCTTTATAGTTGATTTTCCTTCAAAATATATTACGATTTGTCTTTGAACCAGCAGCTTAATCATGTGATAGCCTCTTAAGTCAGAATGGGTCACCGTGAGGTGGGATTTTGGGGATCAATTCCCGATTAGGCCTTGCCCATGATACCAGGGATTACCGAGAATTGTTGTGTTGAAGCTACTGTTAATAATAATAACGATCCATTGGTTCACCACATTTGGGCGGTTGAAATCCTTGAACTTAAAAAAAAATTCTTTTCAAGGTAAACATTATTCCGATACATCAAAACTATCAAGCTTATTAACTTTAAAATGTGTCCATCAGTAGGCATTTTTATCTTGGATTTTCGCATAACAGGGCTGTTCATTGCACAAATATATGTTCACATTGATGGAAAAAACTTTTATTAGCGAGATATTACAGGAGACAAAACATAACTGAGGCAATTTTTTACCATTTTGACATAGTCCGGGCAGGGGAAAGAATTTTGGGACTGAGAAAAATTGCGGAATTAGGACCAACTTACAAAGAAAGGCGCCAAGAGATCGGAAATTTGTCATCCCATTTGATGGATAGAGTATACATTATTCCGATGGAGAAGGGCTCTCCGTACGGGTCCCGCGTATCATTGGGATTTTCAATAAAATCTTTGCACCTGCCGATATTCAAACGCGGACATCCAGGATGAAAAATCAGCAACCAAGCCAACGCACCAACCCGATCGACAATATTATTTCTCGGTTCGAATCACAAATTATATTGACTGTCTTTGGCAATGCACACTCCCGGGAATAACAGACAATTTCGTGCTGTTAAATTTCGATCGACCTCATCCCATGAAATTTTTCACCACGCCATTATTGTCGGGACAAGCGGCACGGCACCGGTTATGGGTCATCCAATGGACCCAGCAGCGCGAAAAGCCCGCGGAGCAGCTATGGACCACCGGCGCGGCGACTCATCGTCCACAACCCCCTCCCCGCCCTCTCCCCGCTCCCCCAATTCCCCCCCACAACTCACAACCCGTCCACAGAGTCGAGAGAGCGATTACGCCATTTCCCGGAGAGCGATCATCGCATCGCCTGGTCGGGTCGACGCGGGGTTTGGGTTGAGAACGAGGGGGAAAGTGGAAGGAAGTTGCGAAGGGAGGGAGGGAGATGAAGGGGAAGGGAGAAATGGAAATATGGGCCGAGACCATGTCAAGGACAATCTTAGGAGGAACACCCAGACCCCCCCCCCTTCCTCTCCCTCCCACTGGCGTCGCATTGTTGCCCAGGTGCCTCCTCCTTCGAGCAGTGCTCGAGAGAGTTGACAACTCGGGAGGGAAAGAAATGACGGGATACGAAACGGCACGGACTGCCAATCATTTAAAAGAGGCTTTACAAGCATCCTGGCCCAATGCTGGCAAATTAAGGTTGCTGGAGCGGTTTTTGTCTGCGCACACATTTGCGTGAAACTTTCCATGGGTACGTGATCATTATTAGAGACTACTTTAAAAGACTGCTGAAACAGGCTAATGTGTGGGCGAAATAGTAAAAAAGTAATGAATAAAGTAAATAATAAAATAGAAATTAATGTGGTTTTCAATTTTTAATTAAAACAATGTATGTGACAATGGTAAACAATGTATAATATCTAAATGATGAAAAAATGTCTGTCATACTGCATGTTACAGCAAATACGTATATATCATATCGCACGTAATATTGTATAATGTATATTAGTAATAAATTTTATATGCGTATTTATAGTAGTTAGATACGTGTATTTTGAAAAATGGATACGCCCACGCCATGTGTCAGTTAGTGGAGAACGTATATGGGAGCTCGCTTGCCATCTATTGGCGCACATCTGAATCACAACCCCTAGCAACTGAATCATATGTACGTACGCGTAGCCTTTTATATAGTAGATGCCTGTAGATAAAAATGCAAAAAATATTGCATTTTATCGATTTGGTTAATTGGCAATTCAATAATATTTCAACTTGTATTCCTATGGTACGTGAGACATTTCTGGTAATAATTTGGTTACATATGAACAGATTTTCATCTAAACGCGAAATAATAAATTTGATATTATTGTAATTGTTGCATTATAATAATATCACAAAAATCATAAAAAATAACAAGGTGTAAAGCCGAGTCAAAGATTTGAAAAAACGCATTAAAAATAAATTTCGTCGAAATTTCGAATGCAGCGCCGAAAACTTAAATCATGACATGCTTTAAGTACGGAAAAAATATAATTCTTGTATAATTTCCTTAACTGCATGTCTGGTAAGTTTCACCGCACAAACATATATATGTAGGTACTTGAATGAAAGGTGTGAATGAAAGGTGGTCCAAGAATGCTTTTAGCTAAACTTGAAAAATTATGAACATTTGCTCTTACTGACCCACGATTACCCCTCCAGCCACCTAAAAAAAGACAGCCATAAAGTCGTGGCAGAGCAAAAATGAGTGACTGGTCGCTCATCAATACCTGACTGGTCACAATTGGATAGTTAATTAGATCTTCAACTCACCCCTTACAAATAAGCAGTGTAACAATAAAAAACTCTTCTGAGGAATAGAAAATTGTACACATTGTCTACACCTACTCCATCTTTATTAATGAAACTACAATGCTGTCATTATTATATTTTTAATCAGTAATGTCAGCCATAGAAATATGCTATCGGACATTAGAATTCTATGATGAGCGCTTCGGGATAAGTGTCTATGACAGAAAGGAAAATCAAGAAAGTACTTCTAAAACAGCTCGTAGAAACCATAGAATATTTGAAAATAAAATCAGGACTTGAAAGAACAAGAAGATATGATTACATCTTAAGTATTATATAATATATCGTTTACGGTAGGTAGGGATGGACTAAAAATATCTCAATGCTGCGCTTCTTAATATCAGATGCCTCGTTTGTTTTCAGTTGTCAGCTCATTATACGCCTTAATCTTTCATTCCATCAAAATATATCCTTTTATCCTTCATTCCTTTTCCTCCTACACTGCCTAGCGAACATCTTTTTATTCTTTCAGGTTCATCAACATTCCATTGCCTCTTAATATGCGCTGCCTTCTACGTATCCCTTTCTGCAACCTTCGAATTCCCCTCAGCGACTTCCTTTCTTATGCTAGCATGCCTAACACTTCCTTGTTTTTATTTCCGTCCATTGTATTTTCTTCGTACTTCTTCAAACCCACATCTCAATTCCCAACCCATCCTTTATTATCCAAGAACAAATGTCGAAGCCATACAACTTTATGCTTCACATTAAATCCTCACCAAACTTATTCTCACATGACCTCTTTTCCACTGGCAAACACCTCTTTTGCCGAAGGAGTTCTTACATAACATCTTTCGAGTTTTGCCCTTTTCCTAAAGCTACTGATCGTGAAAGTAAACTGTTCCACATGCTCTAAGTTTCGCTCATGGGTTTCATACTTTATATCTTAGCCCTGAATTTTTAAAAATATCCTAGTTTCAAATTTTCTCCATTTACTCAATTTAGTGAGCCAAAATTGATTTTTCAAAGATCAATCAAATATATCCCGTGGCTGCCTCCATAGCCAACGCCAAGATTTTCCTAAACTAAACAACGTAATCAGCTCCTATCCGAATTACGTTCCCACATCAATCTTCTTCATGGCATGGTCTTTTCTGAATTCAAAGGTTAAAGGAACCGACAATAACTGATTCTGTCTAAAGAATTTAAAGCTAACCAAACCTAGGCGGCTGTCGCCTAAAGGTGAGTTTACGGTCGACGCGTCCTGACGTGATGGAAACGGAAGGTGGCATGCGCGAACTTTGGTGATTACGATGTAGTGGAACCTTTTTTTAACAATGGCCGGACGTTGACGGCGCCGTCGACAGACTATGAGCAAACCTCGTCAGGGCGGGATTACGTTCGACGTTTCTTGATGTGACGGAGACGGACCTTGGCGTTCGCGGAGCACGGTGATTGTATCATAATGGAACATATTACGATGGCCCTACGTTGGTGTTGTCGTCAACGGACAATGAGTTAACCTTTCCTATGTCTTTATTTTCCTTAACGCTGCGTCAACGTCAGCCGATCAGAGGAGAGCTTTTTCCCCCAAGAGTTACTAAAATTCATTTCCGGATTCTCCATCTTGCTTTTTAACTTAATGATGATACATAATTAACCTCATTGAAGCAATATTTTTCCATTTTATGCGGATTATACATATTTTGAATATAAGATCTAATAATCACCGATGTGTATTTATGTGTCAGTAACTTTCACACAAGAAATACACGTGAATCTGAATCTTCATTTGGCTGCAGACCTTTTTTTATTTGCAAAATTAAATTAGAAATAGTGGTTTTCTGTTATTGAGAAAAGTACCAACAGGAATAAAATAAATTTGAGATTCTTATTTCTTCAATCCAATTTTAAATTCCGGTCGAAATTCCGAAATGTTTGCTGAAACGTAACAATTTTTGCATTATATTAGCGTATTTGAGTCATCATCCCCATAACGACCATACTCATTGTTAAAGTCGAGATTCAGTGTATATCCATTATAGTCCATGGGCCAGCCAACATGTCGGTATGATGTCAAAAAACCATGATTGCCATCTCGACAATGTAGCTAATAGAAATGGCGGATGTTTGGTTTTAAAAAACCAACTATATCTTATATAACAATATGACATAAAGGCTTTCGTTTCCAAGTTCTTTGGTTGATGAATGAAAACTGACCCACTTAATTTTTCCTAGACAATGAGCTCCTAGTACTTATATTAAGATGTTTGGCCATACAGACCCGTTTCCTAGGTTTATGTAATATTTACGCTAGCATCCATATATGCTAATCACAGTAAGTATTTGACTTACTTTCTAAATTTGTCACGCTGATTGCGGATGCCACTCATGAGTGACGTACCCAGCACAAACTGCTGGCGTGTGTCACACATGAGTGACGGCGATGCGTAATTATAATTGAAGACTTTATAAATGGAGAACTACCACGATATTTTACACGCCCTCAGTGCTTAATGTATTTTCGCTGCCTTTTGGTATATTTTAGTAACGTTGGGAATATTCTGACCACCTCTTTTGATGATGTACTGTGGAAGTCTCTCTTGGGTTTTACCATTGGTGCATATACTTTTGCCCTAAATGAATAAGTGCTCTTCTTATTTCATTCGTAAGTGAAAGAGGAGATGGATAAATCAAGAAGGCATAGAAGCGATGGCGTATTAGAGGGGGTGACGGGATTCTGACCCCCCTCTAAATTCCCCAAACCTTATATACATTTTAGCAAGAAATGTAAATAGATATTACGTAAATAATTAAGCATTGTTCCTTGGTGAAATTTCTTTGGTTCCTTTAGCGCCAACTTTTCAGAAGTATCATTTCTCCTTAATTAATGCTAAAAACGGTGATCTATGGAGATTGTCGTCATGAGACAAGAGACGAATTCGAGACTGACCCCAGCTTCTGTTCTTCTCCGTCTCTAATCTAATTTATTGCGATATAATACAAAAGCCTTCTTTTGAGAAGCAATGACGTGGAACTATATTATGAGTAGTTAAACATATTGTTGATAGCACTGTTAGTAATGCCTTCAAGACCTTAAACACGACCATAGACAACATTATATTACTTTGGATTACCTCTATTATAAAATTTTGGTGCTTACTATGGTGTTGTCATGCAGAATGAACTAATTTTCGTTTGTAAACATGCATTATGAATTTTGCTTCAGATTCTCCATTCAGATCTTCGGGAGAGATTATTTCGCTGAGAGGTGGGTAATCGATTACATAAAAACACAACATCCACAACAGCATTCGAGCTCGCGACCTTCAGGCGAGCTCGAGCTACGTTCACGAGACCAACCGGATCGTTTTAGCTTAACAGCCATGAGTAAATTCATACACGTGGAAAGTTCATGGGAAAATATTTTCAACCTTGAAGGGACTCTGCAGACCTTGGCCACGTTTAAGAGAGGCAAGGTGTTTCATCTCTAAAGGAGCAACAGTGCCAACCTCTCAGAAGTATCATGCCTTCCACGAAGACTGATTATTTTGCACGAGTTTAATTCTCAATCCAATCACCCTCCACCATCATCTAAAAATTTCTAAAAAATAAGGACATAATGCACTTCTTACAAAATAATCACATGCGTGAGGTAGGAAGAACAGATAATATCGTAGTGGTAAAAGGTAAGTACCTGGGCGTTATTCTTTGCCTTACTGCGCTGGACTAAGGAGATTGGCATTATCAAGAGAGTCATAGAGTAGAGAGAGTCATTCAGGAGCGGAAATATTAAATAGATTGTTTTTTCGCTTTTGCTCATTTACCTCGATCGAACGCCATAACTATTAGCAATCCAACACAGAAAGACTACTTTCAAATGAATCAAACGGAATGGCAAGCGAAGGGTATGCGAAAAACTCGTACAGAAATTGTTACTTGGATTTTAGAGGGAGTCAGATGACAGCCGCATGGCATTCGATTATTACACGCAGGACTAAAGGTGCCAGAAAAATAGTAGATCCTTCGAGATTGAGGCTAACATACAGGGTACAGTTCTAGTCTACAAATGAAGGCCAGACAAAAGCAGCAAAACGTTGAGGAACACTGTGCAATGGATACAGTCAAGGTTTTGCTTTTCCCACGCCTCTTTCACAACCACAACAAAAACGGCACGTAAAAACAACAAAAACATCTCTATTTTTGTCCCTCTTCTTTCCTCATTCAGTTAATCCCTACTTGAAGACTTGAGATTATTAGCTGCTCCAACAGCTGAGCATATATATCAAGGTCTAGCCTAAGACCTTAATCCTAAGGCAAACACAGTATCCATGCCCGAGGGGGGTTCGAATCCATGACCTTTGAGTGGCATGGCCTTAGAGTTAACAACACTGCTAACCAATGGTCTTCCCATTTTTAATTTTTCCTTCTCGCTTTTCATGGCTGGTGGCATAACACCGCCGACCACACGCACTTGTAGAGGCTCGCAGGGTAACAGACAGGTTCAGAATAATATTTTATAAGGAAAAATAAAGAGGTGATTAACTTTTCCTTGTCATCTGCAAGCAAAAGCCCCTTATTCCACCTCTCTGCCTATCCATCGAATTTCTCTCACCTTCGATCCATTCGCCACTGCCGCGCCTTTTGCAAACTGGGTTAGCTACACATAAAAAACGCACGCATACCATAGCGAACATGCACACATACACACTGCAGAGAAGCGCTCAATAGCCCTTGTACACATTCGCGAAGAGGTTTGGAAGGAGGGAGGGTGGGGTCACGGTCGACTTCTTTTCACCCATTCACCAGTCGTCTCCGAGGAGCGGAGGTGATACCCAAATGCTTTTCATTTGTCATGACCGCGCAACCAATCCACACCAAGAATATCCTTACGAATCCCCACGATCGTCAGACCCCCGAGGAAAAAAAGAACGACGACTTGTGATTTCTGATCGTTTTCCTCGTCCGACGGGATTGGCTCAGAGCGAGTGTCCTACGTAACTGAGATGCATGGTGAGATCTTTCGTGCGGGGTGGGAAAAGGGTGGCGTACCGCGGGGGATACGTGACTCTCTCCCGTTCGTCACAACACTGCGCACACGAGTGTTCCCAGTTACTGCGGGTTTCCCCGGAAATATTTCAACATATTGACCGCGGGAGGGCGTTGCACCTGGAGCATTGCTATTAGAACGTAAGCACGATAAAGACGAACCTTTGAATATTCAGCTTGGTTCATTCTTCGAGAAGACACTAGTTGAAAATGAATTTTTTTCATATTCATTGCTTCGCTAAACAGTTAAAGAATATCTTTCGGAAAATTATAAAAAGATATCATCCACTTGATGTTAATTTTTCAGTCCTAGTTCTGAGGTGGCAGAGTATATTTGATTACACTAATGATACGTGGTAGAAAATTGCAATTAGTGCAGAATAAGTAATAAGGCTGGGGGAGAAACACATGTCATAGACTTAAGCGCCCGTTGCCTTCTAAATACTGCCAAAGGTATAAAGATAAATGAGCGCAGGATGAAGCATTACTTAATACCTTTCAATCGACTCAAATACCAATTCAATGTCGCAAAACAAACTAGAATTAGCCATTTTGAATCAAATCAAGGAAGTTGGCAGGGGATACTTACAATTCCATGAAGAAAACCATTTCAAATATCCCATTATACTCTTAGACGCTTCTCATTTGTATGATGCCAACAAAGACTAGGAAAGTAATTAGAACACACGAAACTTTTCCAGAACTTTGATGGGATATTGATGTATCGGCTTTCATACAGCAAAAGTTGCTATAAAATTTAAGTACTTTTATTTGCGGAAGTAACTTTATCACAGTGTAAAGTCTATCAAAATATACTTAAAAGCGTGAGGATTAAATGAACAAAGAGTTGAATGAATTGGGAAATTTGTAACGGTGCAAACACTGATTCATGCCCTTTATTCTGACGATTAGCTTGGAAAATACATCCAAAGAGAAAAGAACATTTTATTTATATTGGCTGAGGCTTAAACATGAAGAAAAGATATGCAAATATATGCCATGCAAAGAAAGAAAAAAGTCTAATATCCACTATCCAATGCTGATTACGGAGCAGTGAGCAATTAAGACGAACGAACACCAAAGGCAACTACCGAAAAAGAGCTATGTTCATGGCCACCCTAGTATAAGATTAGAGCACACATTAACTGGCTAGATTAAGAATGGAGTGAATGAGACCCAATGGCTTCATTCTTTCTCATTTTTAGGGAGACAATTCAGGAGGATCATTGCTTACAACCAACGTAGACTGAATATGCATAACAATAATTGTTTATAACATAATTTTATTACGCCTTGAAGGGAATGGATTTTTAATAAAAGTGTACTACGTTAAATGCTATTATAAGTTTTTGTTGTTGGAAAGTTGTTGGCATGAACGAAAATGAGACTCGACCTTTCTTAAATCGATTGGTCATCATTTTCATCTCACCGCAAGACCTGATATTCCCATCTAAATTCACGTTATAGTCTCACGATGATAAAATCATTTCATTCATTCATTAGAGTAATCTACCGGTTAAAGGTAGGTTATGATGAAAGTCAGAGAAAATCCTACAGATCTTTACAGCAGACATTTTCATCGCATAAAATTACCCTAACAATTCCTTTTTTATCTCATATTTGCAGCCACTTGCCTTTCTTCGTCACACATTCTAAGCACTTCATTTATTACTCTGTCCTCCCATCTAACCACATCCGTTCTACCCCATATCCACATATTGAACGCATCCAATCTCTTTTCAACATCCTTCCATAAGCCGAGTCCGAAACGGCACCTAAGACCAACGGCACCAAGCGTTAGGTGTCGCACGAGATAATATTGTAATAGGTTGATTCTAGCTAAAATCGAATAAAGGCCAGTAGACACACTTGTAGTCCAAGTATATATTCAAACTTTGAGTCATGACGATGAAGAGATTGAAAAGGTCTGAAGAGCTGGAGGTACTAATCAAATGGGTGAAAGGAGACGAAAATTTTATCATAACGGGTGATTGTAATGCTGCAAAGGAGAAAACAGTCGGGAAACCACCGTAGCAGGCAGGTACGGAAAAGGAGTTAGGAATGAAAGAAGTGACCGTCTAATTGAGTGCTGCACAAGCTATAAAATGATAATAGCAAACACGTAATTAGAAGAGAGTTAGAGTTTTAGAGTTAGAGTTTTTAGAGAAGTAATTCACACAGCAAAATTTCCGGAAAGAAAAAAATCGAGGGATGGAAGAAAATGGACGCAAGAACAAAAGGAAAGGCACTCTCAAAGGATGAAGGAAATATGGACAGAAAGAAAATGAAATCAAAAAGGCATATCCAGAAGTGATTTATCGCACCCTCAAATGGGTTATTCGATAGAAGAAGAAGAAACACGTAGTTCAACCACCACAAAAGAAGAAGGTATACTTTGAAAATGCTAAATGATATAGGTCGTTACCAGATCGATTACATTCTAATCAAACAAAGATTTCAAAACCAGGTCCTTAATAAGTACCCGGGTGCTGATGTAACCTCTGCCGTAATTTTGTGAAGAGTAGACTGAAGTTAAACATACTGCAAAACGGCAAGCACACAAGGTGGTACGTCAACATGCTGACGGATGTTGAGGTGGGTCATGAAGTCAGCCACGAAGATACAAACATACAAAAAGGAGTAAGACAGGGTTGTAATTTATCACCATTACTTTTCGATGCATATATTCATGAATCATTTATGAAGCATTAGACAGGGCAAGGGAATAAGTGAATATTGGAGCAAAGATACATGGTGAGATAATAGACATTTTGAGGTTTGCTGACGATATCGCTGTTGTTTCAGGAATCGAATATGGTTCTTGGCTATTTTAAAAAGTAAGTTAGACATTGTAGGCACTTAAAAGTGACCACAACTTGCGACTAAACAAGGAGAAAATTAAAGTCATGGTTTGCGGTAGAGAGGACAAGAAATTACAGGTAAATTTAAATGACGAACAGCTAAAACAATTATTCAAAATGGATATCTATCACTTACACGAAGTCAAACCTGAAACAATTAAATATACTAGCTGTATAATTCCTGATAAACGAAGTAACACAGAAATTAAAACCAGGATCACCCAGGCTAAGATAGCATTCAATAAGGAGAAAACACTGCTCTGCGCCAAAAACATTAGCATGAAAGTAAGAAAACAGTTTCTAAAGGCCTACGTATGGAGTTTAGTACTATATGGAAGTGAAAATGAATCGATTGGGGTGGCGGAAAGAAGAAACGTATTAGCCTTCGAGATGTGGTGCTACAGGAGACTGCTCAAGATAAGGTGGATTGATAGAGTGGCCAATGAAGATATACTACAACGGTTAGGCGAAGAACGGATCATATGGAACGCCTTGACAAAGCGCATAGATAAGTTGGTTGGTCATATTCTGAGGCACCAGGGAATTCTGAACACTATTTTGGAAGGAATAGTAGAAGTAAAACACCACCGGGGAAGAGCAAGGCTCCAGTACATAAATCAAATAATGGAAGACGTCATCTGCTCCAAATATGTTGGAAAGAAAAGAATGCCCCAAGACAGAATAAGAAGGAAACTTTCATCAGTGTGCGGATTGCTAACTACATAGAGAGAAATGACAATCCATACTTCCTATGGTAAACTAGACAACCTAAAGTGCACAAAAAGAATTTTAGCTAATAAAATCTCAAATAATAATTAGTATCAACATACCTACCTATAAATGTTAATGCTGTTCACTATTTGATATCTATAATAATACTTGAAATTTTTTCAATACTTAATGTGAATACCGAGTTTAATTTTGTCGTGTATATCATATTACATATCTCTATATAAGCCATCAAAAAGCTCACAGTACGAGAAAAGAAATAAAATTTAACAAAACTGGAAGTAACCCTCACTGATATTCTCCTCGAAATACCACTGCGGATCCACGAAATATCACTACGGATCCCTTCGAAAAATATGAAAACACAAAATAAGACAGTTGAGAATTAATAATAACAATTTATCAGAACGTCATTAAAATTTCATTTAAAAGAAATTTTTATACCAATGTACATCCTTTTTGCTCGATACATATGCCAAATAAACCAGAGACGCACATTGGCGGTGGACATATGTACGTCGACTCTGTTCTGCACTACTTAACCGATCACCAGCCAATAAAATTAATATTTTGAAATCAAAATCTTTCAGATGTTAGCTGCAGCGTTGGTGCAACAATGAGCTGAGAAGTATTTTATTCCTGTGCGTTTCCCTTTATTCAGAATAACATTATTCAATATTACATATCATAATGATTTGGCCCACGACTCGGCATGCTGTTACATAACACAGGCTTATTTTAAAAAAAAATGCTGTCCGTTCACGTCCTATTAATATGATATAAAGATTGGCATGTTTCTTGAAAATTTGTCTCTCAGGTAAAAATTAAAATTGAGCGTTGCGACTAATAGAGTAAAAAATAAACGTGCGTTGCATGCAAATTTCGAGAAACTGTAGCGTTTCGAGGAATGTAGCATTTCATGTTGCAATGGCATGCTTAATAAAGGAAAGTAGACTTTCTAAAACATATTCGCATTTATTTCGCAAAAATCGACAATATTGCACTTATTTCGCGTTTATTGCCAATGCATAAAATCACCAACTCTACCCATGATACACCATGAGTCAGTTTCCCTCAGAGTAATTCAATGTATTCTGATTTTCCTTGTACGCTTTCCTTGACTTAGCCTGGTTTGGGGTGGGGGTATTCCTTTTCCAAAACTTTGCCTTTAATTTTTATTCCAAATTCATTTCTATCATTTATCGTACTAGTGCTCGATTGCACTAAAGTCTTCCTTTATCTTTAGATAATCATCATGACTATTTATAAAAGCTTTCTTCTAACTAGGAAAATTGAGTCACTAA
Source organism: Pyrrhosoma nymphula (assembly GCA_963573305.1). NCBI lineage: Eukaryota > Metazoa > Arthropoda > Insecta > Odonata > Coenagrionidae > Pyrrhosoma > Pyrrhosoma nymphula. The sequence continues at coordinate 98,975,475 of OY754329.1, forward strand.
TTTATAAAGGGAATAGGATTGAACCTACGATTCATTTAAAAACAGATTCGGTTAAATTTGGTATAATGTGCGTTGTAACACATCATACCAAATTTAACAGAATCTGTTTTTGACAGCAGACAGTAGAAACCAAACAGTAGATATTGAATAAAGGAAAACGTGAACATATCCAGTGCCAGTTGAGCCGAGAGAACACCGTTTCAATTGAATGGCATGAAGAATGAGCGATTCTTCATGCCATTCAATTGAAAGGCCTCATTTCAGGGGAGTATACCGCGTGTTAGTTCACTATTCAAGAATGTATGTCCAGAAGTATTACGTATGCGCTCAGTTTTGCGAAAAAAACCGTTAATATGTCTTTTAAAGACCTAACACTTTCCCGGTGAATAATATAAGTAAACTCTTCTCGGGCTCTCCACCGGTTTAAACTGTTCATAATTGCCGACGTTTCGAGAGACGACCCGTCACTCATTCTCAGGGCAAGAATGTCGCAAATCTTAAATTTCAGCCAGCTAAGGCTACTAATACTATAAGGCATAAGGCATACTAAGGCTAGGTCTTAAGGCATAAGGCCTAATAAGGCATATCAAGGCTAGGTCTTTTTTGATTGATCGGAAGCCGATTGTTGACTTTGGAGACCGTTAATCAGCGGAGGCTTAGTTAAAATAAAGAAGACCTAGCCTTAGTTTTTATCTGGCTGAAATTTAAGATTTGTGACATTCTTGCCTTGAGAATGAAGGACGAGTCGTCTCTCGAAACGTCGACAATCAAGAACAGTTTAAACCAGTGGAGAGCCCGAGAAGAGTTTACTCATCTTTTAAAGACCATTTGAGCAATAGTGGATGAAAATTATAGACTAAAAACAAATAGGCTGTCTTTAAGAATTAATGAGCGCTGTCGATGAATTTAGGTGGATTTATATAACTCGCGAGGACTTCGTGAATATGAAAGAGGGAACCAGCGCCGGGGTGAAGAATACGTTTCCCACTTCTCTCGCTTAATTTACACCTCTTCCTTCGATTAATATTCCTCTGCTTACACACATGCATGCATTTTTCTCTGATTGATATTAAGAATTGCCTAACCCGCTCAACACTCAGGACACTCTTGCTCGAGGAAAACAGCGCGATCTCCTGTGTCGCAAACTACTTCCTTTTTCATCTGACGGCACGGGAATCACGAAATGTCCATTTTTAACCAACGCAGTGACCCTCTTCTTTAATGCCAACCGAGTCCGCCATGAGGATTAAGTTCGTTGGGGAATTAAATTCATCGTTCACTGGAGAGCTAAAAACTAGTGTGGAATCGTAAAAGCGTTTTCATTTTTCCAAGTTTAATGTCTCCCATGATTTTTTTAAGCTTCATTGGTCTTCATGTTTATTTCTGATGGAGTAATTTTAGAGTACTTAAACTTCTTATAAATTAATAAATGCATAAAATTTGAAACAATATGCACTTCCACCCCAGTATGTTTCCTCAACACCATCGCTAAGGAAATAATTAGATTTCATCCGTGACAAGGAGTGAAAGGAAACGTATCTCAAAATAACCATACGAAATATACTCATCTTTGTTATTCCAAACATAGTTTTGGATATAGAAAACAATCATGTAGTTATTGCAATAAACAAGAGAAAATAAAGTCATTGTTTTGTTATTCAACTAATGTTCAGATAAGAAAGCATCATAATATTAATTTTTTTCTCAGTCAAGGCAGGTGTGTGAAACTATCACATTTATCACAATATTACTAAAATATAACTCACTGTTAATTGAAATTTGAAACAATATAAACACGGAGAAATGAATATTCTGCTAGAGTGCTATAATTCCGAGGAAAGAGAGTTAGGTTCTAACAGCCATCAATGAGTTTGGCCGACGTCTGTGATGTAATATGTATGCGTCCACTTATAACGCGTGAAATATTGATTTCAATTTCTAGAACTGTGAGCATCTAATGTAAATTTTATACATGAATGATGTATTAACGTGATTAAAAAAGAGAAAATTTTCCAATTTTATGACCATTCTCGTTCTTACGGTAAGATGATTCTTGGAGGAAGGTGTGGAAAAAATGTAGCAAATATGCAAAATTCTGATCACGAAAATTGCGGACATTTTTGTTCAAAAGAAAAACAACAACGAAGAAATGAATTAACTTCCATTTTATAAATCAATATCCTAAAAAATATTTCCTTAACGAAGTGATAGCACCCCAAAAAGCAACTGGTCTCGATTTGGAACTTTTTTCCCAACACCAATGGAGTTCATGGGAATAATATTTCTCTTACTTCAAAAGGGGAATAAAATCCAAGAAATTGAAATATTGCTAATCATTATAATAAAGTTTTGTACTTTTCTACACTTTTTATTTTTTAAACACACTACGCGTTTAACCAACTTTAGGGCATCGTTATTTTATGCATATCGTTATTATGCATTTTATTCATTGTTATTTTAATTTTTTTAATTTAACGCACTACGCGTTTAACCAATTTTATGGCATCGTTATTTTACGCACATCGTTATTATGCATTTTATTCATCGTTATTTTCAATTTTTATTTTATACATTTATTAATTTATAAGAAGTTTAAGTACTCTGAAATTACTCCGTCAGAAATAAATATGAAGACCAATGAAGCTAAAAAAATTCATCGGAAACATTAATCTTGGAGAAATTAAAATGCTTTTACAATTCCACACATGTGTTTAGCTCTCCAGCGAACGATGAATTGGTTAAACGCTAAGTGTGTTTAAAAAATATAAGTATAGAAGAGTACAAAACTTTATAATAATGAATATTAAAAGTTTCTACAAAGTAGAGCCTGAAGCTGTGGATATTATTGAAATATTACTCTTTCACAACTACCTTTTAGCAACGCAGTCTTTATTTAAATTCCAGGACTCGATCACTTAGATCTAACAGCGTTATAGCCCACGGGAAGGATCGTTTTCACTGCAGCAAGTTTAGCACTATTTTCAGTCTCTCAACTCAACACCCAGTCCTTTCCCTCGATGACACAATTTCACTTCCTGGGAAGGAGATGCAAACATATATCCAAATTGGATGGGAATAATTTCCCAAAAAGGATGTATTTTGTCAGGGCCGAAAATCTGATTGCGAACGCGATAAAAAGGTTCACGAAGTGTTAATGACACATTTGTATGCGGTGGATTGAATGTGAGTCGACGAAAGCGTCATGAATAAAATGGACCATGGGAAGAGGGAAGACACGTGGATTATGAAAATCCATCTCTGAAGCAATGCTCTCAAAATGTGGGACGATGTTAAGGTGGCTCTATACCGGGGCTAAGAAGCTCGTTTTAGACGTTTCCCTCTAACCCAGTAACGGTTTTGCCGTGACAGCTGGAGACTTGAAATTTTTCTCTTCTGTAGATAAAGAGTCATTTGTTGATTTAAGTGGAGTATCTTAATCGTGAAGTTGTTGTGATTTTTTTATAAAAAATAGCAAAACTTTGGTTTTTACCAAATGTTTATGTAATATTTCGGGGCACGTAGCGAAGGCTAGATTCCGAAATGAGGCTTTTCAGCCCACTTAAATCAAAGAATCATCTTTCATATACGCAAAAAATCAACAACCATTGATGCTGTTTTCGTATTAACGCTATAGCAATGTTAAGCGTTTAAGCCTACATTGACAACGGAGTTGACCTTTTCCATCCCCAACAAAGGATAATCGTTCCCCACTGCATATTTGTCAGTGCCGCCTTCACAGTTTCCCGTTGGGCTTCTACCACCCCAGTAGGCAACCACAGGCGGCGACCGTTGGCTCGAGTTGGCTTGGAAGTATAGACCCACCTAAAGGAGGGCTCAAGAAATATCTGAAAGGAGCCGATAGCCCATCCTCAAATCATACCATGATACCATCGATCAAAGAAGTGATACACAACGACTTCCTAATGGCTCGAGATTTAATAAGTTAAACTACAATAAAGTACAGACACAGTATCCATATTTATATCCATAAACAAAATTCATGGTTACTTAATTATACGTTACATATTAGCCATGTACTACTTCATTTTTTTGCGAATTGAAACGCCCAAACGTGCTCAAAGCCGAAATGCAGCTGAGAAATACATACAGTCCAGCCAATATCTGAGAAAGAAGGAGTGATCTAAAAGGGATTGCCTTCTATTGATCCAACAGGTAGAAATCTGTTCCATCTCCCAAAATAAAAGTCTCCAATTCATAAGACAAAATACGTATCTAAAACTAGATAATACAATTGTATGGTAGCTTTCGCAGAAAATTACATTTACTTCTATCGTATTTCTGAATGAGGATTTATTCAATGATTTAGCAACAGTAATGACATTAAAATGTAAAATCTTGAAAAATTCGCTCACAATTCCAAAGATATTAAAAAATATATCGCATCTCCTCCAACAACACATCAGTTCGGCTTTAAGCGCAAGGTTATATATGCATCGAGTCAATATTAGTCACTGTCAGGGCTTCAAAGCCACTTGAAACCTTGGACATGCCAAAAACCTACTGGATAATATGTGGCGTAACATTAGAGGAGGTTGCCAACGCTCAGGTTAGCTCACAACGAGTTGGAGTGGTCCTTGCGGTGCAAGTCTAGTTGTACTGCTTTGTGAATGGAATATTTCTATAGAAGCGCTGAACTGCCCGAGCCCGTTTTCGGATCAGTCATAGCGGTCTAACTATAGAGAAATCTGGTTAAATGAACCTGAAATTAGCTTTGACCTGCATATTGAAGATGATATTAATTTATTTTAGCATTTTTCTCATCGAATTATTTGTCAAACAAGAGCACCTTGGACGAATCTTTCACTACTGAGTATCAGACTTTTTCTTTTGTGTCTTTCTGAAATGTATTTCAAGCGTTTTCAGTTGTCGCTTACAAGAGCGAATAAAGAGATCACTTGCTGGGAAATGGACTTTACGTAAGTATGCTTGATTTTATGGGCAATGGATTAGGAGTGGCTGTTTAGCGCTATGCCCACGGCATGGGCCCATGAAAAGGGAGTGCAATGGATACTCGAGACGTAATACTCCAAATTACCTTCTCTTAACACTTGAGTGTACTTACAGAATTAACCAACAATTTATTTCTTCAATATCACAGGAATATCACTGTGGGACAACTGATTAACTGTGGTAAATTGACTACTTTAATAAACTCATTTTCTATCTCTCTGGCCGGCACTACCTCAGAAACTATTCTGAAATTCTCGATCATGAGAAATTCCGGATAATATTTTATTTAAACGCCTGTAAAACTGCCTTATTTACACGAAAAACATGCTTACTGCCATACTTAAATTTTTATGGATACCTAAAAACAATTAATTAGTCCAAAGCCTAATACTGCTGAAACACACAACAATCGATCAATGCAAAATAAGTGTGCTGAAAATAAACCGAAAGGAGATAAAACTAAGGATACCGTCGGGAAAATGGACGAAATTAGGAGAGACCGAAGGAGTACCTCAGAAACATTCCAAAAACCTGCCAGCCGGCTGATAGAGCACCTAATGATGATTATCTAGAAAGTGAACACTTTACAGCCTTAACTCACCAATGCATATTAACGTCATTGGATGTTTGGAGGTAAGACCCGTCTGGCATACACCGGTGTCGTTATGGATCATCTACCAGTGAGTGTCCACTGATTTACCTATCTATCCTTCCCCAACCTCAACGCCTTGTTACTAGCATATACTAATTTTCCTCTGCACCAAAGCAACACGTTTTAACCAAACAAATGGGTAAGAGTTTGGTCTCCAATAAAACCTTTATGGCAGCAGGCCAGCAAGCCACCTCATAGTTTAATCCATCTTGTATTGAAAACTTCGGAAAAAACGAGTAAACTAGGTGTTAAGTATATTACCAATAGTGCGCTATTAATAAATTGGATGGCAGGGCTAATTTAACGAGAGGCTTTCTCGACAAATACAGTAAAACTATCTCGAGCCTATTCACATCATCCATTGACGTCACTAAATCCGAAAGTTATCACCTTTTTATGACATCTTGCCTGATCAATGAACGCGGAATACGTATATGACAAAGGAGTGGAAAGTTCAACGCCTTAACATTAGTATGGGTGGTCAAAAGAGGTGAATCACGGCTGCTAAATAAAGTAACAGTCATAAAGACCGGTCGATGAAAACACATTAACATCAGGGTGAGTCGGTAAGCTGGCTCACTCGACCTCAGTCGCTTCTCATCTCAGTCTCATCCCACTCATTTCGGCTGAACGCCGTACGACTCCACTTTCCGAGCTTTAATATCAGGAGCTCAGATATTTGTCACCAACGCCAATAAATAATGAGTTCTGTGACTTGGCAAACATCCTTTTCATCTCTGCCTTCAATGCTCATAAAGTCGAACAAGGATGTCTTTGCGCAAGGTAATGGCAACATAAACGAGACATTCGCAACGCAGTTTAAATTATGGAATCGAAAAGAAAAAGCGAGTCGGAACGCCCGAAGTCATCTCGTCATATACACTCGTCAAATGCGTCACATGAATCAAACACTTCAGTCGTAGACAATTACACGAAAGAGGCTACTTCAATCCGCCCGTACTTGCGACAGCTTGTGTGGTACAAAGTCAAATCCCACTCCAGTTATCTCCCTTCTTTTACTTCCGGCCTTGTCCACTGCACCAACACGCCCTTTGCCACGACAGGTTTCATTGCGATCCCAGCTTGACCCTAGGATTTCGCCTCTCCACACATGATGTCTCCCTTGCCCTTCGATCGTCGTGCGCGAGGAGGGGCGATGTTATGGGCTCGGGAATGACTGCGCGCTAGTCCTTCGGGCATGCCCATTTGGTATTTGCAGTCCGCCCGCCTGCCCGCCGCGCCGCCAGCGGTAATCTCGCGGTGAGGGTCGATGCACCGCGACCCGAGATGTGACCAGCAGCGCCCAAGGCAGGGCAGACGAGGAGCACGGAAAATGGGGTCTTTCACCGCGGCGGCGTAAAATCGGCCTCGCTCCCTTCGAAGAAAACTCGTGGAGCTCCAACGCCGGCTCGGTTGGAAATTCCAACCGAGCCGGCGTTCATTATCAGGTACAACTTGGAGTAGGGAATGATCATCCACCACACTCTCCCCACACTAAATCTAAATCCGTTCTAGATCGCTAGCCACCACTATGTAGGCACACCAGCCACCACTTATCGCTGGCGGTGTTATGAGACCAGCCATTTGTGAGTAATGTGAATTAAGAAAATTGTTATATTCTATGGCTTCAGGCTGAGCTTCGAGGAAACTCATGTCAACTGAATAAAAATACGATGTAATTTTTCACCCAAAATTTATTGAGGTACGACTAGGTTCAACGCATCGGCGTCATCATCAGGTAGAAAATTTCAATGTGAAGTGAGGTGGGGGAGGAGTCTAAATATAATCAGCCTTGACGTAAAAGTTTTGTATGTATCTGATGATGACGCCAATACGTTGAAAGTAGTCTTACCTTAACGATTTTGGTGAAAATATACTTCGTGTTTTTACTTCAGTTAAAATAAATTGGTATAATGCTCTATTTAAATTGTATTGGTTGGCCGAGGTTGTGGTCTCGAGCTATATAAGGGCAAAAGGCGTACTTAAACCAGTCCTGTCATGCGTCCCAGTGTCCATCCATCAATTCATCAACTCCATCAATTCATCTGAGTGGTCACATATAAGTTCGGTTTGGATGCATACATGCAATTTAGTTAGTGGAATTTTGAACTTAAATAATAATGATACTTACAGAATTCAAAATTCAACTTAATACGTGCATCCGAAATTATATAGTTGCCCCTCACCATGCCGCCCTTCATTTAACCCTCCACATCGAAGACATTTGGCTTTGAAGGTGAGTTGTAGGGAGGGTAGGCAGTAAAAAAAAAGACCATAAATGGTAAATTCCGATAACATGCCGATTTCAAAAAAATTATTTGTTGACCAATCAAGAAAGGAAAAAATAATTAACATAAAAAAATACTACCATATTTTCCTCGCAAGTATAATCTCAAACTGAAAAATATCAATCAAAGATTTTACTCCTTGTGGGAGTTGTGAATATATTTATATTCTGTAAGCCACACTTCGTTAATAGCTCTTATTATTCTACTTTATTATTTTCTGTACAAAACTCTCAAATCTGAGACTTTCCTCCTTTGCACAGTTTTCTCGAGTCAAAAGCCAGTTTTTTTGTAGAAAAAATAATATTGATTTTCAGTTCAATATCAGCAATAAAGGAATGTAAAAGGAATTAAGAAAAATTAAAGCAAATGTTTTCCATCATATGTAAAATAGTAGGTTTCATTACCTCTCATCTGTAATAAATAGTCCTTGAGATATTTACGATAGAGTAAACATCAAAGTTCCAAACATTTCACATGCGCCACCTTGAAAAAATGGCAGCCGCGAGAAAACCAGGAGGGATAATATTTTCGAAATCGTCGCACTCAACTGACAATTCATGTATGTTTGTGCGCATCAAAAATGGATTTTTTTAAATGGTCATGGAGCCATTATTGGATCATTAGGCATGGAATGGCCCTTGTAATATTTCATTCTGCAAGTTCGTACGCAAGGCGAATACATGCGCATAGAAAATTAAGTATGAATATTGTCAAAAATACTTTTAAAAAGAATTCATTGATGGTACCGAAAGAAATTATTTGATCCCGAACATTTTTCAGGCATTGGGATAAGTTACGAAATTAAGAGGAATGAGAATTAACAAGATTATATTTAAGTCTCTATTGAGTGTGACATCCTTGATTGAACAACAGAAGACTTGAAATGATGACATTCGACCTTTAGGGGATCAAAAGTTTGTTGGGGGGATAGTACAATGCACTAACAAACTAACTTAGAATTACTCCCGGATAATAGCGATGGATACAGGTGAGAGAGTTACCAGTAGAAAGAGTGGGCCAAGCATTCGTGGCACAGAAAGGTGGAGCGGCTAAGAATAGTAGAAGAGCGGGAAATGAAGACATGAATAAATCTAGGCTATTCACTATTCCCACAAAAGCGGCACGGATCTTGACTAACATCCGGGAAGTCTCTTACATGCTCATAAGCCTTCAATTAGGCATGTATTATGACAACGTTCATTAGAAATCTTCAATGGGTATATACCATCCACACCAACCATTCGAAAAAGAGGATTCCCAACTAAATGAGCCTTTGGCGGAAACGTGGAGCAATTTACAAAGCATAAAGTACACATTCCTCAAATCGTATCTAAAATATTTGGCTGGTCATTTTTCAATATTTTTACGAAGTTAGCATGGAACTTAATCCGATATAACTTATTGTTAGACAATGTGTGAATATAGCCGCTCAATGACAAAATATCAATCATTTGGGTTTTCTAACATTCGTTACGCGCAGGCAAGGGGCGGCCGCTTGCCGATTTCTCGTTGAAAATGGAAGGCGCAAGAAAGTTTAAGTCGACGTCATCCGGGGAGAAGTGAATAAATTAAGGAGTAGGGTTAGGGCACATAAGTAATCTTACAATGTACTTCGCATGGGCTCTTAAACAACAATAAAAACGGACCTTCACCGATTGAAACTTAGTTTCCTCGGAGTTAGAAAAAAGAATCCCTAACATAGGAAGCTAGTTGAACACATACACGCAAATTGTCTTTCTTGCCGGACCGCATGGATCTGTTGTTCGCAGGTTCTTCAGAGTGTAGTAATAAGGCCGGTTCGAATTTCTACGCAGACGGGAACCATATATGTAGCACTCCGCAGTTATAACGATGGACATTTAAAATCTAATTATTCTTTTGCCGACATTTTACCTCTAATTTTTACGCTTGATAAGCAAGAATACGAAAGGAAAAGAAGACCTGAGACCTGAAATTTTCTCGAAATTAAAACAAATGACATATAATGATAAGGAATATTGGATCCCTTATCATAATATGTCGATATATGTGCATATTCGAGGTAGTAAACCTATTGGCCACTAGAGAGGATTATCTGCGATTACCCCAATAAAAACTAGCTTTATTACATTATCAATGAATCACTCGCTTCAGTAAAATTAGTTAAGGCCTTCCAAAAACTGGGAATGATGAATAAGAAGAACAAACTTCAACATAAATAATATTGAGTTCCATTTTTGTAAAGTTGGACAACCAGGAATTCGATTGGAAACCCACTTCAAGACTTCGTTCTAGGCAAAAATACAGGTCTACATTAACCTTCGCTCCTTGACACTGATGGAAACAGAACCCAATCTCTGATCGTTTTATATATGCCACTACAATTGAATCCATTTCACTCGACACCAATCGGTTGAGAAACTATGAAAATTGAATCACAGACCCCAAACAACCGTATCAAGCGTGCAGATCGGACGTGGACGTGTGACACCCTTCGTGAAATCTGGACGCGAAGCACCCGCATTAAATCACAAAAATGAGGACTCCCTTTCCGCATACCCCCATGGTTACACCGCCTGATGAACGTCTCCGACAGCAAGTGGGACAATGGACTTCCGCACACGCGAGCCGCGCCGTCATGATCGCGTATGCCTATTTCCTACCGCCTTCCCTCGCGGAAATTCGGTTGGGGGGGGGGGGGGGTGCCGACCGTTGGAGAACCGTTGGAGCGCGCGACGGCGAGTGCCGTGCGTGCGACGGCGGCGGCAAACCGGTCTGGGAGGCAAGGGAGGAGGCGGAGTAAATGGCGGGGGCTGGGAGAGGAGATGGGAAGGGGTTCCTTACAACGGGGGGAGTCTGAGATGGTGGTTAGGAGGAGGGCTCCAGAGCAACGAGGGAGTCCACCAGTTCAAACCCCGAGGTGGAGCACGAATGATCGCGAGATTCGTGACTTACGCGCAAGGGAGTACGGTAGGTACTACATGCGGTGGATTCCAGACTCAATGGATCGTGGAATGCTTTATCTGCCATCTCCATTCATGCGGGAGGGAGTTAACGGGACGGCTCGACGGATTTCGAGCGCTCCTCCCGACTTTTTGACTGGCCGAGAATCGATGAAGTGAAACGAAACGATACCTGCAGCACTATAAAGCGGCCAGTGACACCACGTCCATTCCTTTACCCGGTGACGAAGGTTAATGCTTTTTGGATCTCGCGCCCGGACTTAGAAACGACAATAATGAAGCAAGCCACGCCAAAAATTGACTTTGAATCCTCGCGATGGCAATTTTTTCAGGTTTTTTCAACTGAAACATATATGACCATTAATTCCACTAAAATTCTTAATTACTCTGATTGGGTTTCGAATTTTTCGCCTTAAAATTATGTCTACATCTAAGAAGTACCGTGCAAGCCACAGAGTATCTTCTTGACTATATGGTGCATGTCACATCCAGGGTGTGTCACACGGGGTGATTCCACATGAGGCATGTCCCAGTTCAACCTTGAATCTCGCACGTTCCCCTGGCCACTACGCACAGAGTCAGGAGAGCAATGGAAGGCCAAACTAGAAAGCTACGTTGGCAATCATGCTAACATGCAGTACTCAGGTTAAGTACTACTAAAGAATAGTGTAACAAATACTGTTAATTCAATATAAACTTGTCTTAACCCTGGCTGTGAAATCAAGAATTTTCGTGGAATTCATAGTCGTTAAGAGTTAATGTTTCTCTATCCCATACGAGGTTTGATTAAAAAATACGCATTATTTTATTTTTCTCAAAAAAATCTTTATTAATTCGTCAATAATAGTTTTGACCCCTTCAAAGTAGTCCCCATCAGATATTATACATTTGTGCGATCGCTTTTTCCAATCTTTAAAGCGCCTCTAGAATGCAATTTTCGGTATGGTCTTTGGCTCCTTCAGCGAGTATTGTCATTATCTCCTCAATGTTGGTAAAACGTAACCCTTTCATGGATTTTTGATCTTAGGAAATAGGAAGAAGTCCCAGGGGGCCATGTCGGGAAGAAGGTGAGGCATAAAAATAGTGTTGTTTTTCACCAAAAAATCACGAACAAGCAGTGAAGTGTGAGTAGGTGCATTATCAAAATTTAACAATTTAGAAATTTGACAATTGGTCGAAATTTAACAATTTCGGGACATATTCTGCTGCCATTAGTCTCATGACCAAATTCTCTGAATTAATTGATCCACACGAGGCAAATGATTTTCCAACATCATCCGCAACCTCTCTGATAGAGATTCGGCGATTGTGCATAATCATTTTCTTCACTTTGTTAGCGTTTTCTTCGGTTGTTGATGTGCTGGGGGGTCCTAGACGCTCATCATCTTCATCGTCTTCACGGCCCAGTTGGAAACGCTTGTACAACTTGCAAATGCTTTTTTCCTGTATAGAAGACTCACCGAAAACAAAATATAACATTTCCAACACGGAATTGCACTTTATTCGTTCATATAGTAAAATATCATTCAAATTCTTCGTTCCATTTTTTCCATAAGTAAAAATTCGCCGAGCATACCAAAACACGTGTAACCTTTTCGTTAGCCAACAATAAAGTAATTAACCAATATGGCAACCAATGTCAGCATACGTCAGGGACACGTGTATCAACCATGTATCAACATAAAGATACTAAAATTGTGACGATTGGACTTATCCTGCGAAATAAAAAATTCCGCGTATTTTTTTTCAATCCTCGCTTATCCACCTGATATTATTTTATCAATCAAATCTACAAGGTGAAGCCCGATACCGTGCACCTGCTCATTTTTTTTCCACAAATATGGAGAGAGAGGCTTGGTAGTAAGAAGGTACGTGGATATAATAAAGATAAATAGTGGAATCAGAAAAAAGTGGGCTCGTTGCATGGAAAGAGAAATCATTTGTCAGCAATGACAATGGGACGAGTGAAGGCAAAGGCCGTAGACTGACGGAGTCGAAAGCGATTATTAGAAAGATTGATTAAAGATATTATTAGAGAGATGGAAGCAATGCATGAGAAAGATGAGGCCTACTGCTAAATACCTATCAATACAGAGGGAGAATGTGAGATCGGTAATAGTTATATGGGTCCAAATATATTAAATTGAAAAAAAGAAAATGCCTATCGGAGAATGAAGAGGAGTAGGACTGTTGAAATGGACATTGTGCACACAAAACCGTCAGGATTTAAGGATAAATAGAGTAGGGTAATGCTTGACGCATATTGTTTCATTGAGTCACTGCCTCCTCATTGGTACCTTTTCATTGAGACAATGGATACGAATGAGAAGACCGTGACCGTGACGCAGAAAAAATAAAATCAGTTTCGATTCCAATCCTGAATTAGTCTTGGGCAAAAATGTATTCGATTTCGCTCGTGAAAAAAGTAGTTCTCAGGATTAATTAAAGAAGTTTAGAAAGTAAGACAAATGACCACTTCGGTTCATACTAGTTTCGTTTTAGAAAGAGAAAGGAAGTGTGTGAAGCTATAAGAGTAATGAGTCGGTTCATTGGAAGACATTTAGCACAACCAATATTATAAACCTCCAAGGTACAAATATGGATATCGGAAAGGAAAGTAAACCGAAAGATTAGCGGATTTGAACCAAAAGTTACTCAGCCGTGTTGTAAAGGGAGCTCAGACGAAGAGCTTCATAGGCACGCTGCGAAAGGGTTAGTAGAAACATAAAACGGCACAAAGGCAATTAGAAACTTGAGATAGAGAATAGTTCGGATGAATATTTATATAAAACAAATTAGAACCGATGAAAAAGTTATATTATCATTCTCTATTATTAATTGAGAATAAGTTTAGCAGAAGGACGTAAGACAAGTTTTATTTCCAAGTAAGCATTTACGACGAGGGGAATTTGGAAAGAAGACATAAAATAATGAATATTGAAAGCATTAGCACGGAGAGTAGCACTGAAAGGTTCAAAAAGTTGCTTTTTGGATTAAGGGGACTGAGGCTTTTGATACCTATTCCTGCATGGAGAAGGTACATTGAAGAGGGAAGACAAAAAATTGTTTAAGGAGTTAGGAGAATATTAAGAGAATACCTAAGAAGCCAGAAAAAGTGGATGGATGGTGTATTTAGAAAAAAAGATGATGGACGCAGAAATGAACTGATTTTTAAGAACATTTGAAGAGAGCCATACTATAGAGGAAATAAATTCACTATTAAGCTAGGAGTTTGCCTTTTCTTAATAATTTAACGTTGGTGACAGGGATACATCACAGTAAATACGAAAATCCAATTTCCGGTGTGAAATACGGTGAATCAGTTATTCAAGACCGATAAACTACTCTAAACTAACTTAGATACATAAGCTTTTATCTCCATAAAACAAACTCTTCATTGGCCATCATTATAATTAAATGTGAAACACTATCTTTCCTTTTTTATTTCACATGAGACCTCAAATGGGTTTCCAAATGTAGCGCTATCAGCACCTTAAAAACAAGGAAATTAGACTTAAAACTAAGAGAAAACTTCTTCGTCACCCTATAATTTTATCAACGCCTTTGCCGAAATTCAAATGAAGTCCCAACGCTATCATACCCATCGACATCACTGATACGAATTACAATATAACTTCACAAGTGGCTTTGAAACAAAATTCTCTGAATATAACATAATGTAGCTAAAATTATGATATCGAAGTTAAATGAGAGTCAATAGGACAACGATACTTCACTAAGCAGTAATCGAGGATGGCAATTTGGCCCAGCGATCCTTTTGGTCAACATTTATTTGGGATTTTGATTCCGACACACCAGGCAGGCGCATCAGGTCGCGAGAAAATGCATAGCGACACTCCGAATGACCCTCTCTCCAGGCATATATACCATTTGTTTTACCACCTTGTGTTTCAGGTTGTACCCAGTCGTGTCGTGCCTTTGCCTTCTCTTGGACAGTTAAGCGCAGGCAGACAAATTTACTTCCCGTTACGGGGGAGAGGTTATTGACTCTCATATTCTTCGGGTACAACCAAAATATTATGCCGCATGGCTTTCACGATAACACAAAAGTTCCGTTTCTCTCACTCCCGCGCGTTATACTGCATTCATAACCTCACCACCCTTTCTAGGTGGTGTGGGAAAAGCTTTTTGGGACGTGCGACTTACGGTGTAAAAAGAAGCAGATGGGAAGGGATGGGTGTATAACCTAGTCCCGGGATATTTTTAAGGGTTCTCTCCCACCTATCCCTCTTGGTAAGTGGAGGAGGTCGACGACCCCTCGGCGAGGTAAAAGGACAGGAAAGGGTATGCGAGGAGAACAGGCGGTCGCGTCGCCATCTCTCTCGATTTCCCAATCCACAAACTCTCGTGTGCCATCCTCCCTTCCCGTAGATTTCTCTTCTCTCGAGTGGGGGGCGACCGACACTTCCTACCCTCATGGCAACTTTTCGCCGCCTTTATTACTCCTGCCAAAAACCCCCTTCCGCACACGGCCCGGCCGACAATATTTAACCACCCTGCGATTGCCCCCCTCCGTTCCTTCCTTCCTCCGGGGCCCTCAAAGCTCCTTCGGTCCTTTTGACGAGTCGAAAACAGATCCGCCGGCGAGGTGTGCTGTCCGAGGCGGCTAACTTGAGGAGGATGGGGAATGCGTATATGGATGGGGACGTTGTAAAGATGTTTACGACTTTCGGCGCGAGGCTGCAACGGAGGGAGGGAGAAAAAACGGTGCGGCTCTGCCGAAAATAATGAGTGCTGTCTGAGATTGAAGAGAAAGGTACGTGGAACCAAGTGCGAGACGTGCAAAACGAAACTGCCGGGAGGATTACAAAAAAAGCACGCATGAAGGCCCGGCTCTCCCTCGAAGGAGATAAGTAAATTGCAGTCGAGGGCCTTCCCAAGCTGATGATCGCGGATAATAAAATCTCCGAGGGAGAGATTGCTGCGAGTTGAATGACCTTGACATTGAACCAATCAGATTAGTAGTCAACCCAAAGCGTCGTATCGAGGGACGGGTATTTAGAGGCCAGAAAGCAATCGAGACGAGTAAATTACGAGAAAAAGCATTAAAAGAACTAAAAAAGATTACATGAGCTACAAATTAAGGTGCTGAAATTTATTCGTAAGTGGTCATTCAGTCAACTCCCCGGAAAAATAAATCGTCATCGATGGAAATCTTGGAGAAATCCCGTTTGTCACTTAACTCTTTAAATGTCTCATGACAAAAAATATATAAAAAAATAACCTTTTCCTTCACCTGTAACCAGTATTTTTATTTTGGTGTCTAACTAAAGATATGATGACGCCTGAAAGTCTACATCTACATCTACATATTACCCTGCGAGCCACCTCTAGGGTGTTTGGCAGGGGGAATTTCTACGTTATGATGTGGGCCCTAAATAATTACATTTTCTTGTATTCATTTTCATATCCATTGGTGGCATACGATTTGTTATCCTTAGAAAAAACCGACCCCATCGTGACTGTAAACATGAATGATTCTTTTCTACTGAATTCACTCTCTGGCCTTTAGCCTTGGGATGTAGCTTCCAAATACAATGACTATTTGGAATTTCTACGTCAGATGAAAAGTTTTCTAAGATTGAATGCAACTGAACGAGATATTTCACTTGAACCTCCTGTATTTATGGACTTTCTAATGCCAATTAATAAAGCTGAACACTGTATAATCTGAAGCTGAATAATCCCTTATTTCGAAAAACCTAAAGAGAAATTAAAGTATTTAAATAAAACTGCAGTAGTTGCACTGGCCACTATTATTTAATGTAAAATATTGCACCACACGTGTTCCGACGCTAAGGGCGTCATCATCAGGTATACACAGGGCATCAGGTATACACCAATAGTGGACAGTACAACTACTGCAGTTTTATTTAAGTACGAATATGCTGTTCCACCACGTAACGCCAGATACTGTCGAATTTATGACAAATTGTATTCTTCTGTCTTACTGTAGAAAGGAAAAATTATTTAATCCCCACTAACTTAACGTCCAACCTCTGATTTTCTGCACCTAATACTTCGTTGAAAACGAATACGAAACCTAAGAGGAATTAAAAATGTTATTTATCTGAGGCGGATTGTTTAGAAAAAGAGGCAGGTATTAAGAAAAATTCATCTACTTGTGAGATACTTCCCATATTAAAGCTCGCAACGCCATCAAGCTATTAATCATGAGAAACAAGAAATTATTATAATGCTCATTCTCACCGCGGCCATGAAGGTAGCGTGTCGACCTGGCAACCTATGTTCCATTCCCGATCTAAGCATGGATGTTGTCTTAGAATTAAGAACTTAAGCCTTACGGTACGATGCAACCTCACCTGTTCGAAAACATAAAACCCTAGTCTACCACACTACTCTAAAGGCTCTCTAATTAAGCCGATTTTACAAATATATTATGCATAGAGTTCATCACTTCAAAGTAACTATCAGTTTCACCACAGTTATACGAGTCCTATCTATTATATATGGCAATGTTTTGCATCACAATGAGCTCGAGTACTTCGATCATGGTACTTCTCAATTTATAGGTGAGTAAAGCGCAATCTCGAAGACTCATTTGACTATGGCGAAAAAGTGCAGAAACATGTCGCACTACCGTGATAAGGAGGATAAAAACCTTCACTCCGTTACTCTTTCATTTAGTGCCTATTGAGAAAATTTTCAACGCTGTCCCATTATTCCTCTCAAGATTTTGAAAATGTTTTCACTGTGCAGGGAAAATGAATAAGCCTTGCATTTGGATAGCTTGTGTCCAAGAATAGTCGATAGTAGTTGTACAGGCTCTACGACAAATGACATGGAAATAGTTTGTAAGAATAATGTTACCATATGAAAATGAAACTAAGAAGCGATAGAAAGGAATGTACATACATATTTTCAGCCTAAGTGAGAATGGGATTTACCAAGAAGACTTGGCAAAGTCAGTTTTAACGGGTTTTAACCCACATTCTGAAAATAGAAGTAGGATTTGTAATTAGAGGGGGAAAACTCTACCTCCCACGATTCCATCACAATGTCTACAATCATCAATAAACATGCAAATTGAGATAAGAAAAGGAAACGATAAGCATTTGAAGATAATTTTAAGTTTAAGTGGGGGAACACATAAACCTGAAGTGGCAAATTAAAGTCATGATAGAAGGAAATCTGGTAATTATTCTGGGTGTCTTAGGATTTTCAGGTTTCTAAAAAGCTTTTATAAAGCAGGAAAGTTAAGTAAACATTATACAGACTCAAGTAATTAGACTGAATAGCGATATTAAAAGAAGCATTCAGAGGAGAAATAATGACAAAAAACAGAAGTAAAAAAAAGATGCGAGAAGACTTATATTATAAATAACCACGTCGTTGCATGATCTTGATTGTACATTTTTGGGAGAGACTAGAGGAAGAATGAAAAAAAAGATGCCCAATAAAAAGACGAACGAAGAGGCACCAAGGATAGCCAGTGAAAAAAAAATTTTCTGTGAACATTTCAGCGAGAATGGAAAATAAATCCACAGGAGAAAAGAGGCGAATATATAAAAGAGACCATAAAGCAATAGAAGAGAGAATACTTGGTTTAGAAAAAAGGGGCGGAATAGGTATTTTAGATGGCGTGAATATCATTGGGAAATTTACCGAGCCGAAAAAAGAAATTTTGCGCCAAAATAAGCTTGAACAACATATAAATTTGGAAGTTTAAAATTTATAGTTCAACCTAGACAAAATAATTTTGGATGAATCTACGAATCATCTGTTTTCGTTTCAGTTAATTGAGGTTAATTTGGCCCCTCATCATTCACAAGTGTCAACACCCACTTCAGGCAATGTCCATTTCCACTACAGATCATCTTAGCAGTACGTAGCTTTGTTTCAAAAAACACGTACATATTGCTGGAATATGCCAACATGGAATCTCCTTTTTCCGCTGAATTCTTCATAATACCTAGGGCAGCAGCTTCCGAACTAATTTTGCCTCAAGGTCCTACACTTGGGGCGCAGAATTCAAAGAGCCTCCACTCCTTCAGTTTTCTTACCAGTCTTTATTTCTGCCTCTGCCTCTTGTTACATCCCTGTAACCTCAATGCAGTGTCCCAGCGTCGAAACCAGCCCAGTGATATTGTCTATCCCTCCTCATGAACGTTCTCTATCATATGGAGGAATTCATTAACTCTTTACGACTTTCATGAGGTCTTTCATTGATTCAAAATGTAAATAAAAACCTAAACTACTCGGCAGGATGATGAAGCGTTAAATGCCGAGGTTGCTTGCGACCTTTCTTGTGAACCTTTTTTAAAGCTGAAAAATTTGCAGTTTTTGGGTTTTGTCGCTTTGGATGTACCACTGTGTCAAGATAAATTACAATATATAGCAGCCGATTCATTCTACTTCTATTCGTGATATGTAGACGTAAGTATAATTGAAGCCTACCCCTTTCTCAACATACTTATGATTAGTCCATATGTAATAATTACGTTAGGTCCATGAGATGGTGACAAACGCTCAAGTGTTAAAAAACGGATTCCTCTGTACTGCATTTTCTCAGCAGTACAAAAAATGTTAAAAATTTTAATTAAAACCATTAGATTGACTGTTTATTTCAATTAATCCCAACATTTAACGTTGCCAGTATTTGTCAGCAATAAATGTTAGAAGCTAATTGCTGGCGTAACTTCCACAATATAGTCCATATATCCATTAGTGTGAAAAATATCGTGAAATACGATGATACCCCCTTAATCGTTAATATTAACTCATACGGAAAATATCGCAAAGTTGGATGTTTAATCACGGCCGTATTTGGAGTTGGATCGTCCTTTGTAAATTTGTTGTGTGATGTTGTTGGGATTGTCTTACGCTACGAATATCGCTACGAGAATGAAAGTTGAAAAACGGGATAAGTACACAGCTGCCCTAGTATACTATGTGTTCACATCTGTAAATCATGCTTCTCAAGTCTTTCTCCGAAACAGATGACTGCACAATTTTCCTAAATACCCTACGATGTCATGTTTACGACATGGGATGGGTCTATGCCAAAATGCTTTCTAGACGTGCTATGTTACGAGGGTAGGCATGAATTCATTGTATAGGGAAATATAACTAAAATCAGAACTGGGAGGAGAAGACATTTTCATTCAACGAGGAAATAATAATCTATGTTTCTTTGTGCAGATCTTGTCTCGTCAAAGTCTCACAAACAAATGTCGTCGTTTCACATTCTTGAACTTGTTTATGGTGCTCCTATGACGTCGTTACATAAAGAGCAGGTATATTTAGGACACGGTGCTCAAAGCCATCTTGTCCAAAAGAGCCCAAGCACAAAGATAGAAATAAGTTGTAGAGCTTTCGACAATCAACAGTAAATATGTCCCGAGGATAGCGCAAACGAACCCAAAATAATCTCATACATTGATGTTTTTACCATCAAAGGCGACATATTTGCAGGCGACTCCTAGTTAGACTGGCCTTGGCCATTGGCACCTCTCGGCTATTCCATTTTCACACGGCACTTTCCCCAATTTGGCCACGCATATATTTCATCAAGGATAACGTAACAAATAGCGTCAAAATGAGATAGACACTATCATTTACAGTTCGCGGAGGCTCACGGTAGGCCATCAGAGATCACGAGGGATTTGGGTATTCACAGAACTTGGCAAGATTAAGTCGTGTCAGTTGTTATTATAACTCGGGATAGCTTAAGTTACACTGCACTATGTGCCAAAGAGATTAATTAAAAAAGAGATATGTCACATAAAAAGGTTGATTTTTCGCTCGAATCATCTGCCTGTTTAGTGCAAAGGGTAATGAGTCTCTATGTTATCCTTTATGTTTTGTAATCTCTATGATCTTACGTCTAAGACGATAGTTCGAGCGGTTCGAGTGCTGCCAAGGGTGTGTGTGTAAAGCTTAGATGCTGAGAAAAGATAGCAGCAAAGAGAAGTTTATTTCAATCCTCGGCATATACTGCAGCATGCACAAAAAAAGCATCGAAATTCAAAGCAATTATCGAAATAATTACTTCCAGAGCCGGGGTGAAGATAAAATGAATGAATAAATTAAGAAATGAAGAAGTTTACAGAAGAGGGAAGGACCATATGGAACACCACAGAATAGAAGAACCACCCTGTCGGAAAATTCCCTAGAAAATTGGACCCCCGTTTTCCCTCGAAAATATACCTCTAGTAGTAGGGAATAATTTTCCTAGACTGTATTTTCCCTGAGAAATGCTTATGAAAGTCGGTTGCAGTGACTTATAATATTTTTATTTTACAGCAAATGTAGTTGACTGTGAGAGGTGATTATTTATAATGGTAGCACATATTTTTGAGATTTAGTTTGTCATTCTCATTACAAATAATTGTGATAACTCTATGGTTGTATAAATGAAACTATGCAGAATAATATTTTTGTTTTTATGGATACATATAATTTTTCCTCGGAACTCATTTACTCTATGCACTGCACACTGCCCTCTATGCAATTACTGATATAATTTTTCCTATGCCTGAAGGTTTTCCCTAAAGTAGCATTTTGTTCTAGGGAAATTACCGACCCAAGTCTATCATTGCTAAGGAAAAAAGTTCTAGGAAAAAAAGGAATTTTCAAAGTTTCCTTTGCTTTTCCCTATGTTCCAAGGAATTCTTATAGGGAAATTTCCATCAGGGCAGATAGATTGGACACAGTCTAAGGCGCAATGGGTTTGTGAAGAGTATAATTGAAGGAAAAATAAAGGGAAAAGTCCCAAGAGGAAGGCCAAGGGATAAATACGTAGACCAAATAAAGAAGAAATGACATAAGAAAAACTAGTAGGGAGTAAGGGAACTAGCATTACATAGGGAAGCACGGAGGACTGCAGTAAACCAATCTTAGGATTGAACGACCAATGAATGATACTTACGGAAAAACTGGACGGTACTCGTACATTCAGCGTTATTTTTCAAGATTTTTTAAATTTCCTATCTAAAGCGTAATGTTACACACAAGCCTTTCAAAGGAGTCTAGGATAGTAGCTTCCCCACATATATATTAAATTAATACTACAAAGATGATGAAACATCCGGAGAGTTAAAACAGAGTGTGCAGTACACTCTCTCCAATACATGTTAAAGGTTATTTAAGAAAGTCCGTCCAGAATCGTCCGAGGGAAAAAGAAGTAATTTCAACGTGGAAATCCTGGCTCAGCCATCCTGAGGAGACTCAAAAATACCAATCTTGCTCTCGGAAAAATAAAATGAATCTATCTAATTATCTAAGTATTTATATAAGATGAACGAGAAACCTCTGTCTTGGTGCTCTGTTCAAGAAGACATCGGAGCTTCGACCGTAACGATTTTTGACGTCACAACCTACGAAATTTCAAGTAATGCTATTTTAAAATGTAGATTTATAAGGCTGTAACATCACGTTCACGACATTGTCGAGGTTAAGTCCTGCCTAAAATAGGGTCCCTAAATACACCAAAAGGATGGTTGGAGAAACCATCGTCATCAATGTGCTACGCAACGCGGAATTAACCCCAAAAGCAGTACTTCATACTTCATGACGCCGCGGAATCCTGGGAACCATCTTCTAGGCAACTGTTATAGAAAGAAATATTTTATTCGTGGAACTTAAATAGGAAGAAAAATATGTAGTCAGCAGAACAGGAATAGGAAACAATCGTCAGATATTATTGGGCAACGAATGATATTTTTTTTTGAAAGTAGTGGTTTAAATTTGAAGAAATACAGATAAATATGAGACAGAGGATAGTGAACATGATTACCTATTGTGATAAAGAATGCTTAAGAATTTTATTGTGAGTTTTGGATGGACGGAGATGGGGGAGCAAAATAGGTCTCATGCATTGCAATAACAAGGGTTACATTTCTAGTTGATGGAGGATATAATGCAGGTCAAGCCAAGCATGTGGTAGGAGGAAGTATTCTAAAAGAGTACGACGATGCGCAACATTATCCTGTTTCATGGACCGCCTCAAAGCGCACCTTAGACAACCTGTTTTGATGATGCATTGTATAAACCCTTCTCGAAATCATGAAATACACGGCAGCGTATCCTGCGGAAAATATCGAGGCCACATTGCTCCGCAGTAAATTTTTCCTCGTAATTTTTTACGGAATGCTGCCAATCCGATGTATACGTTGCTGTGCCAGACTCGAAGATCGATCGTTGTGAAATGCCCCGTGGTTCGACAGATATCGGAATATTATGGGCCACACTCCCGCCGGGTCTACGGAATGAAATGATTTGGGTTCCCTGACCTCGGGCCACGTGGAGTCAACGGTCTCGACTCTAGGCATCTCCTCCACCGTTCTTCGCCCGCCCCCGTACACAGCACTAACCCAGTCATTCGGAAATCCTTCCCATCCACCCCCCCCCTCCCCCTATTGCCCACACTTAAAAAAAACCTCCCGTCTATCACCGCGCCGCCATCGGTTCTGCCGACATCTCATCCACCACACACGAACACCCTACCCCCCCCTCCCCCAGTGTTCCACCCACAACCCAGGACGTGTCGAATGAAATAGGGACAACGGGAGGGAGACATGGTTTGAGGGGGAGGAGTGGTTTCTCGCTAGCTCATCCCGCGGGACAACACCGTTATGTGAGTTCTCCTACGCAAGGGGCGGGACTCGGGAAGAAGAAAAGATTTGTACGGTGCCCGGGTTGGCATGGGGGTGGGAGGCTGGTGCCCTGGTCCGCGGTGTGAGTGGAAGATGGAAGTGGACCAAATGCGATGGTTGATGTGAGCGGGCCATCACGCTCAATGGTGGCAGCCGGCGACCGGCGAAAGCACATGCACGACGCCCCATGCCTGATGAATTACACGTCCCCCACTCCGTGGCGTGGGAGTCTATTGGCCGTTTTACACGAGACACTTTACTGCACAGTCTGATGGATTTGCATGAAAAAATTGTGTCGTGCAAAGCGGGGAATTACTAGAGTGACTGCGCGAATGCATGAAAATAGCCCCAGCCCAATTCGGTGCCCGCGTTCTCGCAATTTCCGAACATAAAACTGCGCAATTAAGAGCCACGAGCAAAACGGCCTTAACGTGAGTTGGGGATACCTAGTATTTACTCCGTAAGACGCCAACGTTCGTTTGACAGCACGCAAGCGATTGTTTAAATAATTCTAAATTACCTAATTTTACATCTGTATCTATGTCGTTCTCTTAAAGGTGCCATAATAGTTCACTCATATTAAGTCAAAATACCCCTCAACCTGGAAAAAATTTCTTAAAAGGGGATGCTTTGCACATGTGTAGAACTAGTATCCAGTTATAACATATCAAAAATCAACCCGTGCATGCTGTGCTACGGCCGCCATCTTGTAAAGTAATGGTCGAATGTCACTTTTTTACAAAATTTCCCTAATCATTGGAAATATAAAAAAATGCATTTACAAAAGACCGTAGACATTACCAATCCAATGCCTCTCCCTTTCATCAACCAAAATTCTTCAAATATGTCAAATTTATATTCAGCTATGAGTTTCGCAGTTGAGCAAAGCAGAGAGCGAAACTACTCCTATATAGTAACCTTGGAGCAGCCACTACACTTGAAGAGCTCTGAAATTGTTTTGTCCGCTGACAATAATAATCCAGTAAGCTATGTGATAGTGAGGCTTGGTGGGTATAATTTATTGTTCTTTTTCCTCATAAAAATTGGATACATAGTGAAAGGCAATTGAATTGAGGAATTCTGGGAGACAATATGTGCTAAAAACTCAATTACCAACATGATGACAGTTTACTCCTTTTCACGGGCTGTTAGAGCACATTTGCACTGCTGTTGTTTTAATCCAGCTTATTATTGATCCTGATGCTACAGGTTTGAATGAAGAACTGACAATGCTCCACTAGAAAGTGTTCTCCCATGAAGTGACTTGTTTCGAAGCTGCAGAAAGCAAGAGGTACAAGAGTTTCTATCCAATTTTCAAAACAAGTTTAAGGAGGTGGAGTCTTAAGAGTAGGACCGCTAAATTGTGAGTGATGTATCTCAAGCAAATTATTCTGATGATGAATTTTATCTTAGCTGAGAAAAAGAGAATTGGATATTGTACATTACAACAATTACTGACGTGATGCCTTTGTTCCATGCTGCTGGCCATGCACACTATGCAAAGTCAGCGTAATAATATTGATAGAAAATGAAAATCTTTGGAAAATGTTTGTGATTGCCGTCATGTGGATGTTAAATCCGCATATCTTCATAGTAAGATAAAGGAAAATATTTACATAAAGCAGCCTTATGGTTTTGTAGATCAAAATTGTCCTGAATTTGTGTGTAAGCTACGAAAAAGTATATATGGTCTTAAACAGGCTGAGGCTGGCAAAGACTGGAATGATTCTTTGCATGAGGTGCTTGTGGGGTTAAAGTTGGAAAGAGCTGTGAGTGACAGGTGTTTATACAGTAATGAAAGTAAGGAATTATTTGTGACTGTGTACGTTGATGATATTGGTGTCTGGGGGGAGCACCAGCGAGTTGATTGTTTTGTGAAACTACTGTCACAGAAGTTAGACATCAGAGATCTAGGTTTCACATCGAGTTTGCTGTCAGTAAAATTTGAGAGGTATAGTGATGAAACATTGAAGATGAACCAAACTAGCTACATCAAGAATATGTTGTTCGAGTATGGACTAGAAAATTGCAAGGATCTTAAAAACCCATTACCGGTTCAATCTTATGAGAAAGGGGTGCCCAAATTCCAAAGTGAAGCGTTTTGCGACGTAACTTTGTTTAGGAGTGCAGTTGGCAGTATTAGATATGTTGCCAACATTACTCGTCCAGATATTATGTATTCCATCTGTAAACTCAGCCAGAGAAATGAGAATCCGACTAAACAGGATTGGAATGGCGTAAATCACGTAATGAGATATCGTCAGAAAACCAAAGATTTGTCACCATGTTATGAAAGAACAGGTGAAGGATAGTTTATATTTTAAATATTATTTTGACAGTGATTGTTTGTTATCTTTGTGTTTTCTTGTATATTTTCAGGAGTAATTATTTTGTGTTTGAGTATTGACTTATAATCATTGTTGTATACAGGGGTATTTTGTGAACGGAGGGGAGTGCTGAAGATGGAAAAGGTGACTTGTTTTGTTTTGATTTGAACGTTCAAAAATGTATTAGGTATTTCATTTGTGTTTTGGTTCCCGCGTAATAATAGCGATTATCTTTTGTCCATCTTTTTATTATTCACTTGTTTTAAGGTGGGAGACCATGTGCTTTTGTAAAATTCTCACTCGTACGTATGCCATTAAAGAGTTAACATTCACAGTGTTCGACAAGTGTATTAATTTAAGTGTGCAAACTTTTGTCAAACCGAGTATTTTGCGATAGAAAATGATAAATTTTTAACATTATTTTTCTAGAGCGTTTTAATTAAAGCTTTCAATTCACTGGTTGTTATTATGAGACAAATGTCTCATAATAACAACCAGTGAATACGGGAATGATTTCCAGTGATATCGCAATTCTATGGTGATCGCTCTGCAGCTGACTGAGTTATAGCATACACTAGGAATGCCAAAACAAGGGAAGCACACTGTCATGCATGCAATGGCGGTGGCACAAGTCAAAATATTGGCGCATGAGATTACGAGTGCGATAAATTCACTATTGCATACGACCGTAATGGCTTAAATGCGGTAAGGGCAACGACCGTCACCCACATGTACTTACATTAGCCTTAAACATTTTTCTGTTCTTTACACCAAGAAGTTTGTTTTTCCTTTTCGTATTGGAGTACCCCAGAACATTGCCCTCTATCAGCAAGTTCAAGAGCTCTGTAAACCTACGACCCTGAATTTTAGCAAAATATGGTCGAAAGCGCATCAAGAGTCGCGTCCATATACAGTGTTCTTGGTGACGACTCTCAAATGAGATTTTGTGTACTACTGTTTCATCTGATATTGCTACACCAGTCGAGAATTTTGCAGGCATTTCTACAGAAACATAAGAGCAGCACAAAGACTTAAGAGATAGGAGCATGTTTAGGGACGCAAATCGCAAAAGCACATTTATGACTTGGATGAAAAAACATAATCCATAAAACATAATCTTCAGGTGTAATCGAAAACAGTACTGTGACATGTGATCTCGCTGTTCAGAAAGTGAAACTCCATGGAAAAATTAATGGGGAAAACATTTTCTGACATTCCCAGAAAAGCTGGAGTAATACTTAAACGTTCACTATATCAATAAATAATTCTAATATCATTGGTGCTATTTTTTTTACAAATTCTCGGATAAAATTATAGTTGCTGTTTTATTTGGAAATTATATTCTAAAATCTATAAGAAACAAAGAAATATAGTGTATTTCAACCATACGTTTGCTTAACTTCCTCCTCTTGAAGATTAAGCTCTGTGTCAAATGTCTGTGTTTAACTTCCAAAAATCAAACAAATCTCAGTTTTCTTTAATTTTTTCTCGAGAATCGTGAGAGGAAGGACAAAAATTATAGGAACTAAAAACATGTATTTTTACTTTAAAATTTACATTTAACCGGTAGATTGTTTTAATGTTAATGTACCTTTTGTTTGAAGATTTTTTTTACATTTCCAACGGCTAGTGAAAAATGGTCAAAAAAGATAAATTCGGCCGACATTTTCCCAGATGGCGGCCGAAGCACAGCATGTACGAGTGTTGATATTTGATATTGTTACTCGTTTGTTGCTGCTAATACTACACATATGACTCCAGATTGACCGAACTCTAAGGGCCTGTGGCGGAGATTTCAGGAATGAAAAGTTTTATTATGCTCCATTAAACTCTGCGGAAGCTTCACCGTTGGTCCAAGTTTGCAACGCTAAGAGGAATTCCTGATTTCGCATGCAATCTAAAATGTTAGCATTAAGGGGCGATCGAATTTCCGCTTGCCACGTGGACCATACTATAGTTTATTCCGTGATAAATCGCCAGGCACTTGTTATTAGGGCTGATTTATTCTGATTGCTCTATCAATACCGATCTACATGGATACATGCTGATATGCAGTTCATAACAGTACTTAACCCTCCGGTGATTATATTCCATTTTATTATAAATATTTAACTTCTAAAATGAAACAGATTTTGGACAGCATATTTATAAATTGATCTAGTTAAAAAAAAGGAGTTAAATTTTTTCAGGAGCATGACCATGAGATACAATCTACTTAATAAGTGCTAAATACCATTTAAAAAAAAGTTTTCGAAATTCTGTACAATTCCTCATAATTTCTAAGAAAGCAATAATTTCTAAAAATAAATTTTAACCCTTAACGATGGGATGCGGGGGTTTGCTATCAAAGATGGCATCATGAAACCTGGGCCATGATTGACAGATCGAAGCCGTATATAGCGTCGTGGAACATGATGACACTCGGCTTGTAAAATAGTCCAATAATTCTCCTGAGATCCTCTTCGTAGTTCCCCGGACCCAAGTGGCGCTTGAACTTTTTTTTTTTAGCTTTGTCTCGAGTAAGAATGAGCAGCCTTTGCTTCCCGAAAAGAGCCGCTTCTTTAGTCCACGAATGGCCACTTAAAAGCCACCCTTGCGGACGCCGCGACATAACGGTTCAAGCCTTTGTGGTAGGGCAGTGAGGGTGGGGTCACAGGATGTCCCTATGGAAACAAAATGTGGCACCAGTACGGAGGAAGGGACGTTGCAAACTCGGTCGGGGGGAGAAGAGCCGGGAGGGAATGGGTTTTTAAGGGCGACACGCGCGCGGAAGGAAGCGGTCATAAAAAACGATTCCCCGAAAGGATAAACTGTAAAATAATGGACCCGTTATGCAAGTTGGCGTTTTTTTTAGAAGAATCCATTGAGGCTTCAGTTGAAAAAGAATTGAGAGGGGCCTACCTTTCTAATTCAATTAATAAAACCGGAGAGCTTCAGAAGATAACAGCTGAGGATAATCATTCGCTTGCTTTAAAATGACAATGCATGTACATAAAGACACGAGCAATGCACAAAAGAAGTAATCACACATGAAAAAAACGTATACCCTTTGCTGACTGAGATCCCCTAGAGAGTATTTATCCCTAGCTTTTGAAAATCCGTTTCCAATACCTGCAACCTGAATCAGGTTTAAAAATAAAACTAGAGCTTATGTTCTATTTAAAACAAGGGCTCAAATATTGTTGGAGAGGCCGGACGGAATCCATACTCTGTATCAGAGAAGTGTACACTTATTTAAAATGAACACCATATTGCTCCTTGTGCATGAGTGAGTGTGGTACTTCAAAAACAGTCACATATACATGAAAGTCTACTGAAACATTGAAATTCATATTTAAATGTTTAAATAGATGCAATGTATTAATGAATGAATGGAATAATCATCAAAATAGAGTCAATGCTGATTAATTTTGTTGAAATAATCGAGCTGTTATGAAGGGAGTTTATCACCTCAATGGAAATTAGGATAGAGGTGAACCTGGCATTGAAAAGAACATTCTGTAGAGAGAAGACGGAAAAGAGAGCACATATTAATGCCACTGAACCTTCTGAAGCTTCTAGGCCTCAGAAGTATGGGCAGTCCGCCGCGATTTTGGATAATGGCTTATATAATTCCCATTTACCATGGCGGCTTAAGAAGACCCGGGTAAGTTGATGAACTCGCAGAATCCTATTAATGAACTGTAAGTAAACGAAAGCCCACCAAACGCAACGGAGCGGAGAGGTCAGCCACCCATCTTCTTATGATTATATAAGGTCATTAATTCCGTAAATTTTAGGTAAACGACCAAGTTAAAATTAATGCAGATACTAAATTGATGAGATGTGGAAGGCAAGGAGAAATTACCTCCTCTATCATTATATCGCCAAGGGACAGAAACCATCCACTTCCTCCGTCTTTGATCTTTAGGTCATCTAACAGGCATCATGGAAGCCTCTCGATAATAATGAAATTCTGATAGAGAATGAGGGATGAAAATTTAGTAGTTCAAGGAGAATGAATTGAACTAGGTGGAGTAGGTTGACAAAGAGGGAAATGAGGTCATAAATTGGGGTTGCAAAATGAAAAATTAAAAGGAATAATTTAACTTCTAGGTTTAGTGCCGTTAAAGTTCAAATGATATTATATTGGAAAGTATTACAGAAAAAGAATCCCGGTTGACTACTTTTGGAAAAATTATTTTCCGATCTTAATTTTTTGCGGATATGATAATAGAATAGAATAATTAGAATGGTGATTACTAGATTTCTAATAATGTAAAAGTGTGACGAGATAACTTGATGAGAAGTAATAACGAGGTGAGAAGTGAACAGCGGACATCTTGACTACTCATGATTTGATTGATATTATCATAGAGTAAGCATAAAATGCATACTTTATGATACTAAATACCAGTATGTATATAAAAGACAGAAAATCAAAATGAAGAAGGTGATAACTCAAGTAAATCGAACGCTAAAAAGAATTATATCGTAAACTGAGTGTCTATAGAATAATGACGGATTAATGGATAGTATACGCAAGCAATGGATTAAAGGAAATTTGGTAGCCTATGAAGAACATAGGAAAAGCTGTGAAGAGGAAGATAAATACAGAGTTTGACATTTTTTATTATGAAACAAATCAAACAGCATGTAAGTTCATAGAATAATGGAATGAAATAAGCAAGGGAAGAGAACGTGAAGAGGTTTGAGGTAAAATATGCCAATGAATAATGTCTCAACACCTTATGTATGATCACACCTTAACACCTCAACACCTTATGTTCTCAACACTCAACACCTTATGATCACCCCGTGCCACACACCCTAGTGGTGGCTTGCACGGCACTTCGTAGATGTATGTAACATGCGAAACGTCGAATAATCGTTAGAAGAACTTAATGAGCAGTCTGTATATTTGCATATAATTAAGACTGTGATATGATTCGTCTAATCATATGCACTAATCGATCTCTTTCGAGGTTTTGATGGAATTGATTGATTTAGGTTAAACGGATGATTGAGTTCAGTCAGCTTCTCAAACAATGAATCTCACCGCAAGTGATCAACAACCAATACGTGCCGATAACTGCCCCTTGAGGACTTCGGTACCGCTTGAATGTTTACTTTCTTTATCCCAAAATTAAGACTACCGTACCGGTTTCAGTGGTTGATTATACTTTTTGAATCATTCGAAACAGGGGGTTTAAAGTAAGTAGGGTGGGGATCCATAACAGATCGAAGGGAAAAATAAGGGTTGAAACTTTTTCGGAAGTTCGGAGGAGACTATTTTTCGGAAGGTGTTCAACATATTTTGCTAAAGCCAAAGTTTTACAGTATAAACATTCACGAGCATAAGATAAAGGAAATATATTGCAGAAACGATATATTTAAAATGTAATTTTTCGGCAGGCAACAAGGGACCAAAAGAGTTGCGACGGATCTTTTCTATGAGATTCCCACTCTAGTTAGGTAGATTAGAATTTGACTTGTGTTCAATGACTTATCATCATTGCTAGCACGTCACACCCCCCCCCCCCCCCAGAAATTTCCCACACGATTCTGATTTCAGAATGAATTAATGTATCGTAGCATCCATGCATGTGTAGTAAAAGTAATAAAAATCAATTATAGCATCTTAACCCGTGTACTACATAATAGCAAGTTCGCCAAAGTAGCAGGCTCCTAGCTTCTGATTTAGCCCTGCAGTGTTCTCCTGCCTGAATACTTTTTAGTCCGCGCCTAGTCGCCAGGGAAGCGTAAGAGGTTCGACCATGAACTGGGACGAGTATTGCATTTATAAAGGGGAAACACTCCGTGCCAAACACCCCAGAGATTACTTATATGGTACTTCGTAGATGTAGAAAACGAAGTACGTAATCTTCAATCGGTGAGTTTGTGTTTTTCAGAAAATGACGGTCATTTCTTGGAATGGGAGAGAGCCTTCAATGAATGAGCTCATGTTAAGGAATCACTTGAAGATGCAGCATCCCCGCAAAAAATTAAGATCGGAAAATAATTTTTCCAAAAGTAGAAATAAAATAAAGTTTACCTAAGTTTAGGGCTCTAAACTTAATTTTCTAATCCATGAAAATATAAACTATTTCTAAAAAGTAGGTTTTAAAAGAAGAAGAGTTTTTCAAATTTCGATAACCATCTTCAATATTTGAAGTACTTAATGAGAATATATTACTGCAGTAAAAGAAAGATGCAAATCTCAAGTGGATCGTAAACGAGTTTTAATTCATTACTAAGTGCGCTCGTCACTGCTTTTTGGCGTTTGCAAGGGAAATACGTATGATAAAATGTTTGCGTTGCCATAGCTAACTAAGAAGTTGCGACCACATGTTTAGGTTACAAATATGCTTCCAATTACCTCCCCTACCGCCTCCTGAATTATTGTAGCTTCTTTGTGGATAACCCTGTACACATATAGTCGCTTCAAGGAATTTAATTGAGGGTCTTCGTCGTCATCGTCATCTTCGAATAGTCGTCTTCTAGAAAAAAATATAACAAAGATATAGTGATGAGGCATATGAAGCACCTGGTAAATATTTTTACGAAAAATTGAAATAAAGAGTCCTCCAGCATTAAATGCCTCACATGTACAGGGTATACGGGTGGAAAAATTAAAAGTGACGAATTTTTCTCTTGGTTACGTGCTTGAAATAAAACTTGAACTGGGTATTAAAATTGGTCGGAGACATGAGTTAACCAAAAATTATCGAATCACTGTTAATGGGACATGGTAGTCTCTAGAACTAAGAAGTATAGGAAAAAAGAATGGTCCGTTTAGGTCGCCAACGTCCTCAGCACACTACCGGAGAGGAGAAAGCTTAGGGGAAAAAATTTAGCCCCGTTGGCTTTCCATCAAAATTTCGCAGAAGAACTATCCATAAGGTAATAGCGGAATATGCAAAACTTCCTTAGCGTTTAGATGGAATAGTAAAAAGAGATACACGAGGAGTACAAATCAGCCCTGATAGTTCTCAATGAACAAAGTTTCGGACATGATAATCAACTAACGAATTAGCCAATTTAGATAATTTATAAAATTGCAAAAAATCGGAAAATGTTTCATCTCTCCTAAACAGAGTCTAAAAGCTATCTCTGGGTTTTTATTTCCGATGGTAATAGTTTAAAATGTTATATTCATTCGAATGGTATGCTATGCTACACCGCGTATTATGCACTTAAAGGAATCAGTAATAATGCAATATCATAAAAATGCAGACATTTTACTTTTTAATTGCCTTGTTTAAAATTTACTCATAAGTGATTTACTTTTTTCGCAGCAGTACCACTCTTTCAAGCTTTCACGTAAGCTATAATTTTAGATGGGTTTTGGTTGTTCGAGTGAAATTTGAATACCATACCAGAGGACCTCCATTGAATACCGAGGTGGTAGCATTTTTCATCGGCTTTATAATCTTTTTCGTTTGATTTAAGTGCGTCTTCCACGTGGCCGATCGGATAGAACGAAGAAAATTACCGAATGCTTCTGCAAGTAGCACCTAACAAAAATATCATCTCCCCACAACCCTCGTCGCCTATTCTTCCACAAGTGTTCCATTAAGATGATTTGAGCGAGATAGTTCCCTAGTCATAATGGAGACCATACTCAAATTTTATTTTTTTATTTCAGCGTCTGTAAGAAGTATGAAATAAATATTATAATATTAATGGCGCAAAGATGTAGTTATATATGACCGAAATTCTCGATAATTAAATAAATAAAGCTACATAAGTCTCTAACTTGATTCATTTTTTCCCGTCGTACGGCTGAAAACCCTTCAAAACGGCAAGTTTTTTTTGCGATTCTGTAAAAATTACTGAGGTGAGTTATAGATTATTTTTATAAATAGTTGATAAAACATGCAATCTACACACCATTTGTTTTTTTTACGAAATCTAGGTGCAAGAAGTTCCTAATTTTTTAAACATTCTCCCTCTGGATCGTACAGTCAGAATCTATCCCATGTAAAACAGCTTATATTTTTAGGCAAATTGCTCGAAAAGTAGTTCGGCAAGGGGTTGATATTTTGATATTATTGGAAAGATGAGAGTTGTTTCTTTAAAAGGAGGTTTATTCATCAAATTCTAGGTGATATGATTTTTCGCTCAAACTACCTTAAACCAGGTCAATTTTGGAGGAACTGACGACTTCAGCTGCCGTGTACAGATTCTCTGTATATAGATTCCCATTCAGAACAGTGCGACTAGTATGACCTTCCCCTCCTGGCATCCGAAAATGAATCCTTGAGGGGCGTTTCAGGAAACAAACGTTCCTTCACCGTATCCTTCCGTTTCGGTCGCCAACGTCCTCGCCACACTACCGGAGAGGAGAAAGCTGTGGACAGTAGAGTTTAAACCGTTCCGGTTAAATCAATCACTGCTGAGAGTGGAAAGCAGGTGGTGAGGGACCGTTTGAAGACCTCACCACCCCTCACTCACAACCTAACCCATCCATCCGGGATACACAAACATCCACAAAGGAATCCCAAAAAGAAGGACGACGGAATGTAACTGAAAGGGATGAGAGAGACAGACGGAGCAGGTGCGTGGGTGGACGGGCGAAGTGGAAAAAGGGTTCAGATGGGGTAGGCGGAGGGGGGGAAGGGATTGAGTCGCTGGCGGAACTCGCGTCTGACGGAGGAAGGCCGCATTCAACCCTCCCCCGCTCGCAGCCGCCCGCCGACAGTTCACGGCCGTTCGACTCGACGCGATGTCCCCACGCGAGACGGCAGGTGTAGCGGTGTCCGGTGGTGAAAGAAAGGGGTTGCAAAGCAGGCGTGCTGCTACTGCAGCTTACG
Source organism: Pyrrhosoma nymphula (assembly GCA_963573305.1). NCBI lineage: Eukaryota > Metazoa > Arthropoda > Insecta > Odonata > Coenagrionidae > Pyrrhosoma > Pyrrhosoma nymphula. Next base: position 99,010,088 of record OY754329.1, read on the forward strand.
GAGGAGCGAGAGATGGAAACTGATGTGTCCACGATGAGCAAGGAAAAAGGAGTGAGAAGGGTTGGGTGGCCAAAGAGCAACGGTGCGAATGGTTTGGCGTGCAGGGTGTCTGACATGAGATGACCGTGGACCGCCCTCGAGAATGAGTCGGAAGGTCGTCTATTAACGGATAAACGGACCACTCTAGGGGGAGTTGAAGGGGTTGTAGGAGGGGTTTTCGCTTTTGTGCGATGAAGCATCACCGGCCTTCTGCAAATGGGAAACGGAGGCGCCTGTTGACGGAAGAAACTGCATTTGGCCCTCTGGGATAGAACTAAGTCCTAAGGAAGAACACCGCTGCGGGGTGAACCGTTTTGAGGGCCGTTTGTCGGCTGCAGTGCCCACAGGCACACACACAGACTTCCGGAAGCAGATGGGAACGGCCGGATTTCGAAAGCGGAAGAAATGAGAGAGCGAAACTGAGGGTCTTGCTTTCGCGGATGGTCTCGGAATTTGCAGTAGCTATTCCAGTACTGCAAGGAAATGTGGTGGTGCTTGGCAACAACAGATGACAAGGTTGCCACGAATACCATACATGAATACACACCCATCACACCGTTCCCTTTCGGGTTAGGTACAGTCGAAACATTTTAACCCACCGTAGCCTGTAAAGCTGGCTCTGCTTTAATAATTTTCTTCATATTTCCACATCCTTGCATGTATCTCTTTTGCTTCAGCGACACTCACAGTGTTTCACGCACGCCCTCCTATTCGTAAGACTTCTAATATTCCTCTTTAGAGTATCCTCCACCACATTCACTCAGAGCTTCCTCGGTCTGACCCTTCCTCTCACACCATTCCTCTATCATAAATTTTCTTCGTTATTTGTTTTTCATCCATTCTCTCAACTTAGCCAAGCCAACGAAGCACGCTCCTACCACACATGTCCATTCCACATTATTTCATCACCCACTCATTCCTAACCCTGTCCCTTCCACTTTTGTGAAGCAAACACTTCTCAGATACCTCATACCTACTCAGTTTAGCAAACTCAGGCTGGCTCAAATGCTTATCCTGGCTTTTCCATGTTTTGATACCAAACAATGAAGTGGGATGGAGTACAATTTTGTTCATTACAATTTTTTATCCTTCCTGAGACAAACATTTTAACCTTTGATTTACTACGCATAGGAACTATCTATGACTTTCCTTACATCATTCTCACGCCTTTCAAACCCTTCATCTATCCTCCTATCTTTCACAAACGTTGGGCCAACGTGCACAAAATCTTCGACGTGCTCTTTTCGAAATTTCACCATAATCCACTCCATTATATAATCATTCTTCTAATTCTCCTTGTCAAAAATCACAACTCTGGTCTTTGACGCATTTAAACCTCAATTCCACTCCCTCTGTTGCTTCACAAAATGTATCCAGGGGGGTTGTGTTTGAATCGCTCCTAATAATCTCACCCACTCACCAACTCGAGCGGTCCATCACGAGTGGTCACCAACTCGAACGGCAATTGGTGTGTTTGAAACTTTTCATCTCGAAGGCGACTTGGAGCACTCGTGATGAGATGGAACACGAGTGGTAGGTGTGGCAACGTTGTAATTTCCTTCATTTGTTTACGATTTTCTCAGTAGCGCGGCATAAATTAAAGTAAACAAAGGTGTAAACAAGAATGTCACCGCTGAGCAGGAATATATGCTGCTGCAGTTCATTGAAAGTAAACTATATAAAATGAAACGTAAATAAAATGATCAGGTTTATTCTGCCTTACGCCATTATCCACTATTATATTGTCTTGAATTGAAAGTTATTCAGTACCATAAGAATCTCCACTGTGGTGCTAATTCCACTTTCCATGACCGAAACATCATTAATTTTCTATCCCCCTCCAAATTATAATAAACTATAATTGTCCCTAGGACCGAAATTAATGCTGGAAAATAGGAGGATGAGAGAGATGCCCATTTTTTCAAAGTCCAAGATGAATTGTTAGAGTTAAAAAAATTACGTTAATGAAAAGCAAATTAGAAACTGAGAATGAATGGAGGGAGGAGGTTATAGATGTGAAAAAGTAGAAGAATTGAAGAAAATTGTAATGTATTTAGAGAAAATAATAAAAAATTAGTTGAAAAGGTGGTTATTATTGCATAACTATTATGTTCAACAGCAGATTAACATTCAAATTACTTTGGAAATTATTTATGAGGTATTAGTATCCTAAATAGCAAAAATGTTTAACTAGGCAACGCAATAATTTGGACATTATTTCACTAAGTAATATACAACAAAAGTTTTATTTCTTCCGACTTAGGGTTTCAACTCAGGGTTAGGGTTAGGGGTTAGGGAGCCTCATTAATTCCTCTGGGCTCCACTATTATCGATAATCTCAATTACACTGCCCATGTTTCTTAATTACATAATATACTTGGTTGTATACTTTGAATGAAGATTTTCGCTGTGATATAAGTTGCTTCGTTGTGTTAGAACCATGAATCTTCATACTTAATAGTAAAGTCTTAAACGGCTGGACAAATTTGAACGTAGAGTAAAATGAAGATACACTCGATTTCGAAAGCCTAAATAAAAGAAATATAAATGGTAATAACAATCATGTAAAAAATAATTTTAAATGATATACGTCAACGCTCTATGCTCACTGTGCGAGGCGTTTAAAAGGACAAAAGCTACTAATAATGGAAATATGAGTAGTGCGATAAATAAATGGCGGAATAGAATTAGACATACCATATATTTCACCATTCACGCGCCTAAATGTCTTCTTGTGATCATCATCATCAGCAATCATCAATCCGAAGATTGGTTTGCTGCAGCTCTCCACTCCACTCTCTTTTCAGCTTCATTCGTTTTTGTATTCTTTTCAACTTGCGTGATGTAATCCACTCTTTGTCTTCTTCGGTAAATCAATCTTCCTTCCATTATTATTTTGAAAGGCTGATATGTTGGAGAATTTTCCCTGTGCATATGTTTGTCTCTTCTTCTTCGCAGAGTTTGCTTTTGTAATTTCAGCCCAACCCACCCTAGAACTTCTTCATTGAAAAATTTCTCCTTCAGTTTGATCTTTACCTTTTTTATTTTAATTTAACCAAATTTCCATTGCTTTCTATATTTTTTGGTCTGCTCTAATTATCGCTCATGCTTCACCACCATATAAGAGAATTCGTCAAGCATACCATTTGTAATGAACGCTAACCTCACGAAATAAAATAAGAGTATATCCGGTTAATAGTACATACATGGTTGAACCTTTTCGCATTGCAAGACTCGTCGAGCATAGATAATCTCTTTCGTCGTTGACGCGCACGAAAATTTAGCGACGACCTGTTTTTTTATTCTAATTGCTGTAGCTACCAATTACTTGATGATAAGATCGGTTTAACTAGGAATGTGCTTTGTTGACGTGGCCATGCTGAGGGAATGGATGAGAGTCGAATATCTGAAATGAGTTATGATAGAGGAGTGAATGGTGTGAGAGGAATGGGTAGACCGATAAAGCCTCAGGTTAAAATGGTGTAAGAGACACTTAAGAGGAGGAATAGTAGGAGCCTCAAGAATAGGAGAGCGTGTAATAAGCAATACATGAGTGTAAGATGTAGCGAAAGAGATATGCAAGGACAGGGAGTTACGGAGGAAATTATCAAAAGAAAGACAGTTTTCTAGCCCTAACAGCATTGCATTTTACTACACGTAAGTACCGGGCTGGTCTCGAATTACTCCACTAAACCGCATCTATTTCACATTGAAAGCCAAGCTATTTGATTCAAGCCTAATTACCGCGTAATTCTTGCAGTGATTTATTTCAATCACCTTATGACGATTTCAAATTTGGTTTAATTATGTTGGAACCGTCCATCATTTGCAAAACTTCTCACGCGGGACCTCTTACCGTTTTGTGTATTTTGTGGGCTATTATGAATTTCGTTGAGGCTTGAAGGATGTGATATCAGCATATTGCGGATCTTATATTATGAATAAGGTATCTTGTTTACCTGTTTTGAGGTGTAAAACCCTTGATCTAATTTAACAACTTTTCTCCATAATTACTTCAATTGGTCTCAGTATCAGCATGGAGAGAGAGATTAGGGCAAAGGCTTTCCTCAAATGGAAAAAATACTGAAGGACTTGAGCGTTTCTTTCCTCTGGTATGTATCCAATATTTTAGCCATAATACTGAGTTTAATTATAACTTTTTGCAAATCTAGCTGCTCTCCGCTCTACTCGATCTATTTCTGAGATGTGCTAACCCCGATATCATCACTTTTCCGATCTACATTCCAAGCCGTATTCATATGAATTTAATTTTCCTATAAGAACCTACTCTCCTTTAGGAAATACATTTTAATGTATATTCTCCACAATTCCTGGGCATTTTCCGGCTCAGTTAGCATATTCCGTAACTTGTCTACCACAACTGGATCTCCCCCTTCCACATTATATCAATTTTTCGACTTTTCTTAATATATCGTCCATTTTTCACTTTTGCTTATATTTCACCTAAGTATCGATCTAGTCTATCCACCATGCTTCTCTTGCCCTCTTAGTTTCTCGTCTAGCCTACTAACTGGACCAACTACCAAATAATTTACAGAGCGATTTCACAACGACTGTTTTGCTCTCTTATCCCGTGAGAATGCCAAGATATTTTACTACTATCTATTCTACATTGTCCCTGTTTGCATGCTCATGGTTCAAGTTCCTCCGATAAATAGGAGTTCACAATATAAAAAGATTAATTTAAAAAACTTTTACAAACCACAGAAAAAATATGCACTCTGTTACACAAACACGACCCTGGTTTCGGCGCTGAGCACCATCATCAGGTGATGAAGCAATGCGAACAACCTGTACATATATATATATATATATATATATACTACACTGGAGGGAGGGGTGGGTTGGGTGGGTGGGGGATGTAGTAATTAGGGGATGGACATGGATTGTACTGCGGGTAGTGGTGGAAGATGGAGAGTTAAGCGGTGTCGTGCAGGGCTGGTAGCGGACCTTGAGTGGAATGAGGGAGGAGCGGAAGCAGCGACTGCGTCAAGGATAGGAGAGGAGGCAGGATACAAATATTCATTTTTTACCGAAACATTCAGGTAATTAGATACTTTTAAAATCTCCATTTGCTTTAGTGAGTTCAACTCCCTTCTGTTATTAGACATATGTAAAATTTTAACAATAACATCTTTACGATGGTCACAAACTAAAAGACGCTTAGCTCGCTTGAAATACTCCCCACCCGCTCCAGTGTCCTCTCGTGATGTGGAACTCCTAGCAGTGAACATTGATGTGCCCCTTAACCATTCGTCCCCTAATCTTAAGCATATAGTTGCCCACGAAATCCGCGGATTTCACCCTTAATACTGCAAATGATTGTGATTACTACAAAGTCCTGAAAACTGTGAAATCCATTCAAAAACAAATAAAAGATGAGAACCTTGTGCTTCAAAAAGCAGACAAAGGCAATTGCCTAGTGAATTTAGACAGAAAATATTATATTCGTTAGTGCCAAGATTTCATCAATCAAAGTGATTCGGCTGTGCTACCCAAAGATCCGACGAACAAATTTCAGCAGTCAATTAGAGACGCTCTTCGTTCAACGAAAGAACTATTTTCCCAAAGACACATCTTCTATTTACCCTCCACAAACCCATTGCCTCCGCGTCTTTATGGACTCATCAAAATACACAAGCTGGGTGAACCTATTAGACCAGTAGTTTCGAGTATAGAAGCTTCAGCCCACAAAGTAGCCTAGGCCTTAATTCGCCAATTTATTCATTTCACGGCATTTAAATCAGACATGGCATCAAGAACTCTCTAGAACTCGTGGAAAAAGTGAAAGACATTCCAGTTCCCAAAAACGCTAAGTTGGTGTCATTTGACATCGTAAATCTATTTACGAAAGTGGCTGTCATAGAAACCATGGGTATAGCGCTGGAATTATTAAAGAAAGCCAATGTTCAACCCAACGTGATCAAAGAATATCCCACCTTACAATTTGCCTGAACCAAAATTACTTTACGTTTAATAATTCCTTTTATACTATGACGGATGGCTTAGCAATGGGATCGCCTGTCTCTCCCCTGCTTGCAGAAATATTCATGGACCGTTTCGAACATAATTTGTTTAACTCCGGGTATAATCTTTTAGGATCAATTCTATACTGGCATAGATATGTGGACGATATTTTAGTACTCTGGATTGGCACAGATCGTCAATTAGACTCTTTTACCTTGTTCCTGAATCAGTTCCATCAGAATATTTCCTTTTTCTGTGAAAAGGAGTCGAATCGCACGCTAAATTATCTTGACCTCTCCATTTCCATTGAGAACGGTCACCACAAATTCTCCATTTTTCGAAAACCCACACACACTGACCATGTCATTCCCGCCGATTCAAGACATTGGTATCCACAAAAGATAGCGGCATTCAATTCCATAATTCACCGCCTGTTTAACGTACCCCTGTCAAAAGACGACTTCAATAAGGAAGTCAGTGTTATAAAACAGATCGCTAGGAATAACGGATACACTAACTGATTAATAGAGAAATTAATTTCTAATAAACAAAAGAAATTGGCTATCGAGTCTATTTATTCCACCAAGAGCTTGCAAAGTAACAAAAAACGGTGCTGTTCTTTAAGTTACCTAGGTGACATCACATATAGATTCGCTAAAATATTCCCTAAAGAAATTTATAACATCTCTTGTAGAACCCCGGTAACCTTCAAAACGTTATTTGTTAAGTGCAAAGACCCAGTGGACTCCAAGGAGAGAAGTGGAGTATATGCTTTACAGTGTGGTGAATGCAATGGAGTGTATGTGGATCAAACTTTCAGGAATTTTAACATTAGAAGTAAAAAACATTTACAAGCTTTTAAACATAACAATTACGACAAGAGCAACTTCGCTAAGCATCTTTTAGTTTGTGACCATCGTAAAGATGTTATTGTTAAAATTTTACATATGTCTAATAACAGAAGGGAGTTGAACTCACTAGAGCAATTGGAGATTTTAAAAGTATCTAATGATCCGAATAAATGAATAATTCTACCCTTCCTCCTCTCCTATCCTTGACGCAGTCGCTGCTTCCGCTCCTCCCTCATTCCACTCAAGGTCTGCTACCAGCCCTGCACGACACCGCTTATATCCCCATCCTCCACCACTACCCACAGTACAATTCATGTCCACCCCCTAATTACTACATCCCCCACCCACCCAACCCACCCCTTCCTCCAGTGTGGTATATACATACAGGTTGTTCGCATTGCTTCATCACCTGATGATGGTGCTCAGCGCCGAAACCCAGGTCGTGTTTGTGTGAGAGAGTGCATATTTTTCTGTAGTTTGTAAAAGTTTTTTAAATAAATCGTTTTACAGAATGGAATACCACAAATTTAGCAGTGAACTCATTTTATTTGTTCACAATATATACGTATTTGACATCACTGGAGCAGAGACCGGCTGCATGTACACCGATGTTACCAACCTGGGAATATCGCCATTGACGACAATCAGCGGATAGTGGGAGAAGTTTACGCTGAACCTGAGAGAGAAGAGGAGACAATCTGAACTAGAGAGGGAGATAGCAAAACGTCCAGACGTCTGAGCGCACAGCAGCCAACTTGGCTTCCTCCCAACGTGGCCTCATCCCAGATTACATCCGAAGGGAGGGGGAAGGCAGCAAGGAGAGATGGGAGGGTCGGGGCAGGTGCGCCCGGCGGACGAAATGCACATTTTCGGTGCGTTCCATTCCGGGGGCGGGTTCATCAGCGGTGGGGGGTGTGGGGTGGAGGATCACGGATGAGGGATGGCTCTCTGCTTTGCCGTGCCTCGATGCGGTGGTGGGAAGTGACTGGAGGTAACGCCGACGCCACCCGACTGCCGAAAGCGTCGGTGGCTGCCACAGCTCCCGCCCCCCCCGAAAATCCTCCGGAACACGACCCCCTCCCCCGCCTTAGGCTTTTCTGTGCGCCCCTGGGGAAAGTTTCGGAGCGGGGCACCGTGACAACAATGGTTCGAGTGGGGGAGCTCGGGAGAAGAGGCTGTCTCCCTCCCTCTCTCTGTGGATAGCCAGGGGGGGGGGGAAGGGAGGAGAGGAGGAGGTGGACGAGGGAGTTATGGGCGGTACGGTGGTGGTGGTGGAGGAGGAGAAGCGAATTTGGGTCAAGGACGGTGTGTTGACGAGTGCCTCTCTGTGGATTGGTCGGCAAACCTGTGGGGGGACTATAATGGAGAATGCTTCACCCCTCCTTTCCCCCTTCTCCTCCCCCACTTGACTGCTACCTCCGTCGCTGGACCCCTCCACCTCTCCTTCCCCCCTCCCTAGACTGCCCCTCTTTCACTCCCCTGCCGCCCCTCAAACACCCCCTCCACCGATTGCCATCCAGGCTCCCCGCCCCGCCGATATACCCATCGCCACCACTAAGAGCGTGCGCGCGCTCTGCGATATAGCCTAGTTCCCACAACGGACCGATTACCGACTGACTGCCTTCCTCTTCTTTCATAAAAGCCTTTGATTACCCGGAAGTTTGCTCAGAGGGAGGAGGCCTACTAGGCGGGCTCGTCCGACGAAACCCGTTTGGTGTCCTGACGATGCAAGCTTTGTAGGACCTTCAGAAACCCTTTGAGAGCTTCCATGTAGTTATCATAATTAAAAGAGGCTCCCGAGCTGAGGTAAGGGGATCCACAGATCTCTGTGAAGGACCGCTTACCAAGCAAGCTCGTCGCTTGAAGGAGCGTATCAGCACAATGGTCAAAATATATTTCCCAAGTTAATTAAACAGTGATTGTCGCGCAGTGTCAACCCTCGCATAAAAATATGAATAAAGTGAAAATGTTCAGCAATTATAATTTTGGGTTATAATTTCCCTGTTTTTAGGGGACATAGGCAATGGTTTGCCATATGATGCTTTAAACTCAATTTAGTGCTATCATCACTATGTTTTAATGCCGAGGGAAGGGATATTAAGAAGATCTTTGATTGTTAACGTTTAGACGTATGGGAATAAATCAAGATAGCTTTGAATGGACAACAGCTTTCATTAGTTACTCCAGCCCTGGTTTCAACAAGAATGTAGTTCTTCTCAAGGCAAGACAAATACACTAGCCGACTATTGACGGGCGATAGAAATGTCCCAGAAGCATAGTTTTCCCTAAGTCAACATCGAAAAGTTTTAGCGTTACAATACGTTAGCCGAATTTTAAACGATTCAAACTTGGTACAAACATGGGTATATACTAATTATATAGACGTGTAATGTGTACCACAAAAAAACCTCATTTGAGACAAATTATGATCGGAAAAAAGGATATTCTTATTTAGCATGGAAAAGACGTCAAGATTCCGTAAATTAGTTCCTTGAAAGTGGAAAAAAAATTATCTATTATTTCTGTATTATCTGTTAACTCTATTATCAACCCTAGAATAGCGCTATTTTCTTTACAGATTGGTATTCGTCAGCCCCTTGTAGCTGTTCTCTGCAGGCCAACAGGTAAGGCCAACTTTTACACGGTACATTTGTTTGTACCAGCTCTTCCATGAACTCTTGCATGAGGCAAAATGTAAAAAATATTGTAAACTAGAGCAGGCAAGTTAGACGTGCCACTAGAGGTGGTCAACATAATCGGGAAGATTTTACAGGGATATTAGGAATCAGGCTCTCTGTTTCACGATGTCGCCTTTATGAGAACTATTTTAATAACAAGTACATTCCAATTGATCTAACATTTCGCTCTCGTAATTCTTTCTACGGTCCGAAAGGCTAGCGGGGACAATTAAGTTTATTTGTGGGATTAATAAAAATAATTTCGCACACTTAAGCAATGGACAGGTAGAAAAACTTCGTCACGGTAACGTAGTACAGTAGATGTGCCTTGAAATGGGATGTGGGAAACAGTTTCTGCTTACTGGAATATACAGAGAGTGAGCTCAAATATCTATTAAAATCATGGCTACATATTTAGTTCTCTTCCTGACTAAAGCTCTTGCTTGATGTCGGCTATATCGTTCCATACATTTTCAGCAGAAAAAAAACAGTATACAAGCAGTGAGTAATCAAAATTCACAGCGATGAAAAAAATAAAAATATCTCCAAATATGCGCGGAGTTATTGGCGTTTAATGATTACAGTACGGTTCAATATTGAATAAAATTTCTAATTACCAATGAAGTATTATCACCTCCCCAGGAAAATCAAAATATTCACGAAGAAATATCAACTGTTGTGGGGTAAATTCCCATTCGTGACAATAAAAATCATTGCGAAGGCAGTGATTGAATTACAGTTAGAATGATTTTCAACTAGGACGACTCTCTTATATAAGACTCCTCATAAGCAAATGCTAATGTCATCCTTCATCGTCTTTTAGACAACCTTTTAATTCTGATTATAATTCCTTCCTACACCTTTCTATCAGAAAACGAGGCCGAGGAGTTTCAGTTTTCTTCTCCGGAGGATAACAGGGAGACTTCAGGCATCCTTCTTCATTAGTCCTCCCATTCTAAATGCATCATGAACATTGGGGAAAAAACGAAAATATAGCCTTGCTATTTAAGGTGACCACTATTGATGTATATAACTTACTTTTTTCGAGTTTTTATTTTTTTAAGACTTTCATTTGGTTCTCTTTTTCAGCAATGTTTTAGTGCAAATGCTATTTTCCAGCGAGGCATAGACAAAATACTGTTATCTGTCCAACTACATTCTCACCACCATATTGCCTCCCTGTCTTAAATGCATAAGGCAAATAACCTTCCGAAGAAGTAAACAATGCAAGCTCCATAGATAATAAGCTTAACTCAGGGACTAAACCTTGAGTTCACCTCGTAAAATGTGACTCGAATCTCAGCAATTAATATATGTAATGTAGAAAAGTTGGGACAAAATATTTTTTAAATTCTCAAAGACATCTAACAGAGACCCTAAGATTTAATTTAAACGATATGATTAAGAAATAATCTTATTTGGTTTTCTACCAATTGATTGCCATGGTTTAAATTTTGGTAGAAAATGATTTTCCTATTCCAAGCATATCGAATGCTTTTATGGGCCTATATAATGGAAAAGGAAAGAATGGAAGAAAATTAGAACATTTCTTCAGTAATATAAATTTAATTTACCATTCTGTACAAATTAATTATCATCAAGTGGAAGGCCCACCGCGAAGAAGATATAAATGTTGATCGTAGATTTGAGGGAAGTTAGCCTAATTTCTCACGTGGCTTATTTGGGCTGAAGAATGCAAAATGCTTGAGAATAGGCAAATTATGACTAAAGTGAGGATCAATTTGGATTTCGGAAAGTAATGAGTACATGTGACGACATAACAGAGATGAGACCGTCGATAGAAACAAATATATTAAACGGCCACAATCGTATTGTTTGCTTCGTTGATATCAAGATTTTGACAAGACATGAAATCAAAAGTCAATGAGAATATACAGGAATTATGAGTCAATGAGAGGGATCGAAGTCCCATTGACGACGAGAAGGAGAATTGACGTGGTCGGAAATAGGATGAAGAGTGATATAGGGTCGTCCGCGATCGCCAGAATGATATACAATAGTATTAGTGAGGGAGGCATCTGGTAGCTAAAAGTAGGATTTAAAGTAAGCAAGGAATTGAATAAGTCTGTTAGATTTTCAGGTAATCAAGTGCTTTTTAACAAGTCAGCCAAGTTGATAGAGGCATTGCTGAATTCGTGAGAGAAGAGAAGTTTAAAGAGAAGTTTGGGATGAAGGAAAACGAAAGTCATGAGATTCTCGAGGAGTTGGAAGGTGACGATAAACATTAAAGTGGGAGTATATAATGTAGACCGGACTTAAATAAAACAACAAGATTAGGCAGCATTACTCATCTAGGCAGCATTCTAGAGAAAACTCTATTGAGTAGAAAAGGCATAAGAAGAAAAACAGATACAGCCTAATGCGCGTGCATGCCTGCACGTGGGCAGCAAAGCTTTGCGAGATTTGTAAACGGTCGCTTCGATAAATTTTTAGGATCACAAGCCTACTGGTGTGGGATTCGCTATTACAATTACTCCTTCCAAAGATTTTTTACAACATGCTCGCCGAATTTGTTCCATTCTTTAGCTGTTTTTTTTTTTCCTACAACGCATGCCTGAAATTATGGTTTCTTGTCGCAGTAGGTATAGAGAATCTTGTCTTTGTCTTGATCAAATTCTTACCCGCGTACATACAACTAAATCACCGGAAATTGCACCATATTTAGAGATAATAAATACTATATCGCTAGAATATCACATAGTTCGGAAGGACAGGAGAGTTGCTAAAATCACACCCATACATAAAAGCGGAAATAGAGAAGGTTCTAGTCTGTCTCTCTCACACTGAGGTCATTCAAGATATGTGAGAATATATTTAGTCTGAAAAAGGTAATCTGAAAAAATGGAAAATTTAGATAGGGAAGAATTGTTGAAAACACCAGCACAGATTTTGAAAGGTTATCGGATTCTGCAAGAATCAACTGACTCTCTTCGCTCAAGACGTTTTAGTCTCGGATGAATATAATATTCAAGTTGTCTCTATATTCCCTGATTTTCAAAAAGAATTTGACAAGGCTAAGTAAACTGCTCGTGATTTTTGAATCCTTCGTGATAATATGTTGGGTCGCAAACAACAGGTAGTTCGTTGTACTACATGGTATAATTTTCAATTCCGCTAACGTTGAATCGAGTTTTCCCCTACGAAATATTCTCGGTCCTATTCTATTACTCCTATACGTTATTGAAATCAGTACAAAGGTTAATAGTAAACTTCGACTTTTTTCCCTCGACGGGGTTATGGACAGAGAGATTTTGCCCCGGAAAATTGGGATTTATAAGTAAATGGCCCAATAGCGATTCAAGCCTGTTACAAAAACTGGCAGTAGGAAGTAAGTCTAAAAAATACGGGGAACCAAATTTTTGGAGAAGAGAAAATACACCGGAACTTATAAAATTAACAAAACGAAAACAGTCAGCAAAGAGTCCGTAAAATATGTAGGCGTCACAATTACTCAGGACCTATCTCGGAGTAATCATATTCGAGAAATATGCGGTCAAGCCAACAAAAAGCTAGTTCTTATTAAAATAATACTGAGGAAATGCGATTAGAAAGTTAAGAAGCACAGATATTTTCACTATTTAGACATCATCAAGAATACACGTCTAGTGCTAGGCATTGTAAATATGTTTTATGATAAGCCTAGCAGTGTGTCGAGGCTATTAAAAGAACTAGGATGGGAATCGCTATCACACCATCGATTAAATTATAGGCATAATCACCTGAGTAAATACGAGGCGAATTAGTCCTCCGAAGATGAGAACAACGTATTAAAAACCGAGTAACTATTGTAGGTTCGATCACAAGCATAAAATTAGATAAATGGATTTTGGGACGGACAGATTTATAATGTCATTTTTCCGCGTAGGTACGATTAGGGACAATAATAGCTAATCGATACCACCAATAATGTTTGTTATAACGAAAGGTAGCGTTGTGTAAGGCTTATTTTTATTTAATTGAGTGTATTTCTTTAATGTTCAACTTCTGCTTTTAATTTTGTTCAATGTTTTTCTAATTTTGTAAACAAATTTTTCATGCTAGTATGACTGAACTCTGATGGTTCCTGTAATCCAGCGGCCTAACAACGTTACGAATTTAGGTGGGAGGGCAAGCAAGCGTTGCAAGCATTTCGTCGTACCCACGGCTATATGGAGCCTCCCTCCCTTTCAGATAATTTTTTTCGAAGTTTGAAGCAATCATTTTCCAACAAATTTTTTTACACTTTTTAATAATAATTCTAAAACCCTAAATTAGTTGTGATCAACAGCAATTGAGGTTGAGGAATTGAGGTTTTCCATTTCAGTTTTTATGTCGTATTAAATGCCTTCTTCGCCACCTTTTTGATACATTTTGGTTCCCTTTGCATAATTTTAGGGGGGTAATGAACCCTGGCCCCTCCCTTAATCGTGACGCCGCTGCCGTGATGAATAAGTGCATTGTGAATATAACGATGGTTATCAGCCGTATTGCATTTGAAGTCTCTTCCATGAACGTTATTTAATTTAGCATAAAAGTAAATTTAGTAAAATATCAAACAACAGGTGACAGTTTGATACATTTTGGTTCCCTTTGCATAATTTTAGGGGGGTAATGAACCCTGGCCCCTCCCTTAATCGTGACGCCGCTGCCGTGATGAATAAGTGCATTGTGAATATAACGATGGTTATCAGCCGTATTGCATTTGAAGTCTCTTCCATGAACGTTATTTAATTTAGCATAAAAGTAAATTTAGTAAAATATCAAACAACAGGTGACAGTGTTCCAAGCCTGGAGTGGATTACCTCCCTGCCACAATTAATTGGGCAGGGGGCAAAATATGTGGTTGGAGGGTATATTAAGGGGCAACGTGTAATTGAAGAGGGTGATGTAGGGGCGACTGCTGGGAAATAAAGGAATAAGTACAATGGAGAAGGTAGGGAATGACGAGAGTGAGTATAGGATTGACGAAGAGTCCCCATGCGGATACTATATTACCTATGTAGTGATCTGTGACGGGATTTGCTTAAAATGAACCGATAATTTAGAATCGGAAAGCTTGGTAAGAGCTATCCTAGGATCGTACCTAGGATCGTAACACCTGCGAAGGTGGTTCGTCCAAAAGGTTTTGGTATGTTAATGGGAAACTCTGATGATTAGATAGAAGAATAATCCTTCTTAGCCTTGGCTCGGTATCACGTAGCCTGAATACCAGCTAAGCCTGTGACAAATGGTTGAGAATTCGATTCATATAGCATTCCTATAAACTTAGAAAGCAATTTTGAGAAACTGAAGGAGGTTCTCGGATAAATATTTCTGTAATATTAATAAACGATAATGAATACGGAACTGTAAAATGAGCTACTATTTTTAACCTTAAATGTCAATTCTGTATCCCATCAAGTAAAAATTAAATTCTTGTTACGTTGATTGCATGGGAGAGAATGAAATCAGAAGGTAAGCTGTTGGACTGTGCAAACATAAAATTTTCACTTTAATATCGACATCAAAGGTGATATTCAACTTTTTGTAATCATTAATATTCAGGAAACCTTTCGTCAACTCCCCACTCTTGATAAATGCTTCTTTGGCTAGAGAGTCTCCTCTTTTAACATTATTTGTACTAAAGCCAGTCTCCTTCAAAGTTATACCCAGATACGTAAATTGTTCCGTCCGCTTTAAATAGCTTCCGCCTCTAAGTCAATCCTCGCCTTCTTATCTCCCGAAAATCTCTTGTCTTATCTAACTACATGCCACTTGAATGTTTGTGAGCGAAATGACATGATTTGAAAAGCTTTCATTCAGAGTGACAGCCTTCTCAAAACTAAACCGGAAAAAACCAGTCGTAGATTCGCTGCACAATCTCCACTTTGTGGTGGTGCTCAATGCCCTTACCATTTCGTGAGAGTTCATTGCCATTTTAGTGATTTCCTCAGCAAAGTGAGGAAGACTTTTGACAGAGACCTAAGTAAGTGAGCCTAAATACCCACCGGGTAAAGAAAGGTTCGACGAACTTCCCTCAAAATAAGTCGGAAAGGTTGAGGGTCAAGCTCCTATCATTTAACACCGGCTGGGCTGCTGGCCGCAAGAATCATGGACAGGGAAAAATGACCACCCCTCCCTCCCCTTCGCTTATGAGCGTGGGACGTGGCACCTACAGAGTAAATCTTATTTAAAAACAGATTTAAAGAGGCACTCTCTCCCTTCACCAATGCCTTGTCTTTGTACCGACAACATATTAAGGAAATAGGAATTATTTGACACCCAAAGAGAGCAAACACCTCTAGGCATACTTAAAACGGCACTCATGTTAGCTCTCGGAGAGAATAGGAGAGGTCATAAAAATACCGGAAGACATTCTCAGAGGTTTCCACTTTATTCAAACTCCAAGTGTCCATTTCAGTGCGTATTACTGATCATACTCTTCTTATAAAAGTTTTACTTAAATACTAATTATGAAGTCCGTTTATAGCAGAGGGTTTCATTGTAAATGTTCCATAATTTTAATTTCCTGCTGGGGGAAACCATCCGCCGTACCGGAACGAAAGTTTCGCACCTGTGTGGTTTAGGAAAGGGAATGCACGAAATTATAGCCTTTTGAATTTCGCAATTGATCGGGAGGTCAAATATGACTCATGGATCTCAACACCATTAATTAAACCCGAGATAAGGGATTTTGGCGTGGCATAACACAGAGGGAAAGGAACATCTAAGTCTTATCCCATTGAGCATGGGGGTTTCACGTGAGCGAAAGCTTATATAAATTAAACGAAACATTCCTCAGCAAATGTAGGTATTACTTGCTGGCTTTATCCCAGAGACAGGAATTGGGGATAGCTATGATAGATGTTCTGTAAAATTCAACTAGATATTTTTCAGTCAAATAATGACAGAAATCTGTATCAGGACAGTAAAAATGTGATTAGTGTTCACTGAGTAGTATTTAATTTGTTTCCACCCATTGAAGTAAAAGCGGAAATGAGGAAAGAGGTAATTGGATAGAAAATCATCTATTTGTGAGAGAAATTAGTTCTGTCCTAAGGATTTATTGAGTAAATCTTGTGTCGGTACGAGCGCAAGGTGCACGTGTAAACCGCGCGAAGCAAGGCTTGGTTTCCATTTGTTGCAATGAATTTCAGCGTAATTTTGAAAATGAAGTCCGCATGTCATCTGTTATATCATTAGACGGAAAACAGTTCAACGATATGCCATCATAACATGTATTTAAACGATATTCAAGCTTAGTAGGCATAAAGTAGCCCACTCTTAAAACTTCATCAAAGTTGTTAACGAGTCAATCTCCAAACCTTTACAGTTTATTCACATCTGTAACTATATATACACAATTCCTAGTGTGGCACATGGCATGGCATGGCTACCCCCTTATGGCATGGGGCTGACATAAAGTTTCAGACGCAGAAGGCTCACAGTCATACATCACTCAAAAATGTTAACACACAATGATGATTGAGATAAAGAACAATAACGGAAACGCCTAATCATGTATTGTGTTGCTGCTAACTCGGAGGAAATGTGATTTAAGTCAAAAGAACAATAACTGCTTTAGTAATACAGCTAAGAACGCCATTCGTTACTAGAATAAAGAAGCGTGAAAAAGCGAAGACCTCGAGAGGCAACCGAGTGACCTGACGTAAATTACTGACGTTGCTTAAAGATGAGGCGTCGAATTTAATACCATCCAACAGAATAATTGCGAATACACAAAATTACTAACTGTGGTCATTTACATTTTCCCACTTACATTCTTAGAAAAATGTAGAAAAAAGCAGCAGTAAGATATGAATTTTCTAATTTATGTGTATTTTCAAAACAACCAGATTTTTAAGGAAGAGTATTCATTGAATGCTTAGAAAAAGCTAACCGTCGAACCCAAAAACAAGCCTCCGCATAACTTTCCTCGTTTCATGTCTCTGCCATGACCCTCCTCACTGACTTCATATTCCCAATGCTAGTTGTTCAGACATTTATAGAATATAATTCACCATGTAAAAAGAAAATTCAACGGATAGTTTCTTTGTATTGAGGTGAAATTCGATTTTTCACGTTTATCCTTTGACTTTTTCTCTCATTAGTTATGTGGGGAGATGGATTAAAACTAATGAAGGTATAAAGCGTTTAGCAGAAAGAAGAGTGGAGTGAAGGGCTGGAGGAAACAAATCTTCGGATGGATAACTGTAGATGATGGATGACTGAGGGCTTGCCACTGTGATTAAAAAGAGTTCCCACACTGATAGGTTAAAGCCTTGCATAGGCACACTTTAAAGTCAAAAGCATATTTGCTACACACCCCGGCTATCAATGAGAAACAAAAGAGTGATTATGATGCAATTGCCATGCCTCATAAGTTTCATAGCGCCAATTGCAATTCATGCAATTTAGTGTTTAATCCCACATGCGTTCGTTAGGCAGAGGAATTCCGAAACACCCATTCAAAGCGGACCGCCTGATTGCAATTCCGTTGAGGGGGGGATTTCGCAGAGGGGTAATATACCCACCCTGACCACACCCAATGGCAACGCGGCCATTTCCTCATTGCGTGGGCTCACGTGACCTCACAAGGCAAGATAGATAGTCGTTTTCGGAGCGCGAGGGCTTCCAGGCTGAAAGGCATCTGCATCCGACAGAACCGCCGAGGAGGCGATGGGACCGCTCCCTCGATGCCGCTTGATCTTTCGTTCCGCCGTGAGCGCTCCTCTCTCGCTCGGACTCATTTCGCGGCTGCCGCTGAATCGATTATCGGCCGGTGGCGCCTTCGATTTGGCACAATCCGCGTGGCGCCACCTATCCCGGCGAGACAGGAAGGCAAGGAGAGTGTAAACGACGAATCGCCAACAGACATAATATGCCCTACTTTCAATTTTCAGCGAAAAGGTTTTGAAAGTTCGAGCACCTAGTTCTCGCTTATTGAGATCAAATATTTTGGATGTGACACCGATCAAAATGGAGAAAATCTGCCCCAAAAGGAGCCGTTCAATTGCCGTAAATGAAATTTTGGTGTCACCGGAAGGATTTAATGCGTCCTCGGGAGCAGAAATGTTATTCCTCTTTGGCTTTCCGAAGTGAAGTAACAAGGCTCGGTTAAATTTGGAGAAAACGGAAATGTGTATAGGATTAACGGGTGCACTGAGTTGCAACGACTTACGGCGTAAATAACACACAGTGACAACATGCATGATTTAGTAGTATGTTTGTAAAGATGTTCCAATTTCCTTCCAGATATGAAGCAAAGTCGCATAAGAAGATTAGATTTGAAGGGACCTGTTCCTTTTCCTGGGCTGCCTGCAGTTTCTGCTACCGAGAAAACAGTATCGATTGGGTGAAGATCCAAAAAGGCTTCACCTGAATTTGAGTCTTCTGGTACGAAGCTGAACCCACAACCCTCTAATTCTTGATAATAGAAACACATTTTCGTGGCTCTTTTGCTGGTATAATGTTTTCCATTACCCGAGATATTGGTATCTACTGTATATTTCTTAACAGACAACTTTCGCAAATTGCGGACCCCGAAATCTACCCTAAATATGCTTGTCTATCTAATTAACCTAATTTGTTATACTGCAATCCTCTGAAAAATATCCATCCTATTATCTAATATAAAAGCTTCCCTTAACGGTGAGACTAGCGAATTTTCTATTATAGCATTCCTTGTTGGCTAAGAATAACAATAACTGCCTCTACACACGCTGTAACTTCATCATTTAATTTTCGATTCCATCTTGTATCCAAACAGTTATTCGTATGATGAGTTTAAGTACTCTACCAGAATTATAGTTCAATAGGTGCCGGCAGAGGGTTGCTAGCAGCCACTGAATTAAGGAGAAGTGGATGAGTTGGTGAGAGAAATCTTACGTGGGGAATGGAAGAAGGTTGGAGAGAAACCCGACGTGGGAATAAGAATACTCTTAACATGAAGTACGCAGTGGGTCACAGTCTATAGTTCCAGTCAACTGAAGGATCCCTCTTCTAGCAGTACTCTCCACATGCTGTCCCAGTGAGGATACAGATTCCAATTGAAAATGTCCGCCATCGGCAGGATTTGGACCAGGGCCCTCGGGTTAGAAGTCAGTAAACTATCCACCACATCCATCCGATCGCCTACCTCTGTGACAAGGAATACATACCTACTAACAATTTTAGGAAGGAGAAGCGATGTACCTTCAGCTAACGTAATTTTCCTTCAAAATCCTGCATCCAAAAAATCCTATGCCGAGGATTTTGCCATACTTGTCCCAAAGCCAGCCAATTGGATGGAAACCCGGGGCCTTGCAGTCATCTGCGTTCAAACTAAACGTAATTACTAAGCGTAAATGCTTAAGGAGAGGATTCATTGCCATATGAAGCCCATCAATATCAGTTGTGGCTATTTGATGGAGATGATGGAGAACATCCTTAGCATGATGGAGATATCATTTTATTCATGTTCTGGCTACTTATATAAAAACTTGTCATTTTAGGCAACGCCCTTCCACGATGGAAGAACCGGTTCCCTATCAGTTACCGAAGTTAAGCATCGTTGGGCTCGTCTTGAGTTTGGATGGGTGATCCTCCGATTCGTCCAAGCGCTGTTTCCCCTGTCTGCACGTGGAAGGCAGTATGTGCATTTTGGCCTACGACGTCGAAGCCCGTTAAATAAAAGTACTACTACTACTTGTCCTTTTTTAGATCTGAACAACCAAAACCAACCTTTTCGCATATTCCTCCCCTCTCATACCGAGCTGCATTGAAAGTTTTCACGTCTCCTCAGACGTTAAGATAATAATTATGATTCATAGACTATTGTAATCATTATGCATGAATAACGAAGCTTTCATTACGACCAATATTCTAGAGAAAATGACGTTAATTTGGTGATGAAAGGAGCAAACCAAACGATTTATCATGACCATAAATATGCTTTCATGGTAAAATAATGTTATAGTGTTTCTCTTGTATCAATAAAAACTTGCTGAACTGGAAATCTGGGTGAATGAAGAGAACTTTTATCATGCAATTAATTTTTGAAGGGCTATCATAACACACTGAACATAATAAAAAAATTAAGAAAGCATAGAAATTCGAATATAGAAGGACAGTAGTAGTATAAAATGATAAGAAATATGATTAGCCGTTAACCAAATGAGTCATAGAATGATGGAGGGAAATCTTATGCCATAAAAGAAGAAAATATCACCCTGGAAATGTTGAAACTGCTTACAGGATTGTGAGAAGGTACTTACTATAAAGAACGTCCCATCAAAATGTCACTCGGAGTGAAGAAAATGAAACTTCATAAAAAAATTAAGATAAAGTGAAGATATGGATTAACTAAAGAGAAGAGTACCTAACCGCGATGGAAAAACTTAACCTCGGCGAAGCATTAGGTAGTAGGACACTGAAAGATGAAGGTATCATGTATTTTGATAAAAATGGATACCCCATATCACCTAGCATTAGAATTTGATGCTTTAAAAGAGAACTTGAGGGAGAGAGAAAGGCGCCAGGAATTAATGGAATACCCTCGGAGTTGGTTAAGTACGCAGGAGTAAACTCTACCAATTAATGTGATAAATAATGAAAAAGAAAACTTTGTTTTATTCCACTAATTTGTGATAGTGTGATATTAATTTTAGTGTGTTTTTTTGCCAATTTTAATGTGATATTTATTCTACCAGGAAAATTACAATGGCCTTGAAAAATAACGTAACTTTCTCGATCGCTAATAATGAAAGAGCCGAGAGATTTGAACACTTAAGAACAACCAACCTATATATACAACCATCATAGTTTTTTGACCAGCATTATCTCCAGGAGGACGTAAACTATGATAGAAGAACGACTGAATAATGACCAATTTGGTCTCTTCTAGACTCTCTCTGCAAGTGCACCCTGACTCTGATGCAAGGATATATGGCATAATAGGATATAAATGGAATTTTATGCCTTCATCGTATATGGTCCGACTGTGACACATATTGCTTGTCGTAATGGTAGAAATCAGGACAGAATCAGCAACATTGTGTCTTGAGAAATTTTAAGATTGCTGCAATTAAAGGATATTCAAATTTTTAAAGAACACAGTTCAAATTAATGCAATTTTCATTTTTAAACTTATCCGTATTAAGTTTTTAAAAACACGTTACATGAAATGCTTGAGAATAAATTTAAAAAATATATATTATGAATATGATAGTTTTTATGATCGAGTACGAAGGGTCGTTCCTTTGAGGTTACAGTGTGGTTACAGTTCAAGAGTAAGCTAGGCCATATTGGGTGTTTCCTAGACGTGTCAATGGAATGATTTGATTTTTTATTACCTTAGTTAGTGTTTTATTTTTTCTTTGAAAATCAACAAAAAATAGTTAAAAATATCTCAATCCATAGCTTGACGAGTTGACCATACATATTTTCTGCAGTGAAGATAAAAAACTATGCTTTTATTGCATCGCCATATGAATTAATTTCATTGTAAATTAATTTTATCAGCATCAATGAGCAAATGATAATTATAAATACCTTTTCCTACATACGCAAAATCAATGCAGTGTAACAAACCCGGAGTATTCCATGCTTTCATAAATACAAGGTATTTTAAGACAATACTTTGTTTGTACAATACATTCGAAACTTGGGATATGCCGATGCGGAAACGCTATAGCTTCAATACTCTCTACGCTCGATAGCTTTCCTCATTTTCATCGACACCTACCAACACGAGAACGCAGACCCAATACATGCGCTTTTCCTGGTTTAATGTTTTTGTTACCTCAAATTTCTAAATTATCTACCTTCCCAACCAATTACATTCCGACTGTTCTCACTACAAGCCCTCACTCACCTGTACTCACTATGAAGCATTTTCTTAGCGCTTAAGTTATATTTATCATGCTGTAGGAATAAAAATATTCAACATATTTAAATATATCACTACAACTCATCTCCAGTAGTAACTTTTAATTGTTTTTATATAGAAAAATAAGTTTATATATTATTTAGCATAGAGGAACGGGAAAAAAGTCAGAAAACTCATTGAATGTTCATTCTAAAGCCCAAATATTAACAATTCTTCATATTTTATCATATTGCATTTCGTGGTATAGTATACATTTTCAGATGGTCAGGACAAACTATCTAGCCTATCTACAGAGAAAAATTCTTACTGCTTTCAAATTACGCTATAACGTCGAAACCTCAGTTAACCAATTCAAATATTCTGTTGTGATACAAAGTGTTCTTTTTTCACAACGCTGACATTTCACAAAGTACAGTCCAAAACCATTAAATGCAGAAAGTAATTTATTTACACCTGTGCAGTTTATTACAACTGCATCCCATAAATAGGTATTTTTAAAGGGGTCCACTTACACATACCTAAACTTTAAAATCAAACCTGAATGAGCTACGTGAGAAAAATAATGGGGAACTAGCGAAACAAATCTCCTCGAGGCGTCGGACGCATCAACACCTTCTGTTGTCTGGTGATTCACGAATGCTGCAAGAGCGCCTCAAAGCAAATAAAAATCGGTAAAAACAAAAACGGCAAGAGAGGGAGAAGAAGAAAACAGCTTCAGAAATAAATAAACACAATAGAGTATGGAAATAATTGTTTTCCAAAACGGAACTGTGTTAGTAAACACTGTGTTTGAGCACTACTTTCGGAAAAACTACTCTATGAGGATTCTTCTCCAACTTTTTAATTACTTTTGAGGAATTTGAAATGAATATTTAAATTGTAAAAAAGTTATTGGATATTCGATGTTAACTGAGAAAGTATTTAGGCATGAGGTTGATTTGGTCATTGATGAATGATGCAGCATGACGGTGACCCTGCACCAAGACAGGTAGAAGTCGCAAATCACGTTTGTATTTAAATCCTAAGTTGATAGTGGTTTTTCAAAAGGCCTATAGTTAGCAGGGTGCATACGGAGAGCCATCACTCTATTCATATTCAAGATCCTCTGGTTAACAGTTGAACGCATTGCACATTGGTTTAAAATGCCGGCTGAAATGCGTTCAAAATAGAAAGTTACGGCGCCAACTTTGGCTTAATGAAACAAAGGGCAACGTTTTTAATGAGCATTTATGATACCAAAAGGGAAAATATGCAGTCTCTCACGAGTTTGATAACGGGATACGCACTGGAAATAAAAAAGGTAGAAAAGGAAAATGAATACACTTTCCGAAGACAGAAACTCGATGAACGTTAATCTCTCTTAAGGCCGTTTTACACGATGGAAGATTTTGCACAAACGAATGTATGTGAGATTGTACGTTTGTCTCAACGAAATTAGAACAGGTTCTATTTTCCGTTCAGGCATTGAGACATCCGCACAAGCGTTAATACAATATGCCGCTTCACACGATACATTGTGCCTCATGCAAGAGTTCACGGAAGAGTTTGTACAAACAAATGTACCGCGTAAAACGGTCGTTAGAGATACTCACTGTTACATGATTTTTTTATTCTGAACACAATAGATCATGATTCCCAAGGAAATTTCAATTGAGGAGCCTAAAAGCCAAGAGGTACTAGTGACAAAAAGTTAGTTTTGAGTTATTCATGTTTAAAGTTCAACTTGTGGTTGTTCAATGTGTTTCTTGAAGTAGATAAAATTTAATATTTTAGATCTCAGCACCCATCAGCCATTCACTTATACCTCTTGGCCACAACAATTTCATATAGGTACTTTAGGATCACATTTCTGCACTTAGCTCGAAAAAACTACATATGTCACTTGTGCCCCTTGGCTTCTAGGCTTCTCAATTGCTCTTCATTGGTGCCAAACCTTTCCGCCGGCGTCTTTCGAAATTATTTCCCTATCACATTGAAAGTGCCTACGCTCCAACAGCCCTACGTTTCCTGAGCCACTGACCCCGTCGGCTTTGCCAATATCCGTCGAAATGGCAAAAGTATGGAATTGGTTTGTCGTGTAAATGTCAATATTATATTTTCTTCCGAGCCCTGGGTCCCTAAAAGGAATTAATACTTTCCCACGACAGAGCTATTTTCTCCGACGGGCGCCCAATGATAAACGAACGTCTTCGACTCCTCTCCTCCCCTTCCCCCTTAATACCGCCATGAGCGAAATTGCGAGCGCGCGCCGGAGTAAACAAACGCTCACGACTTCGACTCGCAGTCTGCTTCCAACAGGAAAGGAATTAATTCTCTCCCGAAGCGGTCCATTCATTCGTTAATTGCATCGCTTTGAAAAGCTGTGCTCTACAAGGCCAGAGAAAGGAGAAATAGATAGATTTGTAAATGCATGTCTCACAGCAGGAAACCGGATAAATCCTACTACGTCCCCGTGTTTCTTACATCGAAATATTTAAATGTGTCTTATCACAGACAGTTTCCAAAAATCATTGATTTTAATGATGGGGTAATAAAATATAGAATGAAATTTTGAAACCGGTGATGTGAGTGTAAGGATTCCTTTGAAGCGATTGGGGAACAACAACATGTAATTCCCTTACCTTAGTTTTATTAACCTAGTTAGGGTATAGTAAAGGCAAAAAAAAATACCGAGCCAACAAAACTTCGGAAGAGAAATGAAAAAAGGTATTTATGTATTTTGTTTGCCAATGAAATTGTTTGGAATTAATATCTACTCAATATATTAAAATATGCAATAAAGGTAAATTTAGAATGATACATTCCTTTAAACAGTTAAAAAAACACAAATATAACTTTTTATGTTTTTTATAAATAGACTGCCAAATACTTCGGAATTCAGAACAGCATAGAAAAAATGGAGCCTAACTTGATGCAATTAGTACCTACCTACTTGCCGGTCTACAAAGTTTGGGATAATTTGTTTTTTGTTTAGGTAAGGGTATTGGCATTGGTAAGAAATGAACTTTGGGCCCGGATGGTGGCATTTTTTTTCTTGATGCTAATCCTAAAGACAATAAATGTTTTTTTTTAAGAATACATTTCATAGACAATGATAAAAATTAAAACAGAAAAATATGATTTTATTCATTTCATCCTTTGCGTGGAAATGAGGATGGAAGCTGAATACTGTGCGGACTGTATTATGTTTACAATTGTAAAAGTTATTCTGGCCTTCGCCCCACCGTGCCTCACAGTGGGGGTGGCACTGGCTATACCTCGATAGTGTAGTCAATAATGCGAAGTCCCTTACATCAGAGAAGAAAAGAGTTACTGATAAAAAGTGTATCCCAATTGTGAAGACAGTAATATAATTTTAAATACTAGGTTAATATGCAGTGGCATGGAAGGATCGAGGGGAACACTGCAGTGATTTTAAAGGAGAAATCTGTACTGGATAGGACAACTTTTAGCGGGGTAGTTGTGCTGATCTACTAATATCTATAAAATGTAAATTCTGTGTTTGAACGCGAGAGACTTCCAAACCTTTGATGGATTCAAAATAAATGTTGTACACACAATCCTTAGGACCTAGTAGAAAGTTTATTGGCGAAATTAGAAAGGCCCCAGGGGCCTTTTGCGATTAAAATATCGCAAATTTCGTCCGAGGCCCCTATGAGGTTGCTTTTTTGACCAAGTATTACTTCCATAAGAAATTCACAGGATTCGGTGCAGGGGTTACCATTTTACGTTTTAAAATTACTTTCAGTCATTATATACTTGGGATTTTTAGTGTCCGATGACTGAAAGAATTTAGTTTATAATTCTTATATCCAATTTTCGTATACGAATATTTTGATTTTGCATAACATTTGAGTTGTTGGCTCTAATCGGCAATTTTTGCACCATTACAACAATAGAAATATTATTATATCAATAGAAATATTTACTTTGCAACCTCAGAAAAGGCTTTAAATGTGAACTTATGCCGAGGCACTTACTTATGTATCAGGCTAAATTATCAGTACAACATAATTACAGCAAGATTTTAGTTAGGGAATTTTTTACCCCAGCCTCTCAATTTGTGGTTAATGACCGCAATATAGTAAATGCATTTTGCCCGTCACATCCCAGTGGGGAATTAATTGTCCAAAAGATGTTCAAAGAACTTTCAGTAAAGACTATTTAAACGTTCAAAGATCATTCAAGAAGGACATTCAATGAACGTTCAATTGGCACTCACAGATAGTTCAAAGAACATTCATTGGAATACTTCATAGAATGTTCAAAGAGTGTTCAAAGTAGATGAATTGCGGCTGAACTTTTTTTTAATTAATAACATATGAACCATGAAGGAATGTTTAAAAAAAATATTTCTCGTGAAATGATTCTCGATTCATATCGTATTACCTCTCCACTGACTTCCATGCTCTCTCAAATAAAAAATGATAATTTGCAATTAATCACTATGAATGTGCAGTTACGGTATGTAATTTTAGAACGTTATAACATTCTATCTTGTATCTTACTAACGCATTTGTACCAATGTCGCATTATTAGGAACACTACGACTCTACGCGCATTTTCTAGTACCCGATTTTGAACTATTGGCGTACAGTAAGTCGTATATACTAGTCATTTCCATGGATAAATGTAACTTCGAGAACTATAATTATTAAATGGCAATTCCTTGATAGTTTTAGGGAATACCATCACATCTCGATAACAGTTATTTGGCATTAATTAATTGAAACCTATAATGCCACATAGTACGAATATAAATGCAATATTAATGTGAATAAACAAGATTTTGAACTTGACAAGGTTTTTATTGAAAGGTTTAAAGATGTTCTTTAAATGTTCAACCAAGAAGCATTTTTGAATAATGCTTCGTGGACTGGAAATGAACGATCTATGAACAGTCTCAAATGAATAGTTCACACTTGAACATTCAATGAACGTTATATGGCTGTATGCTCAGGATAATTCAGTGGTGGACTACTTTTGAATTAGTTCATGAATGTCTTCTGCATGGTCTCTCCCCACTGATTGAGAGGATGCATTTAGTCCTCATCAGAAATTTTAATTTCTTCTTCTTCCCACTGAAGTTCAACCACCACCATCTTCTAGTGAACAACAAATTAGGTAGGTGGGTATAATGGATAGACTACGGCTAATATCAGATTGATGCAAATTTCGATTACACCAAATTTAAGGTTACCACAAGTTTCTATTCCCACAACTTGCCCTAGGGTATCACTCACTCAGTGATTGAACCCGAAGGTTGGTTTGGATAGTTGAGGGTAGAGCTCACCCCGGACTAAGCCACAGGCGTGTGAATTTCACACATTCAGGGTAGGGGGGCCAGTTCCTTTCCCTGGGCCACCTCGCACTCCGAGGATTTTTTGTTCGGGGATTTTTTGGACGCGCCCGAACAAAAAATCCTCGGAGTGCGAGGTGGCCCAGGGAAAGGAACTGGCCCCCCTACCCTGAATGTGTGAAATTCACACGCCTGTGGCTTATTCCGGGGTGAGCTCTACCCTCAACCATCCAAACCAACCTTCAGGTTGAATCACTGAGCCCCAGGGTATAAGAAACAGATAATGAGTAAGGATATGGCATTGTTAAAAATTGAATCAAACGCTATAAACACTCCTTCGCCGGTCAAGCTAGGTATATTGCTTCCGTAGATCTTATTCCTTCGAGGGAAAACCTCACTATCCCTAGACCCCTCGAGCCAACTCTCCCTTCTCATTGCTATAACGGTGTTTAGAACACGTTTAATATTGGCTCGTCTGTTCTTCAAACAGCGATGGTTTATTATTAGATGAACAGGATTCTATGCAGCTTTTGTGTCGTCCTATCATTTAAGCGTTGGTTGTTCTGATTAACCTATACATATTGGAATTAGACAAAATTTTTTTTTAGCTCCTTCCTAGAAAATTTAGTCTTTAAGTTCGTTTTTGCTTATTTTATTATTTTTCTAATTAAAGACTACTTCCTGTGAAATTTTTTTTAGCTAATTTGTTAATTGAAATTTTTTAACGGCATATCATTAAATTAGATAAGTACTTTCCAAACTTCATGTAGATACAAATATGATATGTACTCTCATACTGCATGATATTTTATAGCCTTATAAAGGGCTGTCCTTTGTCCATTAGAGTTTGCGAATTAAGTACTAGATCATTACTCCATGTAACCCCTTTGAAAGTCTACATCCTGAACAGCACCATTACGAAATATAGCACATGGAGAGTCTGGCACGTGATGTAAAAATCCTCCACCGCGTACAGAATTTTGAGAATTAAGAAAAACATAACTGCACCCCACAACCACCTTGTGCTTTGAAACATTTCCGTCTTGACATCCTTAAAATCTAGTTTTCCTTCCTAGTTTCAACTTTTATTCCATCCAATTAATCTTTTCTCTTTCTCTAACTTCATTTTTACGTTCCACTACATGCCAACATTGACAAATCCCCAATAGATATATGTAGCTAATATGCATGATAAACAACTATTACAGCCATGTACCATTGCTCTCTTAGGAATGGAATTTTTTGTCACTAATGATTAGTTCTAGAAAACTAAAATAATTTTTGGTAACTTTTAATGCCCGATAGGATGCCATTTTTCCTCTTCGGTTCGGATAATATTTAGCGTTTCAACACGGTTTCAGAAGCAGCTATTTCCGCATTTATTTTCCCTCGGCTTTCACTTAATTCGTCTCTTCCCCCGGTTTCAAAACAAGCTGGCACATTATTCATCCTTCCGGTCTCCTTTCGGCCTACAACTTCGGCACCCTTTTGAGACGCAAATTACCACCGAGGCTCACCTCGCGCCAGTCATCCGTCTGCACAAGAACGCTTTCGGTTATATTACTCACGGTCCTCGCTCGCAAGCATTCCGATCACCAATCGGCTCTCCAGGGCAGGCCCACGTCCACGCAGAACGTGACACGCGTCTGCTTTATGTGGACGACACGCCGAGATGCAGCAGAGGAGGTTGGGTGGAACGTGGCTAGAAGGGGCTGGAGGAGAAGAGTAAACATCTCGGTAGGCTGTAATGGGAAGGAGACCTTATGATTGAAGATATGCATTTGGAGAGGAGCAAATTTTACACCCGGAAGGCTCGTAAACAACTGCAATTCACACCTCTATTTTACAAGGCACTCACAGGAATCTGGGGGGAAGGCTTGAGACTGCGACGGACACAAGATATGGATAAGAGATAAGTTCCAGGATGCTCACGTGTCCTTCGCCTCGGAGAGACGTCGCGGAACTGTCGCTGGCGTAGATTGAAGGGCGGAGTCACAACAAAACACGGTGCGTCACACTCGGCGGCACTTTTCCACGGCTCGTCAGAACGCCAACATTTTCCCATTCCTAAGGGCAAAACTACGTGTTTTCGAGCATCGGCGTCCATGCGCATTTAAACTTATTTTGACCCGCGAAAAGTATTTCGAGGAAAATAACCCATTATATTCGTGTAAATGCACCAGAAATGCAACGGAAACGCGCAGTAAATGCACCAAATATGAGGTGCAAAATAATGGGGGGTCTAGTTATTTACGAGTGGATGCGTAATTTTAAGATTTCGAAATATGGAGCAGAAAACTGATATTTACATCTATTCTCCATGTAATGAAGGAAGAGAGGATAATTGGATTGAGGACTCGTCCCCCTGCAAACGGTTGTAAGTAATCACAGCAAACGTTTCGTCAAGCTTACGTATTGAACGAATATTTTGGGTTATTGAATGAATGTTAGCTCCGATAAACTTGCTTCATTTGACGAGTAATAGGTAAATGCAATTTTTAGAAATCAGAGAATAGTGTAGTTTTACCCACATTGGTATGGCTGCTATGAGTGTATGGAACAAATATCCTGGAATAGCCGGAGAAATATTTGCTAAAGGAAGGATATAAAGCTTTAAAAATGACCCGTTCGATTTCTAAAAAATCTTCCGATAGTTTAAAACATTAAGGTGGGATGAAGGAGAGGTTGGAGTAGAAATTCTTTCAATGACAAAGATGGTAATGGAAATAAATATGTTTCAAGGAGTACAATGGCCCCGAGTTTCATTTCAATGGAGATTAACGTTCCAGTTGACGATATTTTTCTCCACTTTAAGAAAAGCTTTTGATTTAGTGTTCCATTGAAAGTTAATTATAAAAATATGTAATTTAGTCAGTCGTCAAATTATAGCCACGTGCGTTTCCAACAGACCGGTCGTGAGCCGATATGGGCGTAAACAGGATATCGATCAGTTAGGGTAGAGTTCGATAAAAATACATTCCACTCGTGCTATCTTGCCCCGAAATGGCAGTTGCTTTAATAAAAAATGAAAATGAATATAGCCACCGTCATAATGTCATCCTTTTCAAAAACTTGGCTTTCCAACGAAACTAGATGATTTGTTAATTCCTCATACCTTTGCAGTCGTTAAAACAGAACACGAGCGTAACATCAATTCTATTTTTGCTGAGTTTGAGTGAAATAGAACACAAATTTGGGACGCTGCCATACTTTGAATATAAATTGTACGGGAAAATGAGAAAAACTCCGAACGTGAGCTGCGGGAAAACGTAAATCCGCTTAGGCTGGTAAACTGGCAGGAAACGAATAATTAAGGAATCAACATTTAATAACTATAATTTGAGTAGCCAGGCTATACAAATGCCAATATGTTCTTTTCTTGTTAAAATTCTTCAAGCAAATTTAAATAATTATAAAATATTAAAAAAAATAAATATTGACTGAATCTTTGAGTGATTTTTTGCCCTTTTCATAACCAATTGACTTAAAGTGAAGGAAATTCATTAAGGTTCCATCTTCAACTTGCTGCACCATAAAAGTGCTTATATCCACTTTTATGGTGCAGCCACTTTTATGGTGCAGCAAGTTGAAGATGGAACCTTAATGAATTTCCTTCACTTTAAGTCAATTGGTTATGAAAAGGGCAAAAAATCACTCAAAGATTCAGTCAATATTTATTTTTTTTAATATTTTATAATTATTTAAATTTGCTTGAAGAATTTTAACAAGAAAAGAACATATTGGCATCGTCATGGTGATTATTTTTCTATGGCATCATTCACCGCCATAATCATAGAATTCAATATTATTTGTGTCTATACATACTTAGGGAGGAAAATAAAAATTCATAAAATATGAGTAACTGAAAAATTCAATTCAGCATGGCTGTATGAACTTAATAAATAGGGCAAAGTTATCAATATAGGATATACATGTGCACATAATAAGTAACCCCATTCCCTTTCGGGGTAGGCAAAGTCAAAGAACTTAGTTATTCATGTTAGGCCTAGAAAACTAGCTCTCTTTGAATTATTTTGTCCATAATGCCCAATCCCTGCATACCTCTTTCGCTTTTCTTATAATCTTGAATAACTTCATACACGTTCTCATATTCTTGGGACTACTAATATTCCTCGTCTTTAGAGTCTCTTCCACCACATTTGCGGCCAAGTACTTGTTTTTAAATAGGGCTATAGATGATTGGAACCGGCTGCCTGAAGAACTTTTTGAGCCCTTACCCAAAATCTTAAAATCATTTCGATGTAAATGTTTAGAATATTTAAGACAAAATTAATTTTTATAATGTAACTCATCAATCCATATATTATTTCTTTTTTTTCTTTCTCTTCATAATCATGTGTTCAGATTATTTTATGTGCATGTCTACTTTCATTGCCACCAGGCATTTGCCTACTTGCAATGTAAATTTGAATAAATAAATAAATTTACCCACAGCTTTCTCGATCTTCCCCTTCCTCTCATACCATTCACTCCTCTGTCATATATCTGTTTCGTTATTCGACTCTCATCCATTGCTTTATCATGGCCAAACCAACGAAGCACACTCTTATCATATTCCTGGAACATCTAACCCACATTATTTCATGACTCACACATTCCTAACCCTATCCAGCCTAATTAATAAAAAACACTTAGTAATCTTCCACAGATTTATTTCTATGGCGCGACGCGTTTCACGACTCTGTGGCATAATCATTACCAAGTGTTTTTATTCATTATGAATATCGACAACTTCCACCAGGTCCAGCCTGAAACAGTTATACCTATCCATCCTATTTGTAGGATAAAATGTAGTATAAACGGAAACTAAATATTATTTTGAAATCTCAAGGGGCTTGTAGATCATTGTGGAATCACAATCGAAAGTGTACATACGGTATGAAAACTCGTAGTATTAATACAGAAATACATGCACAAAGAGTGGTTAATTATTAAAACATTGATAATATTGATAAAATGGAATTCGAGTTTAAATATTAACCTAAACTTTACCAGTAAATTACAATTTTGATCAAATATAATTATGAAATCTAGCAAATCTAGCGGTATAGCTGCCATTTATGTAACACTTTATGACTAGGCTGTTCGACAGATGTATGCAATAACATGATTTTTTACCTTATGATTCTGTACAAATTTGCCAAGTAGTTTGCCAGCACGTCCACTTGCTTTCTGTACAACTCATCTCTGTGCAAGTATCATAATGCATTAATATTCGTAGTTTCGATAACATTTGTAGAATGTAGTAGCACGCTGGTGGGAATTCACCCCTTTAAAGTGGTTAGTAGGTTACTATGTACGCCTATAGACAGCTAAGCTCCATCATCATCTCGACTAATTTATCCATTCATATTAAATGCGATGGTGGGTGGCGTAACATGGTGGAACTCCTTCATGATTCACAAAGGGTAAGAAAAAGACTTTGCTGTTCCACAAAATAAAATATATTTGCGACCGGTTTCGATACGGCGTATCATCATCTGGCCAGATGATGATACGCCGTATCGAAACCGGTCGCAAATATATTTTATTTTGTGGAACAGCAAAGTCTTTTTCTTACCCTTTGTGAATCATTCATATTAAATAAAGAAATACCTACTAATAGATACTGGTACTGATAGACTGACACTTTTTTCTCCCATATGCGATTACAGAACACAAAAATCTAAGCAATTAAAGTTGAACATCATTTCCGTAAACTTTAATCAATTTAATTGTAATATAAAATTAAATATTGTTGAAATAATACCTAGGTATCTCCTTTGATCTTTGAGGCTGCTCGTAATTTTCAGCGTAATAGATGATATAGATATAAGTTTATTGATTTGCTTACTATTTCGTTATTTGTATGTACCATACACGTTCACAAAAATACACAACAGGTAGGTTTAATTCATTCCACTTATCATATATTTAACTTCATACAAATTTTAAGATTACACAGTGGAATTACACCTAAATCGCCTTCGTAGAAATAATATCACCCAAAAAAACTTGTCATATTTATAAAAGGCAACTAAAAATTCAGTCTGCTCAAAGAGAAAAGGAAACACATTCTGGCATTCCAAGAATAAGAGAGGACAAGAGGAGAAGTCATGAGATAAGGACGAATTTCAAGGAAGCGGCTTACGTCGAGGAAGTCCGAAAACCTGTCTCCTTCATTTCCCTCTGCATACACGCATTCAAACTCTCCCTCTCGTCTTTTGTGCGAAACAACGCACTCGGCGATCCATACACAAGGAAAACTCCAGCCGCTTCACTTTCACTTCAGGGGAATCCACCACCCAGGCCCACGCATTCTACAGGGGCGACGCGGGGGTCGGAAGCCCACTGTCAGGGAGGTGTGTGGGAGGGAGACCACACCCTACCCACGTTCACTTTCCGTCACGCCTCTCACCATTACGCTCACAGAATAGAAAAAGAATAAACCTCTTGCCTTTTTCCGAGAAACGAGGTGAATCGTTTTGTGCGGGGTGTGAAGGTACAGGTAGTGCACCTAATGCGTTAAACAGCGAGAGAAGAACAAACCCAACCTTCACGCTTCTCACACGCCCATATATTCGCTGAAAAGCGAAAGGGCTTGTTTGTTAATAGTGGAGATGAGAGAAAGAAGTTTTGTTGCCGACATATGGAGAGAGAAAGGGAAAAAAAGACGGATTTTGGTGGGAGGTAGTGAGAAAAGACGTTTTTAGGGACGCAAAATTCGGGGAAAGGAAGAGTGACTTCAAAAACGGGTTGTGTTTACGCGTGGGAGCATGTTTGCTTCACGCGCGTGAGAACTTGAGACTCTCGCTTTTTTCCGCCCTTTTTTCTGGCCTTGGTCCTGACCTTGCACAGGAGTGCAATGCCTCCTCAGCGTGCATCCTCTCTCGTTTTGAGTCACCTTGGCCTCGTTCCCACGAGCCTTTTCGGGAAGATGCGGGCGTGCACGAGGGAGCCCCCCCTAAATGTACATACTCAAACAACGCATGCCACAGCAAAGAGTTCCTCGTCATCCCTGACCAACCTCAAACCCTTCTCTCTCTCTCTCTTATTACCCACCTTTCCTCCTCATTTTCCCATCCTCCCTCCCATCTTCACGTGGTTCCTTACGCCACATATATACGTATTTATTACAGGGAAGGCACGAGGAAAATTGGGAACGGAAAAATTCCTCTGTAGTAGATAGTAATAGTAGAGAAGATGAGTTAAGAGAGAAAAACCATTACATTTTGCAATTACTCAGATTATGTATTGATTAATGAATTCTTTTCAGTAACTTTCTACAATTTTGGCAGATATATATATTTAGTAAACAGTTTATGTTTTCATGGACGGGACACACAACAATATTCCAAACGCATAGAGATAAATAATTAATCAATATGATGACAATTAGGAAACTAAATTTAAATATTGTAACTCACCCGCAAAGAACTGAAGAATTTCCACACTAACCTATTCCATAGCAATTTGTATAGTTGAAACTTCTATGAATTTGATGTTGTATTTTTGTTTACTAGTACATATTTCTACCAAATTCCGTGGAACATGTTGTCATCAATCTAAAGATTGGTTTGCTGCAGCTCTCAACTCCTCTCCTCCCAGTCAACCGCTTCATTCACACGTAATTATTTTCTTTGCCACCCTTCATAATTCACTTGTTGTAATCCATTCTTGGTCTTGCTTTGTTATTCATCCTGTTCAATATTGTTTTTATTAGGCTCTTGTGTTGCAAAATGTATCCAATAACTTTGTCTCTCCTTCTTCCCAGAGTTTTCATAATTCTTACGTCCATTTGATCTTCATCATTCATCGGTAATACCATATCTCCATTGTTTCAAATATTTTTAATTCTGCATCTGTGATTTTCCTGGCTTCACTGCCATACAAGAGCATGCTCCAAAAGTATGTTTTCGTAAAGTGCTTCCTTAATTCCAAGCTTGCGTTACTAGCAGTCAGCAGACTACTCTTCTGGTAGATTACCTTCTTTGCTTGGGCTATTCTGCTCACAATGTCTTTCTTTCTCCTTTCTTTACTAGATAACAAAATTCTTCCACTTGCGCAAGTTTTTGCTATCCAAGTTTGACAGTGAGTCTATGTTCTTGATTTCTTCCACAAATCATAACTTTGGTTTTATTGACATTAACCTTCAAGTTTTATTTCTTTATAGTGTTGTCCATGCATTTCATTATTCGGGCTAATTTTTTCTCTCCCATGCTCACCCTATTGTTGGACCTCAATAATTACTTGATTTCGAAACGTAAAAGCAATACTCATTTTCCTTTTCATTCAATAATTGCCTATTTCGAACATCCCCAAAAACTCCTCTCACCCTTTTCTACCTATCTTATAAGTTTTTTTATTCTTTCCAGCCATAAATTCCTCATTGTTTGTTTTTAAGAAACCTTAGATAAATTTTCCACCAATCCACCCATCACTTAAACTACTCTTGCAATCGAATACTGCTCACGGGATAAACAACCATTTTAATAAGAAAATATTTATAGCAAAATAAACTAGCACTCTTCATTATGCCACTATATACATAAATTTAAAATGGTCCAAATTTTATCCGCGTTGAAAAAAATCAAGCCACGTGACACCTATAAAATTAAGCTGAGCTCGTGTCACAAAAATCTTGCCATCACGGTTGTGTATTATCTAGCTATCATACCAGTCTCGGTATAGGATCCTATTCTTACGTATTTGAATCGTATCGTATACGCCAGAATCGTATCGTATATACTCCAAAGGTAATATTTGACTTTTAATTCGCAGCATTGTAAATCAACCTAACCTTTTGTGGAAGATCAGAATTAATCCAATGAAAACATTGATTATAAAGTATAATATGTATTAAAAATTTAGTCTATTCTAAGGACCTTTATAACAAATTACCTATATCAATCACAAAAGACGGGGTAGATGACATGATTCGGATTAAGTACGTAATTAGCATCCCTTCAAACCTTTACAGGCCCGTAAAGAACGCACATTATCGTAGCATGAGAGTTTGCTTACCAGAATCCCCTAATTAAAGCCAGAAGAAATTAAATAAATGTGTAAATAACTAGGCAATGCATATATAAAATGGAAGTTCTACTTGGGTTATTTAACCATTCTTAAAAGTATAAGTAAAGGAATTTTCATTCATTGGGTATAGAATTGCTAGAGCAATTACGTAAACGGAAATTAAATTCATAGGAACTTTATTTATTCTAAATTTACACTTAGGCAATTTAAATATGGGGGGGGGCTATAGTTGGCATGAGGAAGGAATCCCTTGTGGTCATGATAGGCACAAGAGAGACGGAAAATTATCTCGAATTTTCGAGATTTTTCTGTGATAACTCTAGGTTGAGACGTCTGGATGACACACCGAGAAGAATGCTACCAAGTTTGAAACCGATCTCACTTGCTGCGCACTTGTGCCTCAGGCTGGATGCTTAAGCTAAAGGCTTCGGCATTGCTCAGAATTCTTTCTTGA
This sequence comes from Pyrrhosoma nymphula, assembly GCA_963573305.1. Lineage (NCBI taxonomy): Eukaryota > Metazoa > Arthropoda > Insecta > Odonata > Coenagrionidae > Pyrrhosoma > Pyrrhosoma nymphula. The sequence continues at coordinate 99,047,280 of OY754329.1, forward strand.
GACAGTGGTTTCGGCATTCGGAGAGGCTTGAGGCGTAGTAGTTCGCAAAAGTGAAAGGTTGCTCACCGACGGCAGAAGTATGCAAACTAACGTGATTCACCATCTCTGGACGTGGTTAAAATTTTTGAGGATGGTGTAGGATACTGGGATTATATCAATAAAGTAAGGAAATAATTGGCGCTGTATATTGTAGCAACTACCAGGTAAATAAAATAAATTAATTCCATAATCGAGAGATTCAGGAATTTGGCCTTCCCTCTAATAATTAATAATAATATAAAAACCACGCCCGAGCACCAAACTAATACAGCAATGTATTTATTTTGTTTCTAATAACCAAAAGTACCACGAAGGTCTTTTACATTGGCGGACATAAAATGTATATAAATTGAATATATATTTTTAACAAAAAAACAACTAGAATCACAAAAAATTATATCGATAATCATACTTGCCCAAAACAATAAATCACAAGAACAAGAGCATGAAATAAGTTAAATAAGACCGCAGAACGGACAGATTTAAAATACCATTTATTATTGAACGATAAAAGACCATAATAAATGTCAATAACACTTAATAATTAGGTTTTTCGATTAGTAGAGTAGATAATTAGTAGATTTGCCTTCCAATAATTTTCAAATTTAATTTTCTAAGCATTAATCCATCACGTAGTGCAGCACGTTACCATCACAGCAGATACTCGTATCGCTGTGTATTAATTTAATAACAAAGTTCAATAGCACTCATAGTTTCTATATCATCTATAGCGTATGTTGAAGTGCGTGAAGGTGAAAATTCATCCCCTGCCACATATTAGTGGGTTTTTGCTAATGCATCAATGCTCTAATTTTTAATAAATTTCATAGATTACAGTGTTGGGTACATTGGTGGAAAACTCACATCCTTGAGGTGGCTTGCTCGTTATTATGCAAATGCAATATAGAACGTTTAGGTGTCCCTACCATTTCTGGAAAACGGTATTAAATAAATTTCGATACCACTTGTTTTCAAACAAATGTACACGGCCTCCTCATTAAACATTATTAAACTGATTACCCTCCTCAAATTCTTTATGGAATTAAGCTATATATGCTCATCATTGCGATAAGAGTCCCGATTTGTGCTGGGACGAGTGCTGCATACCTGGTGTGGAATCACCCCGTGCCACACACCCTAGTGGTGGCTTGCACGGTACTTCGTAGATGTAGATGAAGATACACTGTACGTTAAGGGTATTGAGGTGTTAGGCGAGACGGAAGGTGGACGGCGTACGGAGATCTTCCCAACTGCCATATCTCGCGTTTTTGTGGTGATGCCGGCGACAAATTCACATGTTTTTCAAATCTCCCTAGTGGCCCCCTCCCACCCGAGTTTGGCGTTGAAAGAACAAATAGCGTAAAAGTTACAGAAATTTGGAAATTCCGGTTTTCTTGGATAAGCGGTGAACGGTTCCGCACAACATTGAGCATGGTGTTATGAATACAAACCGTGTGTATGAATTTTGTGGAAATCGGACAACTTCGTTTTTCTTACGCCACACGTGGTCTGGAACAGGAAGTTGCTGTTTTCGCCGGAACCAGTGGTATTACCGGCATAAAAAATTATATAGTGAGTGTTTTGACCACCCCTGAGCCCCAGTGCGGTATATGAACGCAATCACTCCCTTTACAAAAAATATCAAATATTTCTTAAAAAGATCGCGAACATATTTTGGTACAATAACTCCGGAAGTATACGCGCAAAACTGTTTGTTCTGTGCTTAGACTATACCCCTTGGGATTTGCTTTGATCGAGTGTTACGCGATTAGAGCTTCTAGTTTTGTGTGATCTGTGTAAAAACCTTGTACATTTCTCATATTTCAAGTTAGCCAGTCGCGGGTGGGCACTTGGGATGCCAATATCTCACATACTTTGACTAATAGAACCTTGGGAATATAATACGCAAACTTGTGTCAGAGATTTATTGCGTAGTATTTCTTATTTTTGTATTTGGATTTTATTTTAAATTTCAAAAATTGTCAAACATAGGAAAATCGCCATATTTGCCCAGACTACCCCGTCCCCGTCACAGACCCCGCCACAGTGGCCGGGCTGCCTCCTCGGAGGCGTCATACGAGTACCGTAAAGTGACGTGACAGGTGTAGTGCATGCTTGTGAGGCTACGCCTCGTGGCAAGCATTAGTGATTTATGCTAATGCATAATTAGTCGTAGTTACGCTAACTTTAGGGTATGGCGTCATGCATGTTGGTGACTACTCACCCCCTACCACACACCCCTGAGGTGGCTTGCAGGGTATTTTGTAGATGTAGATGTGACATGAAGGGAGGTATAGCTGGGGACGGGAATTAACCCTGAAATATGGATGGATTGATAGCTCTCGAGACAGTGTAGATAGTGACTGAGTTGAATAATCAGTTTCCATGAGCGCATAGTGCTAATTGGAACTGTGGTGAATTTTCCACCATTACGAACTTTGAGCAGCATTGTGTGGATGATTTTGAAATGCAAATTACTAAAATAAGGGAGATCTCTGAATCAAAGTTCAAAATCATGAGCAAAATTATCGCTACCGAAAGGACCCATTCCAAGAAAAACAAAGAAATGGTTGAAGAGCTTGAATCAATTCGAGCTGTGATCTATGACTTAGTCGCAGCTAATGTAAAATTAAGCATTAAACTATAAGCCTGAGAAAACAACAGCAAAGATAAAAATGCATCAAGGGCAGTAATTCATGAGAAGCAGAAGGAAAAAATAGCTTCTCCACCATCCTTTTCCGAAATAGTTGCATCGGAGAGAAAATCAGTTCGGGTAAAAAATCTTCCTGGAATCAAACAAGTCACCACAAGTAACTCGTTCGCGGTTCTCATTTTTCCAGGAGCTCAGAGGACTTGGAAACAAGCGATGACACCAAAGATGCGGACCGAGTTGAACTAAAAAGAAGCAGAGTAAAAGAATTGCACGCAAAAGCATACGCATTGAATTGGAATCTCCCAAATAGGAAGAAAAACTGATACCATGTAACGTATTCCAGTAAGGAAGATCAAAACACCGAAAAAGAGAAATCCGAGAATTGCAATTAACTCCGTGAAAAATCACAACACAGTTGAAAATATGGGAAATAGTATCAGAACTCAAAATTACTTAAACGAAGACGCCCACGTGAACGTTATATCAATTCGGTAAAAAAAGACGGCCCTACCAAAATCTGGATTGTAGAACTAGTTCCTGAATCGAGAAAGAGAATCATATCGAATGGTCATATTTACATTGGCTTTTCATCCTGCAAGGCCAGCGACTAACGTCAAAATTCCCAATTACACCTTTCACAAGATAAATTAAATGCGTTGAATAATACGAACGATGGCAATACAGCCAGGAAATTCTTCCAGAATTACAATAAAGTAGCTGAAATCACCGGAATTAAGGAGGAATTTATAAGAAAACTATATATAATATTGCAAACTGTTTCATCAAAAAATTCCATCAACGATGCTGCATTTCGAGAGTATTGCTTGGACACAGCGAAGAAGTATGATGCTAGTTATGCATGGTATCCAATGCCTGCTTCTTGCCATGCACTTTTAATTCATGGTCCAGCTATTATAGATGCATTTACATTTCCCATTGGTCTTTTCTCTGAGGAAGCTCAGGAAGGCCGAAGCAAATATTTTAAAAGGTGTCGAGAACACAATATTCGAAAGGCTAAACCAGAACTGACCAATGAAGACATCTGTTTGTGTCTTCATACCATGAGATCTTCGGGCGAAGATAAGGCGAAGGAACTGCTTCCTGAAGCGAAAGCATTGCTTATTCCTGTTGGAGATAATGAATTCTATTCCTATTAAACATTCTAAAAATCTGATTTTAAATATTATTAAAGATTATAAAAAAAAAACTAAAAAAAATAATAAAAAAAAAGAGGGATACTAGAATACTTAACCTCCTCGTGGTGTATCCTGGGTCACGCTAATGAAGTATTTACCGTAAATATTACGACTTATTCAGCAGAAAACTATCTATACTTGAATGGCACTGAAAAAAATGAAAAGTTTTGTATTTGGCCATTTTTAGAAATGTCCAAAAATGTGTCCAAAAATTCTGAAAAAATTTGTGAGTATTCCTTAAATGATTCTTAACACTTTTTGTTCAGTAAAATTTCTTCCAAAAGTGCACAATTTTTCAGTAAGAAAATCACTTCTCCACGAAAAGTTTTGGAACATTTTGGCCGTATTTGGGGATATGATAAATTTTTATCCGCAGTTTCACGCAGACAGTTTTTTTAGTATATATCGAAACGAAGATTCTCAGCTGAAAATGTTTTTAAAAAACCGATCTAGTGCTCCGTAGGGTAACATTTGCGCAAAAAATCATTTTTTTTCGTAAAAAACAAGATTTGGAGACATATTCCAGGAATATATGAGCCGAAATCAACAATCAAAAGAGGGATCGATGGGAAAATTGAAGACGAACATTTAAAAAAAACCAGCTCAAAGAGTTGAACTATGTGAGGTGTAGAGTAATTTGGGTGGCACAATGGCGCTTCGTGAACACAAGTTTGCTGGCTGTAAGAAAGTCAAAGCTGGAATCTGCTGTGGTAACTGTAAGAAACCCGATCCGGAACACTGTAAGCACGCAGCCAATGTTCCAAAATGTCCCACAACAGTAAAAATAAAAAAAAGGGGATTCAATAATTAAGACAATAAATTATGGGTAGGCTGACTACAAGTTTTGGACAAGCAAATCTGCATGATAAAAAGCTCCTGCCGCTGAAACAAAATCACTGAGAGAAAATCTGAAACTAGATGTTCTAATAGTCCAAGAATACGTCTACAGAGATCCCAATGGTAAATGGAAAACCGCATGGCTACACTACCCATCGATACTACCAGAAAAATTCTACGCTGCAATCATACTCTTCTCAAAGGAGGACATTGACTTCTTGTACTTGGACCTTTTACGTTGTCGTATTTCGCAGTTGCCGAACTAAAAGGATGAGCAAGATTCTAATCAGCGCGTACTTTCCACCAAGTGAGAAAATAGAATCTTTCCTTGAGAAGTTAAAAGAGATGCTAATAACCTTTCAATAGGAACGAGTTCTGATTTACATGGATTCAAACTAAAAAGTGAATTAGAAAACTAAATAAAAGACAAAAATACTAAATTCTTTAAGCTGTTCATTGATGAAAATTCCCATCTAATATGCTGAATGTAAGTAATTTTGAAAAGCAAGGGGAAATAATTGCACCGTATTCAATGTTATTGTTATGGGAATAAAGATAACAATAATGGGGTAACAACCCCATGGAACTGGTTTTCGAGGAAATCCTTACTTTGTGCATCCCTACACCATGAATTAAATGTACTAAATATTTCATGTTTTTATCACCAGTAGTTAGGGCTGTGCGTTGATGAGTGAATGAATCAGCCAGTCGGTCAATACATTCAAATTTACACGCAAGATGTAGAGTTAATAAAATATTTTTGTGAAAAATCGGCAAGAATTATTTTTTTGGCTAATGAAGCTTCAGGTTTTTACCGAGCAGTCTCCGAAACGTATGCATTACAATTTTAATAACAACCCTGAATCTTTTTCATATCTTGGCCACCTTTCAGGAATTCTGCCTCACTGTGCGACGTGCCGAAACTTTTAATAGTTCTGCATGCACATCAAATTTAGACCGAAGATCACATGCTGCAAATAACTTGTGCAATAAACTACCCAGTGTAAACTCACATTAAAGATGCAAAATTGCAGTGAAAAAAGTGTACTGATCCCCATATTATTGTATGGCAGCGAAACTTGCAAGCATAGAAATAGGCTAATTGCAGTTTGTATGGGGTATCCGAGAAGTGTTTGTGGTAAAGACAGAAGGGGTAGTGTTAGAATTGAGTGGGTAATGAAAGAACGTGGAATGGATATGGTGGTAATGGAGATGTATGAAAGGGTCATGCTTCGTTGGCTTGGCCCTGTCGAGCGAATGGAAGAGAGTCGAATTACGACGCACATTCATGATTGAGGAGTGAGTGGTGTTACAGGAAGGGGTAGAATGAAAGTCGTTCGTGAATGTGGTGGAAGATACTCTTAAGAGATGGAATATAAGGAGTCTTTAGAATAGAAGGAGTTGTATGAGGATAGGGTTGTATGGAGGAAATTATTGAAGAAGAGTGAGCTTTACGGCCCTATTACCGAGAATTAAATATTTGTTGGCTGTGCCTATCCCGAAAGGGAACGGCGTGATGGACATGTATAGTACGTACATGTATGTTTATTTTATTATCAGTTTTCCACCAGATCTTTCATGGGATGTTTTTACAGATAGTTTACATTTTGATTTTCTTAATTTTCTCTTTCAACTCTAAGGTCATTGCACTTCCCATATTTTGTTCTTTATCAACAACACACAACAATATAAACTATTTAATTAGTATTGTAGTAGTCTTTTTGTTCTCATTATTTTAAAAGCTTGAGAATTTTAACGAACGGCAAATTTTGAAAGAAATCTGAGTTTTGGATTTGGTGAAACGAATTCCAAATATAGTCGTGATAAATAATTTAAAAATTTAATGTAAAAATTTTAAAATTTAATTTAAGGTTAAATATTATATTAATTATTGAAACTGAATCATTAGATGACGCAATAATGAGGACAAGCCATCAAATCCATCAAGCCATGATGATAAATATTATATTTACATTAACATTATAGTAAAATTACATGTAAGGGGGGATACAACTCCATAAACAATTAATAAACTGACCAAATATTTAGCCCTATTTTTACAATGTCAATAAGATAATAATACTCTAAAAAGTTTCAATTAAGGGATATGTTATCGTTCATTGATTTATTTAAGAAACCGCATGGATCGCTTTCAACACTAGTTTCAAAATCGCACGAAAATATAACCAGCAGGTCTTCTGGTTCAAGTAGGATGATCTGCTTTAGAAGGGCCACCAGTCTCTTTTCTGGGTGCAAATGCTGCACTGACATCCTGTCAGGGCGATTTACGCTCAGGGGAGAAAATGAAATATATTCAGGACAATAAAATCTTAGTTTGCCACCGTCTGCCTCCATTCATTTGCGGACAATGCACCGACATCAACTTCGTCATAGCTTCCAGCCGTGAGAACTACTTGGTTTATTGCGCTAGTCGTAAAAGTAGGCGAAATTCTTCCCGGAAAAACGGCGGGCGTTTAGGACAGCACGAAACGTCTCACTTCCAGGAAAACTCGGTTGGCCTATTTACGATATTTATGGAATGCGTCCTCGTTAAAGGGAGGCAAACACCCCCGAAAAAAGTTCTCGCATCCCGGGAGGGTAAATAATGTACGATTGGGAGCGCCTGAAGGTAGAGAAGCGTGGGCGTCGTGAGCTCTTGAGTGTAGATGTAGTGTGAGAGAGAAAAGGGGGATATAATAAAGCGGAATTGTAAAGTCGTCAGCACGGGCAATTTCGAGATGGCCGTCGTTGGATTGATGCCTGTGTGTCCGCGCGTGCAATGGGGGATGGAAGTAAGGGGATGGGAGAGAAGAAGCTTCTCTCCCAATTGTCCCACGATTCTTCTCAACCCTCCCCCCAAGCAACTTCTGGGCCCCTTCTTCCATCCTCCCTACTTCTTTCACTGACCATCACCTCCTTCTCCTCTCCGCTTTCCACTCTCGCACAATGGCTCCGCGAAGCTTGGCTCCCTCTTGCCCCAAAAAATCAGCCTTTCTCCACTCTCTTCCTTCCTCTCCGTTCACCTTTCGGCATGGTTCCTATCGTAAAAGCTCTCTTTCTTTCTCTCACCCTTTTTCCTCTCTCTCTCATTCCTACTCAGTTTTACTGGCCCTACTCCGAAGAAATCTTCCCATATTGTCCCATTTCCGTTTTCCTTCTCGGCCTATTTCACGACACCCCCAACGAGTGACACTCAATAGAGCGTCATGCGTGTCCCAGCGGCGCTCGCACGACTGAGGCTACCCAAACTGCTACCGTCATCACGAGAGTGCCTCCCCTCTTATTCACCCCTCCCTCCCTCTCTCTCTCTCCTCCACCTCCCTTTTTTGTTTACACGACTATCTTTTGCCACACTTTCCCAAGCTTCCGAGTCCCAACCTTCTCCCACCACCGAACTATATTTCACTCTCTATTCCCCTCTACTCTCCCTTCATGAGGTGACTAGTTTCCCTCCCCCCTCTCTGCGACTCTGTCTCCTTTTCTCTGCTAATTTGTCACACTCTCTCTCTCTTTCTCTCTCCTCGGTTTGTATGATTTTTTCCGAATGCGCCAAAACCTTCACTTTCCCCTCTCCCCACGTGTTTCCCACGAGCCCCCGAATGCTCCTGTCGCTGGGTTAAAAATACGCGGCCGAGCTCACTTTTAAAATTCCTCCGCTTCACAATGACGTTTACTACGCGTTCTACAGCCAGGGCTATTCAGTGGACGACCCCACGGATGAGATATACACCGAAAAGAATATTCTCGAAAAAAAAGTGCTGGCTTTATTACGAGTAAAGCGGGCGAAAACCATTTGAACAACTCTGGAATGAAGTGGATTCGTTGTCGGCTCCTAATGGTGCAAATATATTCGTCGATCAATATATCTCTTGATAGTCCTACTCACACATATCAAATGCTGAGGCATGTTAACTGAAGGGCATACTGACAAGAAGAGAAGTAGACAGAAGAGAGAGAAGACTCGTACGAAACTTTAGTTGACTAAACTTCAGGTTGACCAGTGGTTAGGTAATAAGGCAAGTTTGCCTTCTATGGACTTTTTTTCAACATTTATGCCGTATAAATATTAAGAGCGGCCCTGGAATAGGTAGATGTAGGAATAATGGTAAATGGACAATCACTAAGGTCAGTTAGGTTAATTGATGGCTCTGTTATCAATAAGTCTAACCGACAAGCGGTAGTCTAGCAGGAACGAATAATCTTACTGTTTAACGTTATATTTATATGGTTTCCATTGAAAAAAAAGGAGATCATCATGATGCCATATGTTTTCAATCAGTGAGAGTTATTTTTACAGTTAAAACCAAAAGAATAGGCTACTTCAAAACGGATATGGGCCCGCAAACAGGTTAACTTGATTCCAAAAGTTGCACAAACTCAATAAAAATGCGGTCATACTACCCGCTTAAGTTAAAAATATTGCTGACACATTCATAACATAACGATGGAAATTTCACTGTCTCGTTTTTTGAGAAAGTATGAAACACTTTTAATGTGTCTACGCAGTGTGTCGAATGAATTTCTCATGATCCGCGGGGCCTGGCTCGGAGCGGCTCCCCACGGATACAGTCGACATCGAGTGCGCATTGGGAATCGACCGATGGGTCCACTTGAATAATTTCACTTCAAGCGCGTCTCCTGTTCACGCCTCAACTACTCCTCAAGGACTTTCCTGGCGAATAATGAGAAAACGAAAAGCTATCTGTTCCGCTTCTTTCTCGTTTGTGTTGTCTCTCCGATTCCAAGGGCGAAGCAAGACAGCGTGGGCCCCTTCATAAACCCTTGCTCTCACCTGGGTTCCCACGCTCTTACCGCTAAAAGTATTAACAAGCACCCCCAAACGCATGCTCCAAAACTAGAATCACCTTATGCTGGAAAAGAACTCTTTCACCAAAAAACCGCAGCGCGATATCATCGTCGCTTGTTTACTAAATATAGACTACTCAGAAAATTCGTCCAGACTCGCTTTCGTTTGTATGCAGGCGTTTAACTAAGGTCCTCACGGTCAAAATACGGCTTTCTTCAGATGAAAAACGAGTCACCTCAACACACGAGAACTCAATAACCAATGCATCCAAACAGTGAACATTTTTCAAATCCAAACAGGAATTCTCCTAAAAATCTTCTTGAGTTTGATTTGTTGATTGTTAGTCGGGGGGCCTGCGTCAGGAACCCGGACCTTTCTTGATCCACCCATGCCTGTCTGCCGCTTGCAGACAGGGGACAAGAGCACTACGGTAGAGGTATGGAGGTATGCAGAAGTAGCCTCCACCAACCTCCCCAGTACAGGTATAGAGGGTGCCCTCCCTCTAACTTTCCCAGTCTGGGTATATCTCGGTGGTCTGGAGGGAGTATCGCCTCTCCATCCACGCCTGGTCGAGGTATGGTGGAGGCTTAACTTTGGTGTTCTGACAGGAACCGGTGATTCAATGTGGCTAGGCCGTTGCCCCTCTTGAGATTACTTAGCACGCTTTTGATTTTCCTGATTCAAATTATCCAATAGCAATTACGATAAGGTAGCTCTTGATCAACACAAAATCCTCCTAAGCACATCTGCTTCATGTGAAGCGTCATGCATTTGTTATTCTACACCCAAGCATTCAGGAAACATTTGAGAATACGTTAAGGAGACATAAATTCAAAAAAGAGACTACTTGCTGAGAAGTTTGCAAAAATCTACCTAAATAAATGATATGCTTGCTGAAAGAACTAATTTAATTTTAAACAAGACTCAATGACTTTCAAATATTCTATCAACTTAACGAATGTCGATCATATTCATGACAACGTATACGCATATTGTTTAACTTAGAAGCAAAGTAAACACACTTCACAATGTGGTATCGTTCATGACACTATTATCGGACAGATTGTGGCTGACTTATAAACCAGAGCCTATTTAGAGCTGATTCTCGAAGGGACAGATGGGTGAAGATTTAAAGTTTATGATTGATATAATTCCTGAGAAAATGTTTGGGGATGCCATTTAAAAGCAGTGCTACTACGAGTAAAATCGTTTAGCAGACGCCTGGAAGAGGAATCAATGACACGAGGACTGCCATTTTTTAGTCTCTTCATGGAATTAGGTTAACGTTTATACGAAGCGTTCGAATTACTAATCATTACCCTTTTAATGGATTACCATTATAAAAAGCTAGTAATTCGAACAGAGAATGACTGAAATAGTTGTATTCCAACCTTAATTAGTTTGTTCCAGAACCTTTTATTATACTTTCAGTGCTTTCACCTTAACATATTCCTATACAATATTCATTCCGAGAATGTAAAGTAATGCAAGAATATAAAAAAATGAATTTTTTTCAACGTACATAGTACTTAAATCATAAAGTAAATATGATCACCATGAAGTTATCTTGTCACTCCGCTTTCATGAAAGCGGAGTGACAAGATAACTTCATGGTGGTCATATTTACTTTATGATTTAAATACTATGTGCGTTGAAAAAAAATTCATTTTTTCATATTCTTGCAAAACTTTACATTCTCGGAATATCAATAAAAACACTTTTTCTCATAAACTTTTCGCATGATTCAGATTAATAATTCCTTTTCCTAAGGGTTAAAAAATGTCCTCCACCTGGTCCTGGTGGTGCCAGTCATTGAGACGACAAATGGTTAACTTCTAAATTTAAAAAATGGCATCGATTTTCTAATATCCACATAAATCAACAAGAAAGTTGCTGGGTTGCATTTTCCACGTAAAAAATTAGGAAACAGGAGTATACAAAAAGCTTACTAAATGAGATAAAAGTTAAGAGCAAAGAAGGATTATTCTTCTGAATGTGAGTCCAAGCCATTCCTTCAGCAATAGGTAACTTAATTTTCCCTGTAACCATTAACATCTTAGGGATTTCTTTTTGAAATATATTAATTTAAAAAAATTAAAACCTATAACTTATTTCATTATATTCCAAATTACGGATAATTTCACTCAATCCTACGGCCTGAGGTCAGAAAAGCAAACCATGGATGAGTCGACTCGACGCTTAACGTAAGGATATTTACTTTCAAGGGGCAAAAGACCCTCATGCTCAAACATATTCAGTTAAAACAAGCCGAGTATTTATTTAATAAATTAAATAATTGATTTTTCAAATAACCATTCCATAAAAGAAGAGTATTTAAAAGGCAAAACACAGTAAAGATATATAAATACTCATAATAGACACAAATCGTATAAAAACAGATTTAGATGGAATACTAAGTACAGCGAATTAAAACTGCAAACCAAAATCCAAAACCTATTGCATACTAAATGCCCTGTCCGCTAATAAATATATACGGAAATGGTAAAAACTCCTCTATAAAGAGATTTAAAAACTTTACATTTCACAAGATACTGACACCTTATATAGTATAGACTTATACACCCAATGAACTGAATTAGAGCTTCAAGAAATGGGCCCTCTCACATGCAATACTCTCACAAACAGTCAAAGTAGCTATTCCATTGGCTATACGACGCGACGCCCCAGCTGGTTCAAGTAAGATAAGAAGTGGTTTTTATTGAAAATTCAGCCAGATCATAAGACCAGATCAATAGAAACAATTTTTGTATTATATCGATATCTGCCAAATTATATATAAATATTCGTCAGAATAATCAACCACTATTAATCATGGTCGAAGATACTGACACGGATAACGATATCAGCAATTTAAAAGTAACTATTACACATTAATAGACATAACATTTTCAGAGGATAGACCCTTCATAATACCTGTATATACATTGTATAAAAAACCGTACCTTTGTTCTCAGCAACTGAACGAAGAAGATATATACATATTCAAAGTCAAGAACTCACAGCACATAAGCAATTGAAGATCTTTCGAGAAAAGAAAAGTTAAGTGCTACGCTCGCCACTTGCCCTGTGGATATTGGCAATAGCCTCCCTCCTTCGGAATGTGGTCTTTTCTAGCCTCTCTCATCATTCACTCTTGGCAATCGTCCACTATTATTCTCTCCTTTTGCTAATTCATTCACTGGCCATGTCCTTATAACCCCATTTCCTCTTTGTCACTTCTTCAGCTATAATTATGTTTCACGTTTCCGTCGAGTAGCCAAGCATAAATTCAATGAACTATTCTAAATTTTCCCTGCACTTTTAAAAATAAAAATCCTTTTTTGTAAATAAAAAATAAAAATTCTACTGTATTTCCTCTGGGACGAAAAAATCTCTAACTGATACCATCGTTGATATATGGTCAAAGAATAATCTCAATTTATGCCTTCCAAAGACCATGAAAGCTGTAATTTATTTGGTATTTTCTTCTGTTTCAATGGGAGCATTCCATTTGCTCTAGTGCGCTGCTCAATTCGCAATACAACTCACTTTCCATTCGTTTCAGACCCTACACAATTTAAATGTCTGTGTTGAAGTTTATAATAGGTTAAATGTTGTAATATTTAATTACTCTGTAGTAAAAAGCTTACGTTTTAAACTCGTATTTTGAACGAATTCTATGACTATACACAAAAAATTCAAACATACTGTTGTGTACTTACAGAAAGCTAATTAATAGCCAGTTACTAAGCGTATCGCCAGCGCACATCGCACCATTCATCGTCGTTCGTGTACGCTGAAGTTCGCAGATGTATTCATTTCGATCAGCGCTAACTTCGACACCTTGAATGCAAAGCTCCCAATTTAATAAGACGAATCGATCAGCATAGAGTGTTTGCATTGACTGGCTGCATTTTCGTTCAATTATCCGAAGAACGTGGAGGAAGCCCCTATTAAAATATTGACTTCGTGGAATGAATAGTATAAATCACAACAAAGACTGTGCAAAAGTACGCGCTTATGTCACATGGTACCACTAAACGCTCGAAGGTGGGAGCAGTATATTTTTTCTTCATCCTGTACAAGTGACTGAACACTAAAACAATTCTTCTGTTCTAGTGACTGAACACTAAAACTCGGCTTCACGATCAGATATTCTAGCTATTACTGCTTCTTAAATAGACGCGAAGCTTCAGGAAAGCCCTGAAAGCGTTGCATCGTTCCATCTAAGAATGGGAGACATTTGAGCCTAATCCCGATCACGAGATACAATAAATACGCTGTAATAGCGTGGCATGGTTTGTATAAATTTTGAAGTAATGCAGCATCCTGAGTATCATCTCTCCATTCTTCATTGGCATTTAGCAAGTTCCTCTTTTAGGATTTTTAAAAATCTCGTTTCCATACACACAGGTTTAACACAGGTTTGCAGTATTGTGTATTGTTTGTATTCTAAATGCCATTATAACCTATCAGGGCCGTAGCCAGGTCATGTATTTAGGAGAGGTAATCAATTTCTTAGGAGGGGCAACCAATTTACTATTGGAGGGGCAAACGTTTTATAGTTCTATAATAATAAATAAAAAGACACTAAAAGCTACGGGGGGGGGGGGGCAAAAGAAATTCTAGGAGGGGCGGCGCCCCCCTGACCCCCCTCCCTGGCTACGGCCCTGTTACCTATCCAATGAGCCTTATAGACCATCCTTAGGATGTATTTTAATTTTATGAATATTTCTACTCTCTCCCATCTGATTTTTTTTTCAAAATAAATCCCATCTCTACTCAGGTAGTTTTGAGCATTAATAAACAACTAAAATTTGCTAAATATTTTGTACATTTAAATTATTTCGTATCTCTGATTAAAACTGAAATTTTAAAAAGTAATTTTTTAAGAAAAAATAATTTTCACAACTCGGTGACCGTCTTGAAAACTGGAATCAATTATTGTAAATTTCGGTAGTAAAATAAAACTACAAGTCTTCTAAACTAGAAAAGTTTTACTTTTTCCGTTAGTGAATGCCATGGCTTTTTGGCGTTTTCATGGTAACTGCATAATGCTTCTGACAAGATGTTAGCATTTCCATATCTCCGTAACTAAGGAGTTTCGACCTTATGTTCATGGGGCAAAATTTGCTTAAAATTACCTCTCCTACCTCCTCCAGAAGTGACGCAGATTTCTCCAGAAAAACTCTGATATCATTAATTAATTAATCTATCCTAAATGAAATTGATAATTTCTCCTGAAGCCCATTAAAATTCCTATATATTTTCCTATCGATTGAAAAGGCAATTTACTTCAATTCACACAGTTTTATGGTCACCGGAATAATTGACGCCAACGTAAGTTAATAAAAACTGGTGCGCTGGAGGCAAATATATCTCATTTACTAGTGCCTCGAGTGAATTACCACTTAACTCCACCAAAGCTAGGAAAATATTTTCATCTGCAAGTCATAGGAATTATGGATTGTATCTCACTTACAAATTCAACTTAAGACGCAGTTACATGGCACCCAATTTAAATATTACCGACGAGCATATTCGTTCCGTTGTCACGCTGAGCTTGGATAATCGGGCGTCTACCGTGGACATCCATCCTTATCGTAATCTGAGGGTCTATAAAGGGCATGAGGTATGCTATCATAATCCATGAAGTACGAAACGAAAATAGCTTCTCTTAACACTCCATGAAAACTGTAACACGTGCTCGTGTAGTACTACTCTCATAACTGGACTAAAAAAACTGTTCGCCCTCCACCACTGTCTTCTCGAGTTCTCAATACATTTTTACCACCATATTTATCATTTTAGCATATCATCTTCCATCTTCAGTTATTCTCTCCCACTGCAAGTCTTTATTATTCTGCTATCCCCCAAGATCTCCTCAAGCCAATTCATTTCTCCTACGAATTTGACCTAAGGTACCTATTCTTCTCCTCTTTATTGAGTGTACTTTCCTTTCTTAAGTGTCCGATATCGCGCCAAGTGCTTTATCTAGTTAAGCTCCGAGACGTTCGAAAATACTAATAATAAAAATAGGACTTGATACGTTGCAATTCAGCAGCCAATGTAAGACAGATATCACTTTCTTCATGCTTAAGTTTGACGATACACCACAGCAATAGTGTAATTAGTTTACTGCCACTCATTTTATTTTCTTGGACCATTCTCCTCAAAAGCAGTCATGAGCAGGCGTGTCGGCCCGTGGTCCGGCACACGTTACCAGAGTAAGTTCATACAGGCATGAACGAGTAGGAAAATGGGTACTACGATTTGGGGAAGGCCATGAGTATCTCCTAACGACAAAATAATTCCCGTTCCCTGCTCTCTCCCTCCCTTGCCACCCATTACATTTTTCCATCTCTCTCCCGAGGTGTTTCTTCCGTCCACCGACTCCCGCTCCGGGGGCAATCTTCCGGGCAATTAAGGTCCCATAAGGGACCGACTTTCTTCTGGGAGGACAGTGAAGAGTGGCGATAAGCTCCCAGGAGAAAGGGTCTTAAAGGGGAGTGGTGTTGCTCGGGATAAGGTAGCAATAAGTCCCGCACCCTCCGAGAGCCATATTCTCTCTTTACTCGCCCTTACCTCATTTTTCACTGCGAAGGGCTACAGAAGTAATTTATGCCAGCCATCTTTTGTGAGAGGGCATAAAAGAGGTGGGTGGGTGCTCGTGCGTGTACTAATTCGTCGTTTACGCCACCAACGTACCGACCATTGTAAACGAAAGCTAGCTAGCTAGCATTGCGGAGGATACCGGAAAAATGAAGCGCGGTAATCAAATGAGGCAGGCAACATGGAGAGGTTTAAGCTGTGTTTTGACGAATAAGCTGATAAGAGCATTTATTTCATCTTAACTTGCCTACTCATGCAAACCTACAAACTAACCTTAGTCAAAAATAAAAAAATGGCGGACGATAATCCAACAAGGCAAACAAAATGGAAAGCTTTTTGTCGATGAGTATTAAGACTCATTTGCTATCGAAAACATTCTCAAAACAGCAAAAAAATTACAGGACTGCTGGATTTCTACATACGTTCTACAAATGGAATCTGTTTCTACTTGCTCATTACGATTCCTAGAAAGGACAGCATATGGAGTTGCATATAAGATGGTAACTCAAGAAGACGCGTAAATCCAAGTCGATTGTTTGCGTCGGTGAGTACGTTGGAGGCGTGAACGGGGAAGCATGACTGATTGTCAGTGCAGTCGAACATTCCGGGCATATCGTGCACCGCCTTTCTAAGCACCGCCATTAGGGAAGCCCTGACCCAGTGCCAGAAAGAGGGTTGTTGTACTCGCTCCGGCGGACGGGTAGGTGAAGGGGGGGTGGGAGGAAGAAGGAAAGTAAAGTGCGTTCGTCCGAGTGGCCATCTCAAAACACCCCCACTGACCTCCTTTTTTTTTGACAGGGGTTTATTTATGGCCCGTCTCACTCCGACCGTCCTTTTCTCCCTCCGCCGAGAAGAGATGACGCCTCGAGACTATTCTCTCGCACCTCTCGCACGCATTGTCTGTGTCGGGATCGTGAGGAGGATGCCGGGAAGGCGGCGGGACGAAGCGGCTCGCGGCGTAGGGGAAAAGGAAGCAATGCGCTCGAATTTTCACGCTCAAACATCCTGGAGAACTTAGTTGACATTTATATTCACTCGCTCTCTTTAGTCCCCGAGGTGAAAACCGAAAGTTTGAACGCACCGAACGAAAGGACTTGCTCAATGAAATTCTAAACTTACAAGGTTCTCCGCTCGGAGCCGATGGATTCCTCGTGCCCTGTGAACTTGGCGAAATTTCGTCCCGCGTCCGTCGCCCATCGTTCGCTGCGGGCTGTCACGTACGCAGTTGGTGAGGGGACACTAGCCTTTAATTGTGTCACGGAAGACAGTTACGTAATATTTGTTAGCAAGCCGTCCGCGAAAGAAAAGGCAGATGACTTTCAAGCCTTTGTTTTTCAATGATTGCGATCAGAGCAAATAAGGCAGAGTTACTATTAAAACCTATTAGCTGGACAGTCTTCCTATTCGATCGTCTTACCTTCCAGCTAGTTTATAAGTATCCTAACTAGATCTGAAACAGTTTCCTAGCAGTGTTTTGACATAATTATTCCCAGTGAACATAATTATTTTAAATTACCTAAAGAAAACTTAACTTTATTGATGACTAGAAGATGCTTCCCGTCAAATTTCAACCGGAAGAATAAAAAAAAATTAATTTATTATTTACATAGCATTGAAAACCATCCCAGTTTGACATTCAATTATGTATATACCATGTAGAAGTCATTAGTCACACATGGTGAGGTTAGGGTGAAAATTACTCCAACAAAAGTCTCGGTATGGTTCTGATATATAGGTAAATAGTTTTACCTGAGTAATAAGTGACTCATAAGTTTTCATTAAAAGTCTACGTAATGGCTTACAAGTAAATAAAATTTTCTCTCATTGAAATAATGTAAACTTTGGCAATTTCGACGCCAAAAACTCAAAATAAAGGAAGAAATACGGAGAATGCAAAAATAATACAAATCATGAATGTCTAAATTATTATGCTGTCAAAAGAAATTAAAGTACGTGTCGTGAAAGTTAAATTCCCTTTAATATATAGCCTTTACAGCCTGCATAGCGTATTGTAAGTCTCCAAAACAATTAAAAACTTCCCTGGCAACGAAAATGAAAAAAGCTCTGAATATGCATAAATGTTATGTTTAAAGTTCAAATTATTCAGTTTTTCGATTGATATGGCAAACATATTGATTATTTAAAATATTATAATGCTTTGGTCTCATTTTGGCTGAAAAATGAAACTTCTAGCTTAATTATTTCATATTTTAATGATTGAAAGAAATATTTTCTACAAGGAAAATTTCCGTTTCTCCCTTTTAATCCCATTAAAAACATAATGCTCCCTGGACTTGAGCCAAGGATACAATATCAAGATTTTTGGTTTTTTCCTGGCCTGATAGTTTCCGTCACTGAAATCGCCAATAAATCGCCACTGAAAATATCAACCCTCTAACTTGATTATAAATGTGCTTAACATTTCGAACATCTAAAAAAACAAATACACGGATTTTCCGTTTTATATATGTATACTTAATATAACTTCGCTTTATTTTATGATAAACGGAGAAAAAATACATACAATTTCAATGCAAAATTATTTCGATGGCATGAATAACAAACAAACGACGGCATTTTATTTCTATGACCAGAAAATATAAAACTATCACATTCAAAAAGAATTTTATGAATGTCAGACAAATAACAGTATGCTCTTTTGTAGATTCGTATGCCAATATTGACGGAGAGAAAACGTTCAGGCACACTCCTTGAATAATTCGAGTTTCAGATCACAATTTATTGCCAAATAGATGGCAAAACAGATGGTTCTTAAGGTGCAGCGAGTCATAAATACCTCTTAGTCTTATTTCTAGATAAAGAGTTTTATCTCAAGTAACTAAAAGAAAATTTCAGTGTGCAAGTAAGCTCCATTCCACCGTAATAGATAGAAAATTAACAGTTTGAGCTGTTATTCATTGCTCGATCTTATGACAATTTATCTGGACGATAAATAATAATCATAGCATCAACTACTTCAACTCTAGTTCATTAGAATAGATGGTACGCTGTGGTATGCTGGAAATTATAAATTAAACATTTATAATATTCACGGATTACACGTGTTATTAAATAGGTACATACTACTTTCCTTGTTAAATTAATTTGCCATTTGACGTGCAGATTTCCTGTAATTACTCCGTACGTGGCAATTACTCTAGCAGAAAATATTACTCGAACGACAGCTTCCATTTATCTCTAATTGGAATCATATATGGTCGTTTGGAGGGAGATAAACTGAAACGATTTAAATTTGTTTCCAGATATTTTCAAGAAAGCACATAAAAAGATCATTAGCGCACATACTATTTATTTAATACATAGGCAGTAAACTAGAAATAAATATGACAGCCAAATAATTTGCGCCACTTTCTTACAACAATACTGTTTTTCAGTCACAGAAGCCTTAATAGAAACGATTATGAAATCAAAATTTTCATCCACCATTTAGGATCTCATTTTTGCATGAAATTTACATATAATTCCACGAATTTAATGCAAATATATCGACCAACCTAATCTAATTCATAATTCAGGTCCTTCGCTGGGATAAACGGTAGTCATGAAGGAAATTACATCCGCTCAATGATGATAGAGACGAAATAGCTATCAATTTGAGGCGTGAGTAGTCCTCAGGAAAACCATATTGCTGGATAGATAAACCATATAGATGAAATAATCCGAGTAAGAAAGAGCAAGTGTTTAAAAAATCCTGCAAAATCGAGCGAATGGGGCTGAAATGAGCAATTAGGTTCAAGCAACTGGAATAGCTAGTACGTACACTCCACGAAACAAAAGGAGAAATGTCAAACAGTTTTTCCAGTTGGAGTACGAACTGATGACCTTAGCGTGGACTGGTAAGAAAATAGGTTATGTTTGTTCTCACATTATTTCTGGCATTAACATGGTTTTATTATTTACGCACTCTACATATTATATTTTTGTCATCAATGCTTGGGTAAGCGAACCAAATTGCACAACCATGGCTAAAAAAAGAATGTGCATTTCAATCGCTGTTTACGGAAAAAATATGGTTAACATGGATATTGACGTAATTACTCAATTACATTTTCAATTAAAAAGCATCTTATCTCATATTTTACTAAAAATACAAGAATAAACTTGAAATAAATATGTACCTAAACATAATGGCGTAAATTTATGGTCTGTTACATTTCATGTATCATTTTCTTTGCCTTGATAAAATAACGTGAATTACAAGTCAATAAAACTGGAATGATTTCAGAGTCGTATAAAAGAGGATTCAGCCTTTAATGTTGCATTATTTAACTGTACTAAATAAAGTCATAACTTCACACGTAAAAGTAGGTTGAATTTTCTCTCTATAAGTATTAAAATTATTTTATTTTCTAACATTTCTTCAAGTATTTGATATTCCATCCTACTTTTTCTAAGATATTTTTCCCATTATACTTATAAATAGCATTCAACAAAATCAAGGAAAACTAGACTTATATATTTTAAAATTGAGGCGTTAATATTTTATTTCATCGTTAATATCTTTAGGATCACCTAAAAATACCTTAAACACATGCTAATGTGGCATACTACACCATACTTAATCTTTCCATATAATTATATGTGTATGAAGTTAATCATCTATTTCCAAGGCATGGGCATATGCCAAATATTATACGCATATGCCATAAATCTCGGTCAATACAGATTCCTTATATCAAAATAATTTTTCAAATTAGTCTCCACAACTAAGGACAAACTTCCTACAAAATATATATTCAGCATTTTCGAAAGCAATTTCCAAGTGGAATATGTATTAATCCCAAGGGATTTTTGCAGAAAATAATAGTACCCTAAAGGAAGCAAGAGATACAGTATTGGCGACTGTCAAGCGGACTTTGTATGCATAGAAGCTTACCATTGACGTGGTGCGGATATTTTTTAGATGGGTGCACTCGATGTTTAAAATTCCGACGCTACCAGTCGTTAATTGACTGATTGGGGATTTCTCGCGTCAGTCCACTCCGCTGGAGAGGGACAGTGGCCCTCCCCACCTCTTGTAGTCTCCATTCCCCTTTTGGGCTCCTGACCCTCCCCCTGCAATCCCCCGCCCACCTCCCTCCGCCATGGTCTCGGCGATCTGACGGAGAGTGGAAGGAAGTGTCGAGTTCGATTGCTGCTTCCGCGCCTCGGAAGCAGTAAATTTGTGAGCATTAAAAGTTTGGTTCATCTTCGGCTATTGTTTTGTCTTCGGAACTAGCAATCAACTTTGTCTTTTATGCAAAGTTTTTTTACTTATCGACCAAGACTGTTTTTAGGTTTTGCCTTGCAGCAGTTCCACCACTGCTCTAAATACAACCATTTTCCACATGGTAATTTCTCATTATAAGGCAGCCATTTGAAATATCACGATATATTGCATCAATAAGTGCCACATTATTAGTTTTCCTAGAATTTTAACTGAAACTTCTGATGTATTTATACTACGACCGAATTCGAAGTGATGTTCTTCAGACTCCTCGCCACAAGATTTGTCCCATTTAAAGAGTCAAGATGTCAATTTAATATATTCTCTTCGAATATACAATACTCTCCATTGCAGGTAACATATATTGAAGCCTATATGTTACAGTCATATGAGCATTAAATTTGAGCCATTTTCACGCAGTAACAGCAGAATAGCCGGCAAATTTTATTTCTTGTATCTCCAAATGATAATTCCCAGGAAATATCACCACCATAACAGTTTCACTGTCCATTAATCCACGGAACATTGGTCATGGAATGAAATTCACCCAATGATTAATGTAATATGTATTTAATTAAGTAAATGGTTTTGGATGACGCATAATTTAACGTATCCTTGGGCGTATGCAGCTGCGAGAGCCAAAAAGAGAAGCGTGTTGCCGGCACTCTTATGCTTACTAGTTAACAACGTTACAACTAGCGAATTACTTGCGAAGAAGCCAGACAGATTCTAAAATTCTTATTTAGTATGTCAAATGGAACTTTGCCTCCACCCCACTTTATTTGCTCAGAATTTCTTCTGAGTAGACATTAAAGTGGTGAGCCATGAATATATTAATGGTATGAGCAACCATATACTAGGCATGGGCGGTACTCAAAAAAGTACCGATATATTCTCAATGAGTATTAAAAAGCAATAATACTACTCGCCCGGCAGTACCGACGAAAAAAATATCGGTATACTGGTATTTATGTGACTGATTAAATATTTTAATTAATTACAAATTGACTTACTTTCCACCCTAATTTTCCGGTATTTCGTCAAATGAGAATATCAGTCCTAAAAGATACACAGAAATTTCCATCCATCGGCATTTTTAATGAACATTCATGGAGAATATACATCGGTTATTCAGTGAATATATTTTATTTTACGCTGTATGTTTGCGCTCGTCTCTTTTTGTTGGAATGATTTTAAATCACATGAAGAACGAATGGTATTGTTTCAGTGCTGTGGTAAAATCCCCCGTTATAGCGATCAATCCTTGCGGTCGCAGGTTACAGGAATAAATATTTGTATTCATACGGTTCAAAATCATTGAGTGTCTGGTGTTAGGCATTCGCCAAAAATTTATACTTACCTATTAAGTCAATAATGATAACAAACATATCCCAACTTCACGGTTTTGTAAATATGAAAAAAAAAGACAGGCATATTACGAGAACATTTGAAAACTAGTGTAATTAATAAATTTTCGTAGTTAGTTCCGTTAGTTGACGCAAGATAGCAGCGCTGTCTAAATATCGATATTTTTGGTACCGAATACCGTTATTTTTGTTCATCCCTACCATATACAATTACATAGGTCGCTATACAGTCATTTCATAGCATTCTACCAGGTATAAGCCTAATGTAATGTGCTGTTGTATAAACATATTATCAAGAGAGGATATATTCTTCAGCCCATAAATAGTATTATATGAGTATTGCGGTGGTGACGGAGGGAAAGAGGAGATGATGGAGAGTAGGAATGGGCGATTAAGATATTCGTTTAATCGAATAATCGATTATTTTTGTCAATTAATCGAAAATTTGGAATCGATTAATGCAACAGGTGATATCGATTGTATACCCGATTTATTAGACCGATTATCGATTATTTCGGAATTTTGGGTCTGGTGAACTGTGATGGTTTGGGCGGCTCACCTTCGTCTTCAGTTCGAAAATTCGACTGTGGCTTAACTCCGCGCGACGACGCGACGCCATAGAGGTATTAAAGTAGAATGCGCATGACTTAACTCTACACGGCACCAACTTCTGCTGGCCACTCACGTGTCATGTGTCTGATGTCGCTTCGCCAGGCATAGCCGAGAGTTATTTGCGCTTGTTATTTTGATATTTAATTTAAAAAATCAATCAATAAAAAGACTAACGAGGAGTATCTACCTGGAGTCCTAGATATAATAAAAAATAAGGATATTGTTACTTTCTTTCACCACAGTGTCAATACAAGTGATGCTTTGAAATGAATTCAGTAGGTACTCTCAAGGGAAGACAGAGGGTACCGTTCTACACCTCATCCAGTCGAACGCTACCCGGTGGTCATCAACCTACGAGATGCTTTCTCGATTCGTAGAGCTGTCGCCCGTAGTAGCCGAGGTGCTGTTCGCCTATGGGGACGTGACGATGCTGCGCGGTGTGGAGCTGAGCACCGTCCCTGTCTTCGTATCCGTGCTGAAACCATTTGCTAAAGTGACAACGGAAATGTACGCGGATAAAGTTACTACAGTCAGCAAGGTCATTCCCCTCGTGAATTTGCTTAAACAGGTGAAGTTAAAGCGGTCATTGAATCCTCTCTTGATATGCTATGCTATTTATTTCTTTCTCTGACATTTACTTATATTTTCAATTTCGGAGCATAAATCTGATACAGCTTCCTGACAGGCTAGCGGAACAAGTGAGGAAGTTCATTCAGTCGGAGCTGGACCGTCGCTTCGATCCTATTGAGTCCAGAAAGCACTATGCAACCACCACGATGCTGGACCCACGGTTCAAAAAACTGCACTTGAAGAGCCCGATCGCTCTAGTCAATGCCATGAGCACCGTCATCGCTGTGATGGCTGAGATGTTTCACGAGGAGGATCAGGTGAACGTCCTGCAGATGCTTTCACACGCTGAGCGTGATGCAGCACTAGCGCTGGGTGGTGAAAAAACCATTTGCGACGGTGGTGCACCGGGTTTTTCTACTGTACCGGTTTTTTATACTGTACCAGTTTTTTTTCTTCAAAGTACCGGTATTTTCTTCTGAACCGGTTTTTCTACTGCACCGGTTTTTTCTACTGCACCGGTTTTTTCTTCTGAAACGGGGTTTTCTACTGAACCGGTGTTTTCTACTGAACCGGTGTTTTCTCCTGAACCGGTGTTTTCTCCTGAACCGGTGCTTTCTACTGTACCTGTGTTTTCTCCTGAACCTGTATTTTCTACTGACCCGGTGTTTTCTCCTGAACCTGTGTTTTCTACTGAACCCGATTTTTTAATGAACCGTTTTCATCTACTTAACTGTTTTTCTTCTAGTGAACCCCGTTTTTTGTCATCCAAAAGGTTTTTTGCCAAGTATTTTCTTTAACCTGTTTTTTTAAGACTTTTTTTTCCTTAAAGAAGATACTTCTATCAAGAAGTTTTTCTTCTGTTAAGGAAAACGTGGGTATGTTTTCTTAAACTGAACAGTAAAAAGTGAGAATGTTTTTTTACTACCATTATCAAGGGGTGGGGGTAAAATTGAGGGAAAAACGGAAGCCTGGCTGCGTGCAGAGAAGGGGAGAGAGGCGGCGGCGTGAAAGCCGAGCAACGAACGAACATCGGTGTTTCAGAACCGCTTCCCCGGTGTACCGGATCAGAACCGATTCCCCGGTGCGCCGGTTTAGAACCACTTCCCCGGTGCACCGGTTCAGAACCGCTTCTCCGGTGCACCGGTTCAGAACTGCTTCTCTGGTGCACCGGTACAGATTGGTTTCTCCGGTGCACCGGTTCAGAACTCCTTCTCCGGTGCACCGATTCTGGGGGGTCATTCTGTAACTCCAAACTGATCGGTACGGTAGGCTTTTCGTCGGGTGGGACGTCACACCGACTCAGAGAGAGCAGCCGTGTGATTCTGGACGCACCCGATCGGTGCCCCCGCGAGCTCCAGTCGGTGGATCCCACCGACACGCAAAAGATGTCGGTAAGGTGGAGAATCAGTCGGTTTGCTTGAGAAACACAGAAGCAAATGGATAATAAAATTGGATTTTTAGCCTGAAATGGTATAATTTGATACTTGTAATAATGAGTATACATATATTCGTGATTTTAATAGCGAGGTAATTTGTTCTTAAAGAGAGCTTATGCAAAGGTCGATTGAGTTAAGGCCATAAAGGTGATGATCTATTAGAGAAACTTATGCACAACTAGAATTTCGTAGTATTGCATTGTATTCTCTTGGCTGTTATAAATGTTTTACTACTTGGCACTAACAAGTACGTAAATAGCTCCATATTTAAGATATTCAGCATACTGCCACCGGAATATTTTTCATAATAATTGATAAAAATCGTCCGCGGTGAATGCCTATTATTGCGGTTTAGCTATTCATAAATGGATGGTTCCCGTTGAAGATTTTCAATTATAATCAAATATCGTGTATGCAGTTACTTACTTAACTAGATTACAAACTAAAGTAGCTTCTAATTTCAGAAAATAGGCGATTTCGCACATTTGTTTCGTATTTTGGTACCGTTATGTTATCCCCCGATTTTGGGCCAGGGTAACGAATGTTCGTATTTATACTGATGATTGTTTGCTTCCGGCCTCTATTTTCGTAGTTGAGGAGATATATTTTATGAATCATTTGCATTAAACTGTCAATCATCACTCTATCTTAATAAATTTCGGATTATTCATCAAATAATGTCGAAGCAATGTGTTGGGCAACACCATGGTGTGGTGACTACACTACTTGCAAATAAATACACGTACAATAACCAAGAGTGCTAATACCAAATTTACTTATTTCTCCACTCAACTTAAATTTCTTTTACCATATGTATTTATTTGTCACTCTTTAAATTCATTTTACATTCAACTTTGCTCCACGAAATTACATAATAAATGTTTCATGAAACGAGGGCACAGCAATTTCACTGTCCTAAAACCACGAATTTTGAACAATATACCTACAAGAATATTTCAATACCATACCTACAATATAAAATACGATCGGACATACACGGATTTTCTATTTTCGAGATCACGCCACTGTTCAATTTATTCCAACGAGAAATTCTGGCAATCTTTTGAAGATTAAATACTATATAGGTACACGCAATGGAACAAGAATGCAACTAGAAATTCCAAATGCAAAACGCTGTTAAATATCGAATCTCAATCACACGAGTTAATACATATAATCAATCAATATACAGGTTAAATTGAAAATTTGAAGGTTATTTCTGGATTCAAACGATCGCAACTGATTCATTCTCACTTCGCGCACTTCATTTAATCTCGTAGCACTCAACATCTTTTATTAAAACTTCATATTCTCACGGACGCAACTAGATATGTGCTTTAAATATAAATCACTTATTTTAATTATCAAATACACATTTTAACGCTCAAAATTCACATAAATTAATATACGATCATTCTCCTTTCGACATCGTTGATTTCTGTTGTTGTTGTCAACCCCGAGAGCACTAGGCGGGTTCCGATAGTTACTTGTTTCTTTTATCTTCTTCCATTGGTGGGAAGACAGCATGTGACCCTCAGCTTCGGAAACACTCGGAAAATTGGGAGAGGAACATTGAGTGGGAGGAGTTATCCAACCGACTGGAATGGCACCGACTTGCATACAGATTCGCTGAAATAGGCTTCGTCGATGGCGGAGTCCAAGTCGGTACGGAATCCTACCGATCGGTGGGTTAGGAAGCGCAACCGATCGGTACGGAACCGACGAAATACAGAATGACCCCCCTGAACCGCTAACCCGGTGCAACGGTTCAGAACCGCTTCCCCGGTGCACCGGTGTTTTACTAAATCTGAACCGGCCTGCCGGTTCTGAAAAATAACCGAACCGTTGAACCGGTGCACGGGAAAACCACCTAGCCCTATGCAGCACCATCAGAAGACCTCTGGAACTTTCATGACACTGAAGCAGCGTCACAAAGAACCCTGAATAATGAAGATGTTGCCGGTCGGACACTATTTGAGTTACGGCAATTCCTCAACTGACCCGTCGTTGACCGCAATTTGAAACCTTTTTCAGTGTGGGAGTCAATGAAAACTGAATACCCTCACTCTTATCAGGTACTCAGGAAGTACCTGCCAGGAATAGCAACATCAGTTCCATCAGGGAGACTCTATTCCGAGATAAGACATTCAATCTGATCTGAGAAGCCGCCTTACCAGTACCCACTTATAAAAATTGCAATTTTTCCCTTCAGTTCCTATAAACATTTGGCAATCATTCAAAAAATAAGTTAAGTTAAGAAATGTTTCCCAATTCTGTTCCCTGACACGCCTCCTGGAAGTTTACTTGATTTTATAATTTGTACTCATGATAACATTAACCTTATAAAATTTAAAGAAATATTGGCATTACTTTATATATGGAGGGACTAAAACCTCGCAAGCTATGTTTTGTATGTTGTCATAATCGAGTAGATTAATCGATGTATCGATTAATAAAATCAATAAATCGGGCCCGATTAATTGGCTACTAGCAATTAATCGATTTAAAAAATATCGATTATTTTTTTATAATATCCCATCCCTAATGGAGAGCTGATGTGGGAAGAGGTAGCGCCGTGGAGTTTTCAACGGAATTTGGAATCAAGAGGTACAAAAGAGACAATTAAGGTGAGGGTTCAAAATATGTTAAATCCATTCTAATATACCGGGGGATGTTGGAAGAAACTTAAAATATAAAAATGTTATATTCGTCCGGGGTTGGAACGAGAGCTGCAACAGTATATGTCCAGAGCTCATCCCGTCCACCATTGCTCTCATCCCTCTACCTAGCTTCATCTCCGATGAGTGAAATGGACTTTTGGACCCCTTATTATGGACGGTAGGATGGTAAACCGGTAGGACGTTGCAACCGCCACTAGCGATTTAGTTATCGGAGGACACCCTCCGATGAGGGCGCATCCAATGTCGAAAATCCTAAATAATAATAATGCTTGATTTTTAAAGGGTGGAATAGATAATTCAAATTTTGCACTTGTAAGACAGCGTATTAAAGTTCTAATGAACGAAAGCATATCGTTTTTTTATGGTAAAATTCCTCTCTTTCCATTACGATGTTACAAAAATTAACGCTTTTGAGCTCAAACATGTACCGATTTCCAGGTAATGCCAGTGTTTCTTAATTATTGTAAGGAGAACAATCGATGAGTGGTAATGTCCACGTCTACGTCAACGTCTACACGGTATCCTTCAAATCACCACTATAATTTTAGGCAGGGTGTGCTTTTCAGCGAGGCATGAATTAACCGTGAAACACACTACTGTACTGTTAATAGCAATTTTAAAAAGTGTACTCCAACTTTTAATTAAGTAACTTACATGAAAGGGACTTAACATGGAATAAGACTTCTAACCATCATTCTACTCATACGGGATGATATACACTAAACATCACAGGTACCATTTTTTAGAGTTCATTCATATTAATATTAAAAAATTAATACAAAATTAGATACGCATTCTTCTTCTTCCTTCTACATAAAAGGTAGATTGCCTGTTTTTTCTTCTTCCCTCCGCTTTTCGTTCTTGTTTTACTATAAGGTTATCACATCATCTCTTTTTGTGGTCTTCCTATCGTTCTTTTTCCCAACGGGAACTTATCACGTGCTACTCTCGCTTTTCCCATGTGATTATTGTGATCATTCAACTCCCGCATTTTGCTAAGGACGGATGTTAAGACAGACATAAAAACATATAATAAATTAGCATCTCACACAGAAATTGATAAGTGAAAAATAATATAGAAGAGCATAAAAACAACACTACCTATCGCGACCATTAACGTTATTGGGGTCACCATCATTATGCTACCTAATCGTACGCGGAAAAAATTCACATTTGACACGTGTCCATTCTGTAATCCCTCTCATTTTACGCTTGCACTCTACACTTGTAATCAAACGCGTCATAGAGGGACGGAGTTTTTTTATGTGTACTTTACGAACTCGAAGAAGTAATTCGCGTAAAATAAAATCAGGAGATTAACTCTATTATTTAATCTACGCTGTAATAGCGATTCATATCCCAATTATATATTTAGCCTCATCACACTACTAGACTTGTAATAAAACCTCTTAATACACCAGGCTGCTCGTCACTGCATGCAATCTAATTCCGACACCAAGCCTGAAGGAACCCAAATATACGGTGGGACAAAAATAGAGGAAACTAACAGCCCTATTTAACTTTCACATTCCTTAAACCTGGATTTCCTTACTCCAGCAATAAGATAAGTCCTCATTAATTATGACGCCTAAATATTTAATGGATTTGACGTTGACTACTTTCGTTTTGTTAGTTCTGGTGTATTTTTATTTCTCCAAGAGGATCCAATGTTTAGTTCCAACTGCCATTTTTCGCATCAGATATGCTACAAGATGCTATATTAACAAGTCTCTACCCAACATCTCCCAGGATACAACCGCATCGTTAGCAGAAAGCCTAAGTTTATCATTTACCTCGGTAGCTACTGGTGTTGTTAATGCTAACGATAAATAGAATGAGACCAATTGGTGAACTACCGTCATGCCTAATCATCCGTAGATAACCAGCGAAAATGTTCAACTCACCGAAGAGGCAAGGTAATGCAACTAAAATATAAAAAAATATTAACATAATGGTAGGAATGTATCGATTTTGGGGTGCACGTAAGCGACCAGGAACACTATCATTTTATGATTTCATCGCCGATTTTCATGACCAGACGCTAGCTCAAACTTTCTCATGAAAGCCTCTAAATGAAAACGAAAATAAAATGTTCCAGAGTTCTCGAGTAATGATTGTTAACTCAGGCTTCCATAAACACGTTTAATTTCACGTACGAATAGAGGTGTTTCAGAAAGAATGTTGGTATATCATGTCAACAGCAGAAATTTTGTATAATTGTATGTTACATTTTTTTTATTTTGAGTTAAATGACTTTTTGACAAGCTAGAATTTAGAAATTTCTCACGAATGCAGGTAGTTACTCGATGGTTTTATTGTTGTCATTGTTGCTATTAGGATATTATATCGGATACGGTAGGTTTAGACGAAAGAAAGTACAAACCCAGACCTCTATCTACCAACAAAATTTATTTCTTCATTTCAGTATACGTCCTCCCTCTTTTCATGCTATCCATAACACCCATACTCTTTCTTCCCCTTCCCCGCTTACCCAACATCCTCCCCTCTACCAAGATCTTCAGTAACCCATTCCCCCTCATTACCACTTACAACCACTTTCTTTGCCACCTCCTAATCTTCTCCAGAAGTTTCCTCTTCTCACCTACCATACCAAGCACTTCCTTAGTTGTCTTCCTTCCCGTCCATCGACCTTCTCAATTCTCTTCTATACCCACGTCTCAAACTCCTGCAGCTCATTCTCATCTATCTATCCTAGAGCCCATCTTTCTGCACCATACAACGCTACTATCTCACAACAAACTCTTCACCAGCCTCTTCTTTTCATCCTTACCCAAGGTCCCCGTCATCGGCTTCCTTCTATTACCGAACGCTTCTTACGCTAACGCTGTTCCCTTCCTAATGCCTTTGCTACTATGCCCATTTCTTCCGACGTCCTACCCTACTAGTAGTAATTCAATTTCTCTACTTGTTCCAGTTAGTGCGCTCTTACTTTAATGGCCACCCAGGCTCCATTTTTCCTCGATAATCTCATTACTTTTGTCTTCTTATGATTAATCTCCATTCCGAATTCCCCGCATTCATTTTCTAATGCATCTACCAAAGCGTGCAATCCCTGGGATGATCGAATGACCAATGCTTGGTCGCACGCGAAACTGACCGACTTGTCCATCAGCTATCTTCCAATTTTTATTCCCACATCTGGCTCTTCCCATGCCTCTCTTACCATTTCCTCAGCGTTAATTTTAAAAAACCAAAGGCTGAAACGGGCACTCTTGCCCTAATCTGCGACCTTTAACTGCCCACCCTGATTTTCCGTCTGCCACTCTCACCTATGACCTCAAGGCCATATTTAAGTTTCAGATCAGTCTCCTATCCCGCCAATCTATTCATATTTTCATAAGTATCTACATTAGTTTTTCCCAAATAAATATGTCAAACACCTTTTCCAAATCCACAAAGCAAGCGAAAACATCCATTGTACTTGCAGTTACTTTCTATATTATACCTTGTTCTATATTTCTGTTAAATTTCCAAGGTTTATTTTTTTATTCAGTATCCCGAGTTTCTTTCATCTTCCTAAGCCCAAACTGGTAATTGCCTAAGAAGTAATTTTCTTTTGTCTCTAATAAGACTGTTTTCAGGACTCTGGCCATACTCCCTCCTCGTAAATCTGACGAATACATTCGAAAAATGGTAATATTATCTACTGCCTAAATTATTCAGTAACTTCGACGGGATATTATCTACTCCCACAATTTTCTTGACTTTATCTCTCCAAATGCCTCTTCCACCTCACTTCCGAGCATATTTGGCCCGAGGTTATACTTCTGTACTTCTCTCTTATTCTCTATACATAGGTTTACAGGTCTATTACCACTGTCATTTGGCTATTCCACGTATTTTGTCTACCTGTCCTGAATATCTTCTCGTTCTATTAATATCTTCCCTGCTTTGCCCTTAATCTTTCTTCTGTGACCCATTGGTTCTCAATCCTCGTTTTCATTTCTTCTGTTGTTTTCTCAACCACACTTACTACTCCTGATTTTTTAATCTGCCATCTTTCCTAAATAGTTCCCGTTTCCTTTTCTTTGCTCCTTTCCAATAGCTCCTGGTATTCCCCTTTATTCGTCCCTTTCAACGCATCCACGTTTCACCACTTCATTCTACTACTTTTAATAAAACAAAACCGTTTTAGGTGTACCTTTGTGGAAGTTCTTAATGTTCATGACTAAGAAGAAACCTAATTTAAATCCACACTAATTTTATAAAAACCGATCCAAGTTTCAGCAAATAGGTGACATTTTCCTGGACCTTAAAAATGGCACCTAGTTGCTGAAAACAGGATTAAATCAGTGCGTATTCAAACGAAGTTTCATTTTAATCATAAACGTCTACTCTTATTAAGCCTTTTGAATCTTATATCACAATTCACAAGCACTAAACTATGAGTTTTCATCGGTCCCAGGAGAGCTGTGCATATTTTTGATACTGTTCTAAGCATCTACCTCGCCATGATACGATTAAATTTATATCTATCCGTGTCTACTAGCATTTTCCATAAGTACCTACGTTGAGGTGATACTAAACCCAAGTGTTTATAATTGCTAATTTATTTCTCCTGCAAAATTCGACTGACTACTCACCGCAGTCATTTTTTGGCCCTAACTGGTACTCTCCCACTTGATATACGTCACCCACTATTGCACTCCATTCTCATCATCACTAGCAGGTTTTTCTTACCTGAGACTTCTCTTAATCTAGTATTTCGCTTATATCGCTTTTCACTTCTGTCTTCCCCAATTGTGCATTCAGTACCATAACCACCCCATTTTGACTCTCTTCTTTCCCTCGATAAATTACCCAAAGGTTATCACTCATATCGTCCCGTTACCCCTTCATCTCACCTCTCACAGCCACAAAACATCTATTTTTCTCCTTCTTCATTTCCTGTTTAATATATCCTTGCTTCCCTGCCCTCATCACTGTCCCAGCGTTCCAAGTTCCTATTGTTGCTTCTCCTCTCCTCTTCTTTTTTTATTTTCGTAGTTCTCGTATCCGCTGTTAATTTTGTTTTGTTCTGCGCAATTTTTTCGTGTAAAGGCCACCGAGGGGGCATTGTCTCCCACACTTCCGGGTACGACACCCGTCCTGGTGGGCTGAGTTCCTTAGATGCCAGGATTCAATGTTCTTTGATTGACTTCGATTATTTTGGGAAATATTAGTTGGGGGTGATTCCAATTGCCCTTCCCAACAGTATCTTTAGCGTGACACTATCATAAGATCTACCCTATGCCTGTCTCTTACCCATCGGACTATCTAGCCTAGTTATTATTGCTCCAACCAGTACAATTCTAGAGGTAATTGGAACAAGGTTATAGCCCAAGGAAGGGTTGAAAATATTAAGAACAGCGTGTGGGTGGCTTTTATCCCATTATTGTTTACTTTTAATTTTATAATAAAAGCGTTGAATTTAATGCAGAAGATTCTTTCTTTGCATTTCTAAATTATTTGCGCTCTAGGTACTGGATAGAAATTTCCTTTTCTGAACGAATCAAAGAATAAATTATTTAATTCTTCCATTTGATTTTCTTATAAGCTTTCTATTTGCCTCAGAGAACATTCTTAGCTCTTAGTTACCCATGTTTTTTACTATTAAACACTATTGGTTTCCTTGGCAACCTGAGAATTGGCATAAAATGGGTATCCATGCCTGTAGCTTATAAAGTTCGGATTATATGATCAATATGAAACTTTAGAGCAGTGAGAGCTTAGATGTTATAATTTTCACCCAATAGTTCACTACTATTGAAATTAAATAAAAGGTTTTGTAATTCAGAAGAACTTAGAACACCAAAGGGCGTTAAGTAACAATTGTGTAAAGATGGGTAGATAGAGGAATGCTGTTGATACAACATGCTTTAATTGAAATTTTAGAAAGTTTTGTTGCATGAGTGTATAGCTTAGATTTTTCATCAGAAATTGAGAGTCGTACAGCATGTCATTCTCTGAAGATGACCGCAAGTTTGATAAAATATGAGCAAATCGAGATTAGAAGGCACTTGGCAGACCCTAACACGGCCCTTTGTAATTAGCAATTGTTCCCCACTCCTATCCGAGAAACTAACTTTCAGAAAAATCAACCATTCAAGCCACCTATCCGCGCCCATACTTCTAAGCCACGGTAAAACTGCCACCTCCCTCACTCAAACAACCCCGTAACTACGACAACTAAACAACGGTCAAAAAACAAACAATCGTATAGAAATTGTACCTGATGATGCCGTAGATCGACGAAACGTGTTGTACCGCTAATTAAAACTGTAGAAAAAATATAAAGAGTATAATTTAGTATGGATGAATATGAGCAACATATTTTCACTTGATAGATGCTAAAAATTGGGATTAATGCTATTAATTTCGTTACTGCAGCTGTATTTAAACATTACTCAAAGACAATTGACTGGTTTGGGCAGGATATATCTTCAATACTAAGGAAGTATCATTGAGGGTGATGGGAAAATAGTTTTATATTTTATACATTTCATGGGGTGAGTTTTGTCCCTGTCAAACCATACGCAGTTAGAACGACCGGGGTTAAAATTAAGGGGACCCCATAGTTAACGTATTGCCGGTTAGAAACCAAGCCAAATACTTCATTAATCCAATTTGTATATAAAGGGCAGTCTTAGTCTGTCAGGATTTAATTTGTTTCATTTTTTATCACATAATTCGCCAGAATTACTTAAGGCTCTCATTATAAATACCGTTGCTTGAACAGCACACATATATTTTTCACTACCAAGGGGTTTCAAAGCCTCACCGTGTTTCTTTTTGGGTTAATGTGCACGTTTCTCCGACTTCATGGTCTTCTAATACTAAATACCAGATTGCATGTAAAATCATAAAAAACTACCATTTTAAGTACAAATAACAACAGCATAAAACCCTGCAAGCCACTTCATTGGTCTTTGGTAGGTATTAAGCCATTTGGTCTGTTTTATTTAGTTAAATTTTATTAGAACAGTAAAAATTTAGTATTAAATCATTTAGTGTATGCAAAATCTTTACAATTGCGTATAAAAGCCTAATAAGTATAAACTGAATCTTCATAAAACTATTGTAAGTGCACCCCTACTGACTCTAGCAAGTGTTGCTGCATTAGGTCCATTTATTTGGAGATGTATTCTTCCATACGATATCGTTATAATTCATAGTAAAGCTGGAGGCACATATCTATATATCTGCCACTAAATCCTTTGATTAATTATAATAGGGTTGAAGAAGTGATTAAGAAATATACCTTCTGATGAAAGAGAGAAATTTAATTACAGAATGGAGACATGACGGCGCTATGCTACTTTCAGTATGCTATGGTTCAGAAATATAAAATACGATGAATAAAAATAAGGATGCATGCAATTTACTCCAAGCAGTGATGTCATGGTACACATCTTGCTATTCTGACTACTCTAAACTGAACAATATAATTTTGCATTGGCTTTGAATGATTTCCAAGCATTTTCCAGCCATTTTCTGGCATTATAGGCATCGCCAGTACCATTTCTTTTCGTATTAAAAGGGTCAAAACCAATCTTAATTTTTTCAGGTTTCTCTGCATTAATACTGTTTGGACTTAAGCCAGATGGAGCAGCATGGGGTCAAAAAATAAGCAATATCTTAGAAAATTCCCTCTCCGCACATGTTATTGGTTGAATCCTAAGCGAGATGGAATGTTATTTGTCCGAAGCACGTTGACCTATGAGCGGCACGTCTCCGGAAATGAGAAACAGGCCCATCCCCGAAAGTCGCTGTCCAGGTATGTCGGCTGCCTTTCTACCTCCAAACACCCCTCCTTCCCTACACTCCCAGAGTGCCCCTCTCCTATGGAGCCCACTGGCACACACCGCCGATGAACCCTGCTTTAAACGCATCGGCCATCCATCTGCGTCCCGACGGCCTACCGCCATCCATTCTGGAAGTCTCGCAGTATTTCTGGGCCACTCCTTGAGACTATTTCACTCTTTCTCCTTCCGAAAAGGGTCTCAAAAAGCTTCCTGGTGCCTTTTCCATGCCTCGACCAACCCTTTCTACCGACCCTTATCTCCACTTAGTCTGCCTCTCATCTCCTTTAACTCTTTTTCAAATCTTTCAGGCTAGTTCTCTTTCATCCAGGGCAGCGATGGTTCTCTCAACTGCACTAGTGCGCAGGAAGAATTGTTGTCCCACAGTGAATAGAAAAGGGTTCAGGTGGGACAAAAACCGAGTGTCAGCAAAAGATTAAGGACGCCGTTTATTGGGCATCTGTCGTGGCTGACAACCCATTCCATTTCAAAAATTTATCAGATAAGAGGTTCTTCACCTTCTCCCGGATTTTGCTCTTTCATATACGAGAGCAACTGCTGCATTTCAAGTCAGCAGTTGGCATTACTTGATGATTCCATATGTGCAAGTTCTACTGCAAATTATGATGAACATGGAAGATATAGCATTCAAGCAAGCAACCTGGGGCAACATCTTCGGCGAACGTTTGCGTAGAGTGTTTCTGCAATGGAGTGGTTCATAAAAGGCAATGTACTCAAGATGACTGTTACTTTAGCTATTATTACACCCTTAATCCATCAGCTGAAGTGTCGCATCTTATGAATAGTAATAGAACTCAATTGGGGACATATCGAATGAACTAAAAACGTTATATGATCAAACCATTGAGTTATTAACCCATTGGGAGTTGAATATCAATATTTAATAACAAACAACTTTATTCGATCATAAGTCTGGATGAATTAGGGCAGAAATATAAGAAAAACACAAAAAAGCTAAGTTACCAAAATAGCGTTGTGGTGAACATATACCTCATTGAAGGATCTGGTACTTTCCTAATGCATGATAAATGTGAATTTGTCTCGGTATTTCCACCGGGTCCGGTGTCCGTCCGGGTCCGGCAATATAGCCTATAGTGGTATGCTCTGGATGAACATACATTGTCGTCAAATACTTCTACTTTATTTGTTTTCTACGCGTAATTTTATAACTTTTAGTCAGAGGATAATAGTTCTAATAAGTCTTTGATCGATAGTTACCTCGTTGAAACCAATGGAAATTGTAAAGTTATTTGAATGAGGAAAAATAATAAAATAGTTGAACACTGGATGCATTGAAAGAGAAAAACTGGTTGTGATTATGCTGCCATACGGTTGTAATAATTCGGCCAAGTTGAGGCAACGTCAACCAATTCAGTTGGCCGAATGCAAAGATCACCCAAGCAGAAAATTTGAAAACATTACAACGTGCGACCATCACTCTAATAGAAGGTTAAATATAGTGTGGTAATTTCAGTCCGACTACTTCCCTCAGTCTACTTCCCTTATTGCTCTCCAAAAGCTGTTCTACACAAGACATTGGTCAGCATTGAAATCAGCACCTAATATCGGAACCAAATTCGACTTTAATTCGTATTCGATGCCTCGGAATCTGTGTTTACACGATGTTTATTTCTAAAAAATATAGAAGTACGTGAACTTCCTTGCTAATTTCAGTGCGCAATGGTGCTGTCCGGGCATTTTCTGAGCTACGCAACGTAAATAAACTGCGCAAATAGTTTTGCCATATGTAATCTATTGTTTATCTATCTATTATATCCATGTATTAAACAAGTTCCAGTAAATCACTGCCCCTATTTCACAAGCACATTTTCTCCGATACATTTCCCACAGTTTCTTCGAAGATATTTTTGGTAGATTCCAGCTCCACTACCGGTATTCCCTCGAAATACTCGACTCGCCATCTTGTCCGTGATTGGTCGTTTGATCCAAGAATTGAATGAAAAAAGGTATCACATATATTTCTGTTTCAGGAGCAATAATCGAATTCGATCCCTTCGTCGGATACGATAACACCCTTTACACGGAAAGATTATAAGTATACTGAATGCAACTCGATTTTCAGCACCGAAGTTATCATCGTGTAAAAGGACTTTAAGATCTCTGAATCACACACTCTTTTCGGTTATTTTTTCCGCCGAAAGAAATGGCCACCTACACGTCTGCCTCCTCGCAAAAAAATATCCTCATCGCCCTACCATAAACCTCACTCGGATTCCTTCCTTCGTAATCTGCCGACTCTCCGCACCCAGTTGCCCAGCCCTTCCTTCTCGGGCACAAATCGTCAAGAGGAGAGCATTCCCCGTTTCCCGTGTATCAGTGCGAGATGGCCCGTATTCATACAATAACAAAGTACATATGTACGTACGGCTATGATAGTTTAAAAGTTTCATCAATAGTTAATGGGAGACCATGGTCATCGTAAGGCTTATATTTAATTATATAAGAACCTACCTATTCAATTATTAGTATTAATCCAAGTGCAATATTAGTTGGTGAATTAGGCGAAGAGTCTGGCAATTACGATGTGTGTCTTTCCTGATGATTACATAATTTAACTTCCGAAGACAGAAGACTGTCGCTACCTTGCGAAATTTACGTGAGAGCATTTTTGCATGCCCGAGCGAAGAGAAAGTACATGAAAAAATACGAGTATATACTTCCCCATTGCACAAAAGCTAGAGGGACTTAACCAGCCACAATTTAGTGCCCTTATTCTAGCTTTGAGCAATGTAGTACATTTACACCTACATAATACCCTGAAAACCACCTCAAGGGAACGTGGCAGGGGGTGAATATTCACCAACACACATTGCACTATATCCTACAAAAGTAAATGAGACTACCACTATTAATGCATAAGCGAAAACCTGCAAGTGCCAGTCAGCAGGTGAAATTATTATTCCAACACGAATACAATGCGCAACCAATGTATCAGAAAATATGACTAATAATGTATTTTGAAACTATGTATACAGAAAACACGCAAAAAGTTACTCATGATACAGTCTGGGGGCAACAATAGGATGCTGCAAAAGGCGGCGAACACGACAACAGGTAAACTTACATAATGTGTATAAGCTCGTGATTTTAGCATCAGTATCGATTTAAGAACCGTTGAGTAGAACAAGCAGTAGTATTAAAAATACACATTTATCTACTGGTGCCTTTAGACGAGGACAAGGTTGAAGAGAAACCGAGGAAGAGAGAAACGAAGACGAGAGAGAAGGTGGTAGGGGAAGGTGGAAAAGGGGAAGGCTTAGATTGTGAGTTGCGGTCGGCGATGGGAGGGCGGAGATGGAGGGCCGTCCCGTCTAGCCGAAAACGCGTTCTTTTTTTCGTCAGTCTGGTCTACTGGCCCACCTTCTTCCTTCCCTCTTCGGCTCCGGCCCCCCCCCACACTCCTCTCCCTCCCACCTCACCTGGAGAGTCTCCCGCCAACACTCTCACTCTCTTTATATATATATCCACCCCATTCAGCCCTCATCGCGCCGGTCCCATTTTATTCTCACGGGTCAGACGCCTTTCCTCCTCTTTCACTCATTCCTTTCCACCCTTTGTCCCACAGTTCCTTTCGCATGAAATACATCTCCGTTTAACCGAAATAATTTTCGTATCGCACTTTATATGAGCCGTTGAGAGCAGAAGTGGTGTAACTCAATTTGTTGACTTAATTTAGTTAAGCGCGCTGAAGAATTGCTCTACCTGTAATCTATTTATTATCAACATATTTTATTTTAAGCCTCATTTTCCAATTAGTGATATTTTTACTGACACAGTTCTTAATGTCAACGGCTTCCCCAAATTTTTCCAGTCAAGTGACATTTCTTTACTTACACAATTCTTGATTTCAACGGCCCATCATATAGGGCAGGATTGCGCACAAAATATCCCCTGGTAGAATACAGGATTAGGGGCATCACGCATTTTGTTTTAGCAATGAATATGGACGACAATTTACAACAAAAACTGTTGTAGATGGGTAAATATTTTAGATGAGTTTATGATATATATTTGGACAGCATACGTAACCCAGAAATAAAGAGTAAAACATTTATGCACCAGCTATTTGCATGAATTGTTAGCTGGATTAAAATCAAGTTTTAAAAATATGTCAGCAAGTTAGCAAGGCAAAAAAGTCGACATACTTCATTCATTTAATTGATATCCCTACAATAATCCCAAATGAACTATCGATGCATTCTAAAACGCCTAAAATAACAATCTTTATAGCACACCAAAGGCCATCCTATAGAGTAAATATTCTTTTTCAATGACCACGCAAATTTTAGACCCTTTACAATTACTATGGTATAGTAGAAGAACGAAGATAGGTATTTTGAGAAATAGAAATCGCTACGCAAAGAAGGTTAAAAAAAGAACAAATTACTCATTTGAATACGTAGTATCTTTTATCCCGAAACTACGATCTACCCAAAACTGATCGACTTGAGTTTTTGAGCTCACTGATATTTGACAATGAATCTTATGTGAAAGTATTCACAAAATTGTATCTTTTGAAATAACTTGCCGTTTCAACAAACTTAATTAAAAAATTCCAAATAAAAGAGAAATTCAATGTTTCAATGTAAAATTTCCTCTCGGCGCGCCTTGTCATGCAAGAATTTCATTCACATTCCTTTGTAATACAGCCCTAAATGTAAACTTATAAATTCCAGGAAAAAAGATAATTGCGGAGGTTTTATAGATATAAACAGCGTCCCAAAAATTAATCTCATTCTCGATAGCATTTTCATGCATCTAATATTTTCTCTCTACCCTCCTTCACTTCACCCACCTGTTCACTCACCCCTTAATTCCAATCCTAACTCCTAACTGCCCGCACCCTTGTTTTCCGCCTTTTCCCCTCATCCATCTCCACTCTATCCTCACTCATTCTCTCCCACTCTGAACCACCCTCTCCAGCCCACTCTCCCCGACTTCCCTGCCCGAAAAATCCTCAACTCCCCTTCGCCACCCCCTTAACGCTTCCCCCTCCGCACAATAGCCCCCCGGTTCAACGAACCGGGCGACGACTGTCGGCCCCGAAGGACGATCTCTCCCGCGTCGGTTTGGGGAGGCTCCGGCGGAAAAAAGGGGTGGGTGCTCTCGGCCGAGGGTTGTTGGCTGGTCCGACCGTGCGTCGGTCCAGGTTGATCAGTCGAAGGGTACTACGTATGTATTTACGCACGACGAATGCCTCGTTCCGATTACTACATGTTATACCAATGGCGGGAAATTGCTTTCATAACCTCCCTGGGTCTTGCTCCAAGATGGGTAATAATAGAGATTTAGTAGGAATTTGTAATCGTAAAATTTTCCGTGCAATTTTTGAAGGATTCGTTTTGAAGAGTAAGGTGTGTATTCAGGATGAGCTCCCCAGTGGATTCGTTAATTCTTCCTGAGATAAATGAATTATTTCTAATCCGCTTGCAGAGTTTGCGAATGTTTTGCAAACAAAAACATCTTCGAGTTGTGTGCATGAGGAAGGGACGCCATTCATTGTCAGAGGGCATTAAGTTACCAACTTTTTTTTCTCTGTAGCCAATACGAGACCTACAACTAATAACTTTCATATTAGAGCGAACTCTCTGTATGTGTAGAGCTGGAAAGACAATATCGTAAATTATATCACCTTTCAAACTAGCCCCAGCGTTTCAACTAACTACGCCCTAAAAGGGAAATGCATTCATTTGACACGAGCGTAGAAGTTATCAACATTTACTGCTTCCGGTTATAAGAAAAAGTGACACTTGATCTGTTCCGGTATACGAATTCCCACAAGATGTAGCCTCATGTAGAAATTACCCACACTCATTTACTTAAAGTCTTAGCATAGCTACATTGTCGCCTAAATACTATCACAACAAATATAGGTAAGTCTTCTGGTGGTATTATACCCTACTAGTAGTAATGCCTTACTTTTAGTAATGAGGATGGAACAAACGGAAATAGTGAATGGATCGATGAATTATGTTTTCTTAAGTTTGGCGAAAAGATGCATAAGTATATTGATGTATTTTATTTTTTTAAATGTTTCGTTGCAAATAAATATTCGTGTTCT
This sequence comes from Pyrrhosoma nymphula, assembly GCA_963573305.1. Taxonomy (NCBI): domain Eukaryota; kingdom Metazoa; phylum Arthropoda; class Insecta; order Odonata; family Coenagrionidae; genus Pyrrhosoma; species Pyrrhosoma nymphula. The sequence continues at coordinate 99,089,222 of OY754329.1, forward strand.
TCACAATCTAACTAGACTTATCCTCGGTGTACCTTGGGACACATAAAGGATTCATGCAAGCGAATTATTTCGCATAGTTCCATCTGATTCTAAGTTTTCCGGTGTTCTCATTCCAAAAAAGTTACTGCGGTGTACGAGTTACCACTGATAACTTAGTAGAGTAGATCCATCCTGGTTAGATGATCAAACATGGCAGGGTTTTGAGCGTTCCCAATTCTAATACTAAGTGAAAGGTACAGACTTCGTCACTAGAGCATATGGCATCGCCAATTGGGAGACAAGCCATTTGTGTGTTTCGTGATTACAAAAAGTGTTCCATGCATGTGTTGATACGCTGAATTTAAGTTAATAGGTACTTTTCCGTAGTTTTGTTATGGTTTAAAATTGAGCAAGAGAGGAAAGTTTTTGAACAATTAGTTTTAGTAATCTCTGCTACTGCATGCTTCGCTTGATGGAAGTTAAAATCATGCCTTAAAACAAGACATTATGCAAGAAAACGCACTTGTCCACGAAATGTTATTCGTTGGAACAACGAGTTTCACCGATTTACGTCGTCATCAAGCACAATTTTCTAGCATTCAGTTGGAGTAAACAATCAGAATATGAGGTTCTCTTTATTTGTTCCTTGTATTAACGGAGTGGTCGAATCCGGCAAAGCACTTAAGACGTATGAACTTGACCATGTGATTAAGACAGTGAGCCATCACAACGCGACCTGAGAACATAGCGTACAAAATGACTCTCGTTTACCCCATAAGTAGCGCCTTTACGTTTTTCAATCTGCAAGAAGGAAAAATGCGTCTCCCTCGTTGAGATCACTACCAAAATGCTTCGAGAGACAGAGAGAAGGCCGTGTGTTTCGAGTGTGTGAGTGCATGTGTCCAAATGTGCGTGTGGGTTTTTTTTGAAGGAGAAAGGGACTATAACTCCCCCTCCCCTCCTTCACTCCCCTCCCCTCGTCCTCCCACCCTTCTTGATGGTCGGAAATGGCGGAGGGGGCGGGGTTTCGTTATCCCCAGAGGGTGGCGCGAGGAGGGGGCGAGACGCACAGGGGGGAGGGAAGGGAGGGGGGTGAGGAGGTGGGAGAGAGAGAGAGAGGTCTGGCCGGCGCGAAGCTGGGTTGGGTCGATGGATGAGGGGGGGGGGGGAGAGGGGGTGAGTTTGGATGAGACAAGAGGACCCGAAAAAAATGCGTCTGCAAGGCGATGGGACTTTGAGGTTGACAGAGAGAAGGAATCTTTATCTCGAGACAGAGAGAGAGAGAGTGAAATTCGTCCCCTAAGACTGGATTGACCTCTGTTCAAACCCTCTGACACGCGTCCGCATTGATTAAGGAATTTAAATAATTGGGTATTACTTTGGTTGGAAATAATCCAATTAGTGGCACTGACTGGAGGGGGAGAAACTTATGGTTAACAACTTAAAAAAATAACTCATTAGCTTCTTATATCCTACAAAACAGCCATAATGGGTTCTTTGTTTGCAGGCATGAAAGCAAGAATATTGACAATGTAGACCATTTTCCTTCAACTTGGATCTTTTCTTCATTTCAACTTGTGAAAAAGGAAAAAATAGAATTATTAGAAAAACAACAATAAAAAATAAGTGAGAAAGTATCAGACATTATTTAAATTGATTCGGTGTACTCCCATCATATTTATTATAGCTGTATATTACGAGAATATCGAAAACAAAAAATATTCTTTTGATATAGATAACTAGTACTTGATGACAACTATTATTAAACTTTCATTGCCATTAGGCACCCTCCTAATGGTCTCTAAGGGCCGTATTCTCAGTTGTCCCTGCATGGCTCGCCAACCCTGTATACGTCATCCTGCCCTACTGACGTAATCAATGGGTGTAAACTACTCTAATACGTCATCAGAGCGGGCATTTTAAAAAAGAAAGGCCCCTATTCGTGTAGGGTAGCCTGTAGGGTACCCCGGGCACGGCTACACCCTACATAAATATGGCTGCCATATTCCGTCTGCAGAACACCTCGATGAAATAATCGACGTCAGAATATCTATGATGTGAACTAAACTCATAAAAATTATTACTTACTTTATAAAAACATAGCTTAAATGTATTTGATTCTGCTATGTACCAACAAGTTATTTTTTTAGGAAAATCAAATGCTGTTAACAATACAGAGTACTTACACTTTGTCCCCTCCCTTATATATTTTCTGTTACTCCGTGGGTGACATTAGGTACGCTCTTGAAAACCATAACGTTATTTATTAAAACATGGAAAACGTTTATCATGGTGTTATATGCCCAATAATTGAACAATGAAAGAAAAGTAAAAACTATGAACGAACCTGTTGACGGAACCAATTCCTCTCTCACAAATTTACCTTGTCATTGCGTATAGCAGTATCCACCAACAAGGTATCATTTGCTTAATGTAGAAAACCCTATTAGATATATTACGATACCACTATTTGCTCGATAAATGAATGTTTAGAGGGAAATTAGTGCTGTCAACGAGCCTGCCGACGGCACCTGTTCTACTCTCACGTAAATTTACTTTTTTATTAAGTATATTAATACATAACGACAAGGTAACTTTTGCTTTATTTGCTAAAATCTATTAGAACTATAATGGCACCACTCTGTGCCCGATAAATGAATGATTTGAGAGAAATTAATGCTGTCAACGAACCTGCTGATGAGATTGCGCATGGCAATTTGGATTTCATTTGCCAGCTCTAGTTCGGTCCGATCCCTCCATCAGTGGACAAAAATGGCGCTACGTACGCAAACGTCATCGTTTGCGTCATCACAGGACGTCAGAAAACATAACCAACCCCACCATTCCCAAGAAGTCGTTATGGGATCGACTGAGAATATCATGGCAGGGTTCCTCCGTCCCTACAGCTGCCATAATGTAGGGGCAACTGAGAATGCGGCCCTAAAGCTTGATATGGTGGAGGACTGGCGTTTTCCTGCTACCCCTTGAACTGTTCAGGAGGATGCAATTATGATTGGTCATGGCAGGGCTACCCAATACAGATGTCAAAGGTTGCCAAATGAAAGGAAGTCAGCACAGCAACATTTTCTCAGTGAAAACATTTTCAACATTTTCTTTTTCTCAGGCTACATAAAGGCCTATGACCCAAGCGAAGTAGCCGTCTATGCGTTTGTGTCTGCTAAGGTAGGCCAAGAGAAACCACATCAATCATCATTTCCATGACTAAAATGAAATACAGAATCTTATTAGTGGAGGACATTAAGGCAAATGTGACAAATTGTGCCAAGTGACAAATTTAACTGCTGAAGAGTAACCACAGAGAAGTTAATTAAGTGTAGAAAGGGTACAAGAAATCACTGAGCGTGTTCAAATAAAAATTGAGACTGAAAAGCTGGGGTTGGAGAACGAAGAGATTGGAACGAAGTTGGGAAATATGGGTTTGTAGAAAGAAACAATTTCGAGATAACCTACGACATGCGAGGGAACTGAAGAGATACTACGATTGGAGCCCTTGGAAAGGATGCTACGAAGAGTTAAACATTAGTGAAATATTCAAAGCGTTGCATATTTGATTGTGAAAAAGGATATAGAGGGTTTGATGTCCGGAAATGAAGACAAACAGAAGTTCTCGGAATTGTAGAGGAAAAAAGGATACTACAATAGGAGATCATGAAGGGTTGTGTGGATGGATGGGATACGTAAGGGGAACCATCAATTAAATTAATTTATCATATTTTAGAAATGTTCACGACAAGATTCCCTTAAGGGCCTAAATATATTTTATCCATATGAATATGCTTCAATCTCAGACATTATTAATTGCCTTTCAAAAGTGCATAGAATTTGTAAAGTCACCTGATCCAAATGGAATCTCGGTGGCTTGACGTCACCGCAAGGTACCGCTTTTCTAACGTACATGTGTTTCAACGTGAAGAATCAAACCATAGAATGCCAGTACCTTCTGCAAAGGAAATTAAAAGGATAACTTCGTCATACTACAAAAAACAACCCAGAATTCCCAAGAGCATATTGCTTTTAGCAATAACGTTCCTTTATAACATACTCCGGGTTCCCAACGACGCGACCCGACGCACAGTGGGCTGGTATCGAAAAAAGCTGGCCAAAATTCAAAAAGTGATTTTTTCAAGCCAGGAAGCTGAACCTTTGCACAAATATTTTTAAAGGCCTGTGCATGCAATGACGCAAGGCATTTTCCTTAGTACTCTACAATCAGCAATTTGCATGAGGTCAAAATTGCACAAATTTCGCAAAAAATGGTCTACTCGCAATTTTCTCACGAAATCTTCCAAAATCAAGCCCTTGCTTAACCTTTATGGGTAAAGAATTGGAATAATAAGTGATGCAGTTAGATGAAACAGTTTTTCATCTTTGCTTTAATGTAGTCTACTTACTTTTTTGTAATTATTTACCAAAGATTTTTAACAAAATAGCGGACCCTCATTTTTGGTCATTTTTTTAATATATGCAGAGAAGTAGTTATTAGCATCGCCGAGCATCACGAAGTAACTAATATGGGAAACTATACAAAGCTTCCACAGTGCGAATCCGAAGAGTTATGCTGCGACCGTTTGTAAAGCCGAATTTCTCATCAGTTGTTCGATCGCACGGTGGAGTCTGATCCAACACGCCTGCAACAAGTAAATCCAACATGCCTGGGAGTAAGGTGATGCGGCAAGTGTGTGGAATGGATTGTATCCGCATCCACTCCGCTATGGAGATTTTCGAGATACAAACATTGAAAAGAGCATCCATGTATTATACTTTGGAGAAATTGCGGAAAAATTACGCATTTTGCCACATGGGGAAAAGGTTTAGGAGGTACTGAAAGACTGCTGTCTTCGGGTGCACCGTGAGCGTTTCTCTTTTTAGCAACTTGACATCGCCTACTGACGAACACGTACACTTTTAACGGAGATGATTTTGATTTGATTTGATTTTGAAGAACGGAGAGATTTAACGGAGAACGTGTGATTACCTATCGAGGCATTTTTCTCATTCATTAACACCATCAACCCCTAAAAGAGAGCCGAAACTATAAGCTTAAAGAGGAAATAGGCGAGTACAATTTTATGCACATTCCAAAAGAAAAGAATACTCGAAAAAACAATTGGCATGATATTAAGGATTCTGCAATAATAGTGACTTATCGCGATTTGGAGCAAATGAATATAAAAAATAACGCCATAAACGTTATTACAAATGAACCATTTAAAAACTAGGCATCAGCTTGTCCTAATAGAGTATACACCTTATAAAGCGGGGATTCTTGAAGTGGTTAGCAAAGTATCCACACCACTACGAGTTGTAGAGGGAATTTAGATAGATCCAATACTGACACCAATACGAGTGAATCTCGAGCTGAAGTTTCAAAAAGCTACTGCTTTACGCCACTGAAAATGAACTGAATGCTCTAATGCATTTCTTTGGAGACCAGAAACATTCTCCCAAAAATATCCGCAAATAATCGAGAAAAGGGCTCCGCGGTGCCAATAAACGACCGTTCGCCGTACGCCCAACTGCAATGCAGAGGGCGGGGGAGTTGCAGCCGTGCGACACCAGTTGTAGATTGGTGGCCTCGAAGAGACAATAATCCTGCTTGGTATGCATGCTGTCTCCGTTAAAAGTGTACGTGTTCGTCAGTAGGCGATGTCAAGTTGCTAAAAAGAGAAACGCTCGCGGTGCACCCGAAGAAAGCAGTCTTTCAGTACCTCCTAAACCTTTTCCCCATGTGACAAAACGCGTAATTTTTTCCGTGATTTCTCCAAAGTATAATACATGAAGGCTCTTTTCAATGTTTGTGTCTCGAAAATCTCCATAGCGGAGTGGATGCGGCTACAATCCATTCCACACACTTGCCACGCCACCTTAATCCCCGTTGCAGGCGGGTTGGACCAGACTCCACCGCGCGATCGAACAACTGATGAGAAATTCGGCTTTACAAACGGTCGCAGCATAACTCTTCGGATTCGCACTGTGAAAGATTTGTATAGTTTCCCATATTAGTTACTTCGTGATGCTCGGCGATGCTAATAACTATTTCTCTACATATATTTAAAAAATGACCAAAAATGAGGGTCCGCTATTTTGTTTAATATCTTTGGTAAATAATTACAAAAAAGTAAGTAGACTACATTAAAGCAAAGATGAAAAACTGTTTCATCTAACTGCATCACTTATTATTCCAATTCTTTACCCATAAAGGTTAAGCAAGGGCTTGATTTTGGAAGATTTCGTGAAAAAATTGCGAGTAGACCATGTTTTGCGAAATTTGTGCAATTTTTACCTTATGCAAATTGTTTATCGTAGAGTACTAAGGAAAATGCCTTGCGTCATCGAATGCAAAGGTCTTTTAGAATATTTATGCAGTTTCAGCTTTCTGGCGTGAAAAAATCACATTTTGAATTTTGGCCAGCTTTTTTCGATTTCAGTTCACTGTGCGACGTAATGTTTCCACGTCGCCAAGTGTGTGTAATTTTGAAGGAGAAATATTTCAATAATACGTCATTGTATTCCGAAATAATCATGTTCTCAGCCATTCATTTAAAGTGAGCCCAAATATGGAAAAAATGAAAAAAGTGTTTTTGTTCCACAATTTAAAATGTCGACTTAGCCTGGTTTAATAGAGCTTAATTGATCAAATATAATAAGCCAATACCAAAATTTGAAAGAAAAATTTAATGTAACTCATAATGGAGAGCAGAAGGAGTAATTAGATCACACTCAGAAATTACCATGTCACACACGTAACTTATTAAAAAATTCATATCTAGAAAAATAATGCTTGTGGGTACTTCTCCATTAGTTTAGACTAAAGAACAATTACTCTTATCTTACTGATATTAATATCAATATTTAATGTTTAAGCTATTCACAGAATTTACAGGTTAGAGAGGTCTATGTTATTGAGAGTCATTTGTGTGAGTCATACCCGGAACCACAGTTTTTTTCCAATTACAACGGTGCTAGTTAATTTTTTAATTACAATTTAAATTGTAAATTAACTTCTTCTATGGCTAACTAAATATGTACACCAGTATATTTTAGTAAAACTATTTGATGTGAAAATTTAAAATTAATCGCTCATAAGTTACACCAGGAACCAATGGAATGGCTGTTCTGTGTATTTATGAAAATGGGCATAGTGGCAAAGACATTAGAGGAGAATAGTGCTAGCCTTTTATGAAGCAGAAACGTGGACTCAGAGAAAGGAGGACGAGAATAGACTGTAGGCGTTTGAGATGTGGGTGTGGAGGACGATGGAGCTGGTGCGGTGAACGGAAAAGAAGACAAACGAGGAGATTCTTGGAATGGTGGGTGAGGAGAGAAAACCTCTGGAATGGTTTAGGAATAGGAAATAGAGGGTTTTGGAGGAGGAAATGAAGGGCAAAGAGTTGTTTGTGGCTGTGATAGACGGGAGGATGTTAGATAAACGGGGAAGGAGAAGAAAGAGAGTAGGTTTTATCTATATCTACAAAATACCCTGCAAGCCACCTCTAGGGTGTGTGGCAGGGGGTGAGTAGTCACCAACACGCATTACACTTGTTAAGGTGGTTTGAGCGATAAATCAACTCACCTAGAATTTGACGTCATTTCAAAGAAAAAACTCCCATATTATTTATGACACCAAAATATTAACCCCCTTGCCGAACTAGTTTTCAAGCAATTTGCCTCAAAATACAAGCTGTTTTACATGGCATGTATCACGGCTGTGCGCTCCAGAGGGAGAAATTTGAAAAAAAAATTAGGAACATCAAACGCCTAGATTTCGTCAAAAAACGAATGGTGTGCAGTTGATATATTTCCTCAACTGTTTAGAATATTAAATCAATTACTCACTGCAGTAATGTTTACAGAATCGCAAAAAACTACTGTGAAGGAGATTTCACCGTTTCATTCATTGGAGTAATCTAAAAGTTAAAAGGTTGGTTTTGATAAAAGTTAGGAGAATATCCAACAGGCTCTTACACGTGCCGTGCCCTTGTTGCCGTGCCGTGCTTAACATGTTTTATGTACGGGATGAAGAAAGATAGGACGCATGCTGAGATAAAGAAATATTAATGGTAGATAAGGCCCTGTACTTGTAAAAATGTAGAGGATTTGTACTCACATTTATTTAAACCTAGCTTAAACGGTAGATTACATAGTAATAATTATTTGCTTGAAATTGAGAGCGGGGAAGGGGAAGGAAAAGGGTAGGCACGTTGGACGAAAAAGGAGAGGGAGGAAGAAAGAAGATTCTAAGAGAGCAAACGAGTGAAGAAGCGAATTTTTATGAAAGACAAGAAAACCAAGTAAAAAATTCCTAATAAAACTCACTCCCATTGTTAGAGAAATATTAAAAATAACTATACTTAGGCATTACGATGACCAGCCTGGCTTTGCTATGAGCCAACTAGCTCAGCCGGTTAAACATTTGACTCAAGTCTCTGAATGATGGAATGGACTCTGCTCTGTCTGAAATGTGAAAGGTCTTGAAACAAAAAAAAGTAAATTTAATCTCATTTCCAATTTATTAAACGTCTTTTTTATACTTACTATTTTGCCAGCATATTTCTCACGCATTTTCCCCAAAGAGTGGCCACGCCTAAATGGTGCGCTTGCGTGCTTAACATGTTTAAAACTTTTTCTTTCGTATTAGTTGATGGAGCAAATGATGCTGAGAGCAACCCTTTTCACAAATAATTCCTAAATATTCATTTCCTCATATATTAATTTGAAGTGACAAGTGACACACGAGTCTTCATTCACTTCAGTCTAATTTTCCTACGCATCCCTAAAGCTTAAGCTAAAACTATTAACCAGAGCCAATCTCTTGGGTAGGGAATCAACGTTTATGATATTGACTTTGTAAATATACATATTCTTTTTCAATTAGAGAATATTCCATTGACGGAATCCATAAAGGAAGTGGAGGAGGCCCTCCTCACAGCGGCGAACGGATGTGGTGCGACAGGCATTGGAGGTAATAGAGACGGCAGCGGCGAGAAAAAATTAAAATCAGAACTGGGAAAAGATGAGGTGGATAAATTCAAAGCATTTAAAGTGAGGAAGTAAACGCTTGTACACGACATTGGGTGTATAACGTGCGTCTGGAACAAATCGTGAGTCTGCATAGAAAGTGGGTGGAGGAGTAATTGAGTCACTCTCTTGTCAGTGGAGCGGTTTTAAAGTGACGTCTGAAGTGACGCGAAGCCTGTCCGGGAGGTACTTGGCGATTGCATTTGGGAAGTGCACTGGGTGGGAGGAGAGTGATGCTCAATTGATGGGGAGACTTCAGGGAGGAAAGGGGAGACGTGTGGACGTAGAGTAAATAGTCTGGGCGCCGAGGAATTAAGCGCCGGCAGAGAAAGGCTTAGGGGGTGTAAAAGGGGACGGAATGGGAGGTGAGTGGGATTGGATCGGAGGGGAGTATAGAATGGAATGATGCGGGAGCGGAGGTGAGGGAGGAGGGTGGGCGAGAGAAGTGGGAGGTGAAAAAGAGAGACTGCAGGGAGTGCGGGTACTGAGAGCGGGCACGGCTACCCGGGGCGCCGGGGTCGACCTCAGGGGCGACACCGCGTCGCGAGGTTCCGCGGCGACGGGGGAAGTGAAGTGGACACGTGGGAAAAGGAAGAGGATGACGTGCACCCAGACGGCGCCGGCGACGATCGGATGGAAAAGTCCCACAGCCCCGCCCATCCACGTAAGGAGAATGCAGTCTGCGGGCGCAGCTAGTTGCCAAGTCCCGAGGATTCCATAGCTATTTTCAGATTCTGTAACTACATCTATGATATAGGTACCCCTCGAGCAGCCATAAGTGGATGTATGTATTACTGTTATTACTGGGGTAACCTACCGGTTATGGTGAATTTATGGGGTCGATTATGCTAATGCATAATTAGCCGTAGTTACATTAACTTAGGGTGTAGTGTAATCCATGTTGGTGACTATTCATCCCCTGCCACACACCATTGAGGTGGCTTGCAGGGTATTTTGTAGATGTAGATGTAGATTTAAACGTAAGAATGTAAAAATCTTCAAATTATTACCGACATAAACCTCTACATGCATACACAATTTTTTCTTCATCTCAGCATACGTCATTCCTCTCCAAATTCCGTCCGTAAAACGAATTCCCTTTCCCCACTTACTAACACCCTCCTCCATATAACGGACTTCAGTAACCCTTCGCCTCTCGTTACCTCTCCCAGCCATCTACTATGTCTCCGCGTAATCTTATACAGAACTTTCCTTACCTCATTCACCATACCAAAGCACTTGCTCTTTTGTCTTCCTTCCCGTCAACCACACTTTCTCTCACCTCCTCCACACGTCCACATCTCAAGCACTTGCAAACTATTCTCGTCATGTTTTCTCTATCCACATTTCTACCCCATTCAATGCTGCACTCCATAGTATACTTCACCAGCCTCTTCTTTACATCCTTACCCAAAGGCATGGGCGCCCATACACGGGGGCAAGGTGGGGCCGCGGTCCCCCCCCCCTCTGGTCTCCCGAGAAAAATAAAAAAGGGATGGGGAAATTTTATTTAAATATTGTTTTTGCAGGATTAAATTCTTTTTTAAGGAGCAGATTTAGAAAATTGTCATTCACCTAAGATGTTCCAAAAATGTACTCCTGATACCTCAAATTTACTAAACTTTCCGGGAGAGGGCTCCTCGGACCTCCCTTCTTAAACCTATGTCTCGGCCCCTCCTGGAAAATATTGTATGGGCGCCCATGCCCAAAGGCTATGTCTTTAGCTATCTCCTATAGCTAGCACGGATAGCTAGCACGGAAAACACCAGCCATTTTTGAGATATTGTGATTGAAAATGTTTGGAACATATAAATAATAATACACTTCACTTCACGGGTGCTTTTTCTTGGTTCTCTTGTAGTCACAAGTTGCGTGAAGGAAAAAGGACTACTGACGACTATCCGTCCTAACCTGAATCTTGCTGATTGACAGCTTATAGCACGCCTAAATAATTAATAGATTTTACCTCGTCTCTATCCGGCATAGAGACTACCTCCCTTATTTTATCTGAATGGTCGAATTTACCGATTCTCCCGATTCCCAGAATTAGGCCTTCACTTGTACAAAGCTGGCAGAAAGGAACCCCGCTCAATAAAAAGGGTTTCATATAAATATGATGACCGATTTTTGGCGAGGGTATCACGCTACGATTTACAGCATATAATAATAAAATCAGGCATCGTTAAGAATTATTCGTCATGGTAAATGATCACTTCCAGCAAACGATTCCGCTTCTCGATATTTGCACTCACGGAATAGAAAATTTGTTAAAATGGCTTAGCCCAATAAATCCCCAGGTTCTGAAGAAATTCCTCCCCACATGTATAGAGAATAAGCCACAGAACTAACTCCCTCCTTGCGGATAATATTTAGTAAATCCATCAACAAACATGTAGTACCCAAGGACTGGAAAATTACTAATGCCACGCCCATATTTAAAAGCGGTGATTAGGATCAGCCATTTAATTACCGACCGATGTCCCTCACATCTATCTCAAGCAAATTCCTTGAAAATATAATTGTAGGTTCAGTTATGAGACACCGCGATATGCAACACTTGCTGATATAGACGTAACACGGATTCTTGCGAAACCCAATTGGCACTTTTTGTCCAAGATATTTTAGTCTGGGGTGAATATAGGGTTCCATTTGACGCTTCTGTCTTGACTTTAAAAAGGCATTCAATAAAGTATCCCAGAGAGTGTTACTAATAAAATTAAAATCTCACGGTTTAGATGACAACCTAACTTCTTGAATTAGAGAATTCTTAATCAATCAGGTAAAAAGGGTTGTTTTAGACGGCGCAATCTATAATGAAGTTAAAGTCACATCTGGAGTCCCACAGGGGAGAGTCATAGTCCCTTTTTCGTTCCTTTTATATATAAACGATATCGGTGAAATTGTTGACAGTAATCTTTGGATATGTGCAGATGACGCAGTAGTGTAAAGGAAAATCCCTAGCCATAATGACAAGCAAGCGCTAGCGTAGGACCTCGAGGCAATGCGATGCTTGGCAGCTAGAATTATTTTTTTAAATATTAAGAAATGAATTTATGGAATAGGAACAATTACAACAATTAATTTATGGATAGATAATTAAAGACTGTGGAATCTGTTAAATGCTTGGAGTTGACTGACTAATGATCTCTCGTGGGGTAAACATATTAGGGAAATAACTGCTCAAGCTCATCGTAAATTGGGATTTGTTAAAGATGACTTTGCAAATACGACGATAAAGTAAGGGAAATTAGCTACTTCTCCCTTGTTAGTTTAACTTGGAATACGCTGCTAGTATTTGGGATCCTAATTATGCAGGCTTAAAAACGAGTTATAACGCGTGCAGCGAAGATCGACAAGATCCGAAAGACTTGAATTACTAACATTTAGTCTTGACCTTTCATGCAAGTTCCAAGCAGATCTATTTTCTGTCAAAGTCAAAAATATTTTACGAAACCCGATATACTACGGTAGATTATCAGTTGAATACAATTAGGGACTGCAGAGCAGACAGGTTTACAATTTCATTTTTTCCACGAACGATATGAGGCCATAATAGCTGATAAGAGAATACTTACAAGGTTTGTTGACAGGTAGAGTAACTAATTAGTTTATTTGCTCCCTATTCCTTTATTTTTTAATCTGATACGTAGCACTCACAGAACCTCTTTCATTTTTCCTCTATAACTCTTGTATTTCAGTGCATTTATTTAGTTGCTAAATACTTTAAAATTAGGTTTTTCTAATTTTAGCAGCATATCTATAGTGTAGTGAATGTTGATGAAATGGGAAAATGAAAATTAGTGTAGTGCATGTTGGTATATACCCGACTAGTATTTACAGGTTTTGGCTAATGCATAATTAGTGGTAGTTTCATTAACCTTATTAGGGTATAGAGTAGTGCATGTCGGTGATAACTTACCCCCTGCGACACACCCTTGAGGTGGCTTACAGGGTATTTTGTAGATGTAGATTGTTAAGAGTAACGAATGGGTAGCAGTTATACGACAGAGTCCGAGGCTTTTTTTCAGCACTGAAGGCAAATCTAATTTACATGAGAAATTCAAGAAGCATAGAAAACGTGCAATCCTGAGGTAACTACGCAACATTTCTCAGATTAGTAAGTCATAAAATATATAATTACACAAGCACTGGTGTCTGAGAGGTACTCGTTTCGCATTTATCCTTCATTTCTAAGAAGTCGCGCACTTAACTCTTTATCATACAATGATATGGTCGACATAAGGGGTTAATTTGTAAGTAAACATTATTTCTCGTAATTATCTTAGAGAATGGAAAATGAAAGTGCAAATGCCGTTATTAAGGACGATGTTTCAAATTAATCACGATGTAGTTAGCTGCCACTTCGCGTCTCCTATCTAGCATCAATAATTATAATAATACATTTTTAGATATAGCTATGCCGAGGACTCGCTTTCAATGACAGTAGAATATTTTTCAGGAACTCGGGCAAATCGAATGTTCTGCGCATCTCTGTAATTTAGCGACAGATGAATTTTAGGGCGCTTCAAAGAGTTCAAACTATGCGTTTCTTATGGCGGAATTATTACGATTTAAAATGAGCATGAGAACTGGCAAAGAGATACGAAGTAAGAGAGTTGAAACTTCAGGCGACGAGAAGGCCGCTACGGTGGGAAATGGGAGGAGATAAAACAGGGTAGGGTAGGGGAGATGGAGGAGTTAAGGGGATAGGCGGAGAAGATAAGGGAATGGAAACCGGCGGAAAAAAATGGAGACAAGAAATTCTTGAGGAGAGAGTCTGAAAGAGGTTAAACAGGGAAGGAAGGAGAAGTAGGGATGAGGATGATAAGTGAGGACGCCAAAAGACCCCAGGTGACCGGAGCGGGGGGTGGGTGGAAATCGGTGTGAAAATATTTCAGGGGGAGGCTAGGAGGAGAGATGGAGACGGAAAGGGTGGGAGTGAACGGGTGCGTCGGGAGAAAGATAAAAAAACCGTCCGTGGCATTTTTTTGGTGTGGAGGGCGGGTTCTCACTCTGGGTTGAACCCTGTACAAAAAGGGCGGGGGTCGGCGTCGGGGATCGCTTGATGGAGGTGAGATTGCTCCGGCCAACCCTGTGTGCTTGCGTGAGAGTGAGTTAGAAAGGGCAGCGTCCGGGGTTGGAGGGAAGATGAGGAAAGAGAGACTAGGGGTGGACGGGGATCGGAGCCAGGGGTTGAAAAGGGAGGAGAGAAATCTCGGCTGGTATGTGGGGAGGGAACTACGCCGCGATGGGGTTACAACAATGGATTCGGGGGTGTGTTCCCAGGCAGGCAGGTGATGGCCCGGGCGTTTTTTTTTTTACCCCCGGTCGGGATTGGGGTGGTGAGGGCATTTGATGGGAATGGGCGAGGGAGGGCCGTCTTTAGGGGGTTGATGTGCCCAGGAAAACGCTAAGAGGGGAGAGAAAAAAAAGCATTCCCGGCGTCGATGGGGAACCAAGGGTGGGAAAGAGGTGGTTGGTCGTATGGACAATCTGATGGAATTGGAAAAATCCAGGAGAGGGGAGGAAAAAACAAATAATTATTAAAGAATTGCCTAAGGAATGCCCATAAATAAAACCAGAGAATATCAAATATTTCTCCTCACAATCATCACGAATTCCAGTCTTTTAAGATTCACTTGCGCAGTGGGAAAAACATAATGTCTATCTCACAACTATCTCACACGAATATATTCTCGCGGGGGCAGTTTTCAAGGAGGATAAAAAAATTCTATGACCTACAGATGAATTGCGGAGAGTCATTTGAATATCTCATTTCATTAATTTAGAGAGATTTAAGTTTGAGATTATAGCCTCTTAAATTTTCAATGGCATTAATTAGAGTGCATATTCATAATAATGTTCCTTTATTGTGATTCACCTCGGTGTCTTGACACCACATTCAACTTTTTATAAAGTCGGTTTAACACGGGCATTGGGAATCATAAGGGGAGAAAACATTGGCATTATGCATTGAGTTTATTAGGCCTCGTGTATAACGCAAAAAAAGCACATAAAGTTTGAAATGGTTAGCACCACCACGGAATTGAAACGCTTATGGTAGTTAATATATATCGTTCAAATTTTGGACAGATCATCACAGATATTAATTTAGCAGTGACAGGGAAAAATAGGGTCTTCACAATTTTTTCTCGTTCTGACTCACAAAAAGTAAACAGTTCGTTAAGGAGGAGCGCCACATGTCATTATCAAGTTTGCCAAAAGAGAGCATGGCATATACGCATGAACCCACTATGCCATAGGTAAAATAAATCAATATCTTCATGTCAGCAACAAAAGCAGTAAGAAACAGCTTCAAAAAAGACGTACGACAGCAAAACTCGCTTTATTTTTGTCTTTTTCTCGAATGGGTCAAATAAGTCTGAAACGAAAAAATAATCAGTCCAACACCTGAAAAGTGTGTGGCACCTGAAATTAAAGCACTCTCATTTCTTACGGAACCTCACCATTATTTTTTCCCTGACCGTGTAAATCCCTCACCGAAGGGTCCCAGGGTTTTTACAGGGTCCTAGAAAAATGATTTATACGACCCTCAAATTTCTTCCCTTCGGCTCCAAGGTAAACTGTTGAAGAGTCCCTGATCCCAGGGCATTTTGGACCGTTTTCGGATTGAGGTAGAGAGATTCGTTTGGTGTTCAGAACACAGTGAAGATTAACACGGGAAATAAATGGAGATTCTCGGAGAAGAGAAAAAATATTCATTGCCTTTTACCTTTACTTGAAAATTGAAAAGAGCGAGGAGTTACGGAATAAAAATGAGTCCTTATTTGATGCTCCCAAATATGTAGATAGAAATTAAACATTCCCATCAACCTACTCTTACACTTAGTACACTTCTTTTGGGGCATGTTATCCTCGCTCAACATAAACCATGAAAATGAAACTTGATTCCCACTGTTTTTTTCAAGTAATTGATTATATTTCTCGAGCATAACCGCCTGAGGAAAGAAAAATATTCTGAGCAAAAGTTTATATCATAGAGTGCTTTGATTTGAAACGAGTTTCAACGAGACACTTCACGATGAAGTAAGCACGGTTCAAAGGAAAATAACGAATTTCATTGCGTTAAGAGAATGTTTAAAAATTACATATTTAATAATCCAATGATAATTACCCAGTGACTATAAACCTCAATTTCAATAAGTCAGAGATTAAAAAATATGCAGAGCGACAAGTTATGTATCAGGAAAAGTTTACACTAAAATCTACTTGTATTATAATCATAGTTGGTATTGTCCTCTTCAATAAAGAATATATCCCGACACTAGCCTTCAAAAGTTATGAAAGTGAATCACGGGAATTTTTTTGATCATTTGTGCACATACCACCCGGGGTTCTTACTTTTATCTACCAATTTACATTCTTAGGAAAACTTTTATTCCACCTAAAAGTAATTTTTTTAAATAACTGAACGAAGAATTTTCCTGACTTAAATAAATAATGTCTTAATATATTTAACAAATTGCGTCATATATATTTAACAGTGGTCAAAATTACTGCTAAGAAAATTCATCGCAGACTATTTGGAGATTTTTGATGCAAGGCACACTGCCAAAGGCGGTGAAAATCGAAAATTTTACGGTGGAAGCCGCGCTAAGGTCGGACAAACCTAGAGGAAGGGTAACCATAACGATCGGGGAAGACTTCTTTCCGGACGCTTACATTCAACTCTATTACATTATAGAAGGAAATTTATACAATGAACGTCAGCCACGTCAAGTGAGGACAATAAAGGGACATTAATAGTACAGTCAATTGCTTAGAAGCTCCATCGAATGATCCAGAAATTCATTCCAGAGAAGCGCTGAAGGGAAATACCAACAGTGGTTATGACTAACACGGTGCAAAGGCTATTCATTGTCTATTTCTCTACTTCCTTTCGCCCTGACACCCGCACTGTGCACGGACCCGATGCAACGAAAGGGTCAACGACCGTGACAAATAGACCAAAATGTATGTGACCCCACCCCGCTCTCCCCATCCTCCCTAGGCTCAATGTGCTTTGTGACCGCGGGAAGTCGGATACATCGTCTGTCTGCAGAAGCGCCCTTCGCGGGAGGAAATGGAAGCCACGGGGTTGACACGGAGAATGCGGAGGGGAATTTCATTATTTTTTGTTTCTATTTCCCAAACAAGTGTGGCGAAGGGGCGATCTCCCGCGCAGCCATCATTTACAACACTCGCCCTGCTTCCCCAACCTGTCATCCCTCGAGTTGCCTGCATTCCTAAGGAGAAATCCACTTCGTTTTGAAAATTAGTACGCCCATTTCCCTTCAAAACGCGCAACCGACGCGGCGGCACCACCCAAAAGGGTAGACGCAACGGTCGTTACCCCTTCGTACCCAGGTTGTGTACTCTTTGCCTAGATAAACAGTATATATTCCTCGAGGACAGACCAACTTAAAGGGTAAAATTATAAGAACCGAGGTTGCGGAAAAATATTGAATATTCTACATGATCAAAATTCGTTTTTAAATAGTAAAACTATGGAGAAACTGCCAAAGCCTAATTATATCCTTTTGATACCGTGCTAAACTCCTGATTTCTCGATGGAGGTTATCCACCTGATCAGTATGTCAATATTAAGGTCTTTGAGTAAAACTCGAGAGTGAGGTTTGAAGTCGCTTGTAGGACCTCGCCTTTAATAAATCAACCTCAGTTGTCATTTCATGGAATTTTCCGTAGCAGTCTTAATTTTCTCCTGAGTAGTCTCCCAAGATTAATCCATACATGTAGGTTAATTTATTTTAGGTGGAATAATCTGCATGGCAATCTGCAAACAACCACATTGATGATTGGCATGTATTTGTAGGTTAATTATATTTACGCTCTTTGATTATCTTCTAAATAAATATATTTTCCTTTGGAATGTATTTTTTTTAGGTTCAACCAAAGTAAATTCACGTTATGCTTTAGTAATCGATGTCGGTCCACGATGGAACATGGGAGTTTTTGCCCTGGCCTTCTTGTCAGCCAATTATTTATAACGCAAGCTCATCCTTTCCAGCTTCATAAAGGTTTCCATTTAGCCTCATCAGCGTATCTCGTTTCTCTAAGCTTAGGACACCCTAGATCAGCAGGTAAAAATGGGAGTATTCCATCCCGTCTGATTAGCAATCAGCAACTCAAAGGGGCATTATATTTTTTTCCCCGACCTCCTGGACTTTGGGATTCCTTATCGCGACGCAAGAAAAAGATGGAGGAGGCGACAAGAGGAGGATGAAATGGTGAGGGGGCGACGGACGTTGTATTTTTCCCGCCCCCCCCCCCCCCCTTCCTCCCTGCCCATCAGGGGACCCTCCCGTCTGGGCCAGCCGTTCGTCCTTGGGGTCGCATGCATTATCGGAGGGCTGAGGAACGAAGGAGAAGCGGGGGGCGGATGGAGGGGGAGGACTCTGGTCTCTTTCTTTCCCTCCCCACACACTCAGACGGTGCCCCCGCCACACCACCACCACGCGCGCACCCGCGTCTTTGCCCCCTTTAGGTCTCCTCCTGCGAAGCAAGGACAAAGGGAGTTTTTAGGGAGGAGCGGCGGCGGGTAGGAGGGGGAGGTGAACACCTCGTGTCATCCCGAGAGGTCGTTGTACTCTGCACTCCCTTTGCCCTCCCGAGGGGTGGTGGGAGGGGTCGAGGTGGGGATGGTGGACGACGAAACGGGGAGGTTCTCTGATCGTCCCCCTCATTCCCCGCTCTACCCACTCGACTTTATTCCCAAAACTTATTTATTTAATTATTTTTTCAACCCCCCCCCCCACACTCTTCTCCCGCACCACATCGCACCGAGTGCTCTCGACCTTCAACCTTACCTCTCCTCCTTCCTTCTTGCCCACCCAAATACAAAGCAGCCCCGACAACTGCGGCGTTCGCGCTCCGAGGAAATATTTTCACTGGGGAAGGGAGGACGGGGGGGAACTGCGGTGCTGGGCCCCGAGATGCCGGCGGTTGAGTCCGGGAGCAGCTCCGGGCGTTTTGAACGCCATCCTCTCCCTCCTTTGGCCCCGAACGTTGTTTTGTTGTTGTTGTCGCCTCTCCGAATTCTGCCCGTGTTTGTCCGGGGATTCTTAGTCATCGTCCTCACTTCGAGTTCAAGTAGACGCTAGTGCCTGAGGGGGCCCACACGAGTTCCTAGAGTAAAGCCGCGTGGGGTGAATGGAGGGGATGATAAAAGTGAATAGGAAATCGAAGGCCACGGTAGATGTGGAAGAATATTATGTGAGTGGGGCAGGAGGAAACGTACAAGAATTTTGAATAGTGATCAGAGGTGATAGAAGATTATGCTGGCGAAAAAATGTACCAGATAATGTAAATATTTGAATGATGGCTTTAGATGGTCTCAATAAAATCAAAGCGGTCTTAATGATAATGTATACATTTTATAATTTTCACAGAATTATTTATTAGGTATTGTCGGTTTAACGCAAAGGCGTCATCTTTAGGGAACCCTGTATTTCACCTGTTGTAGCCGACAGTACCGGATAAAAATTTGCGAAAATTATACATTGCATATTATTATACAAGATGAATTTTTTGTATTTGAAGTCGATTCCATCGATTTCATCAATACGATCACTTGGGGTCTACTACAAAGGAATAATATAGCCTAAAATCGTTTTTCTTTGACCCTAATGCCCAAGATAATTTTCCTCCCTCTCCCGTGTCCCGTATGAATGTCCCACCCACTTCAAAATTAGAAACACAGGGGAAATTATTATGAATTTAATTTCATCAAAACAGTTCTGATACAATGTCTCATTGCACGTTACATTACATAAAAACGTAGTTATTTACTTTTTATCAAGAATTAAAACAGTCTCTAAAAAAATTAGATCATTATGGAGCAGTTTGCATGAGCCTTGCTCCACAAGTGTGAAACATTTTGGGTGGATACAGGCTTTAAAGTTCGCCTTTTGCCTTAAAATAAGGATGAAAATTACGCCGTATGAGATTCAGCGGAGGCGGTTGAGGATGAGGCATCATCCACAACCGCTTCCGCTGAATCTCTTACGGGGTAGCTTTCATCCTTATTTTAAGGCAAAAGGCGAACTATTTGCATTTAATATGAGTTCCTGGATTTGGATAAATGACATTTTTTATGATTTTCATCTATTGGTACAATTTGAATCATATCGTCCAATTCGTACATCAATTCATTAAATCTTGAAAACAAGGAGATTTGGTTTATTTGTGCAAAGTATGACTCCTTTGAGCAAAATTAGATATTTAAATTTTACATGGAATAATTATTTATAGTATTAATGAGATTAATCAATTATATTGGTTTCCTTTGGCAAATAATGCCACGGATAGGAATAGCGTTACCAAGTCAGAGCGCATAAGCATCCTTAGAACAACATACTGAATTTCTTGACTTGGGTTATTCACCCAAGAAATATAGCCCATTAACATCTCACGAAAAACGCAGATCATTAGCAAATGCCACACTAATTGCAAAAATATCTGAACTATGAATGCTCACCGTGACTCAGAGACCTTTGCGAATATGAATGCCAGACATTTTTGTGACGAGAACCATAGATTTTGGAGTCAATGACCGAACAGAACATAGTTCACCGATGGTGAGGGTAGAGTTATTTACAAGGGTGCCTAGTAATAGCCATTAGCAGCGGGAAGCCAGGGGGCAAACATAAGCTGGAGACCAGGAATGCATGGGAAAACCCAGGATGCCGCGGGTCTCTGAATGAAAAAATTTTGAACCACGCCTCGGAAACGACGGTCACTGGCCATGGTCTTCCTGCTTGTCCTCTATTAATCAAAGAATTTCTGGGTTCAAGAAAATTTTGATTCCTAAAGCAAAAAACGTATCTCAATTTGGGGAAATTGTTCTCATTGAGTTGTATAATAATGTCATAACTACCGTTGTTACGAGCAAAATTGGCCTCTTCGAAGACGACGCAGTGTTGTACATAGATCTAAGCAACGAGTCTGACAGGGTTGCGTTACAAAAATACCTAGATGCTATAAATGAATGGTGCAATACTTCGCAGTTAGAATTGAATTTTAAAAAGTGCGTTGTTATGAATTTTTGAGTATATATATTTTGAAAAGAATAACTCGGTCAACGAAACGTACACAATTAATTAAACAGATTTATCAAATGTAGGGTCAGTTAAATACTTAGGTGTGACCTGTCTTGGGGGAAACACGTCTGGGAAATCTGCGGACAGGCTAGCCGCAAATTGGGATTTATCTAAAGAGTATTAGCAAAATGCGAACAGAAGGTTAACGAGCCATGTTATTTTCACTCGTGAGACCTTACTGGGAATTTTTCGCTAGCATAAAGGACCCTTACGAAGTAGGACTAATCTCTGAAATAGATCGAATACAGCGGGGAGCAGCCAGATTTGTGAAAAGTTGTTACGATAAACTTAGCAGTGCTACCGAATTGTTGAAGGACTTGGGGTGGGAATCTCTAACTGATCGAAGGGAGAAATACAGGTTAAATCTTTTGCGCAAGTTCGGAGCAGACAGTTTTTTGCGGGACGTCCAACATATACTGCTAGAGCCAACATACTACGGTAGAAGCGATCACAGGAATAAAATAAAGGAAATTGACTGCAGAACCGATAGATTTAAAATGTCATTTTTCCCACGCACAATAAGGGATCATAATAGTTGCGATATATCAATCATATGAAACTCCCACCCTCAATAGGCAGAGTATAATTTTCACTTGTGCTTAATAACACTGCATCATTACTAACACTTCACACCGCTTGATATGTCTGGCATTATTGTATTTTGTTCTCTGCATGAAGTAGCATCTCGTAGCACTCATGAATTAACAGTATTAGTAATATTAATCACTAGAGGTGTGTAAAGCATTGTTCTGCGTGTTTGAATGTTCATTTACGTATTACTCTCCCAGTTTCTGGTTGGACTGCGCACTGTTCTCCTGACTGCTTTTTGGTCTGCGCCTAGCGGCAGGGGGAGCGTGCGAGGTTCTGATTTGTGCTGGGACGAGTGCTGCATGCCTGGTGTGGAATCACCCCGTGCCACACACCCTAGTGGTGGTTTGCACGGTACTTCGTAGAGTTAATTGTAAGAACAGAACTCTAAAAACCTTGGTTCACTTTTCAACTGCAAGTCAAACCAAACACTTTCCCTACAAAGGAGAAAGAAAGCGTTTTATTCTTTAGGTCATTATTTTCTATAGGTTTTCACTGTTTTTGATAATTTTCTGGCTATTCTTAATAACTTTGGATATCGTGGTATAAATTTCGAAAGTACTTGTTATTTCTTCACAGCATAATTGTTTTCTTTAAGGCATAATTCAAACCCCCTTCATCACGCCTTTGTGTTTGCTTTTTTTCTCCTCTTTTCCCGCCCACCTTTCATTCTCCCTTCTATTACAATCTGAAAATGTACATTTCATTCTTCAAATTTGATTCATCGACTATCGAATTCATTTTTGAACTTACTTCCGCCTTTCCTTACCCCATTGTCGCCCTAACCTTCACCTTGAACCTATCTGTAAATATTAATTTATTCCACATCCGTAAGCGAAACTACGCCATAATTTAGTTAGATATTTTTACTCTTCCTTTATTTAAATCGAAACGAGGGAGCATTGGCATTTATTCCCTCCTTTTAAATAATCCCTCTAAAACGATATATATCTCGTCTTAACCTTTGGCTACCAGTACATCATTTTCATAGTCTTCCACTTACTCTAATTTCGGTCTCTGAATATATTTATTTCAATTTTAGTCTATCATGTTAAATTTACTTTTTTCGTGTCTACATTTCGCATCTAGTTCAGTCCTAAGAATTTTATTGACTCATATGCGTGGAATTTTAAATGAACCTTTGATTCATTTTGGTCCTAAAGCTTTTTCATCAAAGGTGATCAATATGAAATTTCATTAAATTGTAGAAGCACTGACAATTTAGAAATTCACTCGGTCTATGAAAAGTCCTAGGCATACATAGCTTTGGGAATATGGTCATAATCATATGAAGCTAAATGTTACAATTTTCATCTTTCATAGTCAGTGAGAGAAGTTACTTGTAAAACATTCAGGTTTTCCATTCAGGTTGAAACTGTTGAAACACTTTTAAATTATTTTTCTCCTTTTCGCAAAATAATATCTTTAATTATTATGTTCTTTTGTTATTAACGTAAAAAGGCAATGACCTTTCAAATATTTATTCCATGCTTTTGAATTTCTTCCAAACGCCCAATGAAAACAAAATTTTTAAAAATCGGGGGGTGCAGAATGTAATACGAGAATACAAACTTAGAAAATAAGTTCAAAAAAATATACTATTGAGATCGATTCTCCTGACAGCTATGCGCATATATATAAATACACAGTTTGTTGAGTGGAGTCCAAATCCCAGCGCCAGATTTTAGTCATGCTTTGCCTGTATTGACGATACATTTGCAAAACAGGAAAACGGATTTCAGCCACTAATGTGACTTGCATCATCAACAATCACACATATGATGATCTGCATCTACGATGTACCGTGCAAGCCACCACGTGGGGGTGTGGCACGGGGTGATTCCACACCAGGCATGCAGCACTCGCCCCAGAACAAATCAGAACCTCGCACGCTACCCCTGGCGCTAGGCGCAGGCCGAAAAGCAGTCAGGAGAACAGTGCGCAGTCCAACCGGAAAATGGGAGTGATACGTAAAAGAACATACAAACATGCAGATGATTAGTGAATATTAATATAAAAATACCGTTTCAAAACGCGTACAAAACAGAAATGAGGAAAAAAGAACAATCATGTTTTGCCAGAAAGTTTGCTTGAATGTCTATGGTAAACTCCAAGAATATAGACGGCAAAATTTGGGATCATGTTTGTGACGATTAATTCCATTGGTTTCCATCTTCCAACATAGAAAATTACCTTCCTAGATTGTGACTAATACTTGGCCATTAAGCGGATTCCTCGGAACGGAGATGAGAACGGACCTCGGCAAGTCATGTCCAGGCATGCATGCTCATCTCCTCACTCCCTTTGCCTCCTTCCCACCGCTGCGACAATCCCCGTGCAGACCTCGGGTACTTTCACCCCCGCGGCGACGACTAATCGCATTGACTGACGGACCTAACCCCTATCCCCAACCCAGAGGCGAAGCCTCTCCAGAAGGAGCACAAAGAAGCTCCCGGAGAGGGTTCCACAGAAAAACGACATTAGCGAACAATGGTCAGCGGGTGTCGATGGACTGAGGAGTGAGAAAGAATAATGGGGGATCACTTTTGACTCACGCCAACGCCTTAGTGACTTTAGAAAAACCATTGATGGGAGATAAAAGAGGTGGTACGGGGAAGAGATAACACGAAGTGAGGTTCAATTTGGAAATCCCAGCCAACGCGCTCACATGCAGGCGAATGACAGAGCCATCCTCGACGGGTAAAGACAATGAAGGCGTGGTTTTTGCGGGTTTTCCCCGGATATACCCATTCAGAGCTTTATCAGCTTTTAAAAATATTGGAAATTTTAAAAGGATATGAGCATTTGATTTAACAGAAGAGTCATTTTCAAAGCTTAAGTCTCCTTCTAGAAAACTCTCAGTTCATAGGCTCTAAAGAAAGGGCCAAAATGTATGACTTCTGAGTGAACAGTGGAATCTTGTAGAATTCATTTGGATTTTTATACTTAGATTCTTTGGTTTTCGGAACGTCTCTGAATCACAGCCCGCCTTCTTGGCATACGCCGCTGAGGGTTTATCCCTCAAATTTTCTCACAAAACTCAATTACCCCTGAATAAAGTCTCTATCTCAAGTTATTCATAAATTTCATCACTTCTAGTGTCCAAAATTTTTATTTCTTTTTTTTTTCTCCCACCCTTTTTAACCTCTCAAACCCATCACCTTCCTCTAAATGGCGCACCCTCTAAGTAACCATCCACTTTTCCTACCTGATCCGAATCCAAACCATCAATATCCTTTATTCTCTTCTACCTGTAACTTTTCCTTGCCATCCACCTAACTACTCAATATCACACAGCCACATCTCAAAAGCCTTCATTCGACGCATATTATCTTTCCGGCGTGACCAAGTTTCGGTATGCTTCCCTCCATAATATTTTTTTTTCGCCTTTATTCAGAGCTCCGATAGAAGCCTATAGTCTTTACTACTATCCTTTCCCTTTTAGTTATTTAAAAATTTAAGGAATAAATGTATTGCGCATCAACTCTGTAAAACATTGTCTCTGTGCAAGACGTGCAATCACAAAAAGTGTTTTGGTAAAAAGACTTGAACACATGTGTGTTCTCTCATGTACTCTTCTTAATATCTACTCGACAAATCAGAGTCAATAGCCACCATTGATCCTGCGCGAATTGGCAAGACTTATCAGCTCTGTCCTCCTATATATGTTATCGTTTTACTCGTTGGATAGCCGCTTGCCGCAATCTCTTTCTTCCCATAAAATTAGAATATTCTCAAGTACTTACCAGTAGTATTAGCAGGAATATTCTGAAATGTAGCATATACATTATTATTTCAGTGAAAAGAGAGAGACTTTCTACAAACACCTATCTCTGCAACTTTTGAAAAAAGTTTTTTATGAGGCTTCAATTCAAACCCTTCCAAGTGAATTCGATTGTATTTGAAAAATCACTTGAAGTAAGAACTCCGCTAAGAAAGAAACCACCAAAAGAGCGAGGCCGCTGTGAAATGCTTGGCAAATCAATACACTTGGTTCTAATTCGTCACGTGTAGCCAATGCATTACTTCTAGAAACTTAGTAGGTAGGCTTGAAAACTGAGTTAGAAGGCGTGCAGCGAAGATCGGCAAGATACGTTAAAGGCCGTCATGATAATCTCGTTAGTGTTACTGACCTTTTGCAGCAAATGGGATGGGAAACGCTTTCAGATCGTCGATTAAAATTTAGACTCAATCTATTACGTAAGTTCCAAACCGATTTATTCTCTGACGACGTTGATAATATTTTACGAAATCCCACATACTACGGTAGATCAGATAATGAGAATAAAATTAGGGAACTAGACTGCAGAACGGACAGATTTAAAATGTTATTTTTCCCGCGAACGATAAGGGGTCATAACAGCTGCCAATGAGACTTTTAACTAGGTTTGTCGATAAGCAGTGTAACTCTTAGTAGTAGTAGTACTCCCTAATACTTGTATCCTTATGTGCTACCTAGTACTAACAGCATGCCGTGCATGTTTTCAGCATACCTCTTGAGTCTCTGTCCATTTGTGTAGTGGCAAAATACATATATAATAACGGTCCCTCTCCATTGGGAGCATATCTATAGTGTATTGCATGCTTGTGAGGCTTTGCCTCGTGACACGCAATAGCGATTTATGCTAATGCATAATTAGCCGTAGTTACACTAACTTTAGGGTGTAGTGTAATTCATGTTGGTGACTACTCACCCCCTGCCACACACCCTTGAGGTGGCTTGTAGGGTATTTTGTAGATGTAGATGCATAAGTTCCGTTTTTAGAAGTCATTCATAAACGATAGAGAAGTGCATGGAGAAGTGAGAGATAGCGAAGGCCTCCATGAAGGCTATGCAGAAGAAAAAAATACTTTTTAATAATATTATATATATATATATATACATACGTATATATAATTTAAAAAAAATATTAATTACATTTCTATTGTACATGGGGTATTAGCTAATTATATTATTCAAAAATAATATATCTAACAGAGAAAACAGAAACATTTAAGTAAATATATATTGGTAGTTCTATCATTAAAATGCTGGATAAAATGCTCAATGTAAACGCAACGTTAAAACAAATATTTTGCAATACATCGGACTCAGAATAACTTAAATGGATTGGGCCAAAAGAATGCCATTATAAGCATTGTTGTACAGTATTCCCGTCACTTACTTGTGCTCCAGTACAATAGTAATATCTAATATTCAGTCACGTTATTTGTTCTATAGATTGCGCAGAAAAGGCCAGTGACCCAGCACATTCTGTCAAGACTACCTGTATATGAATCCTCGCAAAGAACTATGTACGGTTACGATAAGGGGAGGACTTACACGTATACTCATTTCCTTGGCTAAATTCCTTTTGGAGGGACTCTTATCCTTGTTCATCCAATAACTCATATACACTTTGATTTTCCCAAACCAGTCTTTTTCACGAATCCTGCGGTTCCTCTTTGAACTTCATCTACTAATTGTTCTTTCACCAGATTTTTCTCTGATGAGTCCCATATGCATGAGTTGATGTAGAATGAATAGTGGCCATCTCACTCTCTTATTTGATCCTTAAAAATCATATTTACTACACTTTCACGCTCACTCAAAAAGTTAAAAATAGACGCAAACGAGGAAATATCTCATGTGGCTGGATATGAATGAAATGACTTAAGCGACATTTTTAAGGATAGTTTAATACAAAACATTCCTGAGAGAACGAGAGAAGTAAAAGTGCATTCGAAGTGTAAAGAAGGGAGAGGGTGTGATTTGCACATTCGGATTATTTCTGGAATCTGTAGAACGAAACTCGATTCGTAGAAATATTATTACGGCATGCTAACCTGTCCAACCCGCGACCCGTGGGTTAGCCGAAGATGGTACCACCCACCAAGGTTGGCGGAAGAGATGAATAAACTTGGGAATCCCGTGAATAAATTTGCTTCGCCGATGCTCCCAAGGAGTCAAACAACTTCCATTCAATGCCCTCACGGAGGGCGTTTCTGTCCTCCTGCCTGCGGTCATTCGGAAGAAAACTACCACGGGAAGCACAATAATAAAACCTCATCAGGTCATTCGCATTCTCTACCAGTACAGGAAGAGAAGTATAAAGAAAAACGTCGATTACTAGAAATCAATTTCTGACTGAATCGTTAAAAAAATCCCTCATCCTTAGTTGGAAATGTTGGCGCCAATCCTCAAGTCAATTGGACCAAGAAAAATAAAGAGAGGAGTCGCTGAGCATGCACCTGGAAGGTTAGGCTTGAGAGGTCATTTACCTTAATAAGT
Source organism: Pyrrhosoma nymphula (assembly GCA_963573305.1). NCBI lineage: Eukaryota > Metazoa > Arthropoda > Insecta > Odonata > Coenagrionidae > Pyrrhosoma > Pyrrhosoma nymphula. The sequence goes on from OY754329.1 coordinate 99,117,218, forward strand.
CTGGGTGCTGAAATACCCGCGGGGCACCAGGAACTCGTGGGTGTCTCGTGCGACACGAGATTAAGTTGATTGAAACTCTTAAAAACGTGCAGCAATGAATTTATGGTATATAGGTGACGTTTTCCACTGTTGCTTTCTAAGTCCACGGATCTGAAATGGAAGGCGAATAATTTATTAGACAATCATAAGCTCCAAGAAATAAGTGGAATTCAAAATACAAATAATTTATTACACAATCATAAGTTGCAAGAAATAAGTGGAATTCATAATACAAATATATTGATGGAAATATTAATAATTAGCAAAACCTTATATGATTGTATCTAATTTCTTGTCCTTTTATTAGAAAAAAATTAAAATATAATATAAGTTGATCATTAGTGTGGTTCGTACGAAATCAGCAACGAACTTAGTGTACTGGGTCCACAGTTGTGTGTGATTTTAGATGCAAAGAGTAAAGATAAAATGATCGATATAGTGATCTTATATTCTGCATGTACACAAACTCGCAAATACATTGCGGCATTACCATGGTACTAGTAAATAGTTAGTAGTACCATGGGCATTACCTCTCGAAATTATTTTTCATACGTAACAAATGTCCTCTGCCCTGTCTAAAGGCTATTTACTCTGCTCTCGTAGAGTCAAAATTAACCTACGGCATACAATGCTGGGGAAGTGCATATAAAGAAAATATATATCCATTATTGTACTTGCATAAGAGAATTCTGCGAACGATTATGCAGAAAACCAGATTCTGCCACACTTTCCCTTTGTTTCTTGAGCTTAACTTACTGCCAATTTGTTACTTGTATTTTTACAAAGTTTTAAAAAACTTTTACATAAGAAGTGGAAATGTTGCTAATCTACTACCAAAGGATTATTCTTTTAATTTACGTAGTAAAAATGAATTATCACTGCCCAAACCGAACATAACGATGTTCCTAAGATGTTTTATTTACATCCAGCCAAAAATATTTAACTTTCTTCCTGATTGTGTTAAAAAAGAAAGAAACCCCGGGAAATTTTTGAGGGAAGTAAAAAATTGGTTACTTACCATTAGCAACATTGAACTTTTATTTTGTGATTTACATGTAATAAGTCTAATGTTAAATAAAAAGTGATTGTATAGATTTAACATGTCAACGCTTCTTAATGTATCCTCAAAATTGTATGACTCTATGAAATACATATAATCACACATTTATGCGTATTGTACTGCATACATACTGTCGTTCGTGTATGAATAAATGCGTATGAGTGTATTGTGCTTTATATGTATGTTTGTGAGTATGATGAGCGTTGTCAGTTTGTCTTTTCTGTTGTTCCTAGCACAGAGAATTTCTTTTGGCAGGATTTGTGTACTTCACTGTGAGTATCTGCTTGATTGTTCTAAATTTGCTTATGTTGCATGGCTTAACTGATGGTAGCCCCCCAACAGGTCCACCTTAGGGGCTACCAAACTTTCTTCACTTAATAATGTTTTACTCTGTATGAAATGACTGGAAGCAATTAAATTATTAAAATTATAAAATTATTATGTAAGAAATTACAATTAAATCAATTCCAAAATCAAAAAAATACAAAATTGTAAAACCTTTAACATAATATAAGCATTTCTGTTGTCCTAATACCAAAAAGGCTTCAAGATCGGTAAAGAATCCTGCTAGTAGATCATGATAGTGGCTCGATCACACAGCTACTAAGCAAAGCATTCCAGGTTCAAATACGGGCGAGGGGTACGCAACTTCAAAAACAAGTGTGCACCACATTTCCATTTCAACCATTTCCATCCTTTTCCGTCCATTTCCATCAATTTCCGTCCATTTTTATCCATTTCTGTCCATTGCTATCCATTTCTGTCCATTTATATCCATTTCTTCTATTTCCATGTTTTTACGTGTACAGTTTCCCTCACTTCACCGCCAATTTGATTTATTTCAAGTGATTTTACGATATATTCCTCATAGTTATCTGGCAACATGGCGCCAAATTCGACTTTTGGTAAAACTCTCAAATTTTTCATTTCCTCACGCCTCCACTAGTGGAGATATGACCTTGAAAGCTTGCAAGCCAATGCGCCTTGACATGAACTTCACGGAAAATTAGCGAAAACCCGGACTTTTGACCGTAAAACTGCCGAAAAAAATTGCTCATTTTTCGTCCGTTGGCGGCGCAGGCCTCTGGTTTTCCGTCTGTTGCTTCTGTACGCTAAAATATTTTTCCATGGTTATGAATTCCTGTTGTTGCTATTGACATTGCGTAAATTTGAGTACCTTTTGCTTCTTCCTTATTCTCACAATAAACTGCCAACATTCCCTCAAAGTCAGATTTTATGAATATGAAAACGCATTTAAACCCTGGTTTAAGGATTTCCATATTTGGCATCTTTAATATTATGTACGAATATAATAAGGTATATTATAAGGCAAATCTATTATATGAACAAAATATATGAGACAAGAATACCAGATATGAAAATATTTACTTATAAATGCAAAAAACGGGCGAAAATCAAACTTAACGTAAAGTGCTTGATGAAAATGAGATCCCAGATACATTTGTCAAACCAAAATTTGCGGAGGAATCCTACGATCAAGCCGCAAACAGGCTGATAGGATAAAACGTACAGTTATTGGCCATTTGGTGTTTTGAAGAGCATAGTAAGACTAGAGTTGGACCAAGTTAACAATAATCACGCTATATAGCAAGGACAGAATTTTCTGCCCCTACCTTCTCTTGGACTACAACCTTGTCGTGGTTGAAGGGCTTGCGTGCTCCGATGACCCCTAGAGCTGCACTGGCGGGAGCATTGCTCCTGGTAGGGTCACCCATGCCAGATTGGTCGAAGGTTAGGAGACAGACGAATGGTAGTCCGCGCAGCGTCTGTACCTCAGTGAGGCGGCTGCAAAAGGCGTCTGACCCCAGTGGGGCGGCCTCTGAAGTGATGGTGTCACGTAAAAAACACTATTGAGTAAGGCCAAGGAATACTACCTCAATTAAAACAAAAACCTTGAAATTATGGACAGTTCTCAATTGATAATGAATCCTGGCAACTACGGGACTCGGCCAAGAGGGCCGGGTGTCGTGCCCGGCAGCGGTGGGAGCAAGGCCCCTGCGGTCGTCATCACACGAAATCCTTGCTCAGACGAAGCAGCAGCAGCAGCAGAGGAAAAGAAGATAAAGAAGAGGAACGAAACTATTAGAATAGGCACGTGGAATATTAGGACTATGCTGAGGGCGGGGAAGCTAGAGAATATAAAGCAAGAAATGGAGAGGGTGGGTGTAGACATCATGGGTCTGGGTGAAGTAAGATGGAAGGATGACGGGGATTACTGGAGCGGCGACTATAGAGTAATTTATAGTGGAGGGAATGAAAGTCAGCGCGGGGTTGCTTTCGTAATGAACAGGAAACTTGGTAGAAAAGTAGTGTATGCAGAACAGGTGAGTGATAGGATAATAGTCGTGGAACTAAAAGCAGAACCAACGAATTTAGTTATAATCCAGGTTTATATGCCTACCTCTAATCATAAAGAGGAGGAGGTAGATGGGGTGTACGATCAGCTAGAGGAAATAATTGGTAGGATACCAGGAAGTAAGCACCTGGTAGTAATGGGGGATTGGAACGCGGTGGTGGGTGAAGGAAGAGATGGGCGGGAGGTGGGCGATTACGGGCTAGGAAGAAGAAATGACCGGGGCGAGAAAGCTGTGGAGTTTTGCCGCAGAAATAACCTAGTAATTACAAATACATGGTTCAGACATCATCCTCGACGTAGGTACACTTGGAAGAAGCCGGGAGACACAGACAGGTTCCAGATAGATTATATAATGGTACGTCACAGATACAGGAATAGTGCTAAAAACTCGCATACTTATCCAGGAGCTGATGCAGACACAGACCACAACTTATTAGTCATGAAATGTCGGGTAAAACTGAAAAAGATAAGAATGGGAAGGAGGGTACGTAAGTGGAATACGGAGGCATTAACTGGGGCAATGAAGAAGAAGTTTCGGGAGAAGGTGGATGAGATAATGGGTGAGGATCATGGAGTTAGAGCAGTGGAAGATGAATGGGGAAGTTTGAAAAATGGAATTATAGAAGCAGCGAAAGCAACGGTAGGCGTAGTGAGTGCAACTAAAATTAGAAAACCGTGGATCACGAAGGAGATGATCAGGGAGATGGAGGAGAGAAGGAAATGGAAGAGTGTAAACTCAGAGCTAGGTAAGAGAAAATACCGAGAATTTAATAACAGGCTTAGAAGAGAAACAAAGAAAGCAAGAGAGGCGTGGTGGAGAGAACAGATCGACGCGTTAGAGAAATACCAAAAAGAGGGAAGAGCAGATGCATTATATAGGAAAGTAAAGGAACTGACGGGTGGTAACAAGGGAAGGGGAATTACAAAGATAACAGACAATACGGGAAAGGTAATCGTAGAACCGAGAGAGATCCAGGAGAGGTGGAAGGAGTATGTTGAAGAGCTGTATGATAAAGAAATAAGGCCCAATAGGTTAGATATAGAAAGGGAAGACGATATCGACAGAGATGGCATCGGACCAAGTATCCTAGAGAGCGAAATAGAAAGAGCTCTACGAGACATGAAAAGGAATAAGGCGGTGGGAATAGATGACATACCTGCAGAGTTTTTAAAGAGCATGGGGAAGAACGGAAGAGGAAAACTTTTTGCGCTAATTCGTAGGATTTATGAGGATGGAGTGTGGCCGGAAGACTTCGTGAAGACTGTACTAATTCCTATACCGAAGAAGAGTAAGGCAAAAACTTGCGAAGACTATAGGACAATAAGCTTAATATCCCACGCGGCCAAAGTAGTTCTGAGATTTCTAAACAGAAGGCTAGAGAAGAAGGCGAATGAATACCTGGGTGACGACCAGTTCGGATTTAGGAGAGGGACGGGAACGCGAGACGCTATAGCGGTGATGAGGACTCTAGTAGAAAGAAACCTAGAGTATGGACAGGATGTTTTTGCATGCTTCGTCGATTTCGAGAAGGCGTTTGATCGGGTGGAATGGACAAAATTAATGGGAGTGTTGAATAAATTAGGGGTCGATTGGAGGGACAGGCGTCTGATTCGAAATTTGTATATGAATCAGACTGCGCAGGTTAGGGTAGCCAATGGAGAATCGGGATGGGCCACGATAGGACGGGGAGTGAGGCAAGGGTGCCCACTATCGCCGTTGCTTTTTAATGTGTATTCAGAAGAAATGGTAAGGGAGGCTTGGGGGGAGGAGGATGTAGGAATAAAAGTAGGAGGGGAGCTGATAAAATCAGTGAGATTTGCAGATGATCAAGCATTGGTTAGTCAGTCGGCCAAGGGGTTACAGTCCTTGGTGAATACATTAGAGGTGCAGTGCGAAAAGTATGGGATGAAGATCAATCACAAGAAAACGAAAGTAATGAGATTTTCTAGAAGTAAGAAGGCGGGGCTGAATATAAGGGTGGGAGGGCAGAAGATAGAGCAGGTCGAGCAGTTTACGTATCTGGGTAGTATTTTGGAGGCGAATGGGTTTAGTGGTAAGGACATCAGATGCAGAATTTCGCTAGCTAAAGAAGCATTTTCGAAGAGAAGGGAATTGATGAGGGGGGGTCTGAGAAGAGACGTAAAGAAGAGGCTGGTGAAAACTTTAATATGGAGCGTGGCGCTATATGGGTCGGAAACTTGGTCATTGCGAAGGGAGGATGTGCGTAGGCTTGAGGCGTTTGAGATGAGGGTTTGGAGAAGGATGGAGAAGGTTAGCTGGATGGCGAGAAAGACGAACGAGGAGGTATTGGATATGGTCGGAGAGGAGAGGAAGCTTGTGGCAGAGGTTCGGAGAAGGCAGAAGAGATGGATGGAGGAGGTTTTGAGAGGAGAGGGCATGTTGAAGAGAGTGATAGAGGGGAGAACACTGGGGAAGCGTGGGAGAGGAAGGAAGAGGATAGGAATTCTGGACGAAATAAGAGGAGGTAGAAGATATGAAGAATTGAAGAGGGATCTAATAACGGGCCATCCTTAGGAGGGAATGCGAGACAATTTCTATTAGGTTGGGATACAAAATGGGGACTGTCCAAGAACCTACCAATCAGCTGGTAGAATACTTGAATGGAAACAGCTTTCTTGAAATGGCCATCACTTGTCACATTATTCAGTATGACAGGATTTTTCCGAGCACTGGTTTTTACAGAGAAGTTTCTTCTTATTTTCTTAAGGAAAGAAAAAACATTAAGGGATCACTGCGGATTTTTCTTTTACAAAACAATTTATATAACATTTTGAGAGATGTTTAGTTTAATGCGCAGTTATTTGTGATTAATGCAACTTGCCAATTCAAGTAGCCCATACTGATGAAGGACAATAACTGATCCTACTTAACTTCATTTTCAGTCATTGGGCACCCCGGCCAATAACTATTTTCTATTTTTTTACAATCACTAAGCATTTACCTTAATTTTTTCTTGGATATCATTTATAAATAGTTTTGCTTCATTTGAACTTCTAAATACAGTAAACAGTTATTGGACGCCCGACCAATAACTGTAACTCACCTGGCCAATAACTGTAATACCACACTTTTAATTCCTAGAACGCTGAAGCTTGCCAATGTTTACCCCCAGGGTATGGATGCCGCATTGCAAGAAATATAATTTTATGGGGTTTTCCTTAAATCAGTGGCAAACAAATATGGATTTCCAAGAACAAGTCTACAGTTTAAATGAAACAAGTCTGGGTTACTAAGATACTAGCGGCCCATCACCATTTCTCTCCAATTGATAATAAAACACGCTAGATCGCTTAGAATACTCGAAGGTGCACACTGGTTGTTATATTATGTTTGATCCCCGCTTTAAATGTGATATGTAGGTTTATTTAGGTAGATAATATATCTGGCCGGAAAGAGTTCCCCAAGTAACAGAGAATAAACTATTTCCAGTTTACAGGAGTTCTTGATTACGCACCCAAGACCTAATACATATAAGGATAATCGTCCTGGAGAGGGATGGTTGAAAGTAGCGAGTCAGTGTTTTACCTTATAAAAGGGAACATTTCTCTTTGATTATTCTCTATGTTTTGTAAATTAAATGCTAAAACTGCAAATCGTTCCGTTGGAAGAAGAATGTCACTTCTCTAAGTAATGCAATTTTCAGGAGGAAGTTATCTTGAAAGAATTTCTCATACAACTCTCAAATTCAATTATAATTTAATATTGTGTATATATTTTTAGAAATTATTTTTCCTCCATTATTGATCCATTAAAATTCAAATCTATTGATATTTAAGTGTTTGCAAAATTTTCCTGCAACCATTACAATAAAACGTTTATCGAAATTTAAATATCACTGAAGTTTCATTGAGCAACTTCTACTTTACTCCACATAAACTAACTAAAATAGAATGTTTGATATGATATAAATATTGATGAAAATATGGAGTTGTAACCCCCTAATTTCAAACTGACAATTCTACTATACTATTGCTATTGAATATAACCGGGTTTCCGTTACCGAGGGAGAGTATATTAATTTTTGCATTTTTATGAGTCACAGTTTACCTATCACAAAACCTAACTCGATTTGATTATACTATATCGTAATCATAGCACAATGATACCACAATAATAATTTAACAAGTAATCTGACAGAATGAAATGGCACTTCAGCATGAGAGGCAATTATCTCCTCATTGCCTATCATATTCAAGTCACCTATCTTTAAAGAGGTTTTATGTGAAAAAAATGCATCCGTGAAAATCATGAAAGATTTTTTCTATGTAGAACAATTATAGCGTGGTTGAATTCACGAGTGTGAATTTTAGAACACCGTGCACAGCTCTTAGGAGACGCCTTATTTGACGTAGTGGTACAATTCTAGGGCCAGAAACCTGAAATTTTGGGGGGCACAGAGGCGTTGAAATATTAGAAGGGAGTAGATAAAACCTAATACATGGTCCTATTACTGTCATGCATTTATAGAAAGCATAATGGTTTTTGCACAGTTAATCTTAAGATTGATAATGAAATATGTTGCGGATTGCATTTTTCCAGAAAGAAATATAAAAATGCGTTTCAGAATCGATAATTCTTAATCATTATACGTGACATTTTCATAAATAACATAATTTTATCGGTTTAACTCATTAAAATTCTCCTTAAACAAAAACTAATGATATCTAGAGGCCACGTTCTTTCAATGTGCTGCCGATGTACATCCTATTGAGTACAAGTTTGCTGTGTGGATTATAAAAACTATTTTTCCAAAGAATCCTAATTATTTCTCACATTAATCAAACCCTACTATCTGTAGCTATGTTTTGCACAAAATATCTCTGTGAACTATCATATCTTCCTATTGTTTTAATAAACACACAAATCACACCTTACCTATTCAATCAGTGCTCTGGGTAGTGAGATCCAATTTGAAATTATGCCCAAATTATCCCAATGTTATTTGCATTTCTCAGCCTGCAAATGTGGCAGTTTTACGGCCAATCAAATTTGGGTACAATCAAATGTGGCAGTCTTACGGCGAAAAACAGTGAGGGTTGGGTACCCAATGTATTCTGGAGAAATTTTGAATAAGCCGTCACTTTCGAATCAAATGAAGAAAGTCACGAAGGCCGTCATGGAGTACAGCGCAAAGCCTCAAAGGTTTTTGTGCATGAGGGCTTAATCCATTTAATCCTAATGCATTGGATTATAGTAAATGCCTGGGTACATCTGCCTCAAAGAGTGCGCAATAGAGTGATGCAAGCGAGATAGATGGTGCTATAAGGCACTACACATTCTTGATATCGTTGTAAAATAAAAAGCGGAGAAATCCAGTACAATAAAAGAATTTTGGGAAGGGAAACTTAGGAATCTTGATGCTGCTTCAAATCCGGGAATATATTCAAAAAGGTAACGGGCATGTGGAGCACTCTTCTGATAGTGCTGTACAAAATGGGAATCGTCCTTCCTTTTCCAAAACAAGAAATTTAGATGGCAATGAAACGTCCTATGGAACTGAAGCAAGGAATAATGTCCACAATGGGATTTGGGAAACAGCAATGAGTTTTAGTGTGCTATATATGAGTGGAACATCATTTGCGGCAAGGGTTGAAGGGACTGATTGCATGAGTGAATTCTAAACATGGCTGGAAACCACAAATTGCAAAGGAAAGCATCAGGTAAAATAAAACCATTTGGTATTATATGTAAAATGTATCGGGTGATATTAGCAAAGAAACGCATGGCCAGGGCAGCAGAAGATAAGGTGAAAGAAGACCGAAAAAATACATGACGAAGCAATAGAAGTGATATGAGTTAATCAAACAGAAGAAATCTTTTTCACAAGGGGTATAAGTATAATGAAGGGCAATTCATACTGCGACATATGCAGTGAACTAACCTGATCAGACTTGGATCTTAGACCTATAAAAGAGCCAGAAGCTCTTTCACGAATTATTTGAGCTAAAAAGTTACAATAAACATATTTCAAATATAGAAAGCGGTGATATCTTCCTTTGCCACCATTGTACCAAATAAATGTCTACAGATCTACGTGAAGACGAAAAGTCATAGAAAATAATCGAAATAATAGTCAGAGGAGCAAATGATGAAGAGATAAATGAACTACTCATTCTTGCAGTTAAGGAATTCATTGGAGAAGTAAGTCGACTCATGGTCAAAGTTGTTACAACTGCAATAATGTATGAAATCTATCATAATAGGGTACTTAAGAGAAAGCAAACGTACATAGCCAATAACTATCAGTCACATAGTCAATAACTGCGCGGGGTGGCCAATAACTGTACCTGTGCGAAATAACTGTCCCAGGTGTACCAATAGGCAATTTTTGACTCTATATTATAAATTATTTTCATGCAAAGTTTTTTTCTATATTTACATTGTGGTAGTCGAAAAGAAAATAACCGAGGTTTTCAGAAATTTTGAGTGACATTAATTTTTAAAAAACTTTTGCTTTTTATAGTATGTACTTTAAGCACGGAATTTTCCTTAAGTGGCCAATAACTGTACGGTTTACCCTACTTTGGAAAACTAGCTTTTATTTTGCCGGTGAATTTTTATGTTTTGATGATTTCAACATTTTATCCAAATATTTCTAATGATGACGACGCCATCAACAGTATGTTTTTGGTAGAAAACTATAATTTTTTGTTTACATATTGCATTGTATTAAATATATTTTCAGGAGTACTTGTACTTTTATACCCAGTTATCTTTAAAGTTCAGGAAAATAAACGACTTTCTTTTGAGATTATGTGCTCAGTGTCTTCCTACACCGAATCCTTCACGCATCATTTTCTTTAACTCGTTCTTAAGCAGGATGTACCCAGCAATCACTATTATTAATATTCGCAGTGAAATCCAGAGACTCTAGCTCGGGACGGAAAACTGCTTGATTTGAGACCAGCCCACACCACGTCACTTTTTTCGCGGTTTAAAAAAGCTGAGCCACTTTGTAATGCACCTTCAATTCCTCACTTGCATTGCCATTTTAACCATTTTCTTATCAAAATTAGGATATTTTAGCCAATGTAACACTATCCTCACCATTTTGATATTATTCCCATCAACCCACGACAATCCCTCACTTTTTAGGTGTTTTCTTGTTATTTTAATTATTTTGTGAATTATTCATACATTTCATTCATTTCTGCCAATTTCTTAAAATTTCCGCCCATTTTGACCCATTTCTTCCGTTTAGCGGTATTTCTACTATATCTCACATCTTTTTCTATTTCAACCATCTCCCATTCCTGACTATTTCTGGCCATTTCTTCCATTTCGTTGCATTTTTTCCATTCCTGACCATTTTTATCCATTTCAAACATCTCAAGCCCATTTCCGTCCATTTCTAACCATTTATAGCCATTTATAGCCATTTCTTGGCATTTCTCCCATTTCACGACCATTTCTCCACCATTTCTCAACAAGGGTACACCATTTCTCAGAGTTGCATACCTCTCGAATACGGGCATACTTGCGGGAAATATTCGTTAAAATTAGAAGTTCTCCCGAAGTAGTCCCTAAATAGTCATATTAGTCCACAAGTTATGAACATTGTATTCTCTTTTGGTTCTTGAAATTGGTTGCAGAAGTATTATTTAATTTTAGATACAGAGAAAAAGATACTCTTTTATGGTGTTCTAATTTGAGACATTATAAACCACTCCAAATATTAATATCAGAGTGGCAATAGTAAAAGTATAGTTATGATATAAGTTACCATTATTGTACGAATTTCCTGGATAAACTCTTAAGGAATTTATTCATATTTTGTGAGTAAATTCTCATTTTTAGGGAAGTAAGAATCAATTCAATCATTGCAGTGGCCAGGTTTCTACACATCACCAATTTCATGAATGACATGGTGGTAAAATTAACAAATGAAAACTGATATATCAATGCTTCCATCAGGCTCCAAATCTCGAGAATCGAGAGACCGGCACCTTTCTAAACGTCTTAGTGCCTCTTGTTCTCTTTTTGAATGATTTGTCTTCCATCCCAGTTTTTCAAAAATCCGTCACACTTTCACTTGGTAAAATTCTCTCTATAACATGTCAGATTAACTTATTTTTCCTATTCCCATCACTTTACATGGCTGGCCTTCTAACTTCCCCTTCCACATGCCCTCACGGTGAATCACAGGATATACTACCTAACTCTTTCGTTATAAATTATATTTTTCATATTTTTCGAGAAATGATACACCCAAGCCACCAGAACAGACTGAAACAATAAAAGGAGTGGATAAAATTATCCATAACAAAATATTTTTAGAATCATAGGCAAGGATTTATTTATCGCTATTGTAGCTGGGATTAGCGTTGGTTTAGAGGCAAAAGAGCCAGAATTAGAAAAGTGACAAGAGTCGCGGATATTACAGCGGGTATTATTAATGATGAGCTATTGCAAATCTTATAAAACAAAACTGCTCCGTACCGCCCATAATTTCGAGAACATCTACAATACGCTACTTTGCTTATTGAAAGAGGTTACCCTTTCAAAGGCTTGAACTCAAAACCAAAAGGGTCATTCAATAATTGTACATAGTTCTTCACAGTTTTACTACATCAAAGGTTAGCTTAACTGCTTCAAAGCAAAATAGCTCGATTGCATGCAATTAAGATTAATGTGTAATGACCCTTACTTTGCGTGTTGGAGAATGCGCAAGGTTTTGTCTTATTTTTATGGCAATATTTCTGAAGATTGAAATTTTCAAGAACTTTCGATAACAATACGGAATGAATGCTTATCATTATTCAACGATATGCGCTACTACGGTGGAAAAAAATTTAATTTTACAAAATTGAAAGTGACTTTTTTTCTCTTGGAGCCATAAAACTCGGGGGAATCCAGGAAAATGTTTGACTGATCGAGTAAGCGGAAAGAGGGAATGGCTCCAGCCGGATGCAGGAGTGATGCGGATGTGAGCAATGCACTGAATCACGCCTAATCACGAAAATGGTGGGAAGTGACCGCATAAGCTAAAAGAAGAACTCAAGGAAAAGTCGCTTTTCTCAACAGGTTTGAAACTGAAACTTGAGAAAAAAGCACATTAAACATCAACGCACAAACACATCAAATAATAAATTGCTTAAGCAAAATTAATTTTCTCAACAGCAATTTACTTTGAAATATGGATATTCCATCGGCAAAAATGCTAATTAATATCTATATAACTTTTAGCACCTTAAAAATTATTATGTGCATTAATGTGTCATAAATCAACGATGCATTCAAAAGCTAATTGAGGTAATTATTTTGACACCAACGATCCATAAAAAGAGAAAGAAAGAAGGCTTTCTTGGAAAACAATGGCGATGCACAAATTTTACCATTGCGAAATTTATTACTACAGGAAAGTGGAAAAAGAGCATGGATTATATGCATTTTTTCCGGTCGTAGGAGAATTTTCTTCACACTTATCCAAGGAATAGTTATTGCTCCAATAGACAGGGAGCGTTTGAAAAAAGTGAAGTGTATTCATTTTTATTACAAAGGAAACATCATGGATATTTGCCGAGGAGCTAAGTATAAAGAAAGACAAAGAAGATGCATCAATACCATATACTTCAAAGAGTCGTTTGACATAGCAATGACTTATTTTCCCTGTCAGCATTCACTGCATTTATGACCAAAAGTCCACCCAATGGAGCCATGGAAGAAATACAGCTACATGTTGTCCCACAGAAGCCACCTCTAAGGTAGCAGGGGATAAATTTTCAACAAACTTAGAATTATGATAAAGTTAAATTGTATAAATGGATTGCACAATCATGTTTACACAGACGTATATGACTTTCGACAAAGTATCAATAGGAGGTAGTGTTGTAAGTTATGGGAAGTATAATTATCACGATTTTTTTAGTAGCGCAAATGACAAGGCTATCCGTCGAGCAACATCATTTTTCATTCAGTCTTATAGCTAACTAATTTGATCAATTACTTTCTGTTAAAAAAATTAACAAGTCAATTTGACTGTCTAATAAAGAGAATGATCTGATCCGACGTAATACCTATGTCGCTCTTTGTAAGACATTCCTAACAAAATTAGAAAAGACGTCGGGAAAAATATTGGCTTAGAACTTTTGCAATTAATTTGTTAAAAATTTTAATAAACCTTGGGACTGGCAGTGGTTCACGGCAAGTTTTCTCTTCAGTTTCAGATAGTACTTTTTTGTTATTTAGTCTTTAAGATTTCTGTCTCCACAAAACACTCTCTATTTCCAAACTTGCCTACCTCAAGAAGATCACACAGGCTGTTGGTGAATTTCAAATAACGAGGGAAAATGGAACTAAGCCATTACGAGAAATTAGAATCTACTTCTTTCTCAATGATAGTTGATTACGCCCACCAGAATAATACCTAATTCTGGGATAAGAGACCCATCAACTTCGGCAAGCAGTAGGTCAAAGATTTGTTCGAGGGAGTTTTGACCGTTTAGGGATGTCATATTGGAGGCTAATGTTGTGCAGGAGAGGCTTTAGCCTTAATCTTGCCCCAGTTAGAAAAGAATAGTCCACCACATATTATATTCTTCCTTCGTAAAACTAATTACGCCTCAATGATGCCCTACAAACCATCTGAAGGGTGTGTAGCAGGTGGTAATTTTCATCAAAACATGCATTAGATTAAAATTATGGGTATAAACTAATCAGACAGCCATAAACATATTTTTGAACAATATATTTCACAGGAAAAAGCTAAACACTCAGTCACTTTATAGCAAATCATTTAAAAGTAAATCCAAGCTAAAGTTATTAGATTGTGTGATGTCGTAAAAAACCATTGCACTCACTATGAAGATTGTTCAGCATGATATTAAACAGTCGCGCTGCTGGAATCATAATAGTAGTAATAAATAGGCATACACCACGATTCTTTCACCGATTAACTTAAGAAATCCACCGCGTGAGAAACCATAAATCAGACGGAAAATCACGAGAAACTTTCACCATCACACAATTTCAAGTCACTCACACCACATCCCCACCACTCTTTTCGATAAATTACCACCGCCGCGGCATGCCGTCCACGTGGACACTTAAATGAAGTAGTCCCCAAAAGCACTCACACAAACCTTTAGTCTCCGCGGCGAGACGTGACGCGCTGCGTGACGGGGGAGGGGGGCAGAGGGAGTCAAGGAGCGGGGGAGGGATTGGAATCAAGAGAGGAGACGAGATCCCGACTGAGAGAGCCGTCGTAATGGTTTCATCTGAAGAGGAAAAACGCTCCCGTAGGAAAGTGAGAGGGAGTGAGTGAGTGAGAGAGAGAGAGGAAAAGAAAGAGAAAGTGCTCTTGCTCCTTCGGGGAAGTGAGTTTTCGAGTGAAAGGGTTAAGAGAGAGGGAGGTAGGGGTGGAAGGAAAGAAACGCTGAAGGTTAAGGCCAAGATGGGGAGGAGGAAGAGGATGGGATAAAAAAAGACTGCGGATGGGCGTATGAATATGCGAAAGGGATGGAGAGGATAAGGGGTAAAAAGTAAGGGAGAGAGAAAGGTTATATTCGGGGATTCTCAAAACAATGAGGCATCGAATGCGTAATCCAAAGTCACCTCCTACTAACACAATGGCGTGTGGATGGGGGTGTTTGGGCATCCCCGCCGACTTACCTATAAGGTGGCGTGCAGAGCATTATTTAGTAAAAATGTTTCTCCGTTACTGTGAATAATAGCGAGTCCCATGCATAATTATTAGTTTCCCGGAAATAAGCCAGCATAGCATTTTGCATCGAGTATTATAACATGCAGCAACGGACGTGCACATACACCCATACTCTTGGAGGTGAAAAACCCATCCGGGTGGGACTCGAACCCGCAACTGTGAGGCATCGGGCGAGGACTTTAACCCACCGTCACCGGGGTCGACATTGCGCTGGATATTTGTTTTATTTTATGCAAAATATAGGTGTTTTTCTATGGTTCAGTTTTGACCACGAAGTGTGCGAGGGAAAAGGGAGTGTTTAAATCTGTCAATCGTATTATACACCTTCCTCATAGTATTTCGGTTTCGGTTTATATTCGGGATTCCGCTTTCTTCAGATTGAAGAGATTCCCATCTGATACAACCAATGGCTGCTTCTCTTCGCTTTTTCACTAAACATATTATTTTTCAAAATTTTCGGATCTTCTTTAAACTTTGTATCATTCTTCAATATGTTATTTCTCTGGAGGGTCCCAAAAACTTGTCGCACCTTTAAAATGTGGCCTCACTGATATAAAATAACATTTATCCATCTCTCCGACTTCCTCCTTTGACTTTGACTGGTCTAATGAACCCTAGTTTTTAATCAGGGCTGACCTGCGCATCTCACTGATGTGTGCGCGGCAGGGGAAATTCGAAGTGATGGTGACTTTACATCCACATCTACGAAGTACCGTGGAAGCCACCACTAGGGTGTGTGGCACGGGGTTATTCCACACCAGGCATGCTGCACTCATCCCAGCACAAATCGGGACCTCGCACGTTACAGTAGCCGCTGGGCGAAGACCAAGAAGCAGTCAGTACTTCAGTAGGTACTTCTTTTAATTCTTAAGTGGGTTCCGTGGGTTCCGCCACTACTCAGTGAGTCAAAATAAATACTGAATTTCACCTTTTCCCTTGTACTGTTTAAAAAAATATTGCTTTCAGTGATTTATGTCCCTAAGTATCAGGAAACAAGATTAAGATACAAAATTTAGAGGCTATTCGATGATTATATTTCCAATAGTCACTTCTTCTGGTGAAATGAGTCAACTACAGCGCCTTTCTATTGAGCTTAAACATTTTTGCGTGAGTGCCTGTAGTTATTTTCTATCAAGTAAAAAAATGATAATGTAAGGTGTCTACATTTTATTTTTATTCAACTCACTGGGAGTATTTGCGTCATATATTTTGTTTTTCCAAGAAAATGACATATATATTAGCTAGCGTAATAGGTACTATTTTTCTTCATGCTTCGCCCATTCTCGCATTGAACGCCATGAAAATTCGAGTCCAATTTGCAAAAAAAAAGTAGCGTTAAAAGTTAGGATTTTGTAGTTCATAGGAAACAAGAGGACACGTTTTTCTTTAAGAAGCCAGAATGTGAATAAAATTATATTTAAGTCATTTTATGGCGGAACGACTTTCAGATGACTTCACCTAAACTGTACGCTGTACTTAGGTACTTCTTTTCCGTGGTTCGATAAGATTGCGATTATGAATTTCACTTTTAGCCGCAATCTCTGCATCATTTTGACACGACGACGCCCAAAAAAGAACGAAGCATTGAATGTGTAACGCGTCGAAGCTAAATGGCGCGGAGGAGTCGGGCGAAGGAACCGGGGAATGAGAGAGAGAGGGGGGGGGGAGGGAGGACAGAATAAGAGGAGGAGGAATACACGAGAACGTTGGTGTCTTCGTCAGGATGAATGGAAGCTCAGAAATGGAGTGGGAGGGAGGGAGGGGGGAGAGGGCTTGGGCTGGAGATGGCGGCGTCGTCGAGTTCCAGGAAGGCGACACCACCGGAGGGAGTGGTGTGGAGTGGAGGGAGGGAGGGAGTGAGAGAGAGAGAGGCCGTAGGGAGGTAAAGGGGGTGGGGAAAGGCAGGCGGAGATTAGGGAGGAGCAGGAAGAAAGGGGAGACGGAGGAGAGGCGATGGGTGTCCGATTGGAGAAGGTGGCGGATTCCTTGATTTTTTTTCCTCTCCGTTGAGTGATGGGGAAATTTCGATTGCTCCGCGAGGAATGAGTGAGGGATAAGTCGGAGGGAGAGAATACTCAAAATATGGTGTGGGGGGAGGGGGTGCGGGGGAATTGCGAGCGATGGACACAAAAGGTTGTAGAGAATATCACCTGTGCTTGGGGAGTGTGGAAGCTTAGCGGATATCCGGTGGCCGCGCAGGATGAGTGTCTGTGTTAGAAGGAAAAAAACAGCGTGTAATGCCTAAAAGAGTACTTTCTCTGCATGTTTATCTTCATCAGTTGCCAACAAAAGACTCTGGATAAAACTTTCAATGATCGATTCGGTTGTATCCGGGTTCTCTCCCGGTCCGGGTTGTAGGTATATTCTCGGGCCCACTAGAGCGTAAAATGTATCTTATTGCTAGATAGAAAATAATTTTTCTTCTCTCAATCGTGTAGGAGACCGAAGAGAGCTAAGTGTTAACATTCTGTGTGTTAAGAGCAGGTAAATTAAAAAAAAAAGAAGTTTTAAATTTGACGGCATCTGCGAAAACTGTCATATTTCAATGCAGCCTTAAAGCAAGACTGCGATTATTCCAGACGGCAATCAACCTTTCAGATTCACCTCACAATGACCACCGAAGAAACTTGCTAACAAACTTTGACTCGACACTGGAAAATCATGAAGAAAGTAACCCTATGATATCACATGGTACAGTGGACATAAAAACTTCCTTCAGGAGCATGAATGACGAAAGTGTTCACAGAACATCTCGAAGAAGTGATGAGGGTGACATTTTACTGATTATCGATCACAGGGATAACTGAAATAGCGAAGATGTTCGCCCTCTACATCTGAAATATATTAACATCGCCGATGGATTGAGTTTCTCTGATGTAGATACCGATAGGAACATTTCATCCCAGGACTATTTAAAATATTGGAGAAACTAGTTAGAATAATCTAGAACATGCGAAAAACTATCTAGAAGTTTCTATAATACCGTACACGTAAGCCCGTGGCGATTACAGAAACATCTAAGAGAGGAAAATTAATTAGCACGGTAGAATTGCAATTACCCAAGGCAACTCTAGTAATTCAATTAATCATTGTCCTCTAAAGGTAGCTTTACATATAGTCATGCTTATAAATAGTATGCAAGAAGACTAATGCCATGATAATAAAAGGGAATAAGGCGGCATATTCGTACGTGTATACTTGGGAATTTATGCTCGGAAAAATTACTTTTTAATGACGGTTACATGTACATACTAGTACTATACCGATTCTGGGAGGTTTAGTTACACACTGTAATGCATATCTAAACTTATGCATACATTGCTATTTGTGTTAAGGCTATTATGATAGTCTCGTTAGCGTTACTGACCTTTTGCAGACACTGGGATGGGAACCGCTTTCAGAACTGACGACGTAAATAAAATGTTACAAAATCCAACATACCTACTCCTGTAGATCATATCATGAGAATAAAATTAGGGAACTAGACTGCAGAACGGATAGATTTAAAATGTCATTTTTCCTGCGAACGATAAGAAACCATAATACCTGCCAATGACACTTTTAACTACGTTTGTCAATAGGTAGTGTAGCTAGTTAGCTGATTTACTCCCTAATACTTGTACCGTTTGCGGCCCAGTCTATGTGGCAAATAAATATCTTTCAACTTTTGAAGCAGAAAAAGATGCTTTGTATAATTTAAGGATATTGCAGAGAGTATACCAAATTCTTTCTCGAGACCTTTGGAAAGTGGATTGTACGTTATAAAATCAGATTTGATATGCTCGGAGGGAGAGGTACATTTACCAAAGTAACTCGGTGGTACCATTACTCATTCATCTTATTTATTTTCGAAAGCAAAATTTTCTCTAAGTTACCTACTCAATGAATAATAAGAAGAGGTAGAAGATTTTAAGGATTGAGGAATTTAAGAGTGATGTAAAGAGTGATGTGATGTAAGAGTGATCCCTAGGAGGGAAAACGAGACAGTGTTTAGATATTAGGATGCAGGATGTCCAAGAACCTATCAATCGTCTGGATAGAATACTTAAATGAAATGAATCGAACTCAATGAATACCCATGATGGATGGAATTTTTTTCAATTAGTCATTACTCAAGAGTTTTTGGCGACGATGAGAGGTTCAAGACGTAGGTCGAAGCTTTTGCTGTGTTCACCCCAGTCATTGTTCTTGAAATTAATTTTCAGGAGGAAGTGGGAGAGAATGTAAGGACCTAGGACTAAGGACGCATGTACTTATTTCCGATCTACAATATTTTTACTTATGAATCTAATAGCATAATTATTCTAAATATTTTTGTTTTCCCTCAATGGACTCTCATAGCAATCCATTTCAAAATTATGAGAGCAACATCAAAGGAAAATAGCCATAGGTCCGTACAAAACTTGTTTCGTTTTAATATTACTTATGATGATTTGAATAATGATCTCTCACCACAGAATATGGGTTGATTCCAATATCACTCTGAACATTTAGGGACTCAAAGATAACAAGGAAGAATTCATATTTCACTATGACAAGACGCTAAAATGATATCAACGAGCGAGTGCGACATGATTGTCAATATACTATAGTTCTCTTACTTTTTCTAGCTAGCTACATTTATCTATGGTAGGTAACGCGCTCACGCCTTTCAGGTCGTTAACACCATATTCAAGCATACCTATTTTATTTTATAGGCTATTGATTTCAGTAGAAATAGGCTGAGAACGAAATTGAAAGGGTTCAATTCACTGATTTTGTGAAAAGTGAGACCACAGAGTGTTAGACGATTTTAAAGCACTGCGTGACTCACTAGGACACTTAATACATCTACATATACAAAATACACTGCAAGCCACCTCAAGGGTGTGTGGTAGGGGGTGAGTAGTCACCAACATGCATTACACTATGCCTTAAAGTTAGTGTAACTACGAATAATTATGCATTAGCATAAATCGTTAATGCCTGTCACATGCTTATGTATTTTGCATCCACATAAATGGACAGAGATTCGAGAGTTATGCTGAAAACATGCACGGCGAGCTGTAAGTACTAGTTAGCAAAATTGATGGTTTCAGGCGTTACTTTGTGGAACTTTGAATTCATCTTGAATAATTATAACTTTGTATTTCCACATGAAATTTATTTAGCTACGACCATGGAACCATGGTCGTAGCTAAATAAATTTCATGTGGAAATACAAAGTTATTATTATTCAAGATGACTAGTTAGCAGATAAGGACACAAGTCTAAGGGAGTACTACTACAAAGAGCTACATTATAACTGTGTCCCCTGCTGAGGAAAACTAATCCATCTCACCATAAAAATGGAAAGCATTACCAGATGGGAAGCCAAAGAAATGCAAAAAAAAACGATAGGTATTATGTCACCAATGTTTTGCATTTCGTTAATTTCTACCGTAAATATTCACACGTAAGTTCAAAATGATAAGTGCCATTATTGCAACATACAAAAGAAGCAAAGCCAATGCGAATACTATAGAAACTTTCTCTCGTTATAATCCCTAAACTTAAGATGCTAAGAAATGCACCACAATTACATTTAGACCATCCCTGGAAAGAGGAAATATGTCCTGATAATTGAATTTGAAAACCTCGAACGCATTGTCCACCATCCATTGACATTAAAAACTTCTGGATTTGATTCATCTTATTTTATTGACTAAATATACGTGTTGTTCAAAATATTTTTTACGGTATTGTTTGATAAACAAGTTCCGATGAATCCGAGTTCCCCGGGGCAATTCCGCGTACTCCTCTTGTGCCTTTTCCTGGACGTTGGTTTGCGTGAACATTCCCACATCTTCCAACTTCCTCCCGGGTTAGTCAGCTTTGAAATAAAAATATTTACGTTCCTTATTTTCGCGCTCCATGCGAGGGGGTGAATCAGGCATCGGTTCACGAGCCGCGCATGGGTGCCAGAGGAATGGCAAAACTTCCCACCTCGAGAGCGTCAGTGCCCTTCACCCGCCCCCACTTCCGCCGCATCTCGAATTCCCCATCCCCTCACCCTCTTACCAGCAACCCCCATGAAAGCGCACGCCCGCCTCCCTCGTGGGAAATTCCTCCATTTCCTCCTCAGCGGGAGGGAGAGGGCATTCCTCCTCGTTTTTTTCACCACTCGAAAAGACCCTTCTAACACTCGCTCACCACCCCTCTCTCACCAGCTGCACGCACCATCCCGAAGGGCCTCGACTCGAATCCCGTCCGCTTCGGGGAAGAGATCGCGCGCGCGGGAAAGGCGGACGCGAAGAAGCGCGGGAAGATTCGCCAATGCCACCGCCGCTGCATGCGTGACGTAGGCAGGAGCGGGGCGCGATGGGTTTCAGGAGGGAGAGTCGAATGGGGTTGAGAGAGGGGTTGAATGGGGTGTACGATAGAGGGCGGGAATGGTGAAGCGGGAGGGGACGCGCACGTTTGGATTCCGTTGACGTCACTACAGTCCCGCCCGCCCGCCCCGCTTCTGCTTGCGTCATGCGTTTTGTGGTGGAGTGAAAAGTGAGCGGACGAGAGTGAAAGGGAGGAATCCGAACGGGTTAAGGGGAGGGAGCCATTGGGAAGGGGATCGGTCCGGGGGAAGGGGGAGTGGAGGGGATGAGGGAGAGGGAGTGGGGGATCGAGGGGATATAGGAGGAAGGAAGAGGAGAGGAGCACGGAGAGGGGAAGAGGGGGTGGGAGGAGGTATCTCCAAGGTCACCAGTGCGTTGACCGAGGTCGGCCGTCTTGTAGAGTGAGATGGGGTTGTGTGGTTCGGTGTGCGGGCTGCCGGGAGGGTGAGGGTTTGTCGGGGGGCGGGGGGGTGAGAGAGAGACGGCGAGTGGTTACCGTGAACGGGGGTGCGGCGGAAAGGAGGATCGGCGGGGGGAATGTGTTATAGAAGTGGGACGGGCGGGCCTCATAGTCTAAGAGCGCAGGGCCCGAAAAGAGATGAAATGGGAGACTGGGAAGGGGAAGGCTGTCTAGATGAGGGGGGGTGGGGCGAGGCACAATCACGATCCTGACCCAATACCGATAAAGTCTATGCATCGAGATGCGGCCGTTTACTACAGAGATAGAGTCGTTTCTGCGGGACGACACCTCGACGTGCATCGGGAGTATATACCAAATGCGGGCGGCGACGGGGAGGTGGATGGGAGTGGCGCGAAGGTCGGCGGGGGTTGGGAAGTTGGGAGGAGGCAATTCACCTGCGGGTGGGGAGGGGATGTGCGTGCGGGGTTCTCTCAAAACGGAAGGATACCTTAAATAGAAACCACCGTTAATTCGTCTCTCGCACCTAGGGAGTATTTTTGCTCGGGGAGAGCAAACGAGGATTGGGCTACAGGCGGGTACAAAGGACTGGTACTAGAGGCAACAGACACAACTTCTGGAGCTCCTTTGCATTCCAAAACTGATGTGCAAACTTAGGGCGAGCGAAAAATAGCAAAGGGCTTTTGAGCAATCTGTCGTGATGATAATTAATGTTGATTATATAGTATCATAAAAGATTATTACCTACTCTCCAAATTCTTTCAACAGATTTGACAACCATAGAAATATGTAAATAGGTTACAGAAATTTTAGTTTTAATGTATGATATTTCAAGCCATAAATACTGTAACTAACTTAAATTTAAAGGAATTACTTTTAGAGTTTCAGATTACAATTCTTCCACATTTATCAGCAATTTTGACGATCTGGGATTAGAACAATGGAAAAATAGCTATAACAAAACCTAGGTTGAGCATTTAAATGATTTTTGTTTTAACAATTGTATTCAGTTTTCCAGTTACGAAGACTTTATCTTAAAACGAGCCAATTGCTTAATCTCACGACCAGCACTTGTGCCGGGTTACGTGGCGAGACGTAGAAGCATTTTACAAAGATACGTTCTATGGCGGCTTACAGCAACATCAATCGAGTGAGCGGCGACTATCTGCCCTTTTATCAAATTTTGCGATCTATTTTTCACACGTGAGACCTCAATTGGAGTTTTCCACTAGCGTATGGGACCCTTACGAGGTAGGACTAATCTCAGAAATAGTTTATTTACAACGTAGAGCAGCAAGATTTGTAAAATGTTGTTACGATAAACTTAGCAGTGTTACCGAATTGTCGAAGGAATTAGGGTGGGAATCTCTAACTGATCGAAGGGAGAAATACAGGTTAAATCTTTTGCGCAAGTTCGAAGCAGACAATTTTTTTGCCGGACGTTCAACATATTTTGCTAAAGCCAACGTACTACCGTAGAAGCGATCGCAGGAATAACATAAAGGAAATAGACTGCAGAACCGATAGGTTTAACATGTAATTTTTTCCACGTACCATAAGGGATCACAATAGTTGCGATGGGTCAATCACATGAAACTCCTACCCTTACTAGGTAGAGTAGAATTTTCACTTGTGTTTAATAGAATATCATCATTACTAACACCACATCGCTTGAAATATCCGGTATTATTTTGTTTAATGCATGAAGTAGTATCTCGTAGCATTCATAAATTAATAGTTATAGTAATATTAACCATCATTTAGCAGTGTACTGCATGTTTGCATGACATTTCCGTAGCGCTCTCCCAGTTTCTATTTTGACTGCGCACTGTGTATTTCTACTGTTTTTATGTATGCACCTAGCGGCTGGGGGAACGTGCGAGGTCCCGATTTGTCCCGAGGTCCTGATTCCCGAACTGGGACGAGTGCTGCATGCCTGGTGTGGAATCATCCCGTGCCGCACTCCCTTGTGGTGGATTGCACGGTACTTCGTAGATGTAGATATCTTATTGTAAACATCGCATGTAAGTTTATGCACTCCACTCTTATGTAAGGGGTCTACCCTGTCTTAAGTGAAGATGATTAAGTTTTTTTTTATATTTCTTGTTAGAAAAGACCGCTATTAATTTTTCTTTGGGAAACAACTACTGATTTTGGAAGATATGGAAGAACAAAAATAATCGGGTGGTCGAGTTGAATACCTCTTGATGTATCATTAGTGCAGTGCAACATAATAGTGTAGTGCATGTTGGTGACTACTCACCCCCTGCCACACACCCTTGAGGTGGCTTACAGGGTATTTTGCAGATGTAGATCTTCAAATTCGAGCAGTTCGAAGGCTTAAAACACTAGCACCGATTGCTAATATGGTTATTCGAGTTTTTTACACATGAATACATATTGTATCCCCATTTTCTAAACCACTCTTTTAAATGTATGTTGTTAAATGGTTAGCAGCGCTATAATGATTCAAGAGTGAAAAATTACTCATGCTTTCCCAGTACGCCATCTGTCCCTTTAGCTGTTGCCGTTAAGAGCATCAGATTTCACTCTTACTGCGGTAAAGATGGCATAAACAATACAAATAGGTTAGAGCCCCATTCTAGAAAGACTACAGAAAGAACTGCTGTTGATCCAGATTTTATGGTATTAAGCTACACCAAAATCTCTTTCTTAGAAATCTCCGCTCACATTGAAATTCCCCTGCATATGGTTCCAAGGATCTTGATCGACGTGGCATCAGCGATAGATCAGCTGCTGATATTACTGCTGCGGTGCATCATGATATTTACGAACATATTGGATTAAAACCTAAGGTAATCCCTATCATTAACAGGAGTAAAGTGTGCCGGCTTCACGCATGACGCGCTATTCAACTCAGGCTGAGGCAAGCTCAAAAGATAGCAACAATGTAGCTCCATATTTTGATGGACGGAGAGACGAAACTATATTTAACACCTGCACTGAAGATGGTAAATGCTATCGCAAGAAAGCCTTTGAATAACGCACATCTTTTGTGAAAGAGCGGAACTCATCTAATGCAGGGAACATCACTTCCAAATAAAAAAATGCCTTTGACATAAAGGACGAAAGTTTTTGTTTTTTGACTTCATTTTATCACTACTTGACTGCATTAGAAGTGATAGTGAAGCTGCAAATACTGGTGGATGATATATCACGCAGTGAGCTCCGGACATGTCTACTACACATGGCGAATAGGAAATCAGGAAAGCTGTCCAATTCAAGATTAATAGCTTTCGCTGAGAGAATGTTACGATTATTCGATGGAACCGACAACGAGAGTCCATCTTTACGGCATCTGAAAATAACAACCAACGTTATGAAAGTTTACGCTCAAAACATGGTTTACTATAAAATGCAATAGGAAACGTAAATATGGACCAAATAATTTGCAGTTCATTATAATAATAGGTCAGCACCTGAATAGTGATGAGAAAAGAGAATTACAGTGAGACTTTTACATTTCCTAAATACGCATTTTTTCCTATCTAACTTGCTGTTACATCCATTTCCTCAAATGACCTTGATTTTTCGAAAAAAATGTTAGAGCTGGAGGGAAGAAAGTGCACATTTGGTAAGTTCATTAGTAGATAAGAGCTGCACGAAAAAAGACACCATACTGGTAACTGCTACAGCATCTCACGGCCTCCAGAGGGTCAAAGACATTCATACTTGATATGCCAAAAATTAAAAAACAAAAATGTACGCTCTGCATCCCGTGTTTGTATAGTACATGGGAGCCATTAACAATATAGCTAAACATGAGAATCGCGCGAAAGTTAGTCAATTTTTAACACTTTTCAAGAGTCTACCCCTCCCCACTACCTCCCCTGATGTCGACATTAGGCATTTTCGATTCATTCAATGACCTTAAGCACACATTGTACATTACTTTGTCCTGTCTCCCCTAAAAAACTGACATTTAGAAGCTAAATCCAAAATATCAACTTTTGAAGGGGGTAGATTTTGAAGATTTAGAAGGGCATTTGAACTTTCGACAAAATATTTTTCGATCCAACCTAACGTAAATGGGTACTAATAATGGGTGGTATTAACATGTTTTTTTCAATACATACATCAAGGTGTTACACAAATATATAGATATTCATGTATCTTAGCTCGATTGAAAGAAATTTGAGACTGGTGCGTTAAAAGAATAAGCCATTTCAAAATGCTTAATGTAGTTAACAACACGAAATATTTTCAATAATTCTCCATTATAGTCTAAATAAGGTACGCAGTGGGTGAATGGACTCCAAGCGTTGGGATGCAAATTTAGTACTAACAATTAATCAGTTAACACCTTCCTTTCCAGTTCTCGGATAATTTAATATGTTCGAATCTTATCAGATCTTTCAGAATTTTAATATTTATCCACATTATCATTTATCTTTCAACCTTAAAATTGTTTGACCACAGTCCTCCATTTTACCTTTTCCTCTGCTACCTCCTTTGTGTCCCTTCACCTACAACTGGAAAATTATTTTGGGTTTTTTATTCATAAATATAAAAAAAAACTTAAAAAAGTAGTGTACATCTACATCTACATATTACCCTGCGAGCCACCTCTAGGGTGTTTGGCAGGGGGTGACAAGTCACCAAAATGCAGCATGCAAGCGGACCGCCACATGCACACCGCACGGTCATGAATATTAAGGATACTAACCAATTCCATCATTAACTAAAAACCATCATACAGCATGTACTTCCTCATCAAAGCCCCTTTAGTAGAGATAAAGGTGTACTGTACTTATCACTTCGAATTTTGATTAAGTAGTGACGAGCAGAAAGGCCCTGTTAAACATGTAACTAATTATCAGTTTAAAATCCACAAATATATACACAATAACCATTGAAGATCACGCAAACTCCGGATTCCACGTTAAAAGTTTCTCTCTGGTTCACAATCATTAATGCTACTATCGTTTGCCTGTTTTTACATACAAAAATTGTGACTTTAAACATGCAAAATCAACGGAGCTCCAAAGATTTTCAAAATAAAAATTTAATTCAGCAAAAATTCTTTTTGGAGCGGAAGTCATTAATGTTTTTCAGTTATTTGCTTTTGAATGAAATGGCATACGTGGTAGGAGTCAAGTTTACTTCCTTCAAACTATGTGAGCTATGCTGGATTTGGGTGCAATGACTCTCAACGATCTGAAAGTGAAAACTTGCTTTATTTATTATTTAGCATCTAGCCTCTAAGGTAAACGCTCTTCGGCGTAGGTCAGCATAGAATTGTGTTTTGATGACTGACATCTTTCTCAGGTTTACTGAATAATGAATGCCTCATATTACGCTCTCTCCCATTGAACGCAGGAGAAGAGACATGAGTAAGCAAACGGAAGGACGTTCTAAAGTACGTTTTTTTAATTTTTTTTCACATTTACAAATTACGTATATGATAATACCCTTATACTTATTCCTGACTTCTCACTGTTTCTAGTGCTACTCATTTCAATGGTACATGGTACATTTCAATGGAGTGCCAAATAAATATTTCATATCACTAAGCCGATACAATCGTACATGTAACTGTCGTTCATTGTAGATTTTTTGTCATCGTGTAAGACACCGTCGTTGTTTTTTCATTCCAATAAAAGCGAAAAATTATCTTTAATAGGTAGTATCACCAAAACTTTTATGGTTAATTAAGCTACGTCGTCAAAACTGTGATACACAGTTACAGAGTACTAATAGGTAATTCTTTTGATACAATGATTGGAAACTTTGTAGTCCCTTACATCTACATCTACACAATATCCTGCAGGCCACCTCAAGGGTGTGTTGCTGGGGGTGAGTTATCACCAAAATACACTACACTATATCCTTCTTAAGTCAATTAAACTAAGACTATCCATGCATTGGTCAAAATCTGAACCTCAGAAGGTGATATTACACCAACAAGCACTACTCTATAGGTATGCTTCCAATAAATGTCTCAAGCTCACAAATCGATGCCGGAAGGTAACAGATTTGAAATGAGTCTATGCAGAAAAATCGAGGTTTTCCAAGTATCATCTTCCGTGAAGCGAATGAAGCGTTTCTCTGAAAAATTTCCCCTAACATTAATTCACGGCCAAAGTTTACCATGACTGCATCTCTCGGAATCAGGCATTCCACTACTCGCCGAAGTTCACTCAACTCGGATGCGGCAGTAAACGGGCGATGAAGTAGAGTTCGCAGAAGCGTTTCGCATTCGTTATGTCACGGGCGGCTGTCGATTGAACAACTACTTCCAAACATCCTATAAGCCAACGCCTCGGAGAACTGCGTCACTCTCGCTTTCCCCGGAATCCCCCTTGGAAGAACTCATCCCGTGGAAAACAAATACATCACAAAGGACACCCATTCCTAGAAGGGTGAAGGTTGGCATGGACCAAGAACGTTCTGGAAGGGACGTGATTCATCACCACGAAGTGTTGACGTCACATTAACAGCGAGGCGACCATGAGATCCGACGAAGGTCATCGGGTACGCTTTGGACAACCAGCCTCTTCGTTCGACTATGGTTACAAAAGAGCACTTCCGCTGGGATCATCGAAAACAGTCATCAAACTCAAGCCTTGAAGTGGGAGCTGAATAAGGAACGGCCAAATTCCCCATCTCTCGCGTGCCCAAGCGAGGAACTGAACGAGAAAGTGAGTCGGTCCTTTCCAGAAATAAGTTCGTCAATGAATCGGAACGTTGGAAGAATATTTCATGGTGCTGGTGTACATCTGTTTATAAGCTTGAAAAAATATATGTTCATATCCTGATTTAGTCCCTCCGTCTGCATTCGCAACGAATCTCACCATTCAATCACCTAATATAGGGCAGGGGTAACGATATGCCAAACACCCTTGAGGTGAATTGCAGGGTGTTATGCAGATATATATTCCTAATTTAAACGTAAGCAGTGAAAATTGGAAAGATAAGTAGGTCGTTAATTTAACTAGTGAAACAAACCTACGAAAACTATTATGGAAAAAAACTCTCAGACCATACTTTAGCACTTCATCTTTTCGGAAAGCTTGAAGTCGATCTTTAGACGAGATTAATAAAGCTTACAAGCTCCGACATTCTACGGTCAATTAATTCATTAACGTTACATAATGACAACAGGCTGAAATATTCTAAATTAATATTTTCCGTAGCAATTAGAGATATATTTAGATAGAGAGAGCAATTAGGGTACTATCTGCCATTGAAGCTGGGTGAATATATTGTTCGTCAAGTTACCCAAACTGGTTAAATTTCTTTCTCAAGCTCTTTTTAAATGATGTGCTAACCAATACTAACTGCAGGTCTTGCATGCTTGCTTCACTTTCAAAACTTGCATATTTCTGCATGCATGTGTGCGCTTAATCCATTGACACATGTAGTTACTAAACTTTCGTAGCATATAATGTTATTAATATTTTGGAGAAAATTTAACCCGCCATACATTCCTCAGGTTGCTTGATTTAAATACAAAAAACCTAACATTAAATTTCATTAATATAGTTAATTCTGAAAATATGAGTGAACAGATTAACAGATAACAGATAGATTAATGTTTTCCTTCTTATCATCTTTATTCCTTCCTTCTTCACAATAAACTAAAAGGGAAGAACATAACGACTCACTTTTTTACTCTTTTACACCCTTCACTGTCAAATTAAAATGGGTAAGGGAGTGTTAAAATACTGCAGATGCATAGAATGCAAGGATTTATTTAAATAATTCTACGGAAATGCGATGAAAACAATGAAGAGCGCTATTTATTTTTAATAGTTAGGCCCCACCCAGAATACATGTCTAGTATTTGGGATCTTTATGAAGCAGGCTTGATATCGGAATTAGATCGCGTGCAGCGACGAGCAGCTAGGTTTGTAAAGAGGTGTATGTTATGTTAAGTCTAGCAGCGTGACGAGGCTATATATAAATTGGGATGGGAATCGCCATCACACCGTAGATTAAACAATAGGATTAAATCCCTCAGTAATTTTGAGGCGATTTACTTCTTCAACGACGTTAACAGCGTATTACAATCTCCGCGCCACTAAGAGGTTTGATGAAGAACGTAAAGTTAGAGTTATAGATTGGACAGACCGGTTTAAAATGCCATTTTTCCGCGTACGATTCTGGAACACAATATAGTAGTGGTGGCAATTTAAGAACAATACAGTTTCATTGCAACTGTTTCGCAACCGAAACAGTTTCAAAACGAAACAGTTCAGTGAAACAACCTGTTGCGGACAACAGCTAGAGGCACACCAAACAACAGGCTATCGATCGGCACTGTTAGAACACGGCTGGTAGTTTTGCATTCATATGTAATAAGAAATCTTACACTCGAATAAATTAACAATTCAATTTGGATTTATGAAAGATACGTCACCTATCTGCAACGATGGGCGGACATGTGTTGGCTGAATAAACCAGCAAACGCCTGTAACAGATTCAAATCCAACAAATTGTAGCTTATAACCACAACGCAGCCACACGTGCACTGCAAATGGAACAAAAGAAGACGAAACAGTTATTTTCAGCTATTAATTGCCGCTGCATAACACCGAGCGCAATGGCGCGGCTGCGGCACGATCACGAAACTAACCTATTATTTGCAACAGTTATTTGAAACAGTTGTCTGACTGAAGCAGTTGCGGCTGCAGCCAATTTGCTCCGACAACATTTAACTCCACCACTACAATATGATATGAACGAAGCCGCCATCAATGCAAATGGTTACGTCAGGTAGCGTTGTTTTTATGTTCTATTTTATTCATTTCCTTTTCAATTTAAGCATGGGATGCTAGTCATAGACGTATCTAGAAGCGTCTAAAGGGGGAGTCACCACCTGAAGGGGTGTATGAAGGGGGGACTATGGAATACTCCCCATGTAAAACGGGGGGTCCGGGAATTTTGAAATATATACATCTTAAAATGACGTTTTGAAGGTGTTCTATTATGTTATGGAAGGTGATCTATAGGTGTACTATTAGCATGTGTTAAACACATTATTTTTACGTTTTTTTTATCAATGGGAGGGAGATTATAACCCCCTAACCCCCCCCCCCTGGATACGCCTATGATACTAGTTAATTTTATGTTTGGTGTGCCCAATATTTTTAAAACTTTTGCTCTTCAGAATGACTCTAAGTAACAGCATTGTAATTTTTCATTCGACTTGCATGTAAATCACCTTCGGGAATCATAAACCGAATCTACCTAATAGCTGTTACCTAATAGCTGGATGAAGATTCGAAATTCGAGATTCGAAGGTTTATGATCCGGAGAGATCCTACAGGGAGGTTGATGGCAATGATTCAAGAGTCAATTCAGTGAAATAAGGAGGACATGGAACAAAGCAACCTAGGTATTCTCCTGAAACCGAGGACACTATTAGAAAGAAATATTTTGCTTCACTTATTACTTAAAACTCAAAACTAATATTTCCAATTCTTCCAGTGGGAAGGTAATGCTCGTCTTATTCGTTGAGACTGCTTCAAATATCTTCAGTTAAGGACTTCCTCCTTTGACACTTGTGTGATCCATAAGTTTTTTTCAGTTTAAGAAGTTTTGACTGATAAGGTACTTGACAGGCCACAGGTCTTGTAATGTATGCTCGCTCATCCCCGGATCTTTTTTGCGTTGTAGCAATAATACAGGGGAGCAACTTGCATACCTACAGTGTAATGCATTCTGGC
This sequence comes from Pyrrhosoma nymphula, assembly GCA_963573305.1. NCBI lineage: Eukaryota > Metazoa > Arthropoda > Insecta > Odonata > Coenagrionidae > Pyrrhosoma > Pyrrhosoma nymphula. Next base: position 99,148,838 of record OY754329.1, read on the forward strand.
GGAATTTCACCTCTTGAAAGGTATTTGCGGGTTTTTCTAATGCAATAATAGTCGCATTTCCATAAACGTTAGTGGGATATACTGTAATTCATTCTGGTGATAACTCATCTTCAGCTACACACCCTCGAGGTGGCTGGCAGGAAATTATGTAAATGTAGATGTAAGATAAAATGCATGAAAATAGGGAGCAATGAGAAAAATATGTTGGTTGAAATTATGAAATGAAAAGTAAATTGCAAATGATGAAATATTCGCCGAAATAATAATTCCACGATATTACGTGAATTATTATGTCCTGATTTTTTATGAGGGACGTTCGTGATCGTGCAAAACTACCGTACGAACATTCTGATTATAAAGAATATTCCTTTCTCGAAGGTAGGCACAGGAGTAATTTAGCAAACTTAGTGACACTTGGATAATTTGGATCACGAACATAAAATTGTAAATGAAGATGGATGGTAAGACGGATAGGTTTAAATATTTTCTTTCCACTTATGAAAATTGAACAGAAAGTTGAGAAATAAGTCTTCCAGCGGATAACTTGTTAGACCTAATAGTTTAGTTCAAAGTATCAGAACTAGCACCTGTTAAGCACATTAAATACAGAATTACTATCATTCTTCAATATGTGTAGAAATCTTCTTATGACGTGAGTAGATACTTAAGCACGTGTGAAGGGATTACTATTCCGATTTTTCCGCTTACGTTTGCTTACTTAATGGAACGATATACATAAGCGTCACAGAAGGTATCTTCGAATATAGAACGAAAGAATGAGAACGCCATGGCCTTGGAAAGAAAAATTTCACATCTATGCTACTGCCAAGGAAACGCGGTCGGAAGGATAGCTTATCAATTTAAGGCAACTTTACACATGGAAGTTAATTCTTTGACAGAATTAGAAGAAGCCTTAGAATTACCTCACAATTGGTCCTTCGATGTGTAAGCGCGGACTACTATGGCAGTAGGTGTCTGTAGCGGTAGTTATCGACCGTGGGTCGCAATTTCTTGGAAAATAGACGGGGGCTCTACTTTGTCTTCAAGAAGCATTTCGATTCTGCGATAAAGTCGCATCTCATCCTTGGCCAATCATTATAGCATTTGTACGAGACAAAATTGAATACAGGAAGGTTCTACGATGCAAATAAAAGACAAGATTTTGATGAAAAAAAACACACTGAACATTTTTACCTGTTTTGTCATTAACCATGGTAAAAGATGCCGAAAAGTTGTTTTTGGTGTTTCTACAAAAAACTATCAATTATATCACGGTACTTTAATTTTTTTTAATTTTAAAGAATAAAAATACCAACAAAATGAGCCGTCTCACGTGAAGGTTTGTTAATTTTTTGTCCTAAAAAATGTAAAAACTACTGAAAAATTATTTTGACTGTTCAAATAGTATGTGGATGTAAGTATGTGATGCTGTAGAACCTTTTATATAATACAAAATGCGCTGCGATTGGTGTCCGTAGGTGTGATACTTTTGCACAATTTTTATTTGTTTATAAATCAATGTCTGGCTGGTTAAATTCCATATTTCCAGGGGAAGGGTAAATTTATGAAATGAAAAACTGTTTTGGAAACTAAAAGAGTTATACTACAAGTCTTCCATTGAGAATTTCAATTATCTGCATTGAGCCCAAACCCCATCTTCAATATAATTTTTATGAGTGTTCCTGGCAGGCAATTGAAATGTTTTCAATAGACGAATTTTAGTAAAACTCTTTAAGTTTCCAAAACCATGTTTCATTCACCTGGATCAATGGAATTTAATTAAACAGGCATAGATTTATAAACTAATAGCAATTGAGCAAAAGGTATTGAACCTACGGACTCCAATTTAAGTGAATATCATTGAATATATACATTTTTACAATATCCCATACTTACATACGCATAATATTTGTATTGTTACCTGAAAAAATAACCATTTTCAGAAGTTTTAGCATTTTCTGGAGCACGAAATTAATAAATCTTATCGTAGGACGGTTCATTTTGTAGGTAGTTTTTTCTTTTATTTTATTTAAGTACCCAGATCTGATTCATAGTTTTATAGAAACGTTGAAAACCTTTCGGCATCATTGGCCATAGTTAGTAACAAAGCAGGGAAAAATGGTGAGTGAGTTTTTTGTTTATTTTCATCTAAATCGTGTCCTTCATAAGTATCAACTACCTGTGTACAATTTTTTCAAAATCAGGGAATTTTGATGCTGTAGTAACGGGCCTGTTCGGTAAATCCTGGTCACATGAGTGCGAGCGGGGATTAAAAATTAGAATAACGAATTAATTTGCCCGAGAAGGATGCATTGTTATATATGTAAATATTTATTTTTTCCTGAAAATGATTTTAATGTTAAATGGAATGTTAAGGAAAGATTAATAACCTCTACTCTTGAATAGTTAAAATTATAAAGTTTCTCATACTTGATACACTTTGAAGATAGTTATTTTTATTTAGTGTAATTCATACAAATTTATAAAATCAACGAATGCCGGTAGGACTCATACAGTTCGATTTACAAACGCAATGATTGCCGAAATTAGGCGATTTAAAAAATTGCCATATCCACTGTCTACTTGCATCAGTTATTACTTCGGGGAAAAAGTGGAAGTAATGTGTAAGCAGAACGATGCAAAGTATGCAGCGATACAAATCCATACTTCGTCAAACTCGCTACTTCCACATAAGTAACTTCCATGTGTAAAGCAGCCTTTAGAGGAGTCAAAAATACTCACATAAAAAAATTAATACGTCACCAGAATAACCAGGGATGCGATCGGAATAACAGAACCCGAATTATTTCAAGCGGGAAGACGGATCACCTAAAGCAGATCTTTCAAGTCAGTCAGGGTGTTCCGGTGGATTATGCTAGAGCAGTCAACTGCATCAAAGAACACAATTGTAGTGCAAGCAAGCTTATCAACAACGAAGAATGATGAAGACGATTTTGAATACATATGAGACGAAATTGAATAGGAGATAAATAATTAAGAAAAATAAAAAGAGGAAAGAAAGAAGAAAGAAAGGGTGGAAAGAATAATAACTCTTGAAGATTGGAATGCGGTTATAGAAGTCCAAGGAAGAATGACAGTTCAGAAATAAGGATTGGAGCTAGGAAAACTTTAGGGAAGCGATACTACATGCGTTTTCCGTCCAAATTCCGCGCGTACACAAATATTTTTAGGAAATCATAGGCGAAGAAAATACACCAAGAGGATGCTGTACGGCTGAAGAAGATTCCTGATTGATGATATCACAGTGATAAAAGCGTTTTAGGAAACACATGAGAGACCAAAAGGCGGCCAAAAACTACAACTAATAATAATAACCTCACCGTGAAGACAACTGCTAGACCAGGGGTCTCCAAAGTACGGCCCGTGGGCCACATCTGACCCGTAAGATTATTTTATCCGGCCCGCAGAAGAATTATGCGGAAATGCGCCGCATAATCTTTGTTTGAATGGTCGCTACTTGTAAGTAACTAGCGTTTAAAAATTTAAATCGGAGTTTAATGAGATTTTAAAAGCACAAAAACAGTAACATCATTCATATCAATGGTTCTGAGATGAAAATATGAGAATTAGCTAATAGTGTTCGTCGTCATTAATGTACGATAATTTAATTTAACGTACTCTGTAATTTGTTTTTTGAAATTTTCTGATTTCAATAAAACTCATACTTAAAGTTCACAATTTATTTAATACGGCCCGCTGAAAAGTGTTTAAGTGCCCATTGTGGCCCTCGTTACGATAAGTTTGGAGACCCCTGTCCAAGACCGTTGGTAAAACCTTTGTCCAGAATGCCAACTTCTCCGAGATTCTGAGCAAAGTCTGAACTTAGGGACTCAGCATGGAAAGCTGAAACTATCCGTCGTACTCCCTCATCCCTTTTCCGTGGCGTAGACATTGAGGATGGAATAAACCACAGCCATACATTATACGGTTACTGGAGAACTTCCGATAAAGTGACTAATTCAACTGATACTTTGAGGAGTAGCAATAATTAACGCTTTGCAGAGGTGAAACTAATCGCACTTAAAATTCATTTTATGTATACGATTTAAGTTTTTCCCGGTGAATAATATTTAGGTATTGCTCTCGGGCTCTGCACCAGGTAATTGGCTTCATATTGGCCGACTTCATTGTATGTGTTTTAAAAGTTTTTTTTACTTTCGTGGACACTTAAAAAAACTTCTACTGATATATTCCACCTTTTGTTCTTGAAGCTGATTTTGCCAAATCAAGCGAATCTATTAAGAGTACTCGTAATGTATAATAACATTCGTCAAAGGATTCAAAGAATATTTCAAGTATTTTGGCAAAAAATAACAACAAACCTTTCCTTTCCTCACCTTTTCCTTTCTTTCATTGGCTTAAGCCAAAATTCATTACGAAAGCATGATAGCATTTTAAATGAACTCGGGAATAATACTTCCCAAGAATACCGTTCAATCTACCTTAAATGGATATACTAGATGTGCCACTGCCAAAAGAGAGTAGTAATTGACGTAAGTTTTCATTCATTTATGTATCCAACCAGCTGATTGGTAGGTTTTAGGACAGTTCTTATACTAACATCCCAAATTAAAGTATATCGTTTCGCTTTCTCCTAATATATGCCCCGTCATTAGATCTCTCTTAAATCCTCTTATTGTCTGCCTCTTCTAATTTTACCCAGAATTTCTACTCTCTTACTTCCTCTTCCACCCTTACCCAGTATTCTCTAGTTCATCTTTCTCGCCACCCAGCTCAACCCTCTCCATCCTTCTCCGAACCCATATCTCAAACGCCTCAAGCCTACGTCTCTTCACTTCGCAATGACCAAGTTTTCAACCCAAACAGCGCCAGCGCCACGCTCCATTCAGCTCCACCTTCTTACTTATAGAAAATTTCATCACTTTCGTATTTTTATGATTTATCTTCATTCCATACCTTTCGCATTGCACCTCTAACGCATTCATCATTGACTGTAACCCCTTGGCTCACAGACAAATAATGCTTCATCATCTGCAAATCTCACTGAACTTATCGGCTCCCCTCCTACCTGTATTCCTCCTCATGCCTCCCTTACCATTTAATTTGATTACACGTTAAAAAGGAGCGGTGATATTGGGCACCTCACCCCGTCCTATCACGATTAATCCCGATTCTCCTTCGGCTACCCTAACTAGCGCCGTCTGGTTCATATGCAGATTCCGAATGAGACGTCTGTCCCTCCAATCGACCCCTTATTTCTTCAACACTTCCATTAATTTCATGCAATCTACCCTATCGAACGCCTTCTCTACATTTACAAAGCAAGCAAAGGCATTCAGCCCATATTCCAGGTTCCTTTCTACTAGCTTCCTCATCACGCCTATAGCGTCCCGCGTCCCCGTCCCTCTCCTAAACCCAAACTGGTCGTCACCCAGGTGTATATTAGCCTTCTTCTCTAGCCTTCTATTTATTATTCTCCGAACTACTTTGGCCACGTGGGATATTAAGCTTATAGTCTTATAGTATTCGCACGTTTTTGCCGTGCTCTTGTTTGGTATCGGAATTAGTATTGCTTGTTTTCCTCTTCCATTCTTCTCCATACTCTTGAGAAACTATATATAACTAGGTATGATATCTTTTCCTACCGCCTTATTCCTTTTCATTTCTAGAAGTGCTTTTTTGATTCTGCTATCAAGGATACCCAGTTCTATTTCATCTCTGTCGAATTAAACTTCCCTTGTTACACCTAACGTACTGGGTCTTATTTCCTTACCATAAAGCTCTTAAACATATTCCTTCCACCTCTCCTGGATCTTTTTTGATTCTACGATCGACTTTCTAGTCATGTATGTCATCTTTGCAATTTTCCCCTTCCCTTACTACCACCCGCCAGTTCCTTTACTTTCCTATACAATGCATCTACTCTTCCCTCTTCTTGGTATTTCTCTAACGAGTCACTCTGTTTTCTCCATCACGTCTCTCTTGCTTTCTCTGTTTCTCTACTAAGCCTGTTATTTAATTCTCAGTATTTTCTCTTACCTTGCTCCAAGTTTACGCTCTTCCACTTCCTTCTCTCCTGTATATCCATTATCATCTCCATCGAAATACACGGTTATCTAATTTTAGTTGCACTTACTACGCCTACTGTTGCTTTTACACAATTCTTTTTTCAAACTTCCCTATTCATCCTCCACTGATCTCACTCCATGATCCGTACCTATGATTCCATCAACCTCCTTTGATACTTCTTCTTTAATGCCCCTGGTTAAGTCTCTATATTTCACTTTCGTAGCCTCCTACCCCTTCTTATCTTTTTGAGTTTAACGAAGTATTTCATGACTAGTAAGTTGTGATCTGAGTCTTCATCAGCCCCTGGATAGGCATGCGATTATTAAACACTATTCATGTATCTGTGACGAACCATAATATAATCTATCTGGAACATATCTGTGTCTCCCGGCTTCTTACAAGTGCATCTACGTCAAGGATGATGCCTGGACCATGTATTTGTGATAACTAGGTTATTTCCTCGGAAAAACTCCACGTTTTTCTCGCCGCGGTAATTTCTCCTTCCCAGCCCATTATCCCCCACCTCCCGCCCATCTCTTCCTTCACCCACCACCACGTTCCAATCCCCTTCACCCATTACTACCAAGTACTTACTCCCAGGTATGCTACCAATTATTTCCTCCAGCTGATCGTATTCACCATGTACCTACTCCCCTCTGTGATTAGAGGGTGGCATATAAACCTGCCTTCTGGATCTGTCATCAGTTCGACGACAATTATCCTATCACCAAACTATTCTACATAGACTACTTTACTATCAAGTTTTCTGTTCATTACGAATGCAATCCCGCGATAGCTTTCATTGCCTTCGCTATATAGCAATATATAGCCATTGCTCCAGCAGTTTCCACTATCTTTCCGTCCTACTTCACCCAGACCCATGATGTCTACACCCACCTTCTCCGATTCTTGCTTAATATTCTCTAACTTAAAAAATGAACACTTATATAGCTCCTGCTTATTAAAAAACAATCAGTGTAGCCGAAAGCAAACACGTAAAATTATTCTCTAACTTGCCCGTCCTTAGCATAGTTCCAACTTTCCACATTCCAATTCTGGCCGTTGCGTTCCTCTTCTGAATCTTGTTTTCTTCTGCTGCTGCGTTTTCCTCTACTTCCGACCAAGGATTTCGCGTGATGACGACCGCATGGGCCTTGCTCCCACCGCTGCCGGGTACGACACCCGGCCCACTGGGCCGAGTCCCGTAGTTGCTGGGATTCATTTTCACATGAGAACTGTCCATAATTTCAAGCTTTTAAAAATTGAGATGGTATTCCGTGGCCTTACTCAATAGTGTTTATTGCGTGACACCATCACGTGAGAGGCCGCTCCACTGGGGTCGGACGCCTTTTGCAGCCGCCTCACTTAGGTACAGACGCTGCGCGGACTACCATTCGCCAATCTCCGAACCTTCGACCCATCTCGCATGGGTGGCCCTACCACGAGCATTACTCCCGCCAGTTCAGCTCTAAGGGTCATCGGAGTACGTAAACCCTGCAACCATGACACGGTTGTAGTCCTTGATCGATTAAAGTAAGTGAAATAAAAATCTTTACACAAAGATTCTATTCGCTCTTCCACCCGAAGTGGCTGACATCTGGTGGTTAAATTCGTAGGCTTTCGAGAGGGGATAACGAGTAGGCGAGGACATTCAAGTTGTGCATTTTCAGCTACTCTAAATGCCGTTTTGCACGACGAAAGATTTTGCACAAACGAATGTACATACGTGATATTGTATGCTTGTCTCAACGAAATTAGAGCAGGTTCTATTTTCCGTTCAGGCATTGAGACATTTGCACAAGCGTCCATACAATTTGCCGCTTTCGATACATTTTGCCTCATGCAAGAGTTCACGGAAGAGTTTGTACAAACAAATGTACCGTGTAAAATGGCCTTAAGCCAAGTTGTTCTTGTTAAGAGGCTATATCTTCTTTCTTTCTAAAGAATTTGGTGGATTTTGATACTGTCATTCTTAAATTATTGGGCTCCTGCGTAAGTTTTGACCGCTCAAGTTGATTTATTTTCTCGGACACTTATAAATGCCGTCGATGTGGATACGGGTATAGAGGCAATGAAGACGTTTATAAGTCTGGCAAAATATGCTCAGTTCCACAGTGCAAAAAAAACAGAGCACAAAGCATCAAGGTGGATTTAAAGAGGCAGGCTACATCAACATCATCTGAATCAACTGGAATGGTGAGCTCGAGGTCTTCACTAACAGAATTCAATTTCAAGAATCACTGCTTTCTCTGAGCAGACCCTGTAGAGAACGAGAAAAAGAAGGCTTTTTAAAGGCAGAAAGTGGTGTATGACTAGCAAAAATTAGCTACTATACAACAAACGTGTATGGAGGCTGCAGCCTTGTCTGGTCAACCATGGTCTTGCGAGGAATGACAAGAGTGAAAAAGTTATTGGTTGGAGTGAAAGCATATACACGGGGATAGTTGGACGACCTCCGAAGAAATGTACCGCCCGCGCCGTGCATTTGCTCAGATTAAGTTCGAGTCCCCACTCTTGGCTCCACACATGAACGCTGTTTAAATCCGATGATAGAATTTCAAAGTCAAGAGTGATCACTAATTTCGCGATAGATGACAGCGTCGTCAGCAAATAAACGTATTTTACTGCTAATTCGAGAGCATAGGTCATTTATGTATATAATGAACAAAAGGGGGCCGATTACGCTTCCTTGTGGGACACCTGATGTCACTTTAACTACATCAGAGATAATTCCGTCAAGAACTACTTTTTACTTACGATCACTCAGAAAGTCGCGTATCCAGTTTACTACTATTTCGTTCAGCCCGCATGACTGTAATTTGTATAAAAGTTTGTTGTGAGGTACCGTGTCGAAAGCTTTCTTAAAATCTAGGAATAATGCGTCCAATTGTGTTTTCGATTCACCAGATTTGAAAACGTCATGAAGAAAGAGCGCGAGCTGTGTTTCACATGATCTACCTTTCCAAAAGCCGTGCTGACAGCCATGAAGGAAGTTACGACTGTCCAGGAACGTCATGATATTGCTAACGACGATATGTCCGAGTATCTTGCCTATAATCGACGTTAATGAAATTGGTCGATAGTTCCCTGGGTCATGTCTGTTTTAGGGATTGAAAAATCAATTTAGATTTTAATCGAAAATTGATTATCACACTCCGATTTTCGATTAAATCGAAGCCGACTTTTTGTTTTGAAAAACCGATCAAAATCGATTCTAGCCGATCGATTTTCAATTTTTAGCTTGCTAGCTAAAGCTAGCGTTTGAATTTTTCCAATAGAATTGCGCCAGTTCGTAAACCGCCCTCCAGTCGACCGCAAGTCCAACTCTCATACACTACAAGCTTGGAAGGAGATAGAGGGAGAATATCCCCACGTATATACAAACCAGCCTGCAGGATTTTATCAATAGTTGCCTCAACCGTGCCGTGTGAGCGACTATTTTCTCACTCCGGGTTAATTGCAACTCAGGTGCAAAATCGATTATTCGGAAAACATTTAAATATGTTAGTTTTCTTAAGGTCCATCCCTGAGGAACACTGGTTCCACGACTTTGCAAACAAGAAATAAATAAAATTCTGTTTTTCATTTTGTGGTATGCCCACTTTTCAATATACAATTCTTATTACTACTAAACTGCATGTAATTTGCTTGTTATATTACCTATGTGTTTATAAGTATCTGTTATGGATTATTACTTTCCTGTATATCTTATTATATCTTTAAAATAATATATTGTATTAATAAATTTAACTGTATTCGGTTCTTATCCCTAGTGCTTCCATTAACCCATATTTTGCATTTTGTTACAACAGCACATCCGTATTTCAGAAGACAATTACTTTACTATGTATAAATATCGATTTCGATTTTTCGATTATTTTGGGCAAAAAATCGAATTGTTCGAAAATCGACTTTAAAAACCAAAATCGAAAGCCGATTAATCGAAAATCGATTCTGGATTTAAATTTCCAATCCCTAGTCTGTTTCCCATTTTGAATATCGGTGTAACGTTTGCAATTTTCCAGTCTATTGGTATCTTCCCTTCAGACAATGACTTCTTGAATATTATTTCTAAGAACGGTGCGATCTGTGGCGCTAATTCCTTGAGGACACGAGCGGGTATTCCCTCCGGTCCCGGAGATTTACTATTTTTTAGCTGTAGCTGTTTAGTTATTTCGACTGTAGCTGTTTAGTTATCCCATCGCATTGAATAGTGATTTATTTCATCGGTTCCTCAGTGAATGAAATGTCAAAATTACATGCAGTGTCGTCTGTAGTGTATACACTTTCGAAATGAGAATTTAACGTGTTAACTTTGCCAATATTATCGGTGACAAGTTTGCCATCTTTATCAAGTAACGAATCTACGGTTGAAGATTTTCCCTGAAGCTCTCTCGCATATGACCAAAAAGATTTCGGATTTTCTTCGAGTAATTCACCAAGTACTTTTTTCTTGAAATTTCGCAATGCAGTACGCATTGATTTCTTGGTTAGATTTTGTTCATCTTACTACGAAGTCCAAGATTTAGAAATTTATGATCCATGCTCAACCAGTCTTGAAAACACGATCATTAAATTAATTTGTTTTTGACAATGCTGATATTAATGTAAGTACCATTGAATGCTTTCCACTCTATGGGTAGTGGTATTGTTGGAAGCGGACTTACACTTGTGAAACACCCTTTTTGTTTGCGTCGATCCGCCAATGAATGCACCATTCTGTAATTTCGTCTTCCGACGCTCACGAAAGCTTTAAAAATAAGATATAAACATAGATGAACGGGATAGAGTGATGTGCGGTTTCCTTGCGAAATTTCGGAATTTTCCCAGAAATTTCCAATTGCTGTAACTTTTGACCAGTTGAAGGTAAACTATTAAATGATGTTCCACATATTACTATGATCAGTACAATGATCACCGCACTAGCCTATATTGTGGGTCATCTACTGTAGAATACGGAAACAGCTTACCGAACTTCCTCGTAGAAAGTTGGAAAAATGACTAGTAGCCAACCTTTTTTGATTTGGGACAACTGTGCGGCAGCCTGTACTTCTGCATGTGTATGTCCATAGTGTGAAAAAAGTAAGTATAAATAAGCGTACTGTATATTTTGGCCATTACACAGACTTTCTTACCATTTATGTATATCAACACTCTATATAGGTATATTAACAATACACAACCCTAGAAAACGAGAAAGTGCGACGTGCGGTTTTCTTACCAGAGTCCGGAATGTTCCCTTACATTTCAAATTATTGTAACTGTTGACCAGTTGAAGATAACATATTACATTATGTCTCATTTTAAAGATAATGTAATTCTGTAGAACTATGTTTCGGAACAGTTTGCTTTAAAAGTAAAGGCTGAGCAGCTAGAAGGAAAATTTTTTCCGGAAAAGTTCCGGAAGGAAATTGAGCGTTTTTCAAATTTTTACAATTTTCGCTAGCAAATATCTCGATAACTATGAGGAAAAGAAATAAATGTATAAGAAGATATTTTGTAGTACGATTAAATAGCTTTAATTTTTAATTAATAATATTGTCGCTACCACGCACCGTTTTCAAGATCTGAGCAAAAATCACAAAAGTGACATTCTGCGCCTCCCCCTCCCTCCCGCACACCTAGGTCCGGGGACTTTTAGTATGTATGTATACCACGTTTACCACCAATCAAATCTAAACAAATCCCTGAAGTTTGGTCTCTGTCCCCTTCCATGTCCTCTACTACTCCTTCATTGACTGGACTAAGAGTAATTCAAGGCGACTGAGTTTGTATGTTGTACTGACATCAATCCCCTTTATATCCGCCAGGACACTTTTCAGTGCTGCTCTATCGGCCGGTTGATTTGCCAATAACAACCTTATGAACCAGTACTCTATCTTTTTGTATTGTAGCCATATCTATCAAGTATTTTTTTAAATTTTTTCAGATAAGACAGCCTATAAATAAAAAGTCATTATTTTTGCTTTTTGTTACATAACAATTACACCCAGTTCCTTCAACATGGAATTTGTTGTTTTCTACTTTCGAGATTATTCATTCTTCATTACTACTGTTTTGCTAATTAGATTATTGACAATAAGTGAAATAATAACATTGACTTTAGGGACCTGGCAATAAATGCAGCATAAAATCTCATTTATACCTAATATCCTCTTCACTTTTAGTTCCTTCTCATTCATAGTGGCTTTGAAAGCATAATATAGATTGACTGTAAAAAGACTGGACTCTCTCAAGAATGCGAGTTATTTTTGAGGGATTGGCCGTCACGAGAGTTCCAATGGCCGATTTCCTATCGAACCGTAACTTGTATAATAAAGAACTAAAGAGCTGATGACACAGAATTCCTACCTAAAGCTGCTTCCAGTAATCAACCCCCGAGTGAGCCAGCGAGAGCGTTGCCCACGGAGATAACTAGATTGACTGATAGTTCATTTTGCAGGCAGAATTATTTCACGTCTTCTCTTACACATATATGTATTCGATCGGCATTTGAATAACTAGGACTTTTTATTCCATCAACACGTGTAGTAGATTAACATCCAAATATCTACATGTGTGACTGTAAAGTAAATGAATTTATGCTCCCAAAATCTGAACAGTATTGAATGAAATGATTTATTTCAATAAAGTCCCTCTTAATATTGTGACAGGAGAATTTCCTTGAGTTATTTAGACCAGATCTATAGATTTTGGCGTATTCAACAATTCATAAAACTGGCACCTGATTTAATCTTTAATAAGCATAAAAATTTGGGAGGTGACGAGTATAAATAAGGGATAATAATGTAAAATTAGGATAATATTGCTAACTACCCATTTATTGGATAAGACCTCTCTTAGTCTTTTGATGTCATATCTATTTTGTACTGATAAAAACTTGAGATCGAGCTAAAATTATTGTTTTTATATTTAGTTATTTAGCAGCAAATATTATGAGGGATCATCTTAAGGAAGGCGATGAAGGTGTCTCTCATTGATACGTGGCGGGAAAAACCTTTCCCCGGTGGGAAGCCCGAGAGACGCTAACTCTTGATATTTGCATTTATGCGGATATAAATCTATCGTTAACTAAAAGATGGCACCCGTTTCATTTCCACGGGGAGAAGTAAAATAAATATTTATTTATTTATTATTAGTTGCATATGATGATAAAAGTATCATCCCAATGTGACATACAAAATGTATATACTATAAATTCATTAAACGCAAATAGAGATTTTGGGGTAAAAATACCCCAAATAAATCTCGCTTCAATTTTATTACACTGACCATTTATACAGAGCCATAAGCGTTTCCAGCATAAGTTCCCATTTAAAGCCTATGCTGCGGTTGCCAAGTAAATAAACATTTCTCTAGATGAAATGGTGCAAAAATTGACTATTTTGGAGCCAAAAACACAAATGTTAGGCAAAATGAAAGCGAATACGAAAACAGAATGCAAGAAATCAAAATACTATTCTTTCAGCCATCCGATACTATAACCCCCAAGTCTATATCATAAGGGTAAGAAATTAAAAAAAAAAGTTATAAAAGAAACCTTTGTCCCGCATCCGCTTCTTTTCTTAGGGGAGTAATTTTCAACCATTTCCAGGGCCACAAGGGCCCTTTTTCTGGCCCTTGTGACCCTGGGGCCTACAAATAATTATTGGTTCTAAGAAAGACGTGTGACAAATTTTCGAATCCGTCAAGGGGTTGGAAGTTCTTAGCGTTAAATTAAACAGAATTTCAGTTTCATAGGTATTGAAAACGATTCAATGACCATACCCGATCAGCGTTTTCGCATATTGCGAGTGCCACATATATTTTGAAAACGTTATTTTCAAACGATCTTTTGAGCTAAGCTCCAGTCTGGCACCGTAATGGCTATGGGCTCTTACGTATTTTTTGGGAATGGGTACGATGTGTGTTGAAGGACTTGAACCGACAATTGCAACTGCAAGCTATTTATTGGATAAGCTAAAACATTAGTATGAATCGTCAGATATCATCAAACTATTTCTTCGGCAAATAATCAAAAGAAAAAAAACTCGTAATTATTATTTGGAAGTAAAAATAAGCATACCTACATACTCCCCTCCATTGTAAGAAGCAGTGGAGGTAACACGAGTACGTTAGGAAGATTACTAACAAAGCATAACAAATATTCACCATAATTTAGCTTAATGGAATGCCAATCGCTGGAAATGCTTCTCTTGAGCAATATTTGTTGAGTATATTTTCCAAGAGTAATTTCAAAAGCATAATTTGAGCATAATCTGCGCACATGATAACTTTCAGTGATAGACTAGCATACAGAAGTCGAAAGCCAAACTGACTTTACTCTTGCAAAAACTCACCGTCTGTATCACGAGCGACCTAAATGTCGAGAATTCTAACGGATTAGATCGGACACTGCTTCCGAGAGACTCAACTCTACGCCGGGCTTCATCAGGAAGAATAAAGCTACATAACGGCGAGCAACGCTCTTTAGAACAGCCAAGGCTCGCACAGAGGTGTGTACTCTGAAATGATAATTTATAATGTTTCCTCGCGATGCGGAGCGAAAGTGGCCTGGAATGCTCCATGGAACTCAATACCCATGGGGCGACAACCTTAGTAAATAGAAATGCCTTTGGAATTGCGACGCGTACGAGCCCGTTGAAAAATTATAAAAGTACAACAAGTGACCTTACACGGAATAACACGGGCAGGTGCGACACAGTTGCGAACAATCGAGCGCAAAATGGCGGCGTGCATGAATACGTTGGATTTGTTTGCCTAATCAACCTCGAAACCGTAACCACCGGGGGAGCATCACTTATTCATCAAGTAAAAAAATAATCTAAAATCTCACGAAAGTATGTGACAGAGTGAAAGAAAGGAAGGGCAGAGAAGAGCTCACATAGGTGGAGCTGCTGACGCTGTCATAATTGTATTGACACAGATCCAGCACAAAAAAATCTCATTTCGGAACGGTTACAAAATGACAAGGAAGGACTCGTATACGTAAAAAAAAATACACGTTAATTTTGTGGCGAACGATTGGAAGAAGTCACAAGTACTGGAAAACCTTGATAGATTCCCTTCAAATAGGAATAATAAGCGCAGGGCTGATTGAGGTACAAAGAACGAGACATATAAATGCGCGCATTTAACTCTAAAACCTAGGGAATATAACTAATGGAGATACTCCAGCACAGGGGCAAAATAAACTAATACAAGTGATAGGCTGTCAAACAAGCCGGTGTTGAGAAACATTTTGCAACGCACAATCCGCAATCACAGCAGCTATTATATGGGAAAGGTTTGTAATCACCTAATCACTGATGATACGGTTATCTGCCGAAATATATCTACATAAGCAGACTTAAAGGCTCCGTTATATTTTCGAATTGCAGGAGCTTATGTCGTTAATGCTATAGAGAGCATTATTATAATTAAGGGCCCTCAAAAACTACCTTGTGGTTGACCCGATGTCACTTCTGCCTCTCCTGACCTCATGTTATTCATGATTACATGTTATCCACAGTAGAACAAAAATTCTGCCATATTATCAACCACTGTCGCGAAAATTCCATCGATAATGAGTTTTTTAAATCATTATATCGCCTGAAACTTTGTTGAAGGTTTTTTGAAATTCATAAACATGGAAAATATAAATATGAGTATACCATCCTGGATAACAAAATGACAGGTAAGAAAGCATTCTATTTTCGTATCGTATAATGCTTTGAGTTACTTGTATAAATGTTCAAGACGGGAGATGTCCTAAAGGCGCTGGTAGCCAGACGTAGCCCAGAATTATGCACCGCTGACAGTGGTCTCAAAATGCATTTACTTCCAGAGGAGTATATTATCGATCCATAATCAAGCCTCGAACATATGAGTGCCCTGTACAATAAAAGTAACGTAATACGATCTTCGCCCTATGTTGAGTGGCTTAAAAACTTCAAAATATTTAAAAAAATATCAGGGACCTGTCCTTTAAAACGCGTACGTACCCCCGCCAGTTCAATCGGTGCTTAAATGTCATCCCAAAAACGGATGAAATCAATGAATGGTTAGGCGGATGAATGAAAAGAATGGAATTCCATCTATTGAGAATTAGGTTAGGCGGAGGGTGGAATCCTCGCATTCTGCAGAAATGTACACATTTTGTTTTTCCCTCAACCCGTTGCGTTCAGCCCATCTAAAAGTTTGTTCAGCATCAGTTGAATCTACCTTGCCGGACTTCCTCTTCGATGATCAGCAGAAGATTTCCAGGTCATCGACGAATTAAGACTTCATCACAATTTTTTTCAAGACTCCATCAAGAATTAATGCAATCCATTACGTCATTGATCGCAATGGTGAAGAGAGTAACACTCCAAACGGAGCCCTGAGGTACTCGAATGTCCTGATTATAAACATGAGGTAGGTTATTCCCTACTCTGACTTCAACATACGTTCTGATAAAAAGTTAATGACGAAAGTGGGTAGATTACCCCAAAATCCCCACTTATCTACATTTACATACTACCCCGCAAGCCGCCTCAATAGGCGTGTGCCGGGGGGTGTTAGGACACCAGCCGTTTGTAAAGCAGCCTTTTGTAAAGCAGCTAAAATGTTATAGCGCCACACTATATCGTAAGCTTTTCTTTGCCAAATAAAGCGGCAAGCACATGTTGGTGCATCAAAAAAGCATCCTGGATAAAGCTCTCAGCGAGAACGAGGTTGTTTAAAGTTGACACTCCTTGTCGGAACCCACATTGGGTGTTAGAAAGAAGGTTTCACATCTCTAGGTTCCAAACGAGCCGTCGATTGACCATCCTTTCCATGATATAGTATTAGGATCGTATTTATCCTTGCCAAGTTTCGGGATTGGTACAATAAACGATTCCCGCCAGGACTGCGGGAAACTTCTCTTCCCATATCTGGTTGAGGCCCTTAAGGATCTCCGAAATTGCCGACTCTGGTAGATTCTGGAAGAAGGTACTGTGGATACCGTCTACACCCGGGGAGATGTCCCGCGAACCAGCAATGGCAGACGTTAATTTCCACATTATGAAGGGTATTTTTTCATCTTTAGCCTTATTATTCTCTTTAAAGCTTAGAGTTATAGTTTGATCCAATTGAGCTGTATATTCGCGGTCGTTGTTGTTGATGCTATACGTGTTCTCAAGTACCTGGCCGATGGCTACGCAGATACCTGAGGGCTTGGTTAAAATATCGCAGTTAAAATGTAGACAACCTATAACATTTTCCCGGTGGGAGCCAGAAATGAAGCGCACTTAGGGCCCAACTTGAGTGACAGGCGTTCGTTTATTCAAGTTTCATACGAATTCCATCCATGAGGCCCATTTTGCTTCCCTAACAGCCTGTAAAGCCTTTACTCGTAATTGTCAGTTAATGAAGCTAGATTCCTCTCTGTAGGGAATTTATTAAACATATATAACATTTTCCTCTTCCCACTAAGGAACCGCTGGATGACGCGCGGTTGCTTTAGAAAAAGGTACACTGAAATTTGCGGCTTCTAAAAGTTTAGAAGTTAGGATTTCAGCGTTTTGGGATTCGTTGAGTTGGCTATTATTATTAAAGTGGAGGCAGTTTTTAAAAAGAGTCCAGTCAGCCTTGCGGACAATCCAACTACTCGAGCACATACATAAATCAATTCTTGAAAACTAGTGAAACGGGTTTTTTTCCCGGTTTTTCAATAAAAACAAATTAGTACCATTGATGAAATCAAATAAAATGCGGCCTCTTTGGAAACTCAGAACACTAGGACCACCTCATAAGGGGCCGTGAGCATTAAAATCGCCTAGTAAAAAATAAGGATTGGAAAGCTGTTGTGCTAGGGATTTCAAGTTAAAATGAGACACTGGAGCACCCTCAGGCAGATAAACGTTACATAACATTATCATCTCCGGGGCGTGAACCGTCACTGCC
This sequence comes from Pyrrhosoma nymphula, assembly GCA_963573305.1. Classification (NCBI taxonomy): domain Eukaryota; kingdom Metazoa; phylum Arthropoda; class Insecta; order Odonata; family Coenagrionidae; genus Pyrrhosoma; species Pyrrhosoma nymphula. The sequence continues at coordinate 99,166,796 of OY754329.1, forward strand.
ACCGCTGAAAACGGTGTGTCCAGTTATTCTCGGGAGGTGTAACCGGCCTCCCGAATAGCAACTGCCACTCCACCCTTGGCACGTTGATCACCGGTGTCTTAAAATCTAAAAACATTAAAATGTTTAAAGTACTCTTGTCAGATGTTTTAAAACACGCCTCTTGCATACAGATGCAAGTTGGATTAAAAATTGGATTAAAATTTCCAACTCCTCCTTATGCCGATAAAAACCATTACTGTCCCACTGTAAGATAAAATTCATTAAATTTAAAAAGGTAATATACAAGTAAATATTAAAATCTCAACGGGAGGATTAGCGCCAAATACGGTTCTTACTCTTGTCCTTTTGCTTCTCACGAAGGATTTCTGTCTCAGAGAGACATTCCTCCTCCTCCATTGATTCTGGATGGCCTATTACGGCCAATCCAGATGGATCGGGTGGTGATGTATTATCATACCTCCTGGCGTGGCCCCGGTGCGGTGGTAGCTTTGGGCGGGTTCTTCCGGTGAGCTGGAGTTTTTCGTCCTCTTTGCCGGTTATGGTACCTTATCCAGCTTGGCTGAATCTTTAAGTTTCTCTTGGGGTTTTGATTTTTCCTCACTTTCTTTATGGGATTCTGAACCATTTATTCTGAGTGGTGTTGCAGCTATAGCGGCAAACGAGCGGGAGAAAGTAGGAGCCAAGATAGCCCGGTGCTTCTTCCGTGCATCTAAATACAGCATCTCCTCGACAATTTTAATTTCCATTATCTTTCGTTCTTCTTGCATTTTTGGGCAGTTACACGAGTAAACGGCGTGTTGGCCCTCGCTGTTAACACAGTGGGGATCACTGCTACAGTCATCCGTCTAGGCTGCAGATGGTTTTGCCCTCACATCGTGTTGCGATATGGCCGAAATTCTGGCACTGGAAGCAGCTCATGGGAGACGGTATAAAAGGACCTACTGGCACAGATCTGTAGCCGGCAAAGACTAAATCAGGGATTTTATCCACCCTACACAGCTCCCCGACACTCCAGCACAAGCTATCGAAGCGTGTGGATAAGCCGACTGATCAGGACTGGATAGGTCTTGACCGCCCGTCTACAGTGAATCCAGGGCCGAAGTGGGGTGTTGCACTCCGGCTCATACCGGGTATCCCCGCCCTTTTATTCGCTTTTTACGACAAGCAAGGATACTGTCGGAGTGAGAACCTCTTCGCATGGGTGAGAAAACACTTTTCTTTGATTTTACTATTTTTTCTAGACAAGATATTAAATACGCGAAAAAGGTTCTTGAATTTTACTTTCCATCGTACGTGGTATTCCATGCAATTGTAGGGTGGGCAAAAAGTTCTTCATCAATTCCAGTAAATAAATCATGTAACAACAGGACCGCATTTGTACGAGCCACTTTTTTACTATTGTAAATTAGTAGATTAAAAATTATTTTCTTTGCTGTTCTCTAAATTACGCAAGGGTCTCCAAAGGCAAGTATTTACAGCCCGATAGTTTATTATCAATTGTAAAATGCTGTGAATTTTGAATCTCAAACTCAAGAATTTCATTCATGGCCAATTCGACCATAAAATGAAAAAAGACTAACTATCCACAAAATCAAAGGAAATCATGAGCACAGGTGAAAATTGTTGACGATAAATTTTAATGAATTAAATAAAAATTACGAAAATAAATTTCGGCTGTATGACTAAATAAATTCAATGTTATATGCATAGAAATTTATTAATATGATAATGAAATACATTTAATTAAGGAGCTAATATATAGGGCGTATTTCTCCTGAATTTCTGTTAATCGTCATGGACTAGTAACTAACGACATTCACAACTCTGTATGAGTTTCTAATATAAACCAAACAGACTCTATTCCGTGTCAACTTTGGAACACGTTCCATGGTTGGTAAGGTTCCATCATTCCAAAGGTATACATAGCCGCATCTAGATTACCCTTTCCAAAATTATCACATTTTCCCTTAGGCACTGACTGTCAGAAGCAAGCACCTCTTAAATTGAGAATACGCCGAGGAGATACTGCTAAAGGAACAGTTTTTTAAGTGTCACCTTTTCAAGCTCATTTTTTTCTTTCTCTTCGTCGAGGCTCACATTTGTGCATGGAACGTTGGTAAATTTTTTTACAATCATATAGTTAAATAATCGTTTCCTCGACACAGCTCACTAACGTAACAATTATCTCACAGATTCTTTAAAGCTAAATTACCAGAAAACTTAGGCTACCTCTATCATCACGGCGCGAAAATTAATGGAGATGTCACGCTTCTGTGATAATGTTTTCACTTCCGTATTTCTAATGAACTTTTGGGTGCAGTAAACAAGGTAATATTTGGAGACATGCGAGATTTGTTAATTTACATCGTCATTCGTCTGTCGGTTAGAAACATCTGTGAGATACAATCGATTCAACTAATTGGCTTTTTTTGTTGCAGGTACATATGATATTTCCTATACAAAGACGATTTAAAGCTGGATTAGGTTAAATAAAGCAATTGTAAATTCCTCAATATAAATTTAGAGCCCGTATTGGGACCCCAATGATGATTGAAAGAAATAACATAAAATAAGAAATAATTAAGTTAGTGCAAAATAAAAATACAAAAATCTAAAGCCGTCCACTATCATATATGTTACCACATAAACTTATATGGTAAAAGTAACAATATTTTACCCAATACCAAATCCTTCTTTACCGTAATGAATTAAAATTGACTAGCCAACAATAAGTACTTAAATGGCAGAGCACCTAGGAAAATATTAGTTATATGACTTTTATTTATCTCCAAAAGTAAGGCCGACAAGCTTATACCTATACGTAAGTAGCACACTCAGAAGGAAATTCATTCCATATCCATGACGTCAATCACATAAAATTAATGTCATTAGCTTAGGTAAATAACTAAATTTTAATCCTTTAACATCATAATGATTCCCCATTTCACCAACAGGCCCAATTGTTCAAGTGTAGATGAGCCATGGAATGTTTCAAACTGATAATACATTTTATTAACTCTTCCGTTTTCCATTGGAAGCCCTAGGAATCTATGCTCATCGTAGAAAGTTGTAAATGAGCATATTTATGATCCCCGAACCTCCATGTTGAAAGAGCAAAGGAAAATTATGCTCATGATGTCAGAGATCAGGTATTCAAATTATCCAGGTCACTCGTTTACGGTATGTTTAATAACTCAATGTATTCTCTAAACCTATCAAGTTAGCATACGCGGGAGACAAACGGAACTCCGCCTATATGCATTTGCATAACCATCCTTTGATGCGTGCTCCACATATTTATCTTGTATTTCTTTTATCACAGCCGCATAACCTTCAAGTAAACACAAAAACTGACTCGCCAATACCGACGAAGAAAATGAATCACGCTGAAAACCTCCTCACGTGAAAAGATTACAGAATAGACACTCGGAGAACCTATTTCTAGGTCTCTGACCCGGGAGGCGGATTGTTTTGATTGGTAGGCATTTCAACGAATGGGCCAGGGTGAATGCAATTACTCAACTGTTTTTGATGGCATAATTCCTTTACAAGCCAACACGCCTCCCTCTGGGACACTTCCCTGCTTTCTCCTAACATACCCATCCTCGGCACGGAGCGGTGTTGGCGTCCGGTGTGCTTTCTCCAGCCCCTCCCCCGCTTTTCTCTCCGTTTGAAAACCTAAAAGGTGCACCTTTCCTCTCCCCTCGTCCCGCCACGCCAGCGTAAAGAGAGCTATTACGGTCGCCTCAGGGACGAGCCTTATCTAAACGACACCTGACTCATAAACCCCAACATTAACGCACACATACAACTCACAGCAACACAACCACGCTCAACAATTTCCACCGCCCGGCCCCGTTCGCTACCTACTCTGCTCCGCTCGTCCCGAGGAAAGGGTATTCGTTCGTTTCCAGGTGAGGTTTTCGAGCCCACTGCAGTGAGTCCTCGGTGCACGCAGGTGGGCTGGGCGTTCTTTTTAAGGTTCATTGACCTCATCTCTCTCTCTCACACACACAGGCAACACGGTTCTCTCCAACTGCTCTCTCTCTCTTTCTCTCTCTCTCTCTGCCTCCCACCCCCTCACCCCATTTCGTAGGTGGTAAGGGGAGGGGGGGTTGAGTTCGAAGGAGAGAGATCTTACGATCGACTGTGTCAGCGGAAGAAAGAAAGGAGGGGCGGCCGGCAAAGGAAGGAGTGAAGGAGGCTCAGTGGTGTGCCGAGCGGGCACGAGGATGCATGCAATCATCGCGACGCCGCGCCGGCCGGCTGCAACGTCCCGGGTACAGCTGAACTCGGCGGAGTATAACGAATGCCCCATGATGCCCCTGTGTTATTATTGTCTTCGTCGTGCCCACATGATAAACTAGAACAGGTGGAACCGTTTACGTAACTGGGAAATATTCTGGATGATAATGGGTGTAGTAGTTAGAACATTGGGAGAAGAACTGCCACAGCAAAGGTAACATTTACGAATAGGAGGTAAAGTTGGTGGTTTCCGGCGTTACTTATGGAACTTACTATTCATTTGAAAAAAAGTTTACTTTTTTTTTCCTCATAACATTTTATGTGGAAAAAACGAAGTGTAATTTTTTATTCAAAATGAATAGGAGGTAATTTTAGAGCGTAAATTTGAGTAAAAAGTAATGAAAATGCTGGTTAAAATAAAATATGGCACGTTTTATAATGTCTGATTATTGTTAACCGGAGGCTGACGGAGACTTTATGTTAATTTTATGTTTCCTGAGAGTTCGGGTTTTGTAAATTACATCGGACCGCTGAGTAGTTGACGTGAGCTTTGTCAATGGGAGGACGTATTGGCTTTGGTTCTCATACCGAGAATATATTCAACCAGAGATTATAAAACCGAGTCTAATGAATAATATATTAAAGAAACCTATAAAAATGGGCAAATATTGGGAGAGGAGTGAGGCAAGATTTTCCAATATCGCATTTCCTTCTTCATAGGGGAGAGACGTACACTGAAGAAACGGTTGGAGAAACATAGTAATAGTAGGAAGTTGTAATGACAGTAAGAAGAGAAACGGTAAAGTTAGTTTGATAGGATAGGTTTAGGAGTTTTAGAGAACATTATAGGAATGAAGAATTTACGAGGGATTTTATGGTGAAAAATCAGATAGCCTTTAGAAGGAACGTTAGCGAAGACTTTCCGAACGGAGAAACAAATGAAAACACTATACATGTACCTACCATTTATTTATTTAGTAGAATACCTAAGATTCCCACACGCGCATCACGCGCTCTCGCGTAACAGGAAAGGCCTTGATAGCGTGTTTCGTGCAGAAATAAATGCACATTGGTATAAAGGAGAGACAGGGAACCGAAAGTTTAAAACAACTCTCGGCGACATCTCAGCAACATTATCATTTTGTGAAAACGAGACATCGTTTGTTATTAGCACAGGTACTACACTATTCGTTTTGAATAAAATAATTATTTTTTCCAGATAAAATTTTATGAGGAAAAAACGAAAGGAGTGAGAAGTGATTTTTTGCATTGAACATTTAGCCATAATTATCGCAAGATTATCAAGTTTTGACCTCTATTTCAAGGCTGTAAAGTATAGAGAACTAAAAACAGGCGAGACATTTAATGCTTAGATAAGCAAATCAATATCGGCTGGGACGGTTGTCAATACATGTACGTTAAATCTAATTAGTAAGCCGTCACAAGTGCCACTGACAGAGGGTGCCACGACACCAATATTTTGCATATGAGAGGAAATCATCAAGGTGTATTCAATTAGGTTCGATAATTACGGTGATTTGGTTCTGCTCGCAAATGCTCACAAAATATTTTCACAAAAAATTGCTCATTTTATCTATGTGCTCAAGTCTCCTGATATAGCGTAAGAGTCTAATTGCCGTCATAACCCTAGGGGTAAAATAATTTCTACTCATCTCTGTAAAAGCCATTACCTCGCCAGCTCCTTCAATGTTGGATGGTCCTAGTTTATCCATTAAACCGGCCACACCTTTTTTATTCTCGTAACATGTTTTTAACAAATCTGACAAATCTTTTGATATAAAAATAAAATAGGCATATTCCGAACGTAGATAGACAGAGTCTGCCTACGTGAAAGACATCACGAAAGGCTGTGAATTCGCGGAAATATGGGAAGAATAATTTCCAATTTTAGCCGATACATCTCTGAGAAATAATGAATACAAGGAAAACCGACCAACGTAGAATGGTCGTGTGAATTCTTCAGTACATTCTCACGCAAAAGGATGTGCCTTTTTTGTGCAGAGGTGATTAATCAAGCCTAATTTTTCCTCTGTGAAAGAATTTGATTGGGTACATGGTTTTTCGATTTGTACTCACAATAAGTCAGCTGCTGACCACGTAGTTATTGCGGGAAACATTTACCGACTATATCCTCATAGTTTGTCCATTGATTAGTATGTCGCTTTGAGTATGAATCTAGACAGCAGTGTCAAGCACGCTTGTCCGGGAAAATGCTATTTAAAGCGCACCTTTTTATTGAATATGAAGAGTTGCCAACCTAAATAGAGCATAGAACGTAGTTATGGCCCAATACTTATCTAATAGAAATGAATGTCGAATAAAATGCACAGGTACTTGAAAAATTAATGCCATAATTAAAATGGAAGAAACTTGAAAGGTCGAAATAGCATATGCCTGGATTTCCACTTCAATAATAGCTTAAACCTGAGGAACTCACTCGTTTTTTAAATACTATTTTTTCCCATGACATCGCACTCTTTCCAGCGGATTTACGGTCCGCAAAAGATTGCACTTCCGGGATTCCGGATGATGGGGTGTCAAGAGAGACCAACAGAATTTGAATTCGGCCTGGTGCAAGCCAAATATGTATTGCGTAATGTACGTGGCTAACACTGCATACAGAATAGAGTAGTTTCATTACTCAAGAAAATAGCTAATAGGTACGTGAAGAATGTGCACATATACCTACATCATATGCAGGGAGCTTCCTCACGGAACTTCGTCAGATGATGCGGGCACTCATCAAATACTGAATCATTTTATGCAAAACTTCTAATTAATTCTTTGTTCCTAAGCCCTTTATGACAGAAGATAGTTCAACATAATACCTATTTTTTAATGATAATATGTCAATATCGAAACGAATTGGCCTTCTACGTAGTACAAATGACAGCTATTATGAAGATCACTTCAAATCTCGTTAATCTTGTAACTATCGCTGCATCTACCTGAAAGCCAACCTTAAAGAGTAAACTCATATTGCACTGAAATATGATAAGCAATCATAGTCTACGGAACTAGTCAACGCACTGTCCTCTGCCTTGAGGACGATGCTCGACTCGAGCGTCGAAACGTTGGCCGCCATGGACCTAAATGACCGGTGTAAACTCCGACAGATAGCTGACAATAATAGTCTAATATAAATATGGTACCATGAGGAATAAAGATGGTGCAATAAATTACTGAGGTTCCCGAAGCTTAGCAGAGCACCAGTGCGATGAATCACTGTCTAGACAGCTTGTATACCTTTAGAATCTTCATTGCTTGGGCTTTTCAAATGTAATAGGTGACTGCGTGAACATTTTTTCTTGCCTTATTTCTCCATAAATCCAAAAAAAAATATGGCTTTACTCGTCAGACAATGAGTCGATTATGATCGAAGTGAAATTCGAATCTATGACCTTTGGTTTCCTCGGGAAATGCCGAAATATCAGATCAATCTGGCCGCAGATAATGCGCACACCTGAAATTTACTACGCCTCAACGGCGACATTTTTTCTGACCAATGCATCAAAAGTCTTCGGGGAGTTACTTCAACGAGTTGATGGAAAGCTATATTAACAGCACTTGCCCGTAAGGTACGCGAGGCGGCCCGAGAGATTTTTTTCCCGGCCCAAGATTTCAAGATTTATCTCCGCGCCAACCCAAAGCGAGATAGAGACTAAAGAATGCAGCCGGAGGGAGGAAGGCACGTGAGAACTCCGTGGATCATTGAATAATATCTCCACAGCCATAATATAAACACACACAAAACACCTCGACATCCGCCGACCATTTGTCGACGGCTCGGTTTACTCGTTTTCACAATGTCCCTTACATGTCCCGCAATGACTTTCTTTTTTTTTGCCCATCCACGCCAAGCTCGCGGTAGAAAGCATTCATCACAGATTCACTGCACAAACGACGGGGAAGGAAGGACAGTAGAAGCGAGGATGGGGAAGCAAGGTATGGAGAGTCGCATAGGGGTTTGGGGGAGAAGATGGCGGAGAGGAGGAGGAAAGAAGAGAACACACGGCGAGAGGAGGGTCTTCGCTTAAAACAAATATCACGCGCGAGTGAAAACTCGCGGAGGCACGCGTTCACGGGTCTCATCATCAGAGACCCACCCCTCCCCGAACGGCGCCATGCTCCCAGGACCCCCACGAGAGAGCAGGGGGGAATGGGTGAGGCAGGAAAGCTTTTCCCCGTCGTGGAGAGAAAGAGAGGTAGGAAATTACGCTCGCATGCGAAATCCAGGTCGAACACTCGATCTTCGAAAGGGGAGAGAAACGTAACCGTTGACATTGGATTGTTTCACGGGGGCGCCTTTAACAGAGCGCGCGAAATCCCGGTGTGGTGGTGAACTGAGGGATGAGGGTTGAGGAAGAGGAGGATTAGCCAAGGTGGGGGGGGGGAGGGAAGGTGAAGGGATCTGGGAGGGAAGGTGTCATTGCTCCCTCGGTCGTGGGAAGCGGGGGTAGGAGGACGTGAGAGAGTTTAAGGCGCTTCGCTCTCTTCTCGTACACTTTGACGAGGACGCCGGGCTCTCCCTCATCGTGAGGAGAGAGAGGACTGACTGACTGCCCGGAAACTAGGTAATTGATTGTAGAACACGTAATCTGCATAGCAAATCGATGCCGCGCGCTCTCCAGCTCGTTTCTCCTTCCCCCGCGCTCCTCCTCGGCCCACCACGACGTTCTCTGACGCTCCTAGATTTATGCAGAGGTCGCGAAAGCAGAGATAGGTCTCCCCACACTTCTCGTGTGTCCGTGGAGGTCCATTAAGGTGGCTAGAGCAAATCGTGAGTCATTGAGTGCACATTTTAATAATCTTTCAAGCAAGTCGAAAAAAATTGCAGGATCACATTTCATTTAAGTACACCTATTTATGTGTTGAACTCACCATACATGCAGTAATGGAAATGATACAAGACTTGTATTTTACATGTTTGCCTAAATGAAATACTTTTATGATTTGAGTTTTCGGTGCGGTACTAGATAATTTAGGCGAAAATTATACTTAACTACGTTTTTTCGAGTTGACTCCGCGTGACACCTTGATATTTGTCAACAGCTATAATAATATGAGATGTTTTATTTCGCTTTTAGAAGAACATCTGATATTTTATCGAACTATCTCATGTGCCATAAGGCAATGTTTTAAAATAGCATTGAATTGCCAAGAAACCAAATTGGTAAAACTAAATTTTTCACTTTTATCTATAGATATTACCGTTAATATCACGTATGCATTTTCACGCAAATGTGTACATTACAAAAAATCGCTCCAACCGGTTTGGTTTGGCAGAGAGGAATTCTTCTCTTTCTCTCTTCCGCTAGCCTACTAGAATTTTTTTCATTTTAAAAATGTTTCACCCTCTGCACTCGCTAAGATGGTAGAGAAAAGGAGATACTGCTCCCATCCGTCTGGCGCAATAATATTCCAGTTGAATTTTTGCCGGAGAAACTCTTCCGTCGACGGGTGAAGTGAATTTATTCTCCCCGGAATGGCATAGGAAAGGGTGGCTTCTGTTCATTCTATCCCAGTTCGGAGCTAGGTTACGTGGAAAAAGTGGAAAAATCGCATTTCTCGCCATATTCAGTTCAGAAAAGTTGCCTGGGTTGCGAGTTCTTAAAGGAATTTTCGGCACTTATGCTGCCTCATAATTGCTATTTTGCATGGATAGTGACACTCCTTCTCAGAGACAATTTTAGTGTGATCATTTGACAGGGTGGCGAATAATGAATAAACAAACGGAATTGGTAAAGACAAAATCCCTTGAAGAGTAAGGGTTTTGACACCTATGCCTTTGATGATAATGGCACTTGGACAAAGTAAGGTGTTTTTGGTAGTGAAATCCGGGATTATTGAAAAAAAACTTTATCACAGAGAGCCATATAAAATTACTTATAAAAAATATTATTACTCAGAGAATGTCCTTGTTTTATTACAATTACCTTATTTCAATTTCTAACTGTTGTCTACATCTACGAAATACCTTGCAACCAATCACCAGGGTGTGTGGCAAGGGGGGATTCCGTACCAGACATGTAGTGCTCGTCCCGGCTTAAATCAGAACCTCGCACGCTACCCCGACCGATAGGCGAGGACCAGAATGCAGTCAGGAGAGCAATGAGCGATGAAACCAGAAACCAAGAGAGTGCCACGCTGACAAACCTGCAAACATACAGTACACGGGTGAACATACTATGATTGATTAGTATTTATTTTTAATATTTTTAATTAATGGATACTAGAAGACATTATTTCGTGCAGAAAATATGAGTGACAGTTCAAGCGAGAATAGGCGATAGTAACAGTGGTTATAAGTTGCGCTAAAAAATCAATGACTTTAACAAAAAATAAACACAAAATATATCCGTGAAACTTTTAAGCGTTAATTCAGGATTTCCAGTAGTATGTATCAATGTAGTTCTTGGATGAATTTAGCGTTTTTGAGTAATTTTATTAGATTTACTACCAAGACAGAAAAACTAAAGGAGTGCATGATTTTTCCAGCTCTCACAGGGACAGATATTTTTTTATATCTTAAATTGTAACATTATAAGATGTTCCACCATTTTGCAATATGATCGAATTAGTGCCGTTAGACAGTTGGATAAGATTAGGATAAAGCAATAGGTTAATAAAAAATGTCTAAGAACGTCTCTAATGAATTCGCAAATTCAGAATGTTAAAAATTCTAATTGGTGATAACCAAGCCTATGAAATTGCTTATCTTTCACTACTTATTTTCAGATTTCCACATCGTCAAACAATTCTCAATAATAGCAATCTTATAAAAGCAACATTTTTTCATTTAAAACTCGTCTAAGCAGCAGTAGAAAGAGGATTAAACACAAAGAAAAGAAAACAACATGCATTATGCCTTTATTCTCTAAATAAAAACGGTTGTCACTCTTCCAAATGCCTGCAAATTTCCATTCATTGCAACTAAACCCACCTAATCGAGGAACTGAGCCCACAAAAATTATAGCAACACGAGTGAGGACTTCCACCAGTTTTCCGGGAACCTTCGACGCAATACCGTCCTGACTTCCTGCGCACACAACCTTGAGTGGCCACCATGGCAATACGGCCTTAATTATGTGCATATATACTTACACGCATGCAATGCAAGACCAGCGCACGCTCGAAACTTAATTTCTCCTCGCTCCCCTCCCCGGGAGACGCAAACGCGAGAGCTAATCCGAAGCGGACGCAGTGGAAAGTAAATAAACATGGACAGTCGTGACGTTATTTCCCCTCGTGCCTTTTAAAGAACTCACGCACACACACATACTCGGCAACCTCATTCTGCCTCCACCCTCCTCCCTCCACTCCTTGTCTCCTCCTCCTCTTCCTATCTCTACATCATTACGTTGCCATCGTAGCTATAGACCCATTCTCTCACATCCCATGCCCGGCTCTCTGCCCATGTTTTTCTACCCTTTTCCTTCATTGCATATTCCCATTTCCTATGTGCGTCCCCCCCCCGTGACTTCTGTAAGGGCAATGCATTGATGAAAACGCAGCAGATCACTCGAACTTAGCCCACAGCTATTTAACAATGACAAAGGTGTCTACTAGTATAAAGCATCACTTAGATTGCAGCATATAGGTTTTTTCGGAGACATTTATTTCCGCAGAGAATTAAGTTTCAAGAAGAGAATTAAGTAAAAATTAGCGCAGAGGAATTCGGTTTAATTTGTAAAACGCCACCATCATCAACATCACCAGCAGTCGTCAATCCGAAGTTCGGTTTGCTGCAACTCTTCAATCAACTCTCCAATCAGCTAACCGCTTCATCCCTACGTAGTTCTTTAATTTGACTTCCTTCATTACTTTCCTGATGTATTTCATTCTAGATCTTCCCCTGCAATTTTTCCTATTTATTTCTCCCTCAATTATTGTTTTCAATAGGCTATTGTGTCGCAAATATGTCAAATAAGTTTGTCTCTTATTCATAATATAGTTTTCATTATATTTATTCTCTCTCCGACTCTTCGGAGAATTACTTCGCTGGTGATTCTCTCTGTTCATTTGATTTTCATTATACTTCGATAATACCACACACCGATTGCCTTTAATATTTTTTTGCTCGGCAGATGGTCAGCTGTGTTATTCCAAAAACACCATAATACCCAATAGAAAGAATTCCTCTAACGAAGGCGTTTAAGTTGGCCAACGGAGCATTACGGTACATGAAACCAACGAATACATTAGGGTGGCAGAGTTTTTCCATGATATTGTCACTGATCGAAAGCAATGACTTCCAGCACTAAAATATTTTTAACATAAATTTTACGTCATTCTGCTAGTTCAGATATTGGGCAAGATTTTTAGAGAGTGAAATGATACAATCTTTGCAGTTAATTATTTTTTTAATTTTTCAGGATCTTCGGTGTATGCACGAAGAATGGCTGTCAGTTAATTACCCACACCATTTACTAGAAAAATGTTTTATACATATTAGGTTTGTGACATTCACACATTCAGTGAAGTGAATATCTGACATTGCAAAAAATCGAAATTTTCCCAGAGCAATCTGAGTATTGATACCGTGGCGGTAAGTATCTCTCACTATACAAAGAATCAGAGTATTTTCCACTTCACACACGCAATACTGTTTACGACTGCGTCACACTCTTCATGCATCTAGGCCACTGCTTTTGTTATTCCTCCCGCCGATTTCTTCTCCCATATTCCCTACAATCCCTGACCAATCACCTCTGTTCTTAAAATCATTGAATCATCCACCCTATAGTAAGACTATTTTTTAGTAGTTGATAACACTTGTGACATCCATTAATTGTCGGTAATATGTCGCGTATAAGTTAATTTAGGGAGGTTTTTGATAAATGCAACAAACTTACATGTGATATTACAGAGATTGGACCCAATACCCCAAATTATACGGTATTTCGGTATCATTTTTTTTAAACCAACATATCAAGACATATTTTTTGTACAACATATAACGACGTCCACCCGGCGAATTCTTTTCCCTCCTATTTCGCCTTTCTTCACAGCGTACTTTACCTCTTTATACCTCCTATCTCACTTTAATATCATTTGCAAATTTTAGCCACCGAAAAATTAGGTAGGTGTCATTCGAAGGTGAAAAATTCAACGTTTTCGTTCCCGTCGGACAAATAAGTGCTAATTTACTGAAATAAGCTCTAATTCAACTTAGATACAAAAACTGAAGTCAGTCACGGAATGCATTATTTTTCCGCTAACGTTAGCTTTAGCCGGCATGGTCACCACTACTGTGCAATGCTGCGCATCTCGAACGATAAGTTGGGAATTTTCAGCCTTTTTTATCCTTATGAATAACGTGAACTCAAGTACCTACAGCACTGTCTCTGAATATTTTTACGAAATACTATCTCACAGTTTAACTTATTGTATGTAACCGTATGAGAGGGAAACATATGTCTAGAGATGAGTTATGAAATGCGGACGGAAATTTAAAGAGGATATGTGAATAGTAGCTCCAGTGTAGAAGAAGATAAATCATTAGCATAGATATTTATGAAGATTTGCTTTAAAAAAAGGAGAGAAACTCAAATATTGTCTGGAAAAATAAGCAGCATTATCACATGGTGAAAATATCCCTGAGATTTGTTCGCATTCGATAAAGTAAACTTAAAGCCATCTCAACGAACAGATAAATGCTTCAAGTGACCACACATCTCAGAGCCATCAACATGTAATAATGTAGAGGAAAGGAAACCCAAAATGATGTTTATGTGAGAGAACTGATGTCACCTAAAATACGACGTATCACCAAAAATACAGTATTAATAGGGAACCAACTCCATGATTACTAGATAAAACAGGGTGATGAATTTCAATAATCTCTTAATAACTTCCGAACATGGTTTCAACACATTGTGTCATTTTCAAGATACCACAAACATGGGAATTATCCATTATTTATAATCAGAACCAGAAAGAGGGATTAGAGGAAGGATCCCCTTCTCCACTTGAAAATGATACAATGTGCTGGAACCATGATTATTAAATGGGTGCGAAACTTTACTTCTGTGTGTTCTCTAGCATTTATGGATATTAATCATTTCGACTACATCAATAACTCAGTCGATATGTCTTCAATTAAGTAGAACCCGGATACCAGTTTTTCACCTCATCATTTCGTGATTTCCTAGCCCATTCAGAATTATTAGGATGTCGATCAAAATAATTTCGTTTTTTCCTCCCTAAAATGCAGTCATTCAAGTTCTTCTGAAAACAAACCAAGAGGAAAATTTTAATTTTCAAAGATCAAATCACGGGACAAATTACATAGCCTTGGCATTTAAATGGCATTCCGGAGTCAGGCAGCAGTGAGAGCATAGAAGTTAAATCTTTCTACTCTCAACTTTTGCGCACGAAGCCATACATATCTTGTAATCCAACGTTTTTAAATTCAAATTCATGTCTCCAGCCTGTATCTAGGTCAACGGTCGACAACCTCCGTCCGATCATGTTGTCATATTGTCATATCAACATAGCGCGTCACTCGACGCGCGTCAATGAGCGTTCGCCACTGACTTTTATCACTAGTTACGTTAAAAGCCATCATCGTATGTCAGTGTATAGATTTTTTCTCGTGGCCCAAAATTTATTTTTGGAATTATTAGAAAATACCCAGCTATCAGCATTTTCCCAACCAGCAAAGCAGAAATTGCCCGGCCTCAACGCTTATCTCAAATGCCGATGCGAATGGCCTTAATGAGTTTTTTATTAATTAAATTTTAAATTTAATAAGAAAGTTCCTTTCCACATTAATAGCAGTTGAGTCAAAATTCCCACCACAGGTCTCGTAGAATCTTGACAGAGTTCTGAGTCTTGAAATGCACTCTCATTTTTTGTTCACAAGCTTCAAAAAGGTTTATAGATATCCTATAAATGACAGCTATGAATATATAGACTTTAAGCTCCTTATTTTTAGGACATTACAATGGATATATTTTAAACACGCTCATTAAGGTAATGTTAATTAAGTGGTCGCCATACGATACAAAATGTCGTAGGTACTGCGCCTTCAGAAAAACGGGATGCATTGGGAACAACCATCGTAAAAACTTCATAAATCATAAGTTTGGACCTTTTATAAGAGTTACTCGAAGGGTCCTCTTCCTTCAATGAAATTGATTTTTGACTAAAGGTGAATTGAAACTTCTCGCCGCATGAATTTCGGCGTGGCTGCCCGATGTTTCGTTTTTTCGAAAAAAAAAACCTTCCCTTATAGAGAACCCAGGTGGGGTCAAAAAACGGGTACACACCTAATTCCACACGGCATACTATGAAAAGCTACCATTCGTTTAATCATTATTTGCTAAAAAGTTTTTATCTGAGTATCTAAAGCTATTCACATATACAAAGAGATCTAGTCTCCGGCATGTTGTCGCTAAAGTGTCGGATGGGCTCTTTCATGAACCATGCATTAAAGTAAATTTGTAAACTTAACTCTCGAATCATACATTCCATCAAAATTTCTGGGTGAAGGAATGTGAAAATACATTCTAATTCCTATATTAATGTAAGATAAACTTTGCAATCAAAGCCATGATTACAAATTGCTCTAATTGCGCGTAATATGTATAAAAGTGTTTTAGAAACCACCGAAAAGCAAGCATGAAAATCATTCCTAGAAATGTTCCAAGGCATAATTAGAGTTTGATCTTTTATTGAAAAACTGACTAGTGACTTGAGTTTTCAACACATGATATAAATAAGAAGTGGCTGGTCATGTATGAAAACCGGGCGAAGCGAAACGCTGAGCAGATGGCTTCTAGCAGCTGAATACTAAGAAAAAGTCGGAATTTTTGGGATACCATATCTTACTCGACAGATTATTAAAGAGCTAATGCTTATCAGCAAATAAAGAGGAATAAAATGGACGGACAAAGTGAGAAACGAGAAGGCATAGTAAAGAGTCCTGGACGAAGAAACACATTGAAGCAACGCACGCAAAAGAAAAACACGGTAAATTAGGCACACCCAGAGATTTCATTTGAAACAAAATTAAGAGAAAAATAGATCTCCCAGGGTTCAGGAACAAACACCCAACACAAACATGATGATCTGGGGATGAACTAAAGGGAAATGTATAGGAAGGAGTTGCCAAGGGATAGGAAAGAATGAAGGGCTGCATTTAATCAGCCTTTTCATTGAAAGACTGATTATGACGAAAGAATGGATATGCTGGAGAAAAGACATCAGTTTCGAATCCTGGACGTTTGCAAAGCCCTGTCCTCAAAGAAGTTTCCATAAAAATTCATGAATGCAGCACTAGTCGGCTTTCGACGTCTATTTTTCGCATTCGACGCACACGGACACGTTTCCTCCCCGTCCCACGGTCCGACCACACCACTCCTCCTATCCAGCCGCCCCATACCTGAGTATCCCTCCCCTCCTCTAACATCCCCACCTCTCCTCGGTGGCTTTCGTCCTTGGACCAGTTCCGCATGCATTCTCCTCCCGTGAGAAGAATTTCCTCCCCCCACGCCACCCAATCCAAAGCCATCCCCCCTCTCTCTCGTCCATTCCCTCTTCCACTTCCCTCCCTTCCTCTCCATTGTCCCCATCCTCCGACAAAGCTTCTCTCCTAATGCCTATCTCTTCGCCTATCTATTAGACAAATATCTCCGAACTCTGACGCCACCTTTCTTTCCTATCCGATTCTCCGATTCCAGGCAACTCCGGATTTTTCCTGAATACTCCGATTTTATAATTACATTTTTTAATATTGGCGGTTCTTCGGGTTTCCGACCGGGTTTCAACTCTCCATTTCTGCCGACATTTTGATGAAATAGTCGTTCATCATCCTCAGGATCATCTGAGGATGATGAACGACTCGTTCATCGAAACATCGGGAGAAATGGAGAGTTAGACCCGGTCGGAAACCCGAAGAGAAACCAATATTTCTACACTCCGGGAAAGCCTTAGATCTTTCATTAATTTTTTTTATTTGCATATGGAATAGAACTTTGCAAAAATGCTTCCACTTTGAATAACGCTACAGTTCCTGTAAAAAGAATTATAAATTATTCATATTAAACAGCAAAGTATTTAACAGTTGTAATCATCGTAATACTATGCACGTTGGCATTGTGTGTATTACAGCAATGCCGTGGAAGATGACCAATTCAGTAAGAAATCGTGTTTCAGTAATTCTAATAAATATGATGACATAATATTTACTCGTAAACTTGGATGCATGATGTAAGACATAGAAATATACTTCGGTTAAGCAACATATTTCGCTAAAAATCCCCACGTAATACTGATACATGGTAAAGAAGCATTATATAACAGCAAAGTTACTGATAAATTAAGCAAATTAGCTTTTGATTCAGTGATTCAACTGTATATGTACGTTTCGTGTCTTGAATAAATAAGTAGCACAGGTCATTATCAGATACAGTAAAAAATTGGAAGCGAAAGGCTGTGTGACATTTCGAAACGAGCACAAAAGATGGCGCCATTTTAGAGGAGTTTGGACAGATTTGAAAAGATATAATATTGAAACTAAAATATCGAAAAAGCCAAGTCAATGCAGATATGACGAGCGAAAAAAATAGTCTTCATCCACAGTTTATTTTACAACCGTAGGTGGGTTAAACATATTTTCAACTGCAAGATCAGCATAGCTCTTGAGAGCCCGAGTTAAAAACTCTACCTTTAAGAAACAATAACGCAAAAAGAAGCTTAGTAATCTGTAGCGCGACCGTAATTCTCTATTACGCGTGCCCTCGCGTTAGCGTTGCGTTTCAGTAAATCTCATGAAAGCAAATACGTGGTCATTGGTGTTTCTGTCAAGCTATCGGGATCGTAGGGGCATAAGGACCACCAGAATCATCCGTGGGCCCAAAATAAAATATTACAGATTTTTGTCAGGTGCTATCATTTCAATTGATGGAGTTTTTTCTGATGACAGTAACTGTGGAAATTGCCATCCCAGAGTGGTTTGCTTTAGAATAATGATAATGGCCACATGAAAGAAGGAACCGGGATCCTACTCATGATATGTCAATCTATGCATCGGACAAAATGTAGTTAAAAGATACCATATTGCAAGATGTTAGAACAGAGGCTGAGCCACCTTTATCGTCCCTAGTTCTATTTTTTCGTCTTCCAAGTCTCCCTACGTGACCACGGATTGGGAGTTTGAAATGCGCATTCTTCCTTCGGCGGAAAAACACGACGCAGAAAATCGTTTCGTAGATTTTTTCCCAAGGGAGTGAGCAGATAGAGGGCGGTAGCACAAGCAAGCGGAGGAATACAGAAGGTGGCAAAGAGGTTGAGAGAGGAAGGGAGGGGAAGCGAGTGATATTTGGCGATGTTGAAACTCGGGCACGGACGGACGGGATCAGAGGTAAATTATCTAATTAGAAACCGAGAAGTGAAAAGTTTTCGAAAACTATTTTTAAAGCTGAAAACGTTTTTACAGCGACCAGGTATACAAAAACCGTTGCGGAAGAGCCAAAAAAAAGTTTAGGAAGAGCTTGGTTCGTAACTGAGGGTATTTCGTGAGTGCCCACGAGAGAGTTGAAACCTTAAGGATTCAGGAATTTTTAGGAAGGTTGATTTGCGAATCGCGTTTATGAATGAAAATCTAATTTCGCGGTGTTCGAACTCCAACGTAAACAGTATTTGACGCTACTTTTAGACTTGAGTTATGTCTATCATATATATTGCATGTAACACCTCATGAATTACATATGTATTCATACAATCAAAATATTTTTAAAATATACTATGATTGCTTACATATAACATTGAAGTCATTAATTAGATATTTTCATTAACATTTACTTCCGACCCCAAACCAACCCCTAACATTGTCATGTCCGTCACTTTGGTCTAAACTAACCAAAAATGAGTCATTTATTATTTAAAATGGGTTATTATTGAAGCTATTTATTATTTAAAATGAGTTATATTAATGAAAATGAATGCAGGTGCAGGGCATGCATTATAAAAAGTTTCCAAGGTAGGATAATTTTTTTTAAAGGAGTGTTGAAAATCCAGATAAAGGAAAGTTGCTTCGGACTGTATTTTATATTCAATGGCATTGATGTTATTTGCAGTTGCATTGTCATGATACTCAGCTTGACGATGCTTTTAATCGTTATTGACTCCCTTTATCCGATAAAGTGTTTTCATTTATTAGAGTAATCTACCGGTTAAAGGTAGGTTATGATGAAAGTCAGAAAACATCCAACAGACCCTAACACGTGCCCCTACCCTATCTACATTTAGTAATTATTTCTTTTTCTCAGCGTAAGTCCTGCCTTTCTTCATCCTGTCCATAAAACCTATTCTCTTTCTTCCCCTTCCCCGCCTACCCAACATCCTTCCCTCAATCACGGCCTTCAGCAAATCATCGCCCCTCATTACCACTTCCAGCCACCTACCCTGCATCTCCCTAATCTCATCAAATTTCCTTTCCTCACTAGGTCTACTAAGTCAAGTACTTCCTCACTTGTCTTCCTTTCCGTCAACTGCACTTTCTCCATCCTCCTCCACACCCACATCTCGAACGCCTGCACCCTATTTTCGTCCTCCTTTCTCAGAGTCTACGTTTTAGGTATAGCTAAACTTGGAGGGACTTGCCAGTGGAGAGGTTAGTGGTGGTGAATCGTGCGTGGCTGAGCGAGAAGATGTACCCAAGTTATCCCCCAAGGACCCCTGGAAAGACCTTCGAGCCCATTGTACCATCTCTCCTGTACTCTTGCCTCTTCATGATGTCATGCTCTTCACGAGCGAATGCCACCACAATATTCAACTCCTATAGCCACTAATAATGACGGGAATTACGATCCTTAGCAGGAGCTCTTCAACGATCTCCATCGATTATCCTTAACAGTCGTTAAAATTACTACTATAGGTAGTCAATCGATTAATAAAACTTCTACATTATACCCTGCAAGCCACCTCAAGGGTGTGTGGCTGGGGGTGGGGCAATAAGTTTATAAAGACAACAGTATCTCACATAATACGTATTTCTAAAAACCATAGGACTCCACCTCCAAGCATCATTCTTTGTAAATTCTATACATGTCCTTCCTTCATTTTTTCCCATACATGACTATTTCTTCCCCTTCTCCAATGGCTCTGTACCCTTCCCTTTATCATTGTCTTCAGTATTCCCTTCTCCTTATTACCTGCTCCATCCAAATTACTGTCTCCCAATACTCTTGTCTCCCAATCTCCTCCAGTAGATTCCATCCTTCACTAACCGTTGCAAGCACTTCGTCGTTCGTCCCCGTTTCCGCTCATAGTACCACAGGTCGTTATATTATTATACGAAAGACAGCGTCTATATACTTATTACCGCCTGACTAACAAGCCAACCAATTCTTAAGTAAATAACAGCCTAACTTACAGTTCGTTACCGTTCGTTCGGTATTAATAAGAATAATCACTTTTTTAACCTGGAATTCGCAACAAGGACAATGAAAACCATTATTAACATTTAAAACAATAAAAGAGATTGTATTTTTTATCTATTGGCTCCGTGTCCTTAACATCCTTCTATGAAATTGGGCAGGTATGATATTCAAGCTTTTCGCCATTAAAAGGTTATAACAGATTCCCAAAAATTATCAAATTCGTTTAATACTACGAGCGTTAAACATTAATGCCGTAGTTTCAGTTATTTTCGATAACCAATGAAGACCTTTAGGGTAACTCTTTATTAGTGTCGCATTTGTTTTGATATTTATTTGAATGATTAATAGATTAATGAAAGATATTGAGGAAATTTGCTACCGGCAGGAGGATTTTTAAATTAATTTGCATCATGCCATAACTTTGCATGATATCCAATCCATCTAATTTAACCCAAATTTGCCTTCAGTAATCATTTCTGTCCATTGTTTTTGATCATAGGATTCTTTTGCAAGGAAAATATTTTATCAGGGGTTTTTGTAGATTCTTTCACCTCGTTAAGTATTTCACTAAGCGAACATCTCATTTAATTACCGTGAGCATTGAGTATGTGCGCTGTGATGGACTGATTACCTTAGCGTGTTAAGTATAGAAATCAGCAAAAGTTCATTTTAACGTAAGTGAGTAGACAGTTGTCCATCAGCTTCTTCATGCACGGTCCTTGGAGTGTTTTAATCGATGAAATAAAGTAACTCTCTTTAAAATGGAAAGAGCCCATACACTTATTAATGTGTTACGTCACACTACTGTAATTACTTATCTGGAATACGACTTATTTGAGAAAGCTATTGGGGCATGAAAAATCAAACATGGTTTACAGATTAAATATAAGCAGACCGATCGATTCTGAAGTAAAGAAAATAACTACAAGAAATACTACATATGAGCAAGAACATGATTCAAATGAACAGTAGGAAAAAGAGTTAACCAACTTGAAGAGAGATGTCGTTCAAGCAGCTAAAAACGATTTCTTTTGATGCATAAACAAGTATAAAAATGGAAGGAATAAATAACAAGAAGGAAAATTCGTATGCAATTCATGCTAAGCTTTAATAATATCCTTGAACATGAGAAGTTCATGGTGTGTAAGAATAGTTTTAACTGCATATAAAGTTTTGGCGAAATAAAGGTATTACGCGGTTTTAATTCAAAAATATAAATAAAGAATATATCAGTAAGATAAAACTAAATACGTAGCAAAATAAATCCATAAATCCTGACAATGAGGTATGAATATTTCCTGGTAACATACACCGATGGGTGAAAAAAAAAATGGAGAAGACAAAGCGTAAGGAAAGTGAAGAAGAATTAGGTGGAATTGAAGGGAGATAGCTGCCGGTAAAAAAAACTAAAATTATATTATTAGTTGGTTAATATGCAATAAAGCAATTTTTCTAAAAGGTACGAGAGGAAAGCGTGGAATATGGGGGATCAAAATTGGTAACTAGGAAAAAATGAAAGTTTAAAGGGTTAGGAATTAATGAAAGGGTAAATGCAAGAACTTTTTCGCATTGCTCTAAATCCAACTAAATCCGCGGTTCTCAGCATCCCCCCCTTACCTCTTTTACTAGTTCAAAATATCATTCCCTCTTCCCAAGATAGTCTAACTCAAAATATGCATTTCAAATAATATGTATTTAGTATTGAATTTTACTATGCCTCACAGAATAAATTTAAAAAAACTACAATTTTACAGATTTACATAACCTTCAGAACGTCACAACGAGAATTATCAGGCGTAATATGGTGGAATTTCAACGTATATACTGAAGATAGAAATTGCATATTCCTCCCAATTACATTCTTCCGATATTGCACGGAAACTTATTTCCTCAAGGCTCCAGAGCGTCAATACTTCCATGAATGTCAGTGCTATTTTTATTGATTCGCACTTTCTGACTAATGTCCTTCCCATAGCCATTTTATACTGGAACCAAAATTGAATTAATCGTTAGTAACAGAAGAGCACAACATGCTAAATGTGTGATTCTCCGTTTCCTAGGAGCCTCACCCTTATGTAACAATCTCATTTGAAGAAACATAAGCTACCTGCGCAATTGGCAAGTTTTCTCCCTTCAGAGCATTATCCTCCAGTCTGACACACAAAAACCAATTCTATCCTATATGAGTTTCTTTTCCATAAAACTATACCAAACATTTTTCGGCATCATCTAATCGACATACTTCGAGAAACAGAATTTTAGTTACGCCGGCAGTCATACGCAACGACCTTTCGCAAGGGCATGAAGCAGATGAAGCAGGGAGGGCAAAGATACCAGATATAAATCAAGTAATGCAATGTAAATGCGTATAACTATGCAATTCCGCAACAGGAATGATGACAACAGGATGACACCTGAGCAATTTTGACATAATACATCATAGTTTAATTGCAATGGATAGTTGAAAAAGAAACTCAAGAGACTTCATATCTGCCGCACTTAATTTTTTGTAATATTATATGGTTTTCTTGCAGTAGACTTACAAAGATTTTAGCACTCTTTAAGAAATGAGCAAACTCGAACACCCAGCATTTCTCTAAACCTCTTGTCTTCATTGCTTGCTTTTTTCATGGAATTATCTCATATCTTATTTATTATTATATTATTATGTCTTTCTTTTTATCTCATATAATTCTCTTATATTTTCTAACAAAAGTTCCTCCTTTTTTATTCACATGTTCAACCAATGTTTCGGATTATCTAATCGCAAATCGTAGATTACGCGATCATCTCATAAATCTTACAGCATCTAAACTACCACCAATTCATCATACTCTATCCTCACTGGTTTGTAATAAAAACCATCACATTTTTTTCCACAAAATTATGTACGCACAGTCATAAAAAGTCTAGCA
This sequence comes from Pyrrhosoma nymphula, assembly GCA_963573305.1. Lineage (NCBI taxonomy): Eukaryota > Metazoa > Arthropoda > Insecta > Odonata > Coenagrionidae > Pyrrhosoma > Pyrrhosoma nymphula. The sequence goes on from OY754329.1 coordinate 99,190,365, forward strand.
TCGTATATTATTTAGGCCAGTCTTTAAAATAGTGAACATGTAATGTCTTTGAAAATAAATACTTTGAAGACCCTGATTGATACCAGGTTGCTTAATTTTGATTGGCTTAGAGGTGAAGGGGTGACTTAGTACACTTCTTCAAGACGTTTTTCTCCAGCTGGCTATAACCAAGCAACGTGTACATTATCCCATATTTCCAAAAGCAGCTCATACGCCCACTTTATCACGTCATTTAATTTAATATTTCTTTCTAATGCTTGTTCCAGGTTTTTCCATTGAATATGAATATCAACACATTTTTATTTAATTTAAACTTTAAATATGCCAGAACCGACCAAGCATCAATTGATTTGCAGTTAAGGCTTCTACTTTGCAAAAATAGACTAGGCCAGTGTTCTTAATATTCCTCATTCAAGAAAATGATATGCATTAGTATAATCAACTTTATATACTTCCTTAAAGAGTCGTTAAGCCAGGAGAGTAAAATTTGCGCTTGGTTTGGTTTCTTGTATCCTGCTCTGGAAACCAACTTAACGGCCATCCGAGAGTGGTCACCTTTGACTAACGGGCGTTTTTCAGCCCCACGCTAAGAAAAAGAGTATGCTCGGCCCTGGCGATAACGGGCACCTCAAAACAGGGCGTTTTTTCTTCCTCTCACGAGGCTGCGGTTGGAAGGTTTCAATCGTAACCCAAAAACTAGTTTCCTATGGCCCAATATAGAAGTGGTTCATTCAAATATGTTTTCCAGTCATTTAAACCTATGATCGTAACATACTGACTTTCCCAGGCGTATTCCGCTTTCCTATTGCTATAAACGAGTTGACTTAAGTATTTGAGCTGAATATTCCGCATTTGTGAACGCTCATTAATGTTTCTTCAATGGCTTGTCTTCCTATTACTCCTTATATCAGAACCGTAAGATTTGATTTTCGAGTACTGAAATTAACCAAGAATTTTTGTTCAGTAGGTGAGACAAATGTCGGCACAATATTGTTTGTAACAAGGGCATGAAACGTAGCGCCTGATTATTCCTTCGAATCCCTAAATGATTAGCTCGGTAGTAAAAGAAGTCGATATTTAATCACAACCTGAAAATGATTACATAAGTATAATTCAGTGACACAAGAAGCATCAATAAAGTTAATCAACAATTTCAATTAACGAATTCCTTATAAATTAAGTTCCAGGAATCAAGAATGTACTTTCATCCACAGTTATTAAAATTACCGCCACTGCATTTCTGTTGCACTCGTCGGCCTCAGTGATGATCGAAAATTGCTTATTTGAGAAATCCAATTCATAGTCTTCCCTCTCTAGCAAGAAGGCACATTCTCTCCCCAGTTGTACGGTCGTGCCTCCATTTCATTAGGCAGCCCGGGGGGGGGGGGGGGGGGGGGGGGGGGGGGGGGGGCGACGATTAAAAAGAGTGACATAATAAACAAAGCAGGGAAAATGTGTGTGGAAGAAGTTAGCGTGGGTGGCTAGGTGGCGATGCGGTTTGACAAGAGCTTCCTCTCCTTCAAAAGGTAGGTAATTGAATAGTCACCAAGAAAGCATATTTGAAGGTAATGAGGGATCAATTGGAGAGGAAACGGGAGAGAAAAAAGGGGACTATCTACATCTACTAAGACCCTTGGAAAGTCAACACTAGGGAATGTAGCATGGGGTGACTCCACTCCAGGCAAAGCGTTCCCCTGGCCGCTTTTCGAGGGACAAAATTTGGTAAAGAAATCAATGTACGATTATACAGCTATATCTAAGAGTTTGCTGGGTTGAGTCATGCTTTCATGCAATACATACTAATTCATTCGTGGCAATGTTTTAGTAATAATAAGAATAGCCTAGTCTATTTTACCTAGAGAGAGTAGCAATTTGTAGAAAAAATAAATCGTATCTACTGTAATCTCTATGTTTTTCCACGGAAAGAATGAGAACTTCAATGGCTTCTTTCAGCAAACCATTTACCTTTATTTTGTATTTATGATCGCTTTCTCCGTAGTAAGTTGGATTGAGCAAAACATGCTGAGCATCTTCCGAAAACATTCTCTGCTTCCACCACATGAATTCAAGGGCATAATTTACCCGTAATTAAACATATGCATAAGACTTGAGACTTAATGGGCTAAGGCACTTCTCTTCGCGGGGAGATAAGTAAGCTACGTGGCTGCTGCAAAGAGAGAAACGGAGACACGTATAGCCCTGGGGGATGCTCGAGAGATCGGGGGTGTGGGATGAAGGAACAGTGAGGTGGAAACTCGACAGCGGGTTGGGGGTGGGAGGGGGGCAAACGATCCCAATGGCGCCCCCCACCCCCGCGACCCAGTCCGCACCACCGCGAGAGCTGGGGAGGGGGGGGGGGGAGCGGGTGGACGGGAGGCCTTTAAAGAGGTCGGAGGGCTTCTTCCGGCCACGTCGCCCTCTTCTCTCTGTCTTGCTCTTATAACTTGCCCTTCCTCCGCACCGCAACCTTCTCATCCAACCTCTTCTTCTTCTCCCTACCTCCCCTCCCCCCCACCTCACACGCGCGGTCCCACCAATGCTCACCACCCAAATGGGGTGGGGGGGATGTGAAGGGTGAGCGAGGAGGGAAACTGAAGGTTTGCCCCACCGATATAGACCCGTTAAGTGCCGCCCGCATCCCGGTTTATTGTAATGCTGCGGTACTGAGGGATTCGGGGGAGAGGAAGGATGCAAGGAGAGGCAAAGAGGAGTGCCTGGCTATGTTCTCATTCTGGACTGGATACGCCTTTGCCTCCCACGCGATCTCAGAGTCGCCGCCGCTATGCAGAGTTGGTTCGTTTATACGAGAGCGATGGGTGATTTCAAAGTAAGAGCGATGTTCAATTAGAATATTCACGTTTTATACAAACAGAAAAGTAATTACACAGAAATGTTTACTAGTTTTGAGGATACCGGGACTAGCCACGGTATTACCTTTAAGGAGTCACGCGCAAGTGCACATTCGAGGAAAAATCATTCGTCTCGACCGTGACTCAAACCAGGATCCTCGATATAGCTTTGCACTTGGCGGGATATAGAGGGATTCGGGTTCGAGTTCCAGTCAAGGCTAATAATTTTCCTCTGTGGAAGTTCGCATGATGTTTACTTAAATAATGATAAAACGCGTCGAAACCATAGTTAGCTTCAAATAAAAAAAATTAAAACTTACACCTTGACTTATTTCATCATGAAAATAAGTAATTATCATAGCGTCACCAAATATTCTGTTTTCCTGAAGTCTTCTCGGTCTTCCACCAGGTCAGGAATTGGACCCGAACAGACCTAATTCTTTTTTACATTATAGAACGAAGAACACATCCAAACTATGGCTGAGCATCACTGAACACTTAACATATAACATATGCGAGACACTTTTTTATTCACATAGCACAAAGATGGCTGGTGTTCTAACATACGCTCTCATAGCGGCTCTGGGGGTACAATGTAGATATAGATGTACCCAGTATCTCACTCGTTTTATAAAAATTCTACGGAGATATGGGTTTCGAACCCACAACCTTTGGGCTGCCAGACTAGTACTTAATCAACTTGGGTACCTGGGATGGCATGATTAACTAAAGTATTTCAGTCCATCGCGGATAGGCTACAAGAATTAGAGGCGTGAAGGTGTATCTGAACATTTCCGAGGTTTTCGCACCTTGAAGTGTTACTATTTACAATATTTAATGACCTGAACGCAATTATTCAATGTGACCATATGAAGATGAATGTACATCAGGTTGACCCATATTCGGGGGTGGTTATAACAATGCAAATTCTCATAAATGGTTGGCGGTCAATAAAAATGGCTGTTTTACTAATTTGTTTCCTCACTTCCCTATCTTGGCATATAGTTCACCTAAATCACAAGAGTACCCTGCAAGCCACCTCACGGATACGAGGTGGGGGATTAAATTTTACCAACATGCACTACACTATATGGCTTAAATGTTACATAACGTGAGCATTAATTCTTAGGCTAATACATTTGATATGTGGATGGAATAAATATTTACTAATATACACTACACTATAGGCTAAACATATTATAGAACCTTTCTTTCAGTCATTCTACAGTTGAGTCAAACATCCTCTCCAGCTCCTAAGACCACGGACATTCTTCTTATTGATAGTACTCCATAATATGCGCCCAAGACATTCTCAGTCAACCTCTTCCTTTTACTTCATTAAATATTTTGTTAAATATCAACTTCGTAAGTTAATACTAATCTATTCTTTCAATAAGACCAAACAAAGGACTGTGTGACTATGTACTATTCAGTAACTATCTGTCACCAGAATATTCAACCCTTATTCATTCGCGGCCCTTTCATTCTTCCCTTTTGTCTCTTCAATATACATAGTAAAGAGAATTTAGATCCCACAACTAAAGTCTTCGTTTCTTTTCCAATATCATGCTTAATAAGCAATAATCTTTTTTAAAAACATAGGAAATTCATGATGCCACAAAGGAAGCACTTGTCAAAAAGCGATTTAAATCCGCAAAGAGCCACCTTTACCATCCACATCGGCTTCTTCAACTTTAAATTTACTTCTGAAAGGCAAATGGACACATTGGCAACCACCTCAAAATCCGTTCATATTTGAAAAGTACTGACGAGATTAAATTAAGTGGGGAAAAAATAAACTGTTTTACTTACGAGACTATAAAGATGAGGAAAATTTATTTTCATTGAAGTCCAAAATTGAAGAAGTGATGAAGAATGTTTCCCCCCAGAAGGGTTGGAGATGTTAGATGTTTGAAGACGAAAACAATAGAATCCGGTTCAAAAACTCCGGTAAAAAATCCTCAGGGAAACATTTTACTTAGTTCAAATGGTGCATTTGAGTTAATCATCCATAAATCGTCGTGCAGCATACATAAGGTCGTATAAGTCGTATAAAGCCATATGAAAAGTCGTATAACTTTGCAAAGGGGTCATTCTATGTGAAATCACTGGCGAGTTACCCTTACTATCTCAGATTTGCACGAATGTTTTTGTGTTTTTCTTAAAAGACCCTAAGTTTGTAAATATATAATTTTGATGAAAAATATTATTTTTTTGCGGAGATACGGGGATATGAAAAATTCGGCATTTTTAAAAACAAGTCCCAGAATTTTCCCATTTTTTTCAGATCTAAGACAGCTATAAAGTTCCGGTGAAATCATTTTGGGCAAAAGGCTTTAGTGCATCATATTCAACAGTCAAATTTGAAAATTTTAATTTTTTTGAAATTAAAAAACTTTTGAATGTTTAAAATTAAATTTGCAAAATGTATTCCACCTTCGATTCATCTCAAATTTTAGAATCATATAGTCCTTTGTATTGGTAAAGTGGCTGCAAAGTTTCGTCCTTGCAATATTTCATATGAGGGAGAAAGAAATCTTTGTTTATGGCATGCACTTCACCGTGTCCACTCCCATCTGGTTGAGTAGCAGTTAGGCCTTTCGCTATTTGCCAATGGAGTGAGAAATGCACTATGATATACTATTGACGTAAGATAGAAGTGGTACTTCATGAAAGGGTCACTTTACATCATGGGTATTGCTTAAAACAGTTACTTCATAGTTGGGTATATATAACGGTGTTGGGTATATATAACTGCCTAAATCTGGCGGCTGATGTGGGTGACTCTGCACGGGAGGTCGCACGTTGACCCTGAGCTTGATGCGAATCAACTATTTCATTTTGATTATTTCAATGATTATTACCAGATCGGTTTTAAGAGTAGATCTAATTACAACTGTATGCATTACCGACTGCCTGTGCTTTCAGTGAAAAACAGAAGCACTGTTGCAATCCGCTGAATTTTCATAAAAACGTAAGGTCTTGAAATATTTGTCCTGTCACTGCGGCCTTTTACAACCGTTGTCGGGGCGTTTTAAGAGATGTGATTGAAGGTCAAATACTTTGTACTCATTGCTCTATTGGGGTGTCAAAGTTCCTCGAAGAACCTGTACTCACTGGACTGCCGAGTGATTTGTCACAGCAAGAGGCAGCTGCCACCGTGGATGAAGAAAGACTGGGGACATCAGCACAGCCCGCCCTCGTTTCCGAGGACATACAGGTCGCCGAGGCCTGTGTCGGGGAGATTCACGTTGGTGAAGTTTCCCAGGTAAACCCTGATGAGTCTGAAGAGCTTAGTCAGGAGTCTAATACAGACGTGGAGGAGGCAGTTGAGAGCAGCGGAAGTGAGTACTCTCCAAAAAAAGCTTCGATTAGACCAGATTAACGTTACTCTAGAACGTATTTATTAAAAAACTTTTACAAACCACAGAGAAATATTCGTACAAACACGACCCGGGTTTCGGCGCTAAGCACCATCATCAGGTGAAAAGCAATACAAGCAACCTGTATATATACCACACTGGAGGAAGGGGGTGGGTTGAGTGGGTGGGGGATGTAGTAGTTAGGGGGTGGACACGGATTGAACTGTGGGTAGTGGTGGATGATGGGGAGATAAGCGGTGACGTGCAGGGCTGGTAGCGGACCTTGAGTAGAATGAGGGAGGAGCGGAAGCAGCGACTGCGTCAAGGATAGGAGAGGAGGCAGGGTACAAATATTCGTTAATAACGGAAACATTCGGGTCATTATATGCTTTTAAAATCTCCAATTGCTCTAGTGAGTTCAACTCCCTTCTGTTGTTAGACAAATGTAAAATTTTAACAATAAAATCACTAGTATGGTCACAAACTAAAAGATGCTTAGCGAAGTTGCTCTTGTCGTTATTGATCTGTTTAAAAGCTCTAAAATGTTCTTTACCTCTAGCGTTAAAATTTCTGATGGTTTGGCCCACATACACTCCATCGCATTCACCACACTGTAAAACATATACTCCACTTCTTTCCTTGGAGTCCACTGGGTCTTTGCACTTAACAAATAATGTTTTTAACGTTACAGGGGTTCTATAGGAGATGTTATACATTTCTGTAGGGAATATTTTAGCCAATCTATGTGTGATGTCACCAAGGTATCTTAACGAGCACCACCGTTTTTTGTTATTTAGCAAGCTTTTGGTGGGATAAATAGACTCGAGTGCCAGTTTCTTTTGTTTATTAGAAATTAATTTCTCTATTAATCTGTTCGTGTATCCGTTATTCCTAGCGATCTGTTTAATGATACTGACTTCCTTATTGAAGTCGTCTTTTGACATTGGTACGTTTAACAGGCGGTGAATTAGGGAATTGAATGCAGCTATCTTTTGTGGATACCAATGTCTAGAATCGGCAGGAATGACATGGTCGGTGTATGTTGGTTTACGAAAAATGGAGAATTTGTGGTGACCGTTCTCAATGGAATGATGGTTCTCAATTTTTTCCACCTTACTCACAATTTGCCTGAACCAAAATTACTTTACTTTTAACAATTCTTTTTATACTATGACGGATGGCTTAGCAATGGGATCGCCTATCTCTCCCCTGCTTGCAGAAATATTCATGGACCGTTTCGAAAATAATTTGTTTAACTCCGGGAATAAGCTTTTAGGGTCCATTTTATACTGGCACAGATATGTGGACGATATTTTAGTACTCTGGACTGGCACAGATCGTCAATTAGACTCTTTTACCTTATTCCTGAATCAGTTCCATCAGAATATTTCCTTTTCCTGTGAAAAGGAGTCAAATCGCACGCTAAATTATCTTGATCTCTCCATATCCATTGAGAACGGTCACCACAAATTCTCCTGATTGCTTGTATTGCTTTTCACCTGATGATAGTGCTTAGCGCCGAAACCCGGGTCGTGTTTGTACGAATATTTCTCTGTGGTTTGTAAAAGTTTTTTAATAAATACGTTTTACATTATGGAATACCACCAAGTTACCAACGAGCTTATTTTATTTATTAGTTACTCTAGAAGCTCAAGTCTCCAGTGACACTGAAAAAATTGTACCGCTCAAAGAAATACAGCCAAGAATAGGTGAAAAGAGTTAAGAGTTTGGTGAAAAGATCCCTAGAAAATGCAATTGAACTGTGCAGTTGAAATATGCATGCCATAAACAAATATTTCTTTCTCCCTTATATGAAATATTGCAATGACAAAACTTTGCAGCCACTTTACCAGTACATATGACTATATGGTTCTAAAATTTGAGATGAATCGAAAGTGGAGTACATTTTGCAAATTTAATTTTAAGCATTAAAAATTTTTTTAATTAAAAAAAAATTAAAATTTTCAAATTTGACTGTTGAATATGATGCACTAATGCCTTTTGTCCAAAATGATTTTCACCGGAACTTTATAGCTTTCTTAGATCTGAAAAAAATGGGAAAATCCTGGGACTTGTTTTTAAAAATTCCGAATGTTTCATATCCCCGTATCTCCGCAAAAAATTAATATTTTTCATAAAAATTATATATATACAAACTTAGGGCCTTTAAGAAAAACACATTAAAACTTTCGTGAAAATCTGAGATAGTGAGGGCAATTTTGGCATTTTTGTCGGTGCTTTGGCATGGAATGACCCCAAGGTCATTGAGATAATAAGCTCAGAGGAAATGAAAATAGCAGGAGAAAAAAGAAGAATGAGCGCGACGAGCAAATAATCAGCGGGTTTTGAATGAGCTCTTATCAGATTGAGTGGTCAAAGGGCTGAAACGCAAATGAAATAAAGTAAGGGGAAGAGAGTAGAATCAGAAATAGTGTTATTCTAATGAACGGCCAAATAACGGTTCAATGAAAGATGTAGGCACAGGTATGGAAACTAAGAACTATGTGTTAATATAATAAAGAGGAAAACTGATAAAGGCGTGCAATTCATCAAGAAATAGTTATATCATAGGCAGAGCTAGCATAACGGCTAGAAAAAAAGAGATTAGTTATCATAAATAACCCTAGCGTTATTGGTAGCACTAAATAAAGTTTTACTTCGTAAATGAAATACTAAATTTGTTTGGTAAATGAAATACTAACTTTGCTAAGGTACCTGATGATGACACCGATGTGTCGAAACATATTGTACCAAGAAAATAAATCTGTGGAAGGAAACAAAGTTAGTATTTCATTTACGAAATTCAACTTCCACCTAGTTGAGCCTAAAACAATGGAAAGTTTTACTTATTTACCATAGCCACCGTAAAAAGCTTATTGGGATTTTTGCATGGGGTTATATTAACAAATAACAAAGGACGAGTACACACAACCATGTCATGAGTGGGAAAAGATCCAAGCAGGTGGGGCCCGAAGCCACGACCCAAGAGTTAACAGGTGCAGACGGCACACTACCGCCACCAATGCCGGCAAAAAGACTTTAATTGACCGGGATTCGAACCCAAATCTCTCAATTATCGGTTAGGTGTATTTGCCAATCACGCCACCAAGCCACTTACAGTTTCTTCGTGTAAAAATTAAGCCTACATAACCAAGGAGCGAGCTGATTTGATACTATTGTTATTGCCTGACACTCGCCATTTTTTATGAGAATAAGGCAAGAACTCAAAGGGAAAATATGAGGTTGCCTGGCAATTATTTCAGCAACCAACGCGTTAATTTTCCAAGAGCCAACGGAGACGGGCCAGTTAGTCCCGATACGCTCGGAAATGAAACTTGCCCCATTATTTTCCCGAGTATGTGGCAACGACTGAACCGCAAAACCAAATAGCATGCAATTACGTCGCTATTTTTAGCATCACCGATCATTGGCAGCTCAACCGATACGAAAATTTCAACACCTTTGAACAAGGGAGTTCGGTATATTCTTTAAGAACACGTTTATGACAAAAAAGGAGTCGAATTACAGGGTCAAAAAATCATCTGAGTACGAAGAACCGAAGTCGAGAAATGTTGGGTATGAATCTGCGAATTTAGGATATGCGACTGCGGTGGAAAAACCAGCCAAACTTAAATTGGTGAATAATTTTTTTTCTTTTATTATATACTTATATTACTATTATTCACCTTCCGACACTTAATACGCGAAGTTAGTAACTTATCTGCTATATTAGCTTATCCTATAAACTCTCGTATATTACCAATATACAATCAAATATTGAATTGATATTAGCATGTACGTACACCCTATATTGCTATACATAAGAGTTATAGTAAGCGGTTTATCCAGCAAATCACAATAATTACTGACATTTTTTAAGATGTCTTTTAAAAGAATAAAATAAATTAATGAAAATTCGCTTGATAGTCATGTGATTGCCGCGAATATCACGCTACCTTAAGGCGAGGGCTCTCATACCTAAATCTGCTGCACTATTTGGTCAATTTACGCATCAAAAAATACGTTTTGGATTTTCCAGAAATAAAATAGCACTTTTCCAAGAAAAACTTGAGCACAAAGCATTTCGGCTCACTTAATCCACCTGAGACTATCAATTTCACACGCTATGGATCGAGAAAATATTAGGACAAGGAAAATAATATGAATCAACTATTCATCTATCGCATCTAATTCAACCCTCGCAGCTTAAATTTACTGCTCGATATTTTCTTTAGGAAAGTACCGCGAAATTTCGAGGAAAAGGTCTTTTTTCAGTTAATCACTTTCTTTCAGAGCATCAACTCAACTACATTTGATGATTTATATGCCAAAATTCATATAATTTTGAGGGCTCCTTAGGCGGCACTTTTTCCCCTGGGGTTTTTCCTTTAAAAAAAATAACGACTAATTCTCTCAGAGGAATTGGCATGGAGAATTATGTACTTGTAATTTGGTCATTATTATTGCCAGAGCGAAGAAGTTAAGAATAAAAAAGTTAAAATTGTTGGCACATCCAGCTCATATGTCACAATGCGTATCAATTTCCAGCCATCATTATCAGAATTATTCAGTCACTATGTTTGCCTTCCAATACGCAAAAAATGTGTACGCAGTACTTCAGTTGCAAAAGGAATAAAGAAATATTTTCATAAAAAGACGTATATCTGTTAATAATTACCGATATTTCAACATTTACTAGACGAAACCCAATTAATAATGACATTTCGATTTCGCATACCATGATGCCAATATGCAATTCCTGTTGACTATGTTGAAGATTCAAGTGCGACAAAATTTTATTCAATCAAAATATGGTTATAGTAAACAGGACTCACTTGTAATTCATATTAGAATGTCTCAGTGAGACCAATTATTCCTATTAGGACCACTGATACGATTACCTCTAGCAAAGCGTAGCATTTATGAAAATTTTACCAAAACATACAAAATATGACTATGAGTGATTCTGTATGGTACACGAGATGCGGCAAAATATTATTCTATCAAAATATGGTAATATTAAACAGGACCCACTTGTAATTCATATTACAATGTCTCAGTGAGACCAATTAGTCCTATTTGGACCACTGGTACGATTACCACTAGCAACGCGTATCATTTATGGAAATTTTACCAAAAGATACAAAATATGGCCACGAGTGATTCTGTATGGTACGCGAGGCCTAAACCACCAGCTTCATCGATAAAATCGATTTTCACTACATTAAACAATTTTTTACCCTTCATCAACATAACCCCAACAAGACGAGGGAATGGTTATAGCAACTAAAAAGTGAAATAACAAAGCATGAGAGACAGTGACGATTTTCCTAACAGCAGATATTCTGGACTCATGGGAGGGAACAAATAAACAGATTCAAAATTTTAGCCATTGCAAGCCCTTTTTTGCATCAGACCTGGTTTTTCGGCATTCTAGCCGCTGTGGTTGTATATCGCTGCCTAGCATAAGATCTCGATCCTAAGGTACACTATTTCAAGTAATTTCGTACAACACATATGAAAAAGGAAATTTTGTCACTGAATATTTATGATAATTAAAAATTATAGTCAGATAGGATGTCCTAAACTCGTTTGCCAGCAGGGATACTCAACATAGTGTGGGCATAAAAAATCGGTGCCAATGATATTGTTTCGTGAAACTGGCATGCCTTCGTGACTGTGACTGTGACTACACAGATCCGCCAATCAATCTGCATTTGGATAATTAGCACACTTGATAAAGAGAAACAATTACATATAGCCTTTTCAATTCGTTCACTATAGATTGTTACTAAAACGCAGTGCGACGTTAGTTATTATCTCGAACAAACTTTCGGGCAAATAAGACTACGAAAAGCACATATCAATGTGTAACGTCAATCTCAAACGGAAGAAGCCGCTATATTTAGAGGGACGAAAAACAATAACGAGACTAGTTATCTCACTGAGTGCCCGCGAAAAAAAATTAAATGGGGTGGGCCTTTATTTCGTATGAAGCCAGTTTCTATGGCTTTGCGTTTCGTTCAGCGACAGGGCGAGGGATTTTTGGCGAGAAGGCGACGGGGATGGGAAGCGAAGGGGGTGGGGGAATGGAGCAGGGAGGCAATCTTGTTTGGCGTGCAGAGCTCAGAAACTAGGTGACAAGGGGGCGTGAGGAGGGAGGAGTGGTCGTGCGCAAATATAGAACGGGTTTGAGGGAGTCGGGGAAGAAGAGAGGGGCCAGAAAGGGAGGCGCGGAGAGGGATGGGGAAGGGGGAGGGTAGCTAGGCACAAGAAAACACATCAGCTGGGGAAGGGAGCTTCGCGCTCCAAGTGATTATTTCTGCGAGACTCTATAGTGGAGATAGACCGCAGTCACGCTCCAACACCGTATCACGTGAAATGATTTCGGTGGGCGGAATCGATTAGCGAAAGATATATGAAGAGGATCAGGAAGGCGGGAAGATTTGTATGCGTATAATATGCCGGTGGGTTATTAGCGACCGGAAGACCTAAAGAGTGAAAGTTCCACACTTCATAAAATAAATTGAGTGGCTCGACGGCGCCCCCAACCTCCCTCCCCCCTCTTCCTCTCCTGCAAAAATAAGTTTTCACCGGTCACCTTTTCATAGTTCTTCGTTCCTTGTGCGGTAACTTACAAAGGTATCGCACACATCAATTGGTTTAAACTGATCTGCATCCACGTACTACCCCTTGAGCCGCCGCAGAGGCGTAAGTAAAGGTTTAGGGTACAAACCATAAAATAAAAGGGAACAGGAAAAAGGAAATGTGGGAGGAAATGGATGTTTGGTAAGCTATGTTTTCGATGAATTAATATCACGATCTGCTCTTGCTGAATTCGTGGATAGCGTGCAGGAAGAAAGAGTTCTTTAACCAATCCATTCGGCAGTTGTTTTTATTTTTCCGCTTTGGTCGGTCGGACTTTCAAATGGAGTGTACGCGTAAAGGAATATTTACCGCATCGAAATGAAATTCGTGAGGTACGCATTTTTTTAATCATCCTAAACCAGCGCGTAGCCTTGGAGTCTCCAGTGGATCCCAACACAGTCTCGTTATTTTTATTTCCCCTTCTACTCGCACGTGGACATTTTTATCACAAAGCGCGGCTTTCCTTTGCATTTCATAGAGAATGCGGTAACATGGTGTAACTTGGTTGGAAGTCAGATGTTTACTCCTAGTCGATTAATATTAAGCCCATGCGCAATAGCTCGACGCTTGAATGGTACAAATAATCTCTTTATAGAACACTGTGATCTTCTACTTCCAAAATCACACTCATTCATCCTCTTATCAGGAAAGTTATCAGCAGTTCTCTCTTTTTAATCAACTGATTTCCTTCAATACGATTTAAAACACTTTCAAAACCTAAGACATTAAAATTATTCGTATGGTATGTTAGAGGGAGGAAATTGATAGTTAGGGGTTTTGAAAAGGATGTTTCTTTTACAATACTGCTATGTGGCTTATGCGCCAAGGAAATGCCAAGCATGGAACTGGAAAGAATTAAGACAAAACGGAAATAGTCAACGTCGAGAGTGTAAAATATTTACGCATTACAATTTCTCAGGACCTAGTAAACATACCTAAAAGTATAACAGTGTGTTCAGACTATTAGAAGATTTAGGATTGGAGACGCTAAAAAATCGCAGGTTATATAATAGGCTTAATCTCCTGAGTCAATTTGAGGCCAACTACTTCTCCGAATACGTTAACAATATCCGTGTTACTACGTTAGGTAAGATCACATGCGTAAAATTAGATAAATAGATCGCAAGGAAAGATTTAAAATGTATTTTTCGTCGTACGATTAGGAACCAATTAAACTGTGATCGAAATTTTATAATCATATTTGAAATTTCATAATTTGTTTTGCCTTTTTTTGTATGTCAGCATGACTAATCGTCAAATGGTGATGGTTAAAAGCAGTATTGCATGTGAAATCTCCTTCCACGCACGTTACCTAATGTAAGTTAACATTATATTCAGTATAATAGCTAATATATTTTCACGGTTAGTGAATACCAGCGGAGCAATCAATCAATGCCGCACACCATTGAGGTGGCTTGCATGGTGTCACATAGATGTAGATGAAGGCTAGATTAAGAGTAGGAGCAGAGGTAATTAGGTCAGAAATATTTGCGGATGATACAGAAGGCCTCTAAGTGAAGACATTACAGCTAATGTTGAGTGCTTTATAAGATGATTGCGAAATATTTAGCATGCGGATGAATCATGTAAAGACGAAGTCAATGAGGTTCTCAAGAAATAGAAGCTGATATTGAATGTTGATGTGGATGAGATCAGGTTGAGTAGTTTTAATATGAGGCATATTCACATTATTTTTAGAATGAAATGTCTTAGTTATTCGGGACGTTGAAGCATAGTAACTAAAAGCAAGAAGCGTTTACTGAGAGGAAATCATTATCGGCAAATAATAACTTGGAAAGATGTCTAGAAAGGATTATTAGAGAGCGCAGATCTTTATAGCTGCAAAACTTTGTCAGTAGGAAAAGAAAAAAAAATATCTATGAGGCTTTCAAAAAGCAGGGTTGGGATCACGGTTCCTTCTTTCCCGTAGTCGTTATTGCTTTCCAAAACGCAAACCGCACTAGAAGGGCAATTATCACAGCTGCTGTACTAAAAATGCACTCTATCAGTTAAAAATAGAGATTCAAAGCACTTAGCAACATTTTAAAAATGACGATCACGTTTTCGCTCTCATGAGCGCAATTTAAAAATAACGATTACGCGAGCGCACGAACTATGGACAACCGAGATCGCATCCAAGGTTTTGGAAATTATGCAAAAAATAACCTGAGCAGCGAGGATATCAAACAAAGAAGTGATGGATATGGTATGTGAGGAGAGTATACCGGCGGGAAGTTGGCAGACGAAATGGGTGGAAGACATAACTAGAGGAAGAGAGAAAGGAGAGGAAATGTGAAAGAAGTCGAGAAGAGGGAAGAAGTGTATTTTGAGGGGCGTAAATGTAACCTATTACTCCTTTTTATCGATAACCGACAATGAATGATAATTTATTTCCACGACAATGGCACAAAAAACTCAATACTTTTTAATTCAATTTTTAAAAATACAGGGGTTTTAAAGAATCACAAATCAAATACTAGTGCCACGAAAAACATTTTCCTTATTTCTTTCCGATATCCATGTGATTATAAAGCAGGAAGACCCAGTCACCTACTTCACTCTGACCCAAAAGTAGACCACATGCACCGCAAAGAGAGCTGCACATGTCTGTTTGGTCAGCATGTTTTAAGTATGCTTGCATTACCGAGTGCCTATCAGCAAATACTAGCATGAATTAGCTCTGAGATGATTAAACTTAGTGCTATTGCAAGGTGAGAAACGTTTCAGAAGTGGATCAGCGTTCAAGCTGTCACAAACATTTACAGATGTTGACAGAATGATTCAATTTATGATTCCTCGTAATGAATGGGTAGCTTACGATGTTAGCGCATATGCGCTTCTTAGACATAAAATCCAATGCAAAATATTATATACCTACGAGTCTACATTGAGGCAGTAGACAGTCCTTGCCCCAGATTCCGTCCCCTCATTTAGCAAAGCAAAGTTTGCAATTGGAGAAAAACCTGTTAATGCTTCGACACTTAAAACTTCCAACTCGTCCAGTTTATTTTTTTTATTCTTTGCGAGATATTTGAAAAACAAATCGAAAGAAATTCAAGGCATTGGGCTTTTTTATTCACTTCAATGAACCGAAAAAGAATATTCGTATTCTATTTTCTTTCAAGTGCGTAAATATATACTCGTCATCCACTGTGAGTCACAGCAAGGTCATAGCTATCTCACTGCCTTCCTTTCAATGGCAATTCTGGTGACACGTGCACTCCTTTAATATGAACTTACCCTCATTTTTCATCTAGTTTCTCTGCACGCCGAAGTTTGAACAGAATGTGGGTTAAATTAAATCTTATACATTGCCAAATAGTGAAGAGTTAATTCTACCTTCAATATACCTATGACATTATTATTATTTGGTCACCTAGCGGTTAAGGAAGGTTTCCAATGGATTGTTGCAACATAACATGCCTATTAACCTGACTAGGGTTATCCTTCTCCCTCATATTATCTAGCTCTGCAGACCATTATTTTAGCTTAAAATTCACATCATATAAATGCTTAGTGGAGATAGACAGGAGTAATTCTTAAAACATACTGGACTAATTTTTCGGCACTAAGCCGCATCAATGCCTCAATCGGTTTGACTACAGATATGCACTAATAATCATGACAGTAAATATTCAATGTACAGCAAAACTATGAAAAACGCGGTCACGTTTCAAGATAAGAAGTTATAAGTAATTAAGAGCCGTCAGGCAAAAGAAACGCAGAAAATGAACATTCTTAAAAAGTTAAAGAATAACACAAAAGTTAAAGAAAAAGTAAGTCTCTACAAACGGAAAGAGGGAGAAGATTTTATGCATAAAAAAAATTGGTTATTTTGGTCTTTGGTTATTTTGTCGTAGCCTTATCTTTTACAAACGTAGTTCCCTTTGTTCGTTTGATTCTTCACTTCTCTGGATTCGTGCAAGATCACGTATCATTTCTAAATGCTCTAGACGGTAATCGGAAGACTCATTTTCTAGCCTCATTCTTTTCTGATCGTTCTCTCTTCATCTACATCTACATACTACCCCGCAAGCCGCCTAATTAGGCGTGTGGCGGGGGGTGTTAGGACACCAGCCGTTTACATATAAAAAGGAAACGCTCTAATGAAATTACGCCTTGCATTTATTTAAGTCCCTTATTGTTCGGGAGAAAAACTAATTCCCATACCTATCCGTTCGGCAAAATATCTCTCTTAATTTATCGTTTCTGTCGGACCTGGAAATATAGTGGGGTTCTAATATGATTTTCTTCGTGTCGCTCTGAAAGATATCTATTCTTTGTTTTTTTTGGTATTGGGCATTGGGTCATCACCTTGTACCATTTGCTCCTGAAGTTCTCTTTCAGGTTGTTCTGTAGATCGGATCAATATTCTACAGCCCATGGAGGACTCACGTAAACACTTTCAAAATTACGTACCTAATCAATAACATTTATTCTATAGCAGCCATTAACCATACATGGAGAGGTTGGGTTGAAATATATTCGAGCTAAAATTTCAAAGTACATCTGTAAAAGAGATTTTTTTAAAGAGGCGTAAATGTCTCAGGCATGAATTTCCATTCCATGCCTATGCTGCGGTTTCCAAGTAAACATAATATTCAATTGTTGAAGTAGTGCAAAAATTTGAGATTTTCGAGCTAAAAACTAAAATTCCAGGAAAATGCGATTGGTATACGGAAATCGAATGCAATAATTAAAATATTTGTTCTTTCATTTATCTAAAAGTAACATTTTAAATTTTTATCTGGAGTGGAAGCGATTAAACAAAGCAAACAAATACACCTCTGTATAACAAACATGGAGTAGCCTAGCCTTTTTACATGTTAAAAATGCAAATTTGTTTTGCCCAATATCTTGTAAAAAAAGTGTTCCCAGAGTTAAGACCTAAGTAAATCGCTTTTTCGTACCCTATATTAGTAAATTTGTAACTTTAATCAAAATCGTTAGAGCCGTTTTCGAAATAAAATTTACATGCAGATATATTATATATACATATACACAAATATAAATATAGTTTTAAAAACACAGGCACACGGAAGTAAAAAGGACACTCACAAAATATTTTACGGGACGTTTCGACGGTCAGGCCGGCCTCTTGTTGCCGACGATGACGGCCTGACCGTCGAAACGTCCCGTAAATATTTTGTGTCATTCTTTTTATTTCCGTATGCCTGTGTTTTTCAAACTATATTTATATTTGTGTTTTTATTCGCCGAGTGCGTTTTCCGAGAAGATTATATATATATATATATATATATATATATATATATATATATATAAATTCAATGAGGAAAAAGTAGAAACAACTAAAAAAACACAGCACGCCTGTCATGGTAGGAGCAGATAATTTATAATACCGAATTAAAAGAAGATGAGGAGGGCAGAAGCAAATACGCAATTCCAAACGATTATATTAGGTCGAACGTAACGCATTAGCGATATGTATCGCGTTTCGTGCATGACCGATAACCAACGCGACCCTTTCTCAACAATTCTTCCACATGCCAATCCATTCACATTTCGAAAAAGAAAACATGATGCCATTGCAACACTAAAGATGTTTCCCTCCATCCGAATACTGAAAACTATCTTCCACGAGCTCGCCGCGGTTCATTGATCGCTCCAGATTAGAGATACTACATTCACATCTCGATTGGAATTTACGCCAGTGACTGCGGCCTAGAGAAGTTGATAAAAATGCGACTCAATAACAAGGATGACGCAAATCTCTAAAGTGCGTTCACACATGTTATAGCACTAGTGACATTAGTGGCGCACCCATCAAAATCAATGAATAATCCGTTCACCTAGGGCTTGCCACCGATTAAACTCTAAAAGAAAGTAGGAATAATGGTAATGTGAGGGCAAGCAAACATCGCAGGAGAACTAAAGTCTATTTCACCGCTCATTATCGTTATTCAGTGCCACTTTGAAATGATGGTTTCCTTTGTGCAGAATGTTCAGCTGTAAACTACTCCTTCTCAGCTTTAAATCAAATTTAATAACCCCAGGTGTCTAAGTTAACGGCACTCATTCAAAAATCAGTAGTGAAATTAGTTAGAGCATAATAACCTACCTGAGGGTCCATTTCGCCAACATTTATTTTCAACTCCATAACTTTCCCCACGAGCGACAGACCGCTTCCTTGGTAAAGAAATAATTTTCTATTTTAACAAAAAAAATATTTTTTTTCTTCTCCATGAAAACAAACTTTCGACTCCGTTAGCTCCGTTACCAGAAACTCAATAGCAATTTTCCTCCAAAAATAATCCCTTCGTCATTCCTCCATCACAATGGTCCAGCCTCCATCTTCCTAATTTTTTAATGAAAAAAGATGAGATCTGGAGTTAAAAAATAAATTATGAAACGCGTCTGGATAACAGGAACGATTGGAATTGGACGAATTGTTATGTCACTAGTTGTGCACGTATTTATCTAAAATCTCCACATGTGAGCCTGAGTGACAATTTGGCACATGAGACATTAATCCAATGCATCAGACTTATATTATGTAATATGGTGCATGGAGGCGTGGTGACCCATCGTTGTGTATTAGATGTGATTACAGCGTTCGGTTACTGACCAAAAGGACCACGGAAAAAACTCGGTGAAGCTCTCAGCACCCTCGGATGAACCCAAATAACATGATTTTCTCGGAACCAGATATTTCCGCGAAACAGCCGGAGGCACAAGGAATGGAACTGCCCCTTTCAGAATTTCACAGGCCATTGGACTATGGTTAGAAACCATTGAACTTAGCCAATGGTATTGAAGTGAAATTCTAGTGTAAATCGACCAGATTTTTTTGACGCCAGTTAAATTGTCTATATCAAATTTTAGGTAAAAGGTGACAGACCGACTATATTTCCAATCATCATATAGACTAAACGAATAAGTACTTTTAACTTGATAATAAGCCTCATTGTGCCAAGAAAAATAAAGTAAAACCAAGATATTATTGCAATAATTTTCTTGATTGATGATGCAAGAGGGTCTAAAAGGATTAAAAGTAAGTACTTCATAGGATAAAGTTTTCCCAGCGTTAAACAGCTATTTTTAGAATGTTAAGTCTCCGGCATGCGAAAATTCAACAGATAAAGAATACATTACTCGTAATTTAGTATATATCACACAATGTATGTACAGTCTCTCATCTCAACGAAGACAAAAAAGATAATTTTTTATGAGATAAGAACAAAGTATAACAGAAAGCTGAAGTCCTTCAGAGGCATTTGAACTCCGAGGCATAAACAAATAAACATTGAAATCATCTGGATTAAAGAACCAGAAAAATTACTGGCTAGTGAACACTTAATGGACATCAGTGCATGAAACATTAGATGAAGAAAAGAACGCCCTAAAATTTTGATGCGCTGGATATTAATTATATTTCGCTCGAGAAGCTGCAAAATATAACAGAGGACATAAATCAGATCAGGAGACTTTATTTCACATATGGAGATGCATCTTACTAAACCCTCTGAAGCCTTAATATCTCTTTCAGTAATTAAAAATATTGAGTGCCCTATATCTACCTTAATCTCTCCGCTGCATCTGAATAATAGTTTTATTCTGGTTTACTCTCATCTTGACTGGAAGAACTAGTAACCTAGTTTCAATTAAAGCCTAGTGACAATTAATTTCTAGCCATAAAAGTTTTTGATATGTCTGCCAGATTGTATTTATCCTATGCCTAATTACCTAACTAACGCTTTCTCCAATAATTTCCATGCGCATGACGCTTACTTTTAAAATTAAGCGACATCTCCCTTACTTTTTCGCCGCAATTAACTGCCAGCCACTTAATAGGGCCAAGTTTCCTTGCGGTGTACCACGCCCCAATGTTACTCATCGTGGGTGTACGTAACATACGTACTCCACCCGCTACGTGGAGCGAGTGGCACATGATTTAAGTGCAAAGAATGCAGGCCAAAGTACAGATATACACCGTTTGTGTCTTCGTGTGTGTATCAGTGTAAAGGGTGGTGCGAGGTTTGAGGCTCGGTGGGGGACGAAATGGGTGGGTGGGTGGTGTGTGAGGACGGAGGATCGGGACGGTGGTGTGAGGGGGGGGTACAAGGAGAGGGGGAGAGAATGGGAGAGAGAGTAAGGGGTAGGGATGAGAACATAGGAAGGAGAAGGGGGAGGATAGGTTGTAGGAGGATGAGAAGGAAGGTCGGGTGTGGGAAAGGTGAACGACCGCGTTGAGTGTCGGTCTCAGCCCAGCGGACTTGTCTGCTATACTCCCTGGCCTGAGGGCTAGAGGAGAGAGAGGGAGATGAAGTGTGCGGTCTGAGGTGGAAATGGGAAGAGGGAGGGTGTGGGGGAGGGGGGAACTAGCGAAGGCGGAGTGGAGGGGGAGCCGCGGTATGAATAGTGTGGCAGATGGGGTGGGATGAGTGGGAGGCTGACGGTACTCCTCACTGGGAAAGAAGTGGGAAGTGGTGGGTGGTGAATACTGGGGAAGTGGATGAGGGGTGTGGGGAGATCCCCTTTTTTTTAAACCGAGAGTGGGTGGGGTGAGATCGATGGCAAAGGAAAAGGTGGAGGAAGTAAGTGGAGATCGGATGGGAAGCCGATTGGGGGTGGAGGGGGGCAAGTCGAAGCGTGGGGAGTGCGGATGAGGAAGGGGGGGTAGGAACTAATGCTCACGGCCCAAATTTCTCTTTCGGGTCGAGAGGGTGAGTGAGGAAGGAAAAGGGGTGGGGGAGTGAGGTTTAGGGGTCTCTGGAAGGGGAGGGGGTAGGCCGGGGGAGGACGGCGAGGTGGGTACTGAAGAGTGGGAGAGCAGGAACACGTACAGCGGGACAGGGAACTCCTCTATAAGAATAAGGTGGAGTAGGGGAACTGGAGAGCAGACGCTGGGGAGAAAAGAGAAATTTTCAACGCAATGATTTTTTTTGACCGGCAAAAGCCATCGGAGGCGTATCTTCACGGAGTACCAAAGGTGATGCGATAAAGCGAGTGATGAAAATTTACAAAGAGATGCTATCTAGAAGTTGGAACGTTTAGAGCCACATCAAGAGAGTATTCTTGCAGCTGCTTCATGAAAAGTTTAGTTCTTCAAATAATTGTGGACCAAAATAAATAAATATTTAAAAATTATTAACTCCGGTTGGATAATGTTGCTATTCTTGAAAGAAAAATTCAGACATTTTGTGCGGCTCTGGAATTAAACGAAGCTCAGCAAATCAAATCATAAGCTAGCAATTTACCACCTTTTTCACCTTTTTCTTGGCTCAATCTCTTTCCCTTACTCAAAGGATTCCATGGAAGTTACAATTTTTACAGTAAATGTTATGCTAAAAAAGCAGAAAATTTTTATCACCTCGATGCAAAAATGTAAGGCGCTTATCATCGAGTCTGGAAGTTTCAGTTCATCCAAGAAAATATTCGTAAGATGTTAAATGCA
The DNA here is from genome assembly GCA_963573305.1 of Pyrrhosoma nymphula. Taxonomy (NCBI): domain Eukaryota; kingdom Metazoa; phylum Arthropoda; class Insecta; order Odonata; family Coenagrionidae; genus Pyrrhosoma; species Pyrrhosoma nymphula. The sequence goes on from OY754329.1 coordinate 99,212,639, forward strand.
CTTCTACATTTTTTAAATAACTAAACTTGTGATCACTTTGCACGAGCAGAGGCACCTCTGTCAAAGGTTTGCCATTTCAGAAAATTCATCAATCTAGCGATCCGGGAGGTCTAGTAAGGAGAATATTTAATAACCTGTGATGAAAATTCGTCTAATTATTTATGTCTCCATACTTCCACACGGTTGGTTTTCTAGGAATGATGAGACATTTGAATGTTTAATAGTGCGTTCCCATTAAAATAACATGATGATAATGAATGATAAAACGTTCTGACCCATTTATTCCGAGCAAAGAACGAGGCCACCAATTGGTCACTATTTTAAGAGACTGTGTATTCTTGCCTGTGATAATATGGTCCGAAAGTCTAAAAATAGATAACTTTCTTGGTTGCCGTATGGCATCCATCGAAGGGACAACATTAATCTAACCGCTATCGCAATAGACCTTCCTGTGTAACTGTCAGCTCGTTTCGGATCTTTCCTGTAGACTCTTGGATCTCTGTGAATTTATGCAGTTTTAAAATATATTAAAATAAATAGTTTCTCCAAGGTGGTAGCAATCCTATGTTGGTGAAATTTCACCTCCTGACAAGGGTTTGCAGGTTTTTGCTAATGCATTAATTGTCGTTATTTCATTAAATTTACTGAGGAATATTTTAGTGAATGTTAGTGATAAGTTACCCTCCATAGACCCTTGAGGCGGCATGCAGGATATTATGTAGATGTAGATAGGTATCATCATCCAAGCGCTGCACAGAATTGCAAGCAATTGGAAAATGAATTTCATACGTGTTTAATGCATAAATAACACATATTCATCACACCGTTCCCTTTTGGGGTAGGAACAGTCAAATCAGTTTAATGCTCGGTGTTAGGCTTGTAAAGCAAGCCCTGTGTTAATAATTACTTTCATCCTTGCACATCTCTTTCGCTTCCCTTTCATTGGTGCACTGTTTCATACGAGCCGTCCTACCCTTAAGACTGCTAATATTCCTCCTCATGAGAGTATTTTCCACCATATTCACCCAAGACTTTCTCATTCTACCTCTTCCTTTCACACCACTTATTCCTCTATCATAGATCTGCTTCGTTATTGACTCTCATCCATTATCTCTACATGGCCAAACGAACGAAGCACGATCATTTCATGTATGTCTATTATCGGAGTATTCACAACGCATTACTACATCCCCTCTCATTCCTTACTCGGGCTCTCCTGCTTTGACCGCAAGCACTTCCCAGGTACCTCACACCCATTGAATTTAGTCTAATCTTATATTTACCCTGTTTCCTATACGTTAATTAAATCAATTAATTAAATTGCCAGAACAAGATGGAATTCTCACCGAACTGTCAAAACGAAAAAGACAATGACCGTCCCACATGGTAAATCTCAGTGTCACTTTGAAGCACAAAAGGTGAATCATTGGTAAAAATCTTATTACATTTGACTTATATCCTTAACTAAATTTCGGTCGAAGTATTAATATTTTTATAACATTCACTGTGAAAGAAATTTGTATCAATTCGCACTGGGATAATAATCTATTGCCAGGTTAAAATGGTGCCTTAATTCAACACCTTTAAAATAAGATTAATCCATAAGCGATTTATATCCGTAAATGCTAGTTAGAATAGTAAAAAATATACCTACTAGAGGAAAATTTTAATTTATTATGAATGAACCAAAAAAAATATTAGAAGACATATCTGGGAAAGATTTCATTTAAGAATAAGACAGAGATCAATGAAGATCGTATAGTATAGATCGTATAGTTCAAGTATAGTAATAACATCCTGTAATGAAAATCAATGTGTAACCGTTTTCTTCGATGAGATAGGAGTCCTTCCCAATACTCGGTAGGCAAGCAAGATTACGATTTCTTAAGAAAAATTAAAATAATTTAATACTCATTTCTCCCTCTGACGATTCATGATTGAAACACCAGCTACTTTAAAAAAGAACTCATAAATTTAAATGTAAGAAAATAACATGCATACTTTTTGCTCACTAAAGCACAAAAAATGGCAGATATCTTTGCACTCCTTACCATTTCTCAAATGTGGATGGCGAGATATAGTGAAACAATGAATATTTTAGAAAGTGAAACTTTAACTGTGGATTACTATTAGCAATAGATTTACTTAATTTGTGATTAGTTGAGTGAACGCATTAAAAAATGCTACGATTGTTCGTGTCATCATATCTTTACGATATTCAGACTTAAGAAACTGATTACAGGGTGCTGACCGATAAGACGCTCAGATACCATCGGGTCTACAGAAGCCTAAGAAAATCCAAGAAATTTCCTGCCAATGGTCGAAACATTGCAGGATGAACCTAAGGAAAATGACATCACATGTTCTTTTCATGGGAATAGAAACACTTTAACGAGTAAATGTTATCGAGGAAGAGCACTATTAACTGCTTATAGACGGATATAAATTTACCTCAATTGTCTTCAACATTCGGGAAAAATTGTATTTAAAGTACTGGAAGCTAGTACGATCTAAATAAAACTGTTGGGAAGATACTGAGCGAGTGCAGCAGGCGATGATAGTATAATTTCATTCATCATCATCAGCCATCATCAATCAGAATATTGGTTTGCTGCAGCTCTCCAATTCACTCCTCTATCAGCTAACCATTTTACTCCTTCAAAATTCGTCATTTTAATGTCCATTACAATTTTCTTGGTGTATTACATCCTTGGCCTCCCTCTTAAAATTATATCTTTAATTTCACCTTCCATCATTGTTTTCAAGAGGTTGCTGTGTCTCAGAATACGGCCAAAACATTTGTCTATTCTACATCTAATTCTTCTCTTCCACCTTCTAGTTTCTGACGCAATTATCTTCCATGCTTCACTGGGCTACAAGAGCATGCCTCTTATGTGTATTTGGATAAAATCCATCTTTAGCTGCATATACTGTTCTTCTAGTAGAATCATTTCTTGGCTTGTACTTCTCTGCTTACTATATTCTTCTTGCTTCTTCCAATATTTCCATTTAAATCAGGGTGATATTCCCTGTATACCATCTGTAAGATAAGCACGACCGAACGCAAGATCACATGTAGACCTAAAGATTGTACGGCTAGTTTGACCACACCTTTATCATCATATGAAACTCATTGACCATTGACATTCTCCTCCCAATTCTCGTCCCAGCAATTTCAATAGCCCCCTATAACTTAAGGCCCTCCTCCTTTCTACCTCGAGGGAGTGCTCACCACTCCCTCGTTCGTATCTCGGGCCCACCGCTCTCTCACTCTCCCCGGCAGTGTTCATTATTTGCCCCACTCTTCTACATCTACGTCTACATATTACCCTGCGAGCCACCTCTAGGGTGTTTGGCAGGGGGTGACAAGTCACCAAAATGCAGCATGCAAGCGGACCGCCACATGCACACCGCACGGTCATGAATATTAAGGATACTAACCAATTCCATCATTAACTAAAAACCATCATGCAGCATGCAAGAGAATCCCCACATGCACGCCAAACATGTACTATGACACATAATATTCTACATGCTACTTAAGAGGGCAATCTGCCTATGAAGCTAGAACATGCAAAACATGCTGTAGGAACACCATAAAACTCCGTAAACATGCTTTAAGAAATACATAAGTTAGTAAGCTACACTACCAGTCAACTAATCTATTTCTAAGTCCTTACACAGCCGTTGTAGTCTCTTATCGCTCGCGGAAAAAACGACATTTTAAATCTATCTGTTCTACAGTCTATCTCTCTTATTTTATTTTTATGATCTAATCTACCATAGTACGTTGGCGGTCGTAAAATATGATCAACTTCGTCGGAAAATAAACTACTCTTGAATTTACATAATAGATTTAGTCTTGTTTTCAATCTACGGTCTGACAGTGATTCCCATCCGAGTTGTTCTAAGAGGTCAGTAACACTAACAAGACTATCGTAACGGCTTTTCACGTACCTGGCTGCTCTTCTCTGTACACGTTCTAACTCTGTTTTTAAGCTTGTTTCATGAGGATCCCAAACACTGGAAGCATATTCTAAATGGGGTCTAACGAGGGAGAAGTAGCTTATTTCTCTCACTTTGTCGTCGCACTTGCCTAGAATTCTTTTAACAAATCCCAATTTACGATTAGCTTGACCTGTTATTTCCCGAATATGTTTATTCCACGATAGATCATTATTGAGCCTAACTCCGAGATATTTTACGGATTCTACCGTCTCTAATTGTGTATCCTGAATGAAATAGCTCTGTTGTGGGGAGTTATTTTTCCCCCAGAATTTCATTACTACGCATTTTCTGTGTGTATTCCAGTCGTGGAAGTGGATTTCAGCGATACAGCCCCTTGTTCGAAGCACGGTAATATGGGCCACCGTAACGGATAGATACCCAATGGCTAGGTTGAAAATATTATTTCACACTCGTAGTTCAAACTAGCATTCAATCCATTGAGAAAATTGAAGTCAGCGTGGTAACTAGAATACTGGCTTCCCATTCCGAGAGTCTGGGCTCAAATTCCGGCCATGGTGGAGATTTTTTTCAGATTCCTACTTGAATTCAACATGGAGAGCACTTCCAGAAGAGTACTCAGTCCGTCGGATTGGATGCCAAATAATGGATAAATGAGCGCTTTAGGGTTGACTAATACTGACGCAAGGTTTTCTCCACTACTCTTGAAGCTTTTCCATTACGAAGCTTTCCGGTTATCCATAATGGAAAAAATAGCCTCAGCTGTTAGTCTCCTCCCCAAATATCCAAATAAGCACTCTTTCATTGATTGGCTCTTTGATTTCATCCATTTATTTACTATAACACTTACATTTTAATCTGCAACCCTTATTAAGGGTAAGGTGCAGAGGCTGAATTTTCACCAGCCATACACTACACTGCAGAGTTTCCTCCTCTCTCAATCCCCTATGCAAAATTTCATGAACAAACAAAATGACAGGAACCAAGTCTTATCCTTAGCCACTGGAATCCACGTGCAAGTTAAAAAATGCTACAAAATATCGGACACGAAAAACATGCCAGTGCAACGTGACACCTAGTGCGATCTCGCACTTACTAGGCATTTTTCTTAGTGGAACATTGAGTTTGCGTTGCCATGTATGTGAAATACTACATGCTTTGACCTCTCATCCCCCAATCCACCGGGCAGGAGACGGCAACTAAACAAACTGACAGGAGCAAATTATTATTTTTTCAGTCTTCGGAGTCCACGTGAGTGATTAATATGCTAAAATACATAAAAATGAACATGGAACCATACGAGTGCAACGTGACACCCGGTACGACGACGTGCACTAGGAGGCATTCTCCTCACATAGCATCGCGTTCGGCGGGAGACGGCTGATGCAGCCCTTTGACTGATATGCTTGCCCGCCCTCGAGACCATCTCCCGACCTCCATCCCCTCCCTCCCTTAAGGCTCGCTCGCGTGCGAGCAATGCGTCCAGTCAGCCACGGTCGCGTGTTTGGCGCTGTGGAAAGGTTTGAGAAAGGTGAAAAGGGTGTAGTGGGGTTATACAGAGGAAGTGAGTGGGTTTGAAGGGTCAGAGAGGATCGCCCGGATCAGTTGAGGAAGGGTGTGGAAGTCTCGGGCCATTGTTAATGGAGCGACTGCACCAATAGCAAAAAATATATTAAACAGAACTGCGATCTCATTGCTTTCTTCTCCCAACTCATTTTCCTTATGCCTTCCTTATATGGATAGTGTACTACCCCCGGCATTTGCCCTCAGGGCAATGTGCAGTATGTAGATTTCGACGTACATCTACTGTACATTATGGTCAGGTCAACTGTTTGAGTCACAACAAAAACTAGTGGTGTGGTAGTATGCTGCAATAGGGGAGGGGCGTATTTTTTCTATCCAATGCCGACAGAAGAATATAGATCAATCTAATTTCACGATTCCGTGTTTCTTTCATCGTTAATAATGATGTGCATGACAAAGCTTACTTCTCATCTACGCATGTTCATTGAATGAAAGGTACTGGAAAAATCTTATCCAACGGCACTACTCAAAGACAAACTTCTATTACAATTACACTCTAGTATTAGGATCACAGATCATGACTCAGCACGGTTACATAAAAGATATACGATCGTAGCTTGACTTTGAATTTAATGATTATCCACGTTCATTTTCTTTAATGGGGTAAAGTTTTCTGGCCAAGGTTAGAGAGCCATAAATAAATCTAAACTGTAAATATGAATTTCAAAAACTAGGACTCGCCTTCTCATTTTATTTTGTAAGCTTCCATTATCGAGAAAGAAGGCCGGCCAAAAGAGTCTGTATAATCAGCTCTAATTTCCATTTCAACGATGGATAAATGAAGAATATAAGAGAGGACTTCAGGACCATGACTTTAATTGCACTCATGGCGCGAGAGTTTATAAGAGTTATCAATACTTGGTGAGAGAATAGGGTATTGTAATAGGATGTACTTAAATAAAGAACAGTTCGGTGAAGATAATAGTAATATGTCACTTCCTAGGAATATTGATAACAATAACGGGAATAATAGGGAAGTAAACTAAATTTTTTTTATTGCTGAATTTGAAAGTTTAGACTAAAAATGAAATATTAGTGTAGTCGCTTTTCTTTTCTGCATCCGGGAAATGCACTTTAAAACGTTTTGAAAGTCGGAAAATTTCATGTTGCGCTGAAACACCGTACCACCATCTTGATTGAGTTGTGACGTCACATGGCAGAAGTATCGCTGTAATCTGTCGTCTTCATTAGCGAGGTGAGAGGATCAGAGAAACGTTAGCTTTAACGTGGCTTTGCTTTCTGAAAAATGTCGGCGAATACGGAACACTCTGCAAAGAAGAATTACAAATAGTCCACGTCCAAACTAACGCGATACCCCGATTCATTAATTTCTTGCTTGGGACATATTCTGGCTTTCATGCTGCAGATGTTGTTGTCCCTTCGGATTTGTGCGTAACCAATGTCATTGTCACCGTAAGATTCCCTGGTATTGATTTAAACATACATAAGAGTGGGTTAATATTAATAATAAGCCCGTCAAAAATTGAATATTGCGGCAATATCTACTAAATTACATGCGATAAGGTGTTGATACAAAACCACTCTCCACTTAGCTCTAACTCCTCGTATTTCAGGAACTTTGAAAAGTCAGTGCTATGTTGCTCGGTGTCTATAAATGCGTGAACACAAGATAAACGGAATTTTTTATTCACAGTTTTCCTTAAAATATCTCAAGCGAGGACGAATCGTCTGCAAAACTTGAACAGCATGAGGAAAAGTCGTTTATTCCATCGCATGAAGGGAAAGACGAACTCGAACTGAAGGTTTTTCACGATTCTTGCATGTCAAGACATCATCTTGTGCAGCGTTTATCTTTCATAGATACGAATAAATAGCGGAATAGCGTTTTATCGTCAGACAAGCGAAGACGAATTCAGCCATTTTGAGTGTTGATTACTAATACCAAAGGGAACAATAAATATTACTGAAGTCAGTTGGTGTTGTGGTAGCGTGCGATCCTGCGTTGACGAAGGATACGCGATCGCTCCCGTCAGGAGATAATTCTTTTTTTCTCTTTCATTTTGATGGGCTAAGAAGATATTGTACCACCGATTTATGTAACTTCGTACTAGGACTTATGCACAATTTATTTTTAATTTCACTTGTCCTTGAGCCCCAAGTTGCACAAAGGATATCGCACACATGACTACGGTGTATTAGGAAAAACCACAGCACATTAGCATAGCATTTGCATCTCCTGCATCACATAAAAATGACGACTTAAAATCCGTATGGAGTTTCCTATTGAACTTTCGCGACAAAATATTTCATATCGATTTATCAGTTTAGTACTGGAACTTATGCTCTGCATTTTTACCTCACAATATATAAACATATTGACGTGACATGAAAAGCAGGTATATATTGATAAATAGTAATAAATAATACTAGATAACTAGTGTGTAACCCTCGCATATTCAACCATTCCCACCTCGCCAAAATAATTTATTCTTTATCAAATGAGATCATTTATAAATTGCACGATTAAAAGCAACATGCATGTCTCCTTTTGGAAATAAATCTTTCTTCTTCGTTGTTTATTCACAAAGTCTCCACGAGGATGTTCTTGTTTCATTATGTTTTAGTCTAAAAGACTTTTCTTTTAACTTTAAATTATAAACAAACAATGTGTTTTAATGTAAACTGATCATGTTATGTCAAAAGTCGGTAATACATCTTATCTTCTGACGCCTTCGTAACAGTTGAGAAAAAGATATCACCAGTCGCTTTTCATTTGTTTTCCCAGTTATTCTTTCCGATTTACTCACCTCGGAGGACAAGTAGAAGTTTTCTTACAAGTTACAAGGACTTGTAATTTACAAGTCTGTTTGAGAAACAGAATGTGTCGTAACCATGAAAATACTTGTGAGTAAACACTTGTAACCTGTGAAATGGACTTGTAACTTGTGAACTTGTAATTAGTGGAATTGTACGTTTGAGAAACAGAATTTGACAAGTTACAGGTGAATAGACTTGTAACATGTAGACTTGTAGCTTTGAGAAACAGGCCCCCAGCACAGAATAACTGCTAACATCCCATAATTCCATTTGCGAAGTTCGCACATTCCGGCCGGCGTGAATAAATACGGATGTGCCGCGAAAACGTCTTGCAGGAGACGACTTAAATAGGTCTATTGCCACTCGTCAATTTGGCTCAGTTCTTACAAAAATGTTTTGACATGTTAAACAGCAATCTGCCAGCGAAATAAATATGTCCAGCGAAAAATAAATACCATCATGTATTTATTAAAGATTCAATGTGGTCTTCGCACTACTATCCGCAAATTTAATGAAGCTGACAATTGAATGAAGAATAATATATTATACAATGATGTAGTCATGTACTCAAAAGAGAAGCAATCAAATACATATTCTGATGATATTTTTAAAACAACAAAAGGGTAAATGCTCAAATTCAGTAATTTTTCCATGCAAGAATAGTGGTACAACTAACGGCGTTGAAGCTGCCTTCTGTTACTGCCTTGTGACGTCACGGCAAATATTCAACATGGACACCCGTTTTGGTGGCCTTTAAAATTATTCAAATTTCCGATTGGTATCTCGAATCAACTATACACTCTTAGGATTTAAACTGTGGTTTTACGGCATTTTGATACTCTGAACTCTAATTTAAAAATGTTTTTTGGGGCATTTTAAACACTAGTTTACTTCCCTATTGGAGGACATAATCGAGAACTCTAAGTTTGTTTCATGGACCTAGAGAGGGCGTTCCATAATTAGTTTTGCCAATTTCAATGAAAGTATGCACTGCAAAATTTTGAACAAAATTGGAAATAACCTTAAAATAATCTACCTGAGGCAGTGTAATAGATATTAAGCATTGGTTTCAAATGTGTATGCCAAAACAAATATAAGAGATGGGTAATGAGAATTGTAGGAAAGTTGATATGTACGGATAGATTGATTATCAACCCATTCAAGCCAGACAGCTTTGTTAGCCACCTAGCCAAAGGAATACAGTCAAATTCATGCGCACTACAGCATCAGTTTAAATATTGTTTGGCATGAGAATAATTCATGACAAAAACTAAAACAATGAGATTTTGTAAAAGCAGAAAGTTGGGATAAATATTTAGTTAAGAGGGCATACGTTAGAGCAAATAGGACATTTGGCCTATTAGTATAGAATTTCATGTTAAAATAATTAAAGTAATGAAGGCATAAAGAGGGGAGCTGAATTTTAAAAAAAATGTATTGTTCACAAAGAGGAAGGAATGGATCAGGGAACTCTGAGTAATGATACCAAGAAAAGATAGCCGAAGCCATTAAAATAAACATTATGTGGCCGCGAAAGGTTTTGAAACGCGGTCTTTAGGGAAGAGAATGAACAACGGTTAAGGTCTTCTGAGACGAAGAAGTAAGCACTTGGAATATTAATAATTCCTCTCTTGGGCGGCTTAAAGACAAGCTCCTTTCCAACACTCATGCATCACAAGCATCGCGAACAAAAAGGTGTACGGAAATATTGGTCACGGCTTGTAAGGAGAGCAATACGTTACAGGAAGGGCAAGTATCCTCCACCCCAAAGATATTTGTACTCAGCTACTTCATTTTATTCAGAAAAGTTAAACTACAGAGGGATAATGACAAGGAAGTGAGCTCATGCGGCTAATAAATATACAAAGTAAATAACTCCAATAGCCGTAAACTTTAGAGAGGGATAGGATGTTTTAAGAGAACACTGTTACACCTCGAGATGGTGCAAGATAAAAACGGAGTGAACGGCGAGAATTATACCAGCTTCGGTGGTAGAAAAGAAAAAACGACAATAACTTTGAGAAAATAAGTAATGCATGACATATTTAAACAAAATATTTGTATTTAAAATAAAAAGGTGCGTTCTCACTTCTTAATTTGCTATTTAGAGCTATGATAACTTGTATTTCCCCGAGAGAAAAAAGCCATAAAAATGACTATTTTATCATGTGAATAAAAATATATTTTGGCTGATTGCCCTTTTTCACCAAGTACGCAAACTATTCAATCAAATGTTATAGTCTACATAGAAAATAGGATTACATCAATAAGGAACAGATGAAATATTAATTCCATGAGGTTTGTCGGAGGAGGTCGCTAGACCATTCATACCACGTAACCCCTTTAAAATGTCACCAAAGTGATGATCTTCACTCTAATGCTATAGTTTGGCAGTTTTCTTTTACAAAATTTTATGCATGTGTTATTTTCGACATAAAATTAAGCTGGACGAGCGCAAAACTACGAATATACGGGAGGCGAATGAATATGACATGGCTCATTGAAAGAAAACATAAAGTCATATTTATCTTAATTGATATTTTTCCCTAGTACAATCCCTATTTAATACGATTTCACTTAATAAAATAACTCTATTTCAAATTTTATTTCAAATATAAAACCACAATACTGCGTTAATTGGCAATCACTTCTGCCCCATATTATTCCACAGTGATTTTATGGAATCAAATCTATCAACTCGCCATAATGACCAGATTTTTATCCTTCCACTTAAAATAAAACCTCATTTCTTAAGACACATATCGGAGGAATATGCCGAGATTTGCAAAATGTAACGCATTAGCCTACACATTTCTTATAGCTTCATGATTGTCATTCAACTCCCTCTTTCTCTCTCTCTACAGTTATTAACTGCTTGATTCGTCTAATAAGCTACTTAATTATATTAATGCCTTTATATATATAAATAATGCACCAATAACGATGGAAAATATGACTTAAGCAATGAAGCACTACTAGTTGCACGTAATGGGGAATGAATAGATTAAGGCCGTTTTTTACTTGGTACTTTCTTACAAGGTTAGGTGTATACCAACTGCGAGAACGCCGGCACGGATTAAGAGCATGGGCTAGTTTCTCTCGTTCATGCATTTGCGCAGCCATTCTAGCAATTCTCCGTTTCACACTACGCAATTTTCGCTGCATATCCATCCATATATCAGACGGTGCTGTAAAGCACCTCGTGTAAAACGGCCTTTACTTACAGCAAGAGTGAATGAGTGCAGTAAAGAGACTCAGCTAACATACACGGTCATCGCCGTACCACATCTTAGGCGTTCACTATACAATATAAAAATTACATATCTTTGTTATATTATACTATGACTATATATACACATTTGTCAGCAGCAGACAGTACTTGAACAGAATGACACACTGTAAGTAAACTAAGCCAGTGATTGTCACAATTTCTTCGTCGATACCGGGCAGAAAAAAATACTAGATAGTAATATTTCCCAACGCTTATGTTGCCTGGTCATGCGTTGATGCTTTTAAAGCGTTTCATTTCGAAATGTATCTTTAAATTTCAATAGATTTCAACGAAGCGTGAAAAAGAGACAAATCGATTCACTCTTCCGTAAATTCCTCTTTCGCCACCTCAGGATCTAAATTTGAAATCGATTCAACGTTTTTAGTTTGCAGGAGAACGACAAATACGTAAAAATCATATCAATCAATCATGTTAGACATTGATCCTTACTCATGTACTATTACTTCAATCGCTAAGAATGTCTCTGAATTTTGAATTTTTTTTTTTTAATGCTTTTTCCCCCTAATTTGGGAAGCTGATTTCAAATATGTTATCAGTTTTCTTCTATCACGTCCAAGTTTTAAAAAAAATAAAACAAAATTTTCATAGCTACCCATTACCGATATCTATATTTACACCATTCTACAAGGTTATTGCCATGCTTAAGAACGTGGCGTATATTAGAATTATGTAATTATGTACTTTTAAACACAATGTACGTACATTTCACAAGAACTACCAGAAATTAATATAATTGATTATATTTTACAGGCAGATATTTTCTTCTTTTTGCACTTCTTCCATAAGCATGAGAAGTACTTTCCCATTTCAGGGACCAACAGTAGTCTGCAATCATGTTAACAGTACAACCACCATGGTATCTCCATTCAATGTCTTTTAAATCTTGGTGAAATCGTTCACCCTGTTCCTCGCTGTAAAATACAACACAACATTCTGGACAATAGTCAATGTGAGCATGTAGGAAGTGTAACTTCAAACTCATGTTACAACCTTGTTTTCTGAAAATTTCCAACATGGTGTTCACAATGATTTTGTAATCTGGACTCCTTCTGTTTCCTAGGAAGTCTTTTACAACATCTTTGCAGCTATGCCAGGCTTGCTTTTCTGTTTGGCTCATTTTATCCTAAAAATTGGGGTCACACATTAATTTCCTGATCTGAGGTCCAGTAAAAACACCTACTTTCAGCTAGTCTAAGATCATTCCGTGATAAACACTACAAATGTACTTAAATCACTCACTGCCCTTGTCTAGGGCATGAACTAACTGGCTCATGATACTAAATTTTATGTAAAGGGGTGGGAGAAGAACTTTTGTGGGTTCCACAAGGGGCACATGCATAACATTCTTTGCTCCGGGTGTGAAGGGTACTCTGGTTTGCCACTCCCGCCTTTGCCAGTGATTTTGTCTGTCTGGACTATCCCATTCGCATAGGAAGCAAGAAATTTTTGTGTATCCCATTCGAAGTCCCAGTAAAATGTTGGTAACTTTGAAGTCACCACATAAACTCCACCCACGCTCGGAGTACTTCACACACTGCAATAGAAACTGCAAACTTTCATACGATTCTTCCAAAGTAATAGAATAACCAATTGGTACAGATCCCAACACATTATTATTGTGGAGTACTACACCTTTCAGGCTCGTTACAGAAGCATCTATGAAAAGCCTCCATTCACAAGTTACATATGTACTTCACACCAAGCCACGTTACAAGTTTCAGTATATCATTGCAGAAGATCATTGACCTTGCTTCTGAAAATAAAGGACCTATTTCTTGTTCCCGGGATCTGTAACATGAAAATTAAGTGCCTGGTAACAAAAAATGTCTGTTTTTCAGTAGAGAAGCTAACAGTTCAGCACTTTTCTTTGGTAACGCAAGATCACGAACCAATTCATTCAATGCGGTCTGGCGAAATGAGTGTGGGGTATGGTCACTTGTACTGGGTACAAACTCGTCTGTATCTGATCCACTAATGTCCGTGGTATTGCTAACTTTCTTTTTGAGGTGATGATCAGCTTAAAGATGGACGAGAAGGAATAGCTCGGGTTTCGTCATGTTTCATTGGTCTCATTGCAGATCGCAAATATGGATGCACTATGTCACTTTTGTTCTTAGCACTGAAACCTTGCACTTTAACCTGACAGAAATAGCAGTCATCAGTATGGCTCATTTGTTCCCTCCATACCATTGGAAGAGGAAAATAAAACTTCTCTCTTTGTCCGTTCATCCACAACCTCAATCCTTCCACACAATTCGTACACACTTTCTTGGGTGCCCATGGTTGATTCTCATCGCCAAGCACAAGTCCAAAATACGCAATGTAGGCTTCTTTGACGAATGGTGTTATATTTAGTCTTTGTTTACACTACATGTACTTCCCACGTATGTAACAAAATGTGTTCGGGATCAGCCCACTTAATGCAAAACACTCGACATTCACTTATTTCAATGTCACCACCAGTTATACAAAATAACTATCAAATTACTATTGGCAGATCACACACCGCACTCGATAAATGAATTACTATTGCCAGATCACATAAAATGTTGTAATCACACTTTAACAATATATACTTCCCATGGCCTACTATAGTATATAAACGGGACTTTTATCAAAAGCATATTCTAGATTTTCTCAAAAACCTAACGTGATAGAAAAAAACGGATTGCACCGTTCAACTCAGCGCGAAAAATCCATTTAGGAACAAACATTCATTCGAAAACATCATTTTTGATGCAGAGCAGTGTTATCAATGTACTAACTATGAATAAAGTGTACTAGTTAAGACTTTAAAATAACGTAATTAACTATTGCTCTCTTCAAAGACCGAAATCTGAAAACATCTAAGCAATTAATCAAATAAAACGATGGAATTTAACTTTCAAACGATTCATGTCTCAGTAATCTACCCGTAAACTCGGTGTGTATTGCGTTTGTGAATCCACAGAATGAATTGAGCTAACTCACCAGTTGAGGGTGGTTTCAAAGTAAAAGAAGATTTAATTGATATAGTGTCCGAGACATGATTGCGTCCACTTGAGGTTTAATCGACTGGTCATGACTAAGAGCGAACAAAGCGTAAAGTCTTATGATATCTAATGACACACATCAGATTGTTATTAAAACAGTAAATTCTAATGGAAAGAAGGCATTGTGAGAAATTTGATTTATCTTTCAAATATTTACTTGATACAGCACCAAAATAAAGCGCTTCAAGATGAGAAAAATGGCAAAGCAGTAGCCTAATTCTAGTTCCGCATGCATACAAAATACAAGGAAAGACTGTGGCAGTATTTGTCATGCACACGTAAAATAAGTAAAATAAAAGCTATAATTGCTAAAGGCAACAGAGTGAAATTAGATGGCAGGTAACTGTATAAAGGGAAATTGACCATGTGTAGGAACTCTGACACCGGCTCTGCTGAAACGAAACTCATGAAAGCATATGCACTTACGATTTACGAAATGCAACTGCATGCTATAAACTTTATCTAGTTACCATGATCAGGAGCGACCAGTATCTCAGGGTGTTATACCTAGCGGATTAATCCAAAGTGGTTCCGTAACTAATGACACCAACCTTATACCACACTATTATCTCGGACAATGGGCACTAAAAAAGCTACACTCACGTTTAATGAATATCTCTTGGAACAACAGTGAACAACTAAGAGCGAGGTGAAGAATATGATATGCACTAACTCTGACCTAACTATAAAGGAAATTCTGACATGAAAACCAGGGGGGTTATCCGGGAATGTCGTCGTTCATCATGTCGACATTCATATTCATTGAGGCATTTAATGAACGGCAAATAGACCTAATCGATCGGCATTTTGAACGAATCTATGAGCTGATGTCAGAGCCATTGGCTCAGTTTTGTGTTCCGTTTCTTCTGCGTTTAGCGCACCGCAACGAGTTTCGCAATTGTTTTTATTGCATTTGGGCGGCAAAGCAAATCTAAATAAAATGGAACCCACAGAAGGCAGTGAGTTTTTAACCTAGGATTATGAATTATGTGTAATTTAGCATTTGTTTTTGTGTGTTACATAGAATATTTAAACAATATTTAATGTCATGAATTCATGAATTTAATTAATTAACGGCGGTTGAGGTTGTTAATAACGTTATCATTATTATCCAGTTCCGTAGTAATATTTATTTTTGCACGTCCATTTTACTAGTTTGAGGCAGAAAAATTTAGTTCTAATTAATCATAGACAACCGTTACGTGACTCCACGTCAACGCGAAGTCCTGTTGAATTATAAGGAGAGGCATAGGACACTTGCCGTCGGCCTGTGTAAAGGCCCCGAAGGGGCTACCACGAAAAGGCAGATGTGGGAGCGCCTCTCTGCGTCCCTCAATGCCGTCGAAGGGGGCGCAGTGAAGACGGTGAACAAGTGGGAGAGAGTAAGTTGAAATAACAATAGCTATGAAGTGTCATTATATTCGTGATCATTAATTGTCAACTCCATTATTGTCAACTATCAAAACATTGCCACTTCTATGTCTGCAAATCTGTCGTTTCCAGCCGACTTTTGGTAGGAACCCTGGCCATAAAAATGAAGGGCACACAACAATTAATAGAAAATATCATACAAATTATGGCCATGGGTTACGTGCAAGGTATCTCCACGTTCCAATGCAACACACGTTTCTTATCTTGATTTCCAAGGGTATTGTGACAGCACGAGTGGGTGCGGGACAGTAAGGCCTAATTTCCTCCACTAGCTCCCTCACCATGTCCTTAGTTAGCCGGTAAGTTCCCACAAAAAGGCTCTCCCGCGAGGCAAATGGATCTGCACCATCTCTTAAGGTGGCTGGAGCGGTAATCGTGAATCGTTGAAAGTACATTCTAATAATTTTTCAAGTAAGTCAAAAAAAAATATTCTTGGACCACATTTCACTCAAGTACAAGTTTATACGTTGGAAATAACCATAAATGCAGTAGTGAATATGATGCAAGTGTTACATTTAAAAAATTTGCTAAACTTAAAGTATTGTTTTGACTTGGATTTTCGGCGCGAAATTCGAAATTTACGAGAAAATCATATCTAAATACGCTATTTTTACTCGGAATGATACCTTGATATTTCTTAGTAGCAATTATAATAATATGAAACTTCTTATTTCGCATTTAAGAGATAATCTGTATATACGTAATCGATTTTTTTCACAATATATGCCGTGTGCCATAAGAGTACTTGTTAAAATATCATTGAATTGCCAGGAAACCAAATCGGTAGCATACATTTTTTTTCACTTTTATCGATAGATATTACAAATAAAGACACGTATGCAAAGTTTCACTCAAATCTGTATTTTAACAAAAAACGCTCTAGCCACCTTAATTGTCTCAAAACATTTCTCCTCGTGGAATTTTCTCTCAGTCTTTCTTCCTCCTCATTCCTACGCCGCCTCGCTATTCCCGCTTCTACAGCCCAGTCATCCATGTCTCTAAAATGTGAACGGATGGAAGGTTATCCATGAAAAATGATTCGTACAAAACTCTTATAATATATGCGTCCAACATGTGTGCAAGTCGAAAGTATCTTCGAATCACATGAGCGTCAACGGCATGCTGAGATATCTTTGAAACTCAACAGGGAAAGGGATTCCTTTTTAAGTAACTCAAACCCAAGGCATCGAAATAGTAGGTACAAATGAAATCACTGCTGGATGAGTGATATTCTGATTGCTCATATATGCTCTGATAGATCATACTCATTAGCATGGCGATAATAACCATTTCTACGAAGAAGACTGATTTTCCATTAGGTATACAACTATTAAAGTATTAAATACGAGGATTTCTATTCGTATACAAGCCGGGAATGTCACAAATCAACCTCGATTTATGAAAATGTTAGAAGTAAATAAGCATTACTCGCTTGACTCGTATGTACCGCCAAAACACTAACAACTAAACACTAGCGGAAAGCGCTTGAAAAGCTTGGCTGCGGAGGCGGGGGCGGGGGGGATTTCCCATCATGCTCTTTGATTTCCGACGCGACGCTAGCGCCGTCCGCCAAAACATTACGGTCCACACGGAAGCTTCGGTTTTGAGTCGGTCTGTGAACGAAGAACTGCCAAATGAGCCGTTGGTGCCATCTTTGACGGAAATTTGATGACATATTACAGAAAATCGGAAATATGATGACGAAATTTCCGATTGTCGACATTCCCGGATAACCCCCCAGGTCCCTCTGACTACTATAATGAGGTATTGTTTGTATTATGCAGGACGTTCAGCAAGTCTCAACCCGTCTCGGGATTTCATTATCATTATGAATATAAAATAATAATAATACTTCGAGGCTCCATAGTAAATATGAATAACATCATATACCTTTGTTCTCGGGCTAGAAGTTGTGGGTAAATATTCAATTAGGTAATAGGATGACATTAAATGAGGAAAAAATGACTTAATGGAGAAGCAAACTCCACGACAGCTCGAGGTGATATCCACTAGATCAACAGGACTAGAATAAGTGCCATATCTTCGTTTATAATCTTTGATCAGCTAATACTAACTTTGATGCGGCTGGAAGAATTATTTTTTGTAGAAAAACTTAAGTCCTATTCAATGAAACCCCGAGTAGTGCTGAGGCATATGGAGCATCCTACATCATACAAAAAATACTTCCCATACGCAGAGCAAGGTTATTGGTCTTCCCTTGTAAGTTCAGAATGTGTGGGGAATATAACTGTCAACCATTTCTAAACAGTGTGCCTAAATCAAGGCGAGGGAAGACATTTTGACTTCTCCCTCTTTTTATTTCAAATCCACTGAAATGACCGATTTTCAAATTAAAGGTAACCCCATGAATTATCACCTCGGGAGGGAGGAGGACGGAAGTTCCCGCAGAATCATTTCGTGGTTTTAAAAGGCATCACCAAGCGTGAAAGTGCGCTTAAAATGCTGATAGTTCTCCACTAATAAAGAACGATAAACATTTTTGTAGTGGGTAATGGGTCCAACTTGGAAGCCATTGGCACTTTTCATATAGTCGAAAATTGGTGTGATGAATTCAAAATGTCACAGCCCGTTATCATGCAGGGGAAACTATCATCCAAAAGTGATTCGGCCTCCATGAATGAATCAAAGTTTAAAAAATAAACTCAAATAATTCAAACGATTGAACGGTTACGCTAGAGTGAGCAGGCAAAGATTATTTTCAATCCCTCACGGAATGATGATTATCCTTCTTCATCTAAATTTTCAAAATATAAATCGATGCACCTAAAGTCTTTCTTAGTTCAATGCGAGGAAGGTTTTTAGAAGAGGTTATCACATTTTCTCCATTCATAGCAGTATATATTTTCTCGGATCTACAGTATTTCGACCCACTATTCCAAGATCATGATCTCTAAACGCTTTTTCTACTGCCAACCACCCTTTATACCCCTTCCAATAAGAGCATGAAAGCTAAAGCGTGACTTTTCAACGGGCTGGGGGAAGAAAACCAGAAATAATGGGTCAACAAAAAATGCTTGATCGGTCAATTGCGGATCGGTTTAGCAATAAATATCTGAAAATGTGGCCTTCGCGATTGTCACAACAGAGAGTGAAGTGAAAAGGCGGTTCCAAAGTTCATTCAACCCGCGTGTATCGCAGTGAGTCAGCGGTTCGTATGTTTGGCTAATAAAGCACCATTACTCTCTCCCACCCCTTCCCCCACCCGCGTTATTGCACGCCTGGATGGCAACACTTGGCGAATCACAAAACGTATTTTCAACCCTCGAGACGTCAGTTGCTCCACAGCAGCGCTCAAAGCGCCGGGCAAGTCTGGAAGACACATTATGACAAACGCTAGAACGGCTCGTGTCGAAACGTTAGTGCCCCCGGTGCGTGCCGCAAAGCCAAGAGCGGTTGCATCGCTCGGTAATGTCACCAATTCATTCGTCGAATATTTTCCAAGATCTTTCATGGATTGTGATCTCTTGTGCCATCATGTTGAATGCTGAAGTTTTCAGCAACAGTGCCTCGTTGTGGCGTTTATAATTGTCGGCACGCAACTGTTGCTTGAGTGGAGGACCAAGAACATTCATTCAATGTCGTTTAATCGTTCCCATAAAGGCGATTGTGAAAATAGAAAGAAGCTACTTTCAGATCTTAACAATTAACTGAGGACTTCTATACTTAATTAAATTCCTTATGAGTGTGTATTACATCCAAGATTGTTTACTTTTTTATTTTGGGAACAATTTTGGCTGATTTTTGAAACCATAAAAACTGCACCCACCTTTCCATCTTTAAATTTCCGCGGGTAAAATCCAGGTGAACGTGTTAACATGTGACTATCAACTATATACTTATGGTAACTGAGCAATCAAACAGACGGGGAAACATATTGTAGCTCTATAGCTTACTCATTATTTGGCATTGACTTTCACTATCTGTAAAATTAGCCAATCACGGAGTTATTGCTTATTAACGATAACTACATAAACCGAGTATGAAACACCACCTATTAGTATCCAGTGATTATGGTGGAAGTTCTTTTGAACACATTTTACAGCCTAGCTTAGTGAGGCGTTATCAATTTTTAACTCATAACAGTTTCTGATCTTACTGATTTCGGTAAACAACCTCATTCATCGAGAAGTTATTTATTTTTATTGCGTGAATAATGCAGAAAAAGATTTTCTGGTTCTCAATAACCCTAGAAGAATTTTATGGCCCAGCATTTTGGTTGGGCTTGAGGTGAGTCACTGAAACCTTGTACCAGTTTTAGGGGTGCTATTTTTGGATCTCTCAAGAATAATTTACGGATGGTAGGCGTTTTTTGGATGTATATCATACGACATCTGCCTCTCAATGGTGTGATTATTCACGTATACAATTAATTCAGTCCATATAATATGGAGAAAGTGATCTAAGAAATTTTTAATCGAAGACCGGCTAATTAGTTCGGTTAGCTGAGAAAGTAGCAAAAACATAGATTAAGTGAATTTGTCATTAAACCATTCGTCACTCGGGATGATTTTTTGGGAGCCATCATAGTTCGCAGGATTTTGAAAATAAATAAGAAAAAATAAAGTGTGTTCTTGGAAATTTCCCTCTTCTTCACGGAAGGTCAAAAGAAACAACTTTTTCTATCATCTCAAGTCCCAGCGCTACACAACAGTCCTATCTAACCTCATCGCTACTGCACCGTAATTTCCATCAAAATTATATTATTCCTCATTAAAAATAGAAATCATGCTACAAATATTATACAACATTGATTATATTGATTTTGCCATATCATGTGGAAATATGAAGTACATAGAACCTATTTTAGACGCATCCTCGCACCGGAGGAGAGAATCACAAAAATTGTTTTGATGAACAGGTTTTCGGTAGCCTCCAAAATATTCGGAGAAGGACGTTTGCTGAATTCCCCATGACTGCGATATTAGGGAATTATTTTATAAATTAGTATATGTACGTTTACCGCATTGACATTATTTATCTAATAGGAATAAGCATCAGCAGTCAAGGTAAATTGAGCTTAAATTCATAGCAGTCCTATTTAAGGCAAACAGCGGGCAAGAGAGAGGTTAATCGCTATAGTATTGAGTAAAGAAAAAGTAACCAAGAGTACAAGGCGAGAGTAAAATAAACTATGCATTTACCCTTAATATAATTGGAGTTTATAGAAAACCGGATGAAGACATGAGCATGATGGAGGCTTTGGCAGATTTATGCTCAGAAAAACCTAGTAGACGAACCCTCATAGCAGGAGATCTTAATCTGCCAGGAGCACAATGGAATGGAAATGTTAAATGTAGTGGTAAGGTTCAAACTCTTGTAAATAGGTTAAATATTGAAGAGGGTTTCGAGCAGCTCGTGAATGGACCAACGACAGGTAATAACATACTGGATGTCTTCCTTCTAAGGCCATTTAAGGGTGACCATACCTTTGAGATAATACCTGGGTTAAGTGATCACTCTGCAGTCTCAATTGAACTAGAATGGTCATCGCGAATATAAAAAAAGGATAAATTTTGCTGGAATTATATAAAAGGGAACGTGGTTGGGTTTAAAAATATGCTAAGAGAAAACTTTCCCCAAATGGGCAGGGCAAGGTGCTACTCCAGATGAAATTTGGGACTGTTTTAAGAATACTTTGTCCGCGGGAATAGAAAAATTTGTACAACGGCGATCCTGAGTATTATAACGCAAAAATAAGAAGAATTAAGAGGAAAGTGAGGCGCACGTATAAACTAATAAATTTAAGTCTCAGATATCTGGTAAAATATAAAACCCTAATTAGTAGATTAAACACTGAAAAAACGGAAAGCCCGGGAAAGCTATCTATTGAATATACTTGACCAGAAAAATACTAATAAATTCTATAAATATGTTAGGAAGAAAAGGGACAATAATAATGACATATCAATGCTTGTTAGGGAAGATGGAAAAGGTATTTTAGATGACAAGGTCAAGGCGGACGAGCTAAATAAATGGTACGCCAGCAGCTATAAGGAAAAGGCTGAAAATAATAAGTTCGTTTTAGCTACCAATAATGATTACAATGATAGCATGTTATTATCTGACAGTGGAGAGTACAATTTTGACCATATTAGTGTGTCAGATAGTGAGATATTAAAAATACCAAGTCATGAACATGCAGGGTATTGACTATTGCCTTGGAACAATATAGCGTATTTACTCTCCTTTCAGCCGTAAGTTATTCAAGCAAGTTATGTCTTACATGAGAACAGAAGCATGTAAAATCTCATTTCACATTAACCTTTGAGTCCCATTCACATCACTGGGGAAACCCAACTCATTCCTTGATATACACCAAATGCGGTTGGTGAATAAATCTTTTAAAGAGGTTCAAATGAACAAGCCTTTCATCATTAAAAAAATCAGATTTAAATTTTAAAACATTTTTAGTTTTCTAGTAGCTACAGGAAAAGGGTCATACATTCTTTCTTTCTCAAAATATTTGGAAAAACGAGAGAAGAACAAGCTAAGGATATTTTACCACAAATTCAATTAATAACCCCCTCGGAAAGAATTGAAGGAGTTTGCCTGCCTGATTTAGGCCGGGTGTACCTATTCGATGTGTGAAGGAAGAATACCGCTGGACTAGGGAAAAGAAGAGTTTTATGAATCAGTCATGACAAAGTTAAGCGGTATAATGAGCTTTGAGGACCAGAGGACGAGGGTTTGGAGGGGAAGGTCTGAGACGAGATGGTGGAGTTCTCCCTCCCAACCCCCACCTCAGTCGCCTCGAAATAAAGGAAATGGATGGAGGAACCACGAAATCGTAACTTAAGAAAAGGCGTTTCACTCTTTTGACTCCCCCTCTCACTGCGGGAGCGAAACTAGCCGGTCTGCAAAACGTCTGACCCAACGGGGGATCAGGGCGAGACGGTGCGGGGTGATGAGAGAAGGGGAGAGAGGGATAGAGAAAAGGTGGAAAAAGAGAAAAAAAGCCGCTGTCGAAAATCTTTTGCTCCGCCGAATAAAAGGGGAAAAGTCAGTGGGCCAAACACTAAAACTCTTCCCCCACCACATCACTTCACGCCAAGTAACTCACTCCGATCCCTCCTGCCTCATTTAACTGCTCAACAGCCAACCAAGTTGCAAGAAATGCTTCCGACGCGGAACGGGCCCCTATTACCAAAAACTTCTCCAACCACTTCCATCCTCCTCCTCCACTTCCTCCCCATACAAAACTTCCTCCCAACTCTCCCACTCCAGTCTTTACCGAAGAGTTTCGGTCTTCCGGCGCACAGCAAAAGCCCAAACCCCACACCTTGCGCTTACGACCGAGAAACCAGCGGTGGGGGATTGATTTCGTTCACTCAAGTCATGCGTGCTTGCACCTTGAAGTCTTTCTCTTGGTTTAAATCATTGGTCTTATGGATTGGCGGAGTTGAGACAGGCATTGCTGGTACCGAGATCGTCAGCACCCTTTGGGACAATAGAGATAAATTAAAGTAATGAAAGAATTACATCGCCGTATCAATTTTCACCGATGAAAATGGCAAGTGGCATGATGCCCAAGTAACTAATACCAAAAAATAGGAGATAGTATGAAACCTATCAGAATCTTCGGAAAAGGACCTGTCAAAGGGTTGATACTATTTTAGGATGTTAATTAATACGCTACACGTGAAGGTGATGATATCAGTAGCCACATTATTATAGAAATAAACTACATCAATTTCATTTATAGAATAGGCAAACACATAATACTTCGTTTTATCATCACTTAGAGGAAAAGAACACTAAGACAAGGACCGAAAGATGACGAAGCTTTTTGGAATGAAAAACTTAACTTTGTTATTTCACATAGATTTGTTATTCACACGACCCCGGTTTTGACGTACGTACAACGTCATCTTCAGGTGACATCAACCATTTTGTACGTCAAAACCCAACGTCGTGTCGTGTGAATAAAAAAGCAATGTGAAATCACAAAGTCAAGTTTTTCATTCCAACATGAATCGATTTCACCGAGTTAAGCCTGAAACTACAAATTAAAAAGCCTTTTGTTAATTTGAAGCTTTCTCAGAATTTGAATTGTATATTGTTCATCGGAAAGTTGATCAGTTGATACAAGCCTCATTGTTTCAACTTTGTTTTTCATGGCAATAAAATATTAAACCAGAGATCACAAAATCGGAACCAAACATGTAAATATGGAGTCCTAAGCTATCCCATTCATTAACATTTTCGAATTAATATTTCATCATACCATATTACTAAAAGTAAACCAAAAATAACATCACCTCAGCGACTTATTTAGTTAAAAAGGTGAAATTTACAATCATCACCGAACCCATTTGGAATCTGAGGTTATCGATACCATTATATTTTCTCTTTCTGCGCGAGAGGTTTTGCGATGACTCGTTTAGTTTGAAACGAATCGAAGGGGAGAGGTAATCAACGAAATTGATAGAGGCGAACATGGCCAGAGGCACGTAGCCGCGTGAGAAAATGCTGATGAAAGATTTTGTTTGCTAGCAACAGAAATATGATGAATTCTGTTTATCCAAAACCAATGGCTTTGACCAATAGGATTATACACAAGTATTATGTCATACAAGAATCTTACGAAATGCCTCTATAAGTCTCCATTTGGTTAAGAAGATATTAGGTAACACTCTGCTCCAACACGTAATCACACTTCCGTCATAGATAGGAAAGAGATATTTGATTTACCAATTGACGGCTAAAAACGGTAAATCAAAGAATATGCTGGTGAATGCTTACGCTAATATGCACGGACTGCAGCCACTGGGGTGGGTCAAACGCCTTGCGAATGAAAGAGACGGCCTGTTTCATGGAATTGAATTTTTTGGATGATTACAGTACCAAAAACCTCTATGACTTTTTCCATTTTTATTAGATTTGGTACCTCATTCCAACAGGCAGATTTGCATTTAACACCGTATTGGAGTTATTAATAAATAAAACTCAAAGCTAAACTGTGGCAAAAGAAAATATCAAAGTAGCCCGGGGGCGACTGGGCTTTCCTTGACAAGATCAAAAACTTAACAAAGATGATAATATTTACATGAAAAAATTAAAATCTTAACAAAGAAGGACTTAGGATGGAAGGCCTTCAGAGTAGTTACATCATTCTTAACTCTCGAAATAATGAGTAATTATGAAACAGTAAAATGCTGATGGGTAAGCCAAAAAGAAAATGTGAGTAGATAAACATGAAGACTAAGACACTGCACTTCTCCAGGATGGTTTCATGAACCGAAAAACCAACTCCAGCGCCAAACTGCTAAATATGCAACGTAGTTGCTCAAAGGGAAGAGCGTCCATAAGTTATCAAAAAATAAAATCCCATTCTATTACGTAAGCATTGAATTAAAAGAGGACCACCTTCGCTCAAATTCTGGTAAGTTTCTTGTAATCCGTCACCTATCATCACCTAACGTGGTGATTTTCTAGTCGCCAAATATTTTTCCAAGTAAACACTAGGGAACAACCAAAGACTCATGAAAGTATTTACACGTCACTGAATTACATAAAATTCCTGAGCTAATAAATCACCTTACTTCCTCAATGGCTTCTTTTCAATGTGAAGTTGACGTGGTTTTCATGAGCTGTGATCAACTCTACCATAAATTAAACTGTGATAATAAGAACATCACATACCACTCTGGACCTGAAGAATTCATTAAATTCTACGAAATAAGCATTATAGACAATAATTTACTTTAGAAGGCTTATTCTACCTGCTGAGGATTCCTTCCCAGAAAATATTACGAGTGTGCATAATAAAAACCTCGACGCAGGCTTTTTTCCGAACAAAAAAATATCCGGCGCTCAACCCGTACTTTTCAAGAGGTAGCTTTATACTTCCAACTGAAAATAACAAATAAAATCAACATGGGAAAGCCTCTCATTGAAAAATTTCCCCATTTTAAAAGACAGGGTATAGTAGGTGGGAGTCTCTTGGATGAGCGCAATTATAGGGAATGGACCTAGGTAGGCATTACAGAGGAACGGCTGAACCAAGATTGCTATCACCAACAATAAATTCTGGAGCGGTGTATCCTTCCTCCTTTTTTTCAAAATACGACTCTTTCTTTGGTCATAGAAGAAGTCAGTCAAAAAGAGAGAAATACGCGAAGTGCATTGTTGTTGCCTTCGGGGCTGTCGAGATAGCAGCTGATGCCTGCCCGTGATAGCCTTTGGTCTCTCACCTTCAGCGTCGTTAAACGTCAGTCCTTCCATTGCGAAGCACCCCATTCTATTTCCAGTCGCCTTTAACACCCCATTTTTACGGCCAGTCAAACCCTTCCCCGTCCTACCTACCTACAACTTTTTTTACCCTCGGCAAGATCCAGAGAGATCGCAAGTTCAGAGTGAGGGCTTTTGAGTGCGATGCCCGCTACTCCCAATGCCATTTCACCTATCCCGTTGGGCACGCACTCTAGCGGAAAGGAACTCAGAATATCGCCCCCCAGAAGCAGAATTACGATCAGTTAATCGAATGAGTTATTGAAGAATTTTCACTCACGATGAAGGCAAAGGATACACGTACCGAATCCATATTAAAAGATCTCTCTACCCTCATAGGAATGTATGGGCCTTCAAACGGCTGATCGAAGACTATCAAAAAATGTATACAACCTCAATGTCTGCCCAATAATCACGGATTCCCAAACAAAATAATTTTAGGGCAAGGAATAGGATACGTTCTTAATTCAAATGCAAAACTGTGCGGACAAACATGAAGAAGTATGAGCCAAAGAGCAGCAGAAAAGGTTTAAGTTCTAAAACTCGTAGGAAAGGAATACTGCATTCAATATCACTGGATTAATGGCATCCGATGTGAAGTTAAGCACATATTGCGCAGCTTAAATGTGAAATTCCTTTGAAATATTTCCGAAGATATCAGCTAACTCTTTTTCGTAAAAGAGGGAGAGATCGAAAAATTATTTTTTTCATCGAATACCTCAATATTCGGCATCAGACACACGTATATGAACAAGTGGGAAAATTTTGCTGACAGGCAAACGGTGACAAAAATGCGTGAAAATGGCTAATTCTGGAAAAATAGGGATAGAAATCCAATTTCATCCCCCAGAGCAAGACAAGAGTACGTCCAAAAAAACTTCACCACAGCCAATGCGACATGCAATGGAAATATCATATTTGCGGGAAATCTTTAAACCCTTTACAAATCGCCTAAAGAGCGAAAAAATAAAGATTAAAGTCAGAAATCAACCAAAAAGGAAAGCCAGAACTGAAATCGATATCAACAGGAACTACTGAGTAACCGAGAAAAACGTGATGATAAATTGGTCAGTATCTTGGTTTCAATGGAAATTCGTGGTTTTGTATCTTGCACATAATACGGTCGCCACTCACAAAACATGAGCAATCAATTCGTGGATAAAGAATTGGGGAATATTAATCGCTACTATGTTGTCCATTAGAGTTATGGAGACCAACCCAAGACCTTGACTCTTGCTTATCTTTTAAGCCAAAGATAAAATGGTATTCCAAAAGTCATGAATGATTGCGTCAATTCGCTCACTGATTAATTGGGCCGTCTAGATGAAGAAGGATTCGGACGCAAAGAGAAAAACTCAAATTTCGACATGAAAAAAATCCTTTGGTCCTAGCGGGAAGAACAAAACTTGACGTAAGGACAATCTGCCCCAGTTAACTTGACACGCCGCACGGCATTCATTGGATGGATAAGAGGGAAACACAAGACTCGTTAAAATCCTCTCCCCCCTCCCTCCCGATCATTCTCAGCCATAGGCTTGGAGGGAAGATTTGCTGTATATCTCTTCTCTCGGATGAAGCGAGTGGAGGAACGATAAAGAGATTGCGTTTCGTGATTGGTTCGTCGGCCCGTGGGCCGGCGAACGGGGACGACCACGGCGAAGAAACGAGACCGATCTAAAAAATAAATGCCTCTTTCTTGCTTCTCTCTCTTGACTCGCAGGAGGAGACATTTAGAGGTCACTGATGCCTATTCTGCCGCGGTATTGAATATACTATCTTCTCCTAATCTGACGAAAGGCTCGAAATCGTGCTACCACTGATGAGGCCGGTTCGGTTACTTCCTTGCCCTCAAATTGTAGCACTTAGCGAGTAAAAGATGAGCGATGAACTTTCCGGTGACCCGTTTGCTTCCCGGATAGACCTGCCACCGTTCCGGATCCTTGGTCTCTTAATTGATTGGGCAATGATTTGTGATGAAGATGGCTGTATATTAATAAAAGAGCCTCTAAGGATTATGTATGTGCCCCCATTATCGTTTGTATTGTAAGGAAAAAACCATGAAAAAGGGCAAATTTAGAGACTTGCTGAAGTAATCAAGAGAACAGCGAGAGCCATCTCACTCCTTTATTTTAAATTGTCAGAAAAGGACGTTTTCAGTTTTGGAGAACCAAAATACCACAATGCAAAGGGAAAATGAGAGGAACATGAAGATTTAGACTGTATAATGAATATCAGAACTATTTCCGTAAGAGAATAAGACATATTAAGAGGAGGAGTTACAAATAAAAAGAAATAAGCATGCTTTAAAGAAGAAAGTAAGCCTGGAGTAACCAGGTGATGGATGCATAACAAAGACATTTCATCCGCAGCAATTCTACGGTGCGGATTCTATATGCATCTCCTCCACGCAGAGGCGGGATTTCATGATTTAAAAAATGTATGCTGATAAGTGAAAGCAATGAAGATGGGTTGTATGGATATATGACATGAGAGCACTGATGTAATTTTCGATACGCAGTGAAATGCACACTCCCATCAAAATCATCAAGACGGAAATCCCAACCATTTTCATTCACAGCATACATTCTTCACCGCTCATGACGTGAAAATAAGCCAGACCAATTAACCTTATAAATAGCATTTTAGCCGGAAAAATTAGAAGTTAAAAGCCTTTGCCGTGATGACTGTCCCGAGACATGATTTTTTGTTGAATTTGACAGCGACGGAAAGAAACCCTTTAGGAGAGTTTAAAATCTTTTAGATGTAAAAAAAATTTTGTTATTTTTTCTATTTTTTAAAACAATGATTTTTCCGGGGCTAATCTATGAAAATTAGAAATAACATTAAAATAAGCTAAAAAGGTATTTATATTTCAACATTTTCATTGAGAATACCATGACATACTCTGACTATATCACGTTAAATTAAATTCCTTCTGAGGGGCTTAAAGCCACTCTCAGTCTTGGAGATAAAGACACCAAGAATTTGGGCAGCGATTACAATGAATGATGAATGAATGACAACCTTTTAGAATTCAATCATTCGTGTAAAAACAATTCCATTCGCATTATTCGATTCAACCGGGTAATATGAGGCTTTAGTTCAATTTTACGAAGAACACCAGTGGTAAGAGCAAGCTTTGGGGCGCTAGAAAATTAAGAAATGAATAAAGCCGATAAAGTACATAATCAGATAAGCTTACAAAAAACAACGGCCTTAAATATCAAAGTTTGAATGGAGCTCAGGTGGTCACGCATTACTTCTACCAGAATTACTTTGAGTACGCACTGAGCAATATACAGAAAATATAAAATTAAATCACTAGGAAATAAAATGTCAGTAAATATCCTGCAAAATAAAAATTAGTGAAGCTTACTTCGCTAGAGAGATATGACGTCCGAATAAGACACCAATGCACCTTTATGACAATGCCGCTGTAGAACGGAAGGTCGAAGTCATGGGCGCAATTAACATTAAAAATTCTTCCCCCGCCGTGGGTTTTATCAGCAAAAAAATATCACATATTTTAGCTGGGAATGTTAAAAGTGAAAATTTTCAAATATTAGAAGTCCCTGTTATTAGACTACGATCAAATATTACGAGTTTATTGAGAACACAATTTTTTTTAAATTTCAGGCCTCATAATTCCTGCTTCCACCGAAATTTCACAGCCAGTAGAATATCAATTCCAAACCTTCAAGAGAATTGGACCGCTTACTCCATAGTTTCCCAGGAGTTGATGGGGATTGGGGTGGTGGCTAGAGATGCTACCCATCCCGGGTTCAAATTCCGGCAGTGGCGGAGATTTTTCATTGAAAACTCGATCCTCCGATTATGTTTCATGTACCCAGTTCATCGAGTAGGACGTTAAATAGTGACACCTTTCGTTAAGAGTAGGTTAATGGCGAGAACGGATTTCTCTCCACCATTCCTCCATTCCCCAGATAATCTTTTCCTCGCCAGCCGTCCCACCTGTACCGATGCACAGTGGGCTGAAATCGGAAAAAGCTGGACAAAATTCCAAAATGGATTTTTTGGAGATAGAATCATGAAACTTGGTATTTACAAATACTCACAATACTGACCAAGGAATGACATTTCATTGGTCATGTTACATAGCCGTTGCCGAGATACAGGGGCTCAAACATAACCAAAATTCCAAAATTACACCCGACTTCAGTTTTCAACGAAAATCTTCATATTTAAGTGGAGAGTGACGCTGTGGGAGGACTTTGGTAGGATAAAAAACTGCTTGGTCTGTTAAATCCACTCTTTTAATTTACTGTGCTTAACTTTGGGGTTTTTTTTCCATCATTTGGTGATATTACGTTACAAAATGGCGGACGCTATTTTCACGCAAAATTTCATATTAAGTAGTGAATATCTACGTATCTATAGTGCGAAAGTGCCTGTCAAGTGACACATATCACATCAATTGTTGAAGTTTTCCAAAGGTAGATCTGAAATAAAATTAAAAATTCGTTTGCGACGCGGAAAATTACATTTGATTTTTTGTACTCGCGTCCGGAGCCTGAGACGCGCGCCGGGAGCTGGAAATGCCGTAACCCGAGTAAGTTTTTTCAAGCCATAAGGAACATAACGCTTCTTATTCGTCTTTTTTAATATGTGTGCATTGATATTCATCTCCACAGGCACTATACATATAAAATCGGACATATATGCACACAGGAAGGAAGCAAATTATCGAAAATAGCTTAATATTAAGGCACAACCAAATAAATCCTGTTCGTTAAAACTATTAACTTACATTATTTTTACTCACTTCCTAGCTGTTATGTTTGATTGAGATAATTGTAGTGAACGCAAACCTAAGTAGAAGTTTTTTTGCTTTCTTTTTATGGTCCGGCTACATCCTTACCCTGTACAGCGCGGCGTGGGGAACAATTGCCACCCGCTCCGGCAGCAGACCCAAGGGGTTTTCCCTGACTTGGCGGAACCCTTTTTCTCTCCTCTTGTAAAAGGCGTTGTAATTCTTTGACGCCATCGGCCAAGGGTGAAGTGACCCTTTCCTCCGGGCCTGGTTCCGTAGCGTGGGTGGCGCCTGCGTTTTTCAATAGTAGCACAGAGTAAAGATATTGACAAGTTGAATAATAAATCACTTTGCTATTTTCCACATTTTTTTGATAAACTGACTGGTTTCAGTGTCTATACATCATCATCAGAGTGTGTCAACATGTTCAAGTACAGTTGGCGTCTAAATTTATCGGACTGGATATTGGGGAGGGGATGTATAACATCTAATCCTCTCCTCATCTCAAAGCTCCTTCTCCTTCAACCCCTCATCCTGTATCCTGAAATATGACGCCAATGTATTACAATACTTACACAGTATAGACATACAGTATACATATTACAATGTATACACAGTACTTAAACATGTATTCCTACTCTCATAATGATGTTGAGGCATTGAAACCGGTCAGTTTATTAAAAAAGAATGAAAAATTACAAAAGGATTTCTTCTACAACAATTTCAGGTAGTTTCCACAGGAGAGTAGTGAGATCTCCACTGTATCCCTTGTTGCTTATAGATTGGGAGTAATTTAGCAAGAACTTAACTTACATCCTTAAAACCGTAACGACTAATAATCCAATTTCGTCCAGAATTCCTATCCTCTTCCTCCCTCTTCCACGCTTCCCCAGTGTTCTCCCCTCTATCACTCTCTTCAACATGCCCTCTCCTTTCAAAACCTCCTCAATCCATCTCTTTTGCCTTCTCCGAACCTCTGACACAAGCTTCCTCTCCTCTCCGACCATATCCAATACCTCCTCGTTCGTCTTCCTCGCCATCCAGCTCACCTTCTCCATCCTTCTCCAAACCCACATCTCAAACGCCTCAAGTCTACGCACATCCTCCCTTCGCGATGACCAAGTCTCGGACCCATATAGCGCCACGCTCCGTATTAAAGTTTTCACCAGCCTCTTCTTTACGTCTCTTCTCAGACCCCCCCACATCAATTCCCTTCTCTTCGAAAATGCTTCTTTAGCGAGCGCAATTCTGCATCTGATGTCTATATATATATACTCAAACATTCGAAAACATGACGCTCAAAGGCGCGAATAAATTCATACATTCATAGGAAATGGAAATGGATAGGAACACATAAAAGGACGAACACAGGGTTATGTTATGTCTCCAAGAAGTTATATATATATATATATATATATATATATATATATAACTTCTTGGAGAATCACTCGGGTGATAAATATATAATATGCCAAGAGGGTGGCCGATAAAAATATAGCGACAGAAAAAAAGGACACTCACAAATTTAAACTTCCGATATTTCGGTGGGATTGTGACCACCTTTCTCAGGGTAGACAGTAAGAACTGTCTACCCTGTTCCTATCTACCCTGTCCTACTGTCTACCCTGAGAAAGGTGGTCACGATCCCACCAAAATATCGGAAGTTTAAATTTGTGAGTGTCCTTTTTTTCTGTCGCTATATTTTTATCGGCCACCCTCTTGGCATATTATATATATATATATATATATATATATATATATATATATATATATATATATATATGTATATATATATTGTATTTAGCAACTGGTATAATTACGGTAATTTGAGAGTTAATACACCAATGTTTCATGTACATAAAGTCGTAGGCGCTTGAGTTCTTTCGAATTTCCCGCATATTTCACTTATTTTCAATATGGCCGCCGTGCGCAATTTCCATTACAATTAAACAATGGTATAGTCGCCTAGTGTCCTCTCTGTATATCCCTACTCTGTGGTAGTAGTGTGCCAACTGCGAGAGTGTTTGGTGGTAGTGTTTCGTACGTCTCGTCCGCTGGCGATTTGATTTCAATCATTTCATTGAAGTGCATACTTAAGTCTCAGTGCAAGCTTGACAGTGGTTAGAGCAGTGATAAAAAGGTGTTGCTGTGTTGCGGTGTAGCTGTAGAGACTTAGAGTATCCTACCATTTTTCGTGTGACTATGTAATACCCTCCTCATCATCTTCACATCGCATTGGCGTGTCTGATTTAGCGTTCATTGAAAATCTTTTACTTGTCAATTCCTCAGTTTTAAAAAGGTATGCTCTTTCCCATTATTTTCTTGCCTTCAATTATTTTTTTATAGCTATCTTTAAATATTTTCTTTGGAGTGTATTTTATAGTTTTTTATGTGATCATTGTTTAGCCCTAGTACCTTCATCCATTACCTCGCCGTTCTCGTATTTAGTTGCCAAAATCAGATTTAATCATCGTTTTCTTAACCCTTCTAAAATTTTGCACAGTTTTTTAGAGTCACTTTCTGAAATATGTCTCGCTGTAAAATATCTCGACTTAAGCTCCATGAGCAAGTAATAGAGGCAAGGACTACGTCTGTGACTGATAAGAAAGAGTTCTTGTACAATTATTTATGCAGAAGGTTGAATATAGCATCAAATTCCGATGCCAAAAAAGCCGTCCAGGATTATACGCGCAAAGGGTTTTTTGTTCCGTACCTGAAACGGTGGAAAGAAAGCTCCCGCAATAACGAGAGGTTTCTGATTAAAAACCAGAATTGGCTGAATGGGTGTATGGATTTTTCTGAAATTGTAATGATGTTTTCACCAAGTACATCGAGAAAAGGTAATAGGCTGTTTTGATTTCTTATCTTTTCATAGTCTCTTTACCACATAATTAGTCACTTTGAGCCTAGAATCACATAACTTTGATGAAATCTCTATAGGAGCACCCGGAAGACCAGAAAAAGAGTTTCATGTTTCATCTGAAAAAACTAGAAAACGTAAAATTGAATCTATTAGGACATCTGCCTCCACTGCCGAGCTTATGTTATCAGCCTCTATATGATAGAGGGAGGAAGGGGATATTGCGGATGCTAAATTAGTGACTGAAATCACAACCACAACACCTACTAGGGCCAAGAGAGTGTTATCCAAATGGCGGAAGAGTGATGTAATTCAATCAGAGATGTCTGTAGAGAAAGCTCTGTCTCTGCTGATTTCTACAGAGCTGGCCAAGAGTCAGTAAAAAAAACCCTGAGAAACACGGATTTCAGTCATGGACATAATTTATATCCAAGTTCAGATAACACTGCATTCCCACAGTTGCTTTCACAATAATGACATTGACCTAGATTATGTTTGCAATTGTCCAGTATTAGACCAGGTAGAAAAATATACTTATGTTGGTGTGATAATAGATGATCATTTTAAATTTCCACACCACATTGACAAAATTGATAAAAAAATATGAATTGTAGCTCATCAGATATTTATGCTCAAAGAAATTGTACATACAAACATAAAGTTATTAATATATTTTGCTATGGTTGAGAGTATGCTAAGATATGGTATTACAGTTTGGGGAATGGCGTCAAACACTTTGCTGAATTCGATAGTAAGAAACCAAAAGAGACAATTGAAATTGATTGATGTGGATGGTTTTGTATATTATAGTAGAATTGACTTAAAATTAATTTGTGAAAAATATGTTTTAACAGTAGATAAATTACTAAAATGGCTTATTATAGTGGAAAACTATTTTT
Source organism: Pyrrhosoma nymphula (assembly GCA_963573305.1). Classification (NCBI taxonomy): domain Eukaryota; kingdom Metazoa; phylum Arthropoda; class Insecta; order Odonata; family Coenagrionidae; genus Pyrrhosoma; species Pyrrhosoma nymphula. Next base: position 99,247,503 of record OY754329.1, read on the forward strand.
AAAAAGAGTATAAAATTCCATGTAAAAATACGCATTGTATGCCAAAACGAAATACTCCAAAGTTAAAAATATATGTTAACTATAATTTATATGGCAAAAGGTTGTTAAATATTTTGTACCTCATACTTTTAACTGTATGCCTAAGGAACTAAAAAATCTCAATCATTTAGCTGAAATTAAGAGTAAAACAAAACAATGGTTAATAAGCGAAATTAAAAATCCATAATTATTTTAAAAATGTGTGATACTTATGGCAAAGAAATATGCTTCATTACTTTTGTCTCAGTGTTTTGATAATTTAAAAAATGTCATGATATTGATTTTAGTTCTCTTTTAGTTATAAATGTTAAATTCATGTATTTTTTATATTTAAATGTGTGGATGTTATTTGTAAATGCCGCTTTAACGTGATTATTTGGAACCTTCTGACAAGCCATGTGGCTTAGAAGCACCACATTGTATATATGCATTAAAGGCATTTTAAAAAATATAAAAAAATTATTTTTAATACAACAACCTTTACTCAGGATCGTATTAACTAGCCGGGAAGCGTTTGTGTGCATCGTGGCTAATGCATTTGATTATCATTTTCATTCCAGGGATTAACCTGGATCTCATACAGAGATTTTCAATAATTTTGAAAGTAATTTCAAGTGGACAACCACTTAACGCCGAGGCATTAAGTCAATACTGCTTCAAAACCGCTGACGTGTACGTGGAGCACTACGCATGGTATTACATGCCACCTACAGTACATAAAGTACTCATTCATGGAGGGGAAATGTCCAAAGAAGTAGCTGTTCCGTTAGAGCAGCTATCGGAAGAGGCAAAGGAGGCTAGAAATAAGGACGTTCGGAAATTTCGAGAGAGATTTACGTAGAAGTACTCCAGAGTGGCCACAAATTAGGATACATATTTTCAAAAGGTTTTTGTTTAGATCAGATCCATTTATTTCCTTTAGCAATCTCTCAAAGCAGAGGAGAAGTAAGAAAATTCCAGAAGATTTGAAGGGATTGTTGGTTTTGGAAGAAATAAGTGAGGAGTCAATGGACAAGTGGTGATAACGATTCGTTGGAGGGACTTTGACACAAAATTATGACAATGTAAAACAAGTGTTCAAAATAAAATGAATTGTGAATATAAATCCTTTTTGTTAAATGGCTACAATACTGTCTCGAAATAAAATTCAAATTGTTATTATGGTTCAGCTGAATTAAACTAACCGTCGCGCTGCGGACCACAGTAGAGCGATGCGGAGATAATTATAGCACCCCCAAATTAAAATGAATGCTAAGAGTATATACTTCTAGTAAGATTTTCTGTCACTAAAATTCTCTCAATCAAACATAACAGCAGGAAATAGAATAAAAATAATATAAGTTAAGGGTTTTGACGAACAGGACTTACTTGGTTGTGCCTCGATATTAAGCTATTTTCGATAATTTGTTTCCTCCTTGTGTGCATAATTCAAGTGAAGTAGAAACTAATGTTTTGCTAGATTAATATAAGCACAACGTGAAGCATAAATCAGGGATATGTATATTGTAGCACCGGGAAGATGAAAGATTTGAGTAGACATACTCGTTGAACACGCAGTGTTCAACGAGTGTTCAACACGCAGTGTTCACGCAGTGTTCAACGAGTGTTCAACACGCAGTGTTCACGCAGTGTTCAACACGTTGATGACGCAGTGTTGTACAGGGATCTAGACAATGAGTCCGACAAGATTGCGCTACAAAAAGACCTAGATGCTATAAATGAATGACGCAATACTTGGCAGTTAGAATTGAATTTTAAAAAGTGTGTTGTTATGAATTTTTGGAAAAAGAATAACTCGGTCAACGATACGTACACAATTAATCAAACAGACTTATCAAATGTAGAGTCAGTTAAATACTTAGGTGTGACCCTTACTCAGGACCTGTCTTGGGGGAAACACGTTCGGGAAATCTGCGGACAGGCTAGTTGCAAATTGGGATTTATCAAGAGAATATTAGGAAAATGCGACGAGAAAGTTAAAGAGCGTTGTTATTTTTCACTCGTGAGACCTCACTTGGAGTACGCCGCTAGCATATGGGACCCTTACGAAGTAGGACTAATCTCTGAAATAGATAGAATACAACGGAGAGCAGCAAGATTTGTGAAAGGTTGTTACGATAAACTTAGCAGTGTTACCGAATTGTTGAAGGAATTAGGGTGGGAATCTCTAACTGATCGAAGGGAGAAATACAGGTTAAATCTTTTGCGCAAACTCGGAGCAGACAGTTTTTTGCCGGACGTTCAACACATACTGCTAGAGCCAACGTACTACGGTAGAAGCGATCACAGGAATAAAATAAAGGAAATTGACTGCAGAACCGATAGATTTAAAATGTCATTTTTCCCACGTACAATAAGGGATTTAATAATAGTTGCGATAGATCAATCACATGAAACTTCCACCCTCAATAGGTAGAATAGAATTTTCACTTGTGCTTAATAACACCACATAATTACTAACTCTTCACACCGGTCGATTAGTCCGGCATTATTTTATTTAGTTCTTTGCAAGAGGTAGCATCTCGTAGTATTCATAAATTAGCAGTATCAGTAATATTGACCACTAGATGTGTCTATAGCATTTTTCTGCATGTTTGCATGTTCTTTTACGTATCACTCTCCCAGTTTCCGGTTGGACTGCGAACTGTTCTCCTGACTGCTTTTGGCCTGCGCCTAGTGCCAGGGGGAGCGTGCGAGGTTCGGATTTGTTCTGGGACGAGTGCTGCATGCCTGGTGTGGAATCACCCCGTGCCACACACCCTAGTGGTGGTTTGAACGGTACATCGTAGATGTAGATGAACACCCAAAAGCTCCGCGGTGTCTAAAATGTGTCTTTCTGCATGGACCTCCTGGTACGGGCAAAGGCTTGGACTACTGGAGCGAAAGGGCTAAAAAACGAAAAGAAGTCCTTAATAGTGTCCCTCTGGAAGGTAAAATAATGTTTCGTGGGAAAAATACAAGAGTTTTAAGGCATTGAGGGCGTGAATGAGAAGTTTACTTTTGATAGGAGAAACCTTGAACGCGATTTTGCGTACACTTTAATATCTTAATTACTCAAATCTCCATGATTTTATACGAGTTAAGCCTGTGGAGATGGATAGCAATTCACACATATTAATAAAGACGAATAAGAAGCGTTATGTTCCTTATGGCTTGAAAAAACTTACTCGGGTCACGGCATTTCCAGCTCCCGGCGCGCGTCTCAGGCTCCGGACGCGAGTACAAAAAATCAAATGTAATTTTCCGCGTCGCAAACGAATTTTTAATTTTATTTCAGATCTACCTTTGGAAAGCTTCAACAATTGATGTGATATGTGTCACTTGACAGGCTCTTTCGTACTATAGATACGTAGATATTCACTACTTAATATGAAATTTTGCGTGAAAATAGCGTCCGCCATTTTGTAACGTAATATCACCAAATGATGGAAAAAAAACCCCAAAGTTAAGCACAGTAAAGTAAAAGATTGGTTTTAACAGACCAAGTAGTTTTTTATCCGACCAAAGTCCTCCCACATCGTCTCTCTCCACTTAAATATGAAGATTTTCGTTGAAAACTGAAGTCGGGTGTAATTTTGGAATTTTGGTTATGTTTGAGCCCCTGTATCTCGGCAACGGCTAAGTAACATGACCAATGAAATGCCATTCCTTGGTCAGTATTGTGAGTATTTGTACATACCAAGTTTCATGATTCTATCTCCAAAAAATCCATTTTGGAATTTTGTCCAGCTTTTTTCGATTTCAGCCCACTGTGCGATGGCGCAATTTACCTCAGTTCTCTATCGCTTCCCCAAAATAATCAATCAATTAACCAAATGTTGATATCATGGAAATTTATCTCTTGCTAACACTCCAAAACTTTATAATTCCAGTGTGACACAGTGGTATGGAAACGTTAACAACGGTACCTCTGCAATAATCTCTGTGCCATGTTTGCCATACCCTTTCACAGAGGATCTAAAAAATCAATACATAATATCCTTAATTTCATAATTAACATATCAATAGTGGACATGAGTGATCACTTCGTAAGAGCTCCGTGCGAGTAACTGCGAGTGAACCACCTCGACAAACGAGGCACGTCTAAAAGATTGGCAGTCCACTAAGAAGTGAGCTCTTCCTGTTCCTCTCGACGATGCGCACGGAAACCTATTTTGTAAACTTTTGATTACGTGAGAGATTATTCTGCGCAAGACCTAGATAACTTAATGAACGAATTCTTCCATTAACCACCCGGCCCCAGGTTAAGTAAGGGATTTTCCATGTCATAAATACAAAGTATTGTTTTTTTTCATAAATTATTCCCCAGAAACTACATTCATACGACACACAGAACGCTGCGCTTTATAATGGAAGCCGTCATAGATAAAGACACTCGTTTCTTGTCACCTGTTAACTAATAATAGGTAGGTATCTCAAGAAGTGACACACGTCAACGCCCATCAATTATTGAAAAACATGTTCATTCAACTTCTTCCATCCGAATTATTATTTTATAGTATTGAGGGAAGGCGGTAAAGAGATGAGAAGAGTAATTCAGGAAAATATAATTGTTTAAGGTACTATGTGGAACTATTTCATGTTAATGACAATGAATAACTTAGTATATCCGAAGACAATTTTGGGAAAATACACTAATTCATTCGTTGTTATGAACAATGTAGGAATATTAGCAAATCGTGCTCGAACATTTTTAGCAAATGGATTCGGAAAATCGGTAGCGCCTGGCAGTAGTTGAATGCTGATAAGCCATGTCGCACGGCTAGATGACACCTCTCTAATATCATGAACATCGTCATCACATGGAGTGCGGCCAATTGACAGGAAGGTATTCGGACAATCACTGCCTCAATTTACTGCACTTTAAGTGTTTTAATTGTTTCCTTCAAGTGATCCTCATTCTAGTAAGTCCAGAGCTTGGGTGTTGTTATAAAGAAATTATATAGAGGTAAATGGAAACAATAAATTATACTCGCCAAGGTCCGAATATTTGTTTCATAATAAGTATTGGTACATTTTTACATTGCATTGTACATTTTGCTCTCAAATATCATTTATGTGCCCAAGCATTCCATACATTTGTGAGCGAAAAAATAAACAGAACCTCAAGGCAATGGAGAGCTTCGAAACAAACAATACATCTCTATTGGTAATAAAACATGCATGTTAACCGCTTCGGAAGCAAATTTTGCTTTCTAATTTCTCTCCTCGATCCATGCTCGGGCAGCATCCGCAATCCACGGGGGATTTTCATTCCCGAGGACTTACCATTCGAAGCGGCGGCTGACTCAAAAGTCACTTAGCTAGGGAGAGAAACCCCAAACGTCGGCCACAACTCAACGGCAGAGATGGACGGAAGCCAAATGGATACGGTCATGCGCACCTCATTCTTTTCCCTCCACTATAGTTTCTAGTTTGATTCTGTGAATCATTGTTTTTGAGCAAATTGTGATTTAGGACCCGTAAGGTCCCTTGCCAGGTAGGCAACGCCCGCAAGAATGAGAATGCTTCGCCCAGCCTGCCTCCGCCCCGAACGCGCCCCGCCTCATAGGCGCCCACCCATTTACCAACCTCTACCCAACTACCCCCCTCTCCCACCCCAAACCGACTCCCTGAACCGGCACCCAACTCCCCGGATCATCACGCACTTAATTCCGTCACCACGGCCGACAACAACGCTCCACAACCGCCCGCCGCGGAACACCATCGCGTATTCCAAGTCGGTCATTGACCCCCTCTACACCACCCGAGGACAAACGGAAGCTGTGAGGCAGAAAGAGTGGGATTTGATCTGAATTCGAGGAGGGAGGCACAGATGGATGCACACAGAATCCGCCTCCCCCTCCCTCCCACCTTCTTGCTTATGCATCGGCTCGAGAGGAGAGATAGTCCAATTCTCTTCCTACCATCACCCTCCGTACCCAGGGGAAAGGAGGGAGGGTTGGAGACAGGGCTGGTGGGGAGAGGGGACGAAAGAAGAAGGAAGAGGGACGGCGAGAAAGAAGGGGGGAGAATTTTTTCGAAGACGTCGTGATTCCTGCAACACACTGCTCCACTAACCCACCTCAAGCTAACCGCGCCACCTCCACCGCACCAAGAGGATGAGGATTCCACGTAGCTGGGTGACTGGCAGGGGGGAAGAAGGAAAGGATGAGAAGGGAAGGCGAGGGGAGTAGTAATCCATACCTCCTCAACTTCACAGTCGTTGGCCTCTCCAGTGAGCCTCTCCGTTCGCTCGTACAGCTGTGTGCGTACGTACGCCGGCACGGACTTTGTGTGGGTGTTATCGACAGGGAAATGAGGGGGGGGGGGATTCTACGCGGATCAGGAAGGGTGATTGAAAGGAAATACAAACGCAAAGGTCGTTTACATTGAATATTAGATCATAACTTAAGATCGCAACAAAAAAAACTGTTGAACTTGAACGTACGAACCTAACGCTCACAACGCCCCTTATCAGCATGGATCATAAGTTCACTCACATTCATTTAGTAGGTTAGATATGCCATTAAGTTGACGGATTACGAAGTGAGTTATATCTTAAGCTTACCGATCGGAAGCTAGCTTGGCGAGTAAATATGCACCACCAGTGTTAAGAAAGCGAAATAGAGGAGTAAACACAAGAAGGTTGAAAGGAAATGGAGACATGGCTATGTGCGTTCATGGGTGAGGGTTTAAGCAAGAACAGGGGTGCATGGGAAATCTTACACCGAAAATGTAAGCCAGAGTAAGTCCTCGACCGTAATGTCAACTGAAATGGCGGAATTGGCTTCAAGACTCGGGTGAGATATCGCCTTGATGTTATTCTAACCTCCTAGCATATAAACAAGTTGCAAACAGACGGGGTAGTTGCTTCTCTTTGAGATGGAACTCGAGCGATCAAATTTCTGCAACAAAATGGATGGGTAATACCGACCAACACGCGGTATACACCCGAAGAGTTATATAGTATATCTCAAAACGGATGGGGATTTTAAACTATCACGAATGAGAGACGATTCATGGCGTGGAGTTATAACTATTTCTGGACGATGGATGTGAAAGAGGAACAAATCCCATTGATCAACTGAAAAGAGGGAGAATTCTCACTGGTTAGGCTGAGGACATGGCGAGGGCGATGGCAACTGAGCTTAAAGACCGTTTTACACGGTACATTTGTTTGTACAAACTCTTCCGTGAACTCTTGCATGAGGCCAAATGTATCGTGTAAAGCGGCAAATTGTATGAACGCTTATACGAATGTCTCAATGCCTGCACGAGAAGTAGAACCTGTTCTAATTTCGTTGATACAAACGTACAATCTCACGTACTTTCGTTTGTACAAAATCTTTCATCGTGTTAAACGGCCTTAAGTGAGTTCCACAGTGATTGTTTGAGTCAAAACTAAAAATTAATTCTGCCTTTCTCTTCACTTAGAATAAAAAATTCTGCTTTCACTGACGACATGCGTTCCCTATTGAAAATGAAAATTAGGTAAAAAATATGCAGATTATTCCACGAATACATTTTTCATAAACACTTATTTCCAGCCATAGGAGCCGACTGCAGGGCCATTTCTATGAAATCATCGCATTTTGACTTTAACCTTGCAGTAATCACCTAATAACTCAAAAAATAATGGGTAAGGGGTCTATATTTTATTTTGCAATTTCTCGGCAGTTTTCCCTTCTTATAAGCAGTTTTTCGCGAAAATGGCATTTATAGTATATGGAACAATACTATTTTCTCGTGTTTCTCCTATTCTCTCATTTAACACCACATAATTTTAAGTTCACCATCTGAGAAGAAAAGAGTGGAAAGGTAGGATTTGGTCGATCATATCAGATAGAGGAAACGCTTTTCTAGAAGTAGGCATTTTATAATTTATACTTGGGATTAACGATTTTAAAAATTAACGATTAACATTAATCGTTAAAAATGTAGTCAACTATTTAAATTAACAGTTACTTTTTGGCAGAGTTAAATTTTAACTTTTATTCGTTGAAATTATACATTAACTGATACAAAACTATCTTTAGTTAATTTGTTTCGTTAATGTTTGAGGAATGTCGACCTGTTCGAATTTTCTTTTCTTCTTTTTTTCAGACAGGAGAGGACGGATGACCGATAAAAAGTTTTAAATGAGAATGTAATTAAAGTTTAATGACTCTTTAAATAAAAGTTAAATACAATTTCTTGAATTTGAAGTTTGTATTTAATTTATCCCAATTGCGAAAAGTAGCTTTTAAAAGTTACTTTTTAAAAGTTTCTTAAAAGTAACTGAAAAAGTAACCTCTAACGTAAAAGTTACTTTTTTAAACTTTAACTTTTATCAGTTACTTTTCAGGAAAGTAATTTTAACTTTAACATGTTACTTTTTACAGGGATTAACTTTAACTTAAATCAGTTATTTGGTAACTTTCCCAATTATGTTATAATTGAAATGACTTTTGACATTTCACGGTAGAACAACCTAAAGCCAAGTTATGCTCTCAGGTGATATCTATGTATATAAAGAAGAATGTTTGTCTGTCGTTTGCCTGTTTGTCTATTTGTTTTTTATACAAATCTACAGTTTTACTCTGATCGTGCTAAAATTTTGCTGACTAATATTTCAAGACAATAGGAAAATTATAGGCTATTTTAAAACGATCTCAGGGCCCCGAAAGGGCCCTGAGATCGTTTTAGAACGAAGAAAGAAAATCTGTATAAGAAGGGCCCAGAGTCCCGAGGGACCCATGATAGATTGCTTTGGGGGGTAATCGATTAATTTAATGCATATTTTCAACAAGTATACTCTTCAATGTCTATTCTAAAAGTAGCTCGAATAGGGTCATTGCATGCATATGAGAGAACACTTACGTGGTAAACGATACATATTAAGGAATTAAATAGACTACACACCTAATTAAATGTGCAAGAATACTTACGTACAGCAAATAGTAATGGTAATTATGCCTATGTCGCTACAACAAACACAGCGTTGTTTATTATCATTTAATAGGTTACGAATTCCTCAAATGACAACGCTGACAGAATTCTTCAGGCTTCGTGGTTTTCTTATAAAATAAGTTCAATGTTTTTCACGCCCGTTGAGCTACAACGGGCACCTTCTGCTAGTTCTTGATATTCTACGTTTAACGTGAACCGGCCTTAAGTACCAACGCGGGTGTTTCGCGTCTCTGGTTCGATGCCCGTCATGATGGTCGAAAAACGGGTCAGTGCCACAAAGAGGGCATGGGAACGCCGTCGGAGCTTGTGTGTGGGTGAACTAGGATGGGGTGGGAGGGACCTGAATAGTGGGGGGGTTTCGAGGAGGAGGTGTGAGGAGGAGTGGGAGAAGGGGGGCTTCTTTAGGGAGGAGGAGAGGGAGAGAGAGGTGTTTGAGAGGCGTCACTGGGGCACCCGGCCAGAGAGAGAACAAGAGAGAGAGAGATGGTCGCCGCTCAGCCGCTCTCGGTCGACGGCCCAGCATGCTTTGCGTGGCTCTCTCGTTAACGAGAGGATTCCTCTCCGGCCCGAGAAGTTTACCTTCCTCCAAGGATTTCATTGAGCAAACAACTTCAATTGCGACACTTCGTGTCCGGAGGGCAATATCAGGCATTTGAGACCTGAAAGGAGATTCTAGAAGATAAAGGGCTCAACTCTCTATTCAAAAGTTTTAACTGAGTAATGGGAATTTTTAGAGTAATCTTTGAACGTTTGAACACTGAAACAAAAGTAAATATCGTGCGTAGTTTTCCCATTCGTACTCTTGGCGATATTGTCTCCGTCGTTTCAAACCATGCTGGACTATTATGAAGAGTTTATCGGCAGCACTTAGTAGACAGGCGTTGGAATAAAGAGTTCAGAGTTTCACTCATTTCAGCCATTACCTGAAAGCGCTACTTTTCCATCGTACAAGGGCGATATATAAGTAACACTGGAATTTATTTCAGAGACATTCACACGCTTGTTCCTCCTGCTTAGAAATCTTTTCCATGAAAACATTCTAAGACTTATGTTTGCTCGCATGAGCAGACTCAATGGCAGTAGGTTGGAGAAAACATTACGGAAATAAATCGTTAAACACTATAGGTTATAAAATTGATTTTCATAAGTAAAATCTTCAAATCAAGCATCCTTCAACGGCTCATGCGATGAGACGTATTAGTGCTTACCAAACATCCTTAAATAACGAGAAGAAATATTGCAGTCGTGCGATGTTTTAACCTGGAGTAATACCTATGTATTTTGTGTATGCACACCAAGTTTTAAAATAGCCCAAGAGTGATGAGTAATCAACCTATAATTAGCTATGTGATGCAACGGCTACAACACTTATTCAGTGTTGCACCGGGAAAATTCTTTAGGGTGCTTCGGTGACCAAATATGAACAGGTTATGTGACAGCCACCTGCAAGAGTGAGCGACAGTTTGAATTTCTTATGGCACACATTTCGTTCCAGCTGATAAGCACACAGCACATTTTTCTGTTCGCCCAAGAACAGACGTTCGTACGAGCTGATAGCCTTCCAAAGGTGGAAAGAACAATTGTTTCCGCAATCGACATGACGACAAAGACGTAGTGAACAATGAGTTGCGGAATTTGATGATTCGGCCAGTGCCCTTCTCCGACTACGTAACAGCGAATGCAATAATCACTAGGAATGTAAACTACGCGAGGCGCTCAGAAGGAAGGTTCCATCTGGTTGTTAAAGCCATCCATAGGTGTGAATTTGAAACTAAAGTCACTCCGAGACCGCTTAGAAAAGGTTCAAAACTTAATTCAATAACTGTTGTTTTACACGTACTCCAAAGTGCAACCAATTCGAGCATTCCAAACACTATCAACTTAGCAGCGGTAGAAAGGACTCATTCCCTAAATATTTCGAAAGACAAGCGCGAAAATAAATATTTGCAGAATTTTCAGCAACGTGTGGCAGAAGTTTTTATTTTCAAACTGAGAAACTCAAATTAAACCTTAAATCTATTTAAAAAGGTGTTATTCAAAGCAAAATTGTAAGGGACAATATGTTACTCGGTAAGCCATTCAAAAGACGAAATTAACACAAATAAATTTTATGAGCGTCCAAGACGTTTCTGAAATTCTTTGTTCTAGGGGTCACTCTTTATATTACGGTATAAATTAATGGCTGTAATAAAGCGGTCAGTGCAACACCAATGGTGAAAGGCAATATTTCTCTCGCTGCGGGCAGAGCTTCTTCCAAGGGATAAACTCGATTGCTACCAACCAGACCACCCACTTAAGTAGACAATCGTAAACAAAACGGTGGCTCATCATCATTAAAACTTGTTAATGAGTATAAGGGTAGATCGGAGAGAAAGATGACTGATTGGTAACATGTGCATGACCCAGAGAGCACAGGTAGGCTAAAATTCACTTAAAGTCTCTCAAGCCACCGATCGTGAAGACAAAACCGTGGTCCATTACGAATTCTTCACCGGGATGCTGAATGAGGAGCGCAATCGTGGACAATTCCGCCTCCGCGAAGATGATGGGCAAATACCGCGAGGCTCGACTTTCCGCTCGCTACGTTTCTTTAATTGGGACAGATGCTTTGGCGCGAAGTTGTGGAGTCTCGCCTCTCCCGAGTTATAACTACGAGCGCTCCGGAGCTCCTCTTCACCGGGACGGGTTCAGTGCTCGTTTTCACACATTTTTCCTCTTAAGGATTCCGCGCATGGTGAGTGGGGGGAGAAGTGGTGGTATCGATGGTGTAAGAAAGTGGAAGGGGAGGAGAGGAGGGCGCTTGAGACGGCGGGATAGAGAGAGGTGTCGTAGGAGTGGGGGGAGGGGGAAGGGGAAAGGCCTGGTGGTGGGGATGGATCAGTGTAAAAAAAAACTCACGTTTACACGCACATGCCGACTCTCAGACACTCTACGTCCCGTGGAAAGAGTCGGTTAGAGAGAGAGAGAGGTAGGGAGTGAGAAGGAGAGGTGTGTGTGTGGTTGGGTTCAACAACCTCGCGGGAAAAAGAGACTGAAAATCGTCGACCTCCTCCTCCTCTTCCACATCGGTCGAGAGAGCTCCCTTGACGTTTTCTCTCTCTTTTCTGTTCCTGCACACACACATACGCACACACCTTCCACCGCCCTGCCGCTCTCCAATCCACTTCCATTGCCACTGCTGCTCCTCCTCCAACGGCCCCACACGTATGCACAGCACACAAACACCCAACGCACGCACCCCTTCACTCAAACCATCCCCTTTTCGCAGCAGGACCAGCAGCCGCCCTCCTCCTCTCCCTCCCTCGCCTCTTTCAGCCTTCAACCGTCCTTTCTCTCCACCCCCGGGTCGCATGCAACAACCACCTCCACGCTGCACATTCTCCCTGTCAGAAAACCTCCTCCCCACATCTTTCCCACTCTCCACCTCATGCCACCCACCCACCCTCTTAGCCGATCCACCTCCTGTCAGTCCTCTACCTCCCTCTACCTTCCTCTCTTATTCTCCCTTAATTCAACCTTCTTCTTTTCCTATTCCAACCTATTTATCCGCCAGTCTTACCACTGACTGGCTTTATCCTACACCTCCTACGTCTCATCAGCACTCGGCTTGCTTTTTCATTTTCTCTCTTATCCTTTTATTTCCTTTCCCATCTCACTCTCCGAAGTGTCATTCTCTTCTTTTCCTTTAACAACCTCATTACATTTAGTCAAAGGAGATCTGTACTTTTTGTTTCGCCGTTCCTACGCCCTATTGTATGGTATTGTCTTTATTTCCATCATCCATCTGCTTTCGTCTATTTATTTTAATAGTAACGAGTTAGCCTATTTATCAGAGGCAGTAGGATATTGAAGTAAAGACATCTTCATCTACGTTGTCCATTGCAAACCACCTCAAGTGTATGTGGTAGGGTGACTCAATGCCAGGCATTTACTAACCTTCAAGCACTCTATCAATCTGACTGTTATTAGTATTTTATTAAATATACTGTTAAGTAAAGTATGTGTAAGGAGATTCACATTCAACACAGCTTCCATCATTCTCTTAATACGAGATGGACAGTGCACTCATAAACCATGGCGATTATTTGTCATGGTTCAGAAATTCTAAAATTTAAATGAAACCAAAGAACTTATCCTATATAACCAAACCTAAGTTAAATATTAACGATAAAATACTGTTATTTATCGATTTAATGTTGTTCTTTCCTCCTCTGCTTCAGTTATTGTTCCCACCTCTCATTTGTTCCCATTTTTTATTCTTTCTCCCTCTAATAATCAACAACATTGTACCATGCTGGTAGCTTTGCTTTCATGATAATGGTTATAGTCACAAATGAAAACTTATAGAAATATCAGTAATTGCTATTTTTTTTCAACCATACAGCCTCCATCGGGACAGGAAAATCATCACAAAATCTGACTCTTATCTCCATCTTTCTTCTTCTCCATTCCTTTCCACCCTTTTCATTTCCGTCCTATTCTTTCTAATCCCCCTGGTCCTAAGCACCGTTTAACTCGCCATGATCCTCACTCCAAAAGCAGCACTTCTCCTCTTTTAAGTTTTCCATCCTTTGCGCCGCTGAATTCCAACACATTCCTCCCACTCCCTCTCGACGAGTTCGACAACCCTTGCACAGCTTATAAACAACGGCCGTACCCGGGGTCCGCCTTGCAGTTTGACGTCCCACTGGGGGAGAGCGAGGGCGCATTTAGAGCGGTTGCCCTCGACGCTATCCGTCCCACCCCCGCCGCGTCCCACCCACCACTCCTGCACCTGGGACGAAGCAGGGCCCATACCAGTCCCACTCCCGCACACCTTCGCCCCATTGCTCCTTCGTCCCAAATTCGACCTCCTTAGCCGAAGCACAACACGCAGCACCCCCGCGCGTAAGAGAGGGGGGAGGGACTGTGGAATTTGTTAGTATTTTTTTCTTTCTCCCCATTAAAGATCCATTCCGTGCGGAGCAGGAATTTGATGCCGGTCGAGATATTCTGACGTACAAATGCCCTCCTCCCCCAGTTTCAGCTCCGTCACGCGGTCACACCTTTGGAAATGATCTCCCGAAAACACGGAACCGCTCCGGCAACGTTGCCTCTTTTACGACCTTCCCGTCCTCCACCAGATGATTTTTTTACTATGCATTGGAACGTCTAACATATCTCAGACAGGGTTTTTAATTTTAGATGAAAAGAAACAAAAAAGACAATTTATCTGCACGTGATACCATCTTCCAGTCTAATAATAATCTCCCTCTCTGTCTCAGTCTTCGAATAGGAAAGCTGGAGTAATAACAGAGATGGCAGAGTTAGCCCAGGGGGTTACGTACCCACTTGTATACAGATCTTGTATATAGATCTTAGATCGCGCATTTAACTCCCACTTTGGGGTCGAATAATAAACTGGCGATTCGGACCTATACACGCCTGATAAGCCAACCCAAGTTAGGCTAAAAAATAATGCCAGTAGTAGAGTCCTTGGATCTCAGATGACGGATGACCATTCAAATAACAAGAGAGAAGGTATGGAGCAAAGAAGGATACTGAGAGCTAAATGCTGACGAGTATCGAAGTTAGGTGAAAAATGAAATGCAATACCGGAACGATATTATAATCCGGAAACATTGTAAAAATGATTGCTAATATCGTAGACCCATGCTCCATTGTTGAAATCATAGTGCAATTTGTCAAAAACTGGGCATTTATAGATTTAGGTTGAAACTGCTCCATCGACCACAACCATTGTACAGAGATACTACTACTAGGTCAGCAAGATGATACACAGATCAGCAAGTCAACAACCATATCATAACATTCGACACAAATCCATTGTTCTAGCAGAAATAATATTGGGAGATTTAACGTATAACTCAATTTCATAATATGATGCCTCACCAACAAGAGTATCGTGAGATGGTTCATTGGATGCAAGACATGTTCCAGAATGCATTTTATCGTCCATGTTCATGAATACATTTTAGCATTTAAATAAAGTTTTATTCGCAACTGACCTACGGCAAAGAATGACTAAAGCACAGTGTTAATTTGATTATGGCATTACTTAGAATAACAGAACACGAAAAAAACGTTCTATGAAGTGCTCCGTGTTATCTCAGAACTCAGGGACTCCCGCACGTAAGCTAGCGGCCACTGGGAGGCCTTTTTTTAATTTTTGCAGCGGCAACGCAGCGTGTAATAAACTATCACCCGTCATTCCGCTTTTCGAAAGCCCACTTAACCACCACCAAACCCTCGAGCCATGGATCCATTCCCCACACCACCGCCCAATCATAAGCGCCAACTTCTCATTCCACTGCCAAAAACCTCCTCCCCCCCTCCCCACCGAAATGTCCTCGCATCACATTCCCCCACCCCTCCCTCCGTACCCTCCCCCTCGTACCGCGCGGGGAGAGGGAAGGTGGGGAGGGGGTGGCTGGAGGGGAGTGGCCGCCACAGCGCCTTAAGCCTCGGGAGAACTAACCTCGGATAACGCATTCCGAAGCCTTCGGAGATGTACTACGCGACTCCCCAAAACGCACCCAATTATTTCTCCCCCACTCTCTCCCCCTCAACGTTCTCCACTCAAGCGCTCCAAGCCGTCGGAAAAGTGCAACGTTTGCTGCAGGAGGAGGTTTCTCTCTCTCTCTTTTCTCCCTCCCGACTCGTAGTAGTAGTAAATAGTGGTGTGTGCGAGGAGGTTCAATTACTGAGGGCGCACAGAGGAGAGAAACATCCAGCCTTTTCCGCCCGGGGCACCTTCAGATCCACGCCAAATTGGAGTGGGGGAATGAATGCCTTTGCACCATGACCGACTTTTCGAAGTGAAGATGACTTCTTCCGCGAGCGTCAACGAGTTTGGGAACGAGCTCGAACGAGCCCAAGTCCACTCGCGTCATCCCAAATGGCGGAAATGAAGGACGCGCAAGTCAGTCAGTGGGCGAACATCTTTCGGAAAACGATCTCTCCTTCCGACCGGCTCTATCAATCGCACCCATTCATCCTTTTATGTGATCTGCTGTCAATGGAATCCTTATCAGTTGGATTCTTGTCGAAAAAAATTGAACAAGTTATATAAATGCTTACATAATTAAAACAAAAGTTGCTTGTCATGGAGAGTTGCACGACCTACTTCAATAACCAGCCGAAGACGCAGCTGTGGATTTTGTATGAACCTGATAATAAATACGTAAGGAAATAATGGAGTTCATACGTGGCCTTTGGTGCTTTGATATCAATCTCACATGCCATTTCGTATTAACGTACAATATTTAAAATTCAGTCCTTCAAGATCGCATTTAAATACAGAGTTTGGTTTAATGTTCACTCGGAACAAGATTAAAAAGGAAACCCAGAAAATGAGCTGAATTGCATTTCATTCAACTCATTGAATCCGCCCCATCACCAGAACTGACTGAAGTGGAAAAAAGAGAGACACTGCCGAACCGATAAATACGAAAATTCCTTCTTTCCACGCACCATTAGTGATTAGAACAAAAACAGCGTCAAACTAACGTAATAAACATACAATTCACCTCTGTTCTCTTCCCCCTCCTTTTCCCTAATCCCTCTCATGTCTGGTGCCCTAACACCCACTGCCACACGCGTCTGCTGCGGCTCACAGGGTAGTGTGTAGATGTAAGTTGCATCATATTATGATAATAATAACTACCAGGAGCCCATGGTCTCCAGGGTTAAATGGTATATTTTAACAATGTTCCACTTCTCAAATGCAGTGATTACGCTGTAGTTAAAATTAATAGTGTATTTCTCCAAATACGGAAATCCTTCTGGTCCTTCAGCATTCCCCACAGTCTTTCTTTAGCCTAGACTTGCCGTCCATTTGGATTTCAGCCTTCCTACTACCCGTCATAAAATAAATATTTGGAGATAACCTTGAAAATGTTTATTACTGCATTTTGCATTGCAGTGTATATTCAATTCTGCGAGTAATAAGAGCTGCGATTTCTCCCACAAAGAGTGCGCTTGGTGATTGTAATAGCGGCAGCAGTACATAGTTATACCAAACTCGAAATTTAGTTCTCTCAAATCTGGATTATATATCCGTTTAATCAAACAAATCCATTTTTTTGTTTTACTTGGAAGGCAGAGCTAACTCAGAAAATTAGATTTTTTATCATTCTCTCATCAATTTATAAGTCATTTATGAATACGGTTTTCTATTTAATAAGGGTAGTCTTAATTGCTCTCTTCGTTCTTGAAGTTTCTCCCGCTATTGTTCATTCAGTTACACTTTGCTTTTATTCACACTATGGTACAAACCTGGATAAACTTCGAATAAATTGTTAATCTCTCTTATAAAATCCATATACTTAGGTGCTTTATATTCTAAGTGAGCCCTTACTGATGTAAAATAATATTTTCTCTTTCTCAATGCATTGATCAATTGAGCCCTTACTGATGTAAAATAATATTTTCTCTTTCTCAATGCACCAGTGATCTACTGAATTCATCTGATTTCAAAGCTGACCTGCACATTTTTCCAGCGTGTGAGCTCTGGGATGCGTGATGTGAGAGTGACTCCTAAGTATTTGACCAGCTCATTCTCAAGTTGATTTCGTTTATTTTGTATCGTGTCTTACTTTCAATTACCTTTGTTCCAGGATGCCATCGGTGAATAACCCAACTGTTTACACTGGTTCTAATAATATTTATGTATGTACAAAGAATAGAAGACCCAAAGCCGTAATCTTTAGAGGCACCAGTAATAAAATAGGGGGAAAAAAGAACGTAAAATTTTGAAAATAAATGGGAATATCCATTAATTAAAAGAAAAGCCTTTGTCTCCAAGGTAGAAGTAAAAAGGTGGAAGAGGTAAATTAAAATTAGTTATTCCCGTGGCACTTTACAAAGGTTTGTGAGATGATCACAGTGACCCTTATGAGGCATAAAAGACGACGAAACACATTCACGTCCTCTCTCCGGTATGTGGTACACAGTGTCCATCGAGAAACACACAGCACGCACACAGGATTTGCGCAGGAGTTACCTCACGCTAGGGACACATCAATCACACTAAAAGACATAAAAAATAAAAGAAAGGGGAAAAACTACCGCACCACTAAATATTCAGTAAATAAAAACACTCACTCTCTCAGGTATGTGAACCACAGTGACCCTTAAGACATTCAAGCACTCACACATTCAGGGGTTCATGAGGGAGTTAACCTCGCGTCAGGGACCATCACTCACTTTAAGGGAATAGTTAATCACACTCTATCCCTATATGAGCGTACACTCGAAGAAATATGAAAACGGTGAACCAAGCCTTATAAACCTATGATTCGATATGTTTGTAGCCCCGATTCGCCTTTTGTCACCCCTGTGACCCCTGAGTGACCCTTGAAGGTCAAGGGATGACAAGACGGATCTGAAGACCTGACCATCGACCTTGGAATCTTTTTAATCCTATGATTCGATACGTTTGTAGCCCCAATTCACTTTTTGTCACCCCTGTGACCTTTGAGTGATCCTTGAAGGTCGAGGGATGACAAGAGGGATCTGAAGACCTTGCCATCGATCTTGGCACATTTTTAAACCTATAATTCAACAGGTTTGTAGCGGCGGTTCGCTTTTCGTCACCCCTATGACCTTGAATGTGCCCTTTCAGGGATCACGGTTGCAATTTCGATCTCGAAAGTTCTTCCATCGTGTTTCTTGTGCCCAAAAACCTAAATATTGAAAGTTTCTCAAAGAAATTCTGTTTTTTTTTGTATTTCGAAAAATTTTAATTTGGATTTTTGGTTGGACCCTATTTATGGGGTCAAAAGTTCATATTTATAAAATTTCGCTTACACCAAACAAAACTTACGACCTTTTTCTACCTAGGGGCCTGATTCTGATCCTTTCCCGATGTTCAAATTTTCCACCAAAACGTTATTAGTTTCCACCAAAACGTCATGAATTTCTGACACTACGTCACATGTTCCACCTTCCCTCAGAGAATCGTTCACTACATCGTTCATCGTTCAATGACTGGTGGAAAGTCAAGCTTCCCTTCCACCCATAGGCGGATTTAGGGGGGGGCACGGGGGCACGTGCCCCCCCCAGACGCTTAAATAATGGACAAGATTTTTAATACGGTCCCGATATAATTACGTTCGTTTTGTTTTGTGTATTACGGAGCCTCATTCATTTTAGCCTTAAGCACAAGTCAAGAAGACAGATTTGCCGGTCATTGGTCATTCGCTAGTCAGCGCTCCAAAAAAAAACATCGCCCAAGTGGGAAGGAAGACATTGTGTCAAAAATGAACCTTAATGAAGTACTGGACATCTTCAGCAGGAATCAATAGCAAACTGCCGTTATTATATATGTAACTAATTAATATTTTCATATTAGTAATCTCTATATTAAAATAAAAAGTATATTTCGTACATTATGAGAAGACCGTTTGCCCATCAGACCCTTGTGCCCCACCCAAAGAAAAATCCTGGATCCGCCCCTGCAGTTCCACCCGTCATCCACTTGGTGGAACAGCGATAGTGTCGTGGTGGAAACTTTCCGACGGAAGTAAGCGTGTGGAAGGTAGACATTGTTTTGTTCGCGTTTTTCAGGTAAGTTGGAAATCGGCATAAGTTTGTGACGTTCGGCTCTCCAGAAGGGGTCATTGGTTCGTTCATTGAACGACTCTTGATCCGTTAAATGAACGGCTCAATGACCCGAACATCACAAACTTATGCCGATTTCCAACTTACCTCGAAACCACGAACAAAAAAATGACTATCTTCCGCACGCTTACTTCCGTCGGAAAGTTTCCACCACGACACTATCGCAGTTCCACCAAGTGGATGACGGGTGGAAGGGAAGCTTGACTTTCTACCAGTCATTGAACGATGAACGATGTAGTGAACGATTCTCTGGTGGAAGGTGGAACATATGACGTAGTGTCGGAAACTAATGACGTTTTGGTGGAAAAGTTGAACATCGGGAAAGCATCAGAATCAGGCCCCGGGCCCTAGATACCAAATTTCATTCATGTGGCACGAAAGAAAGTGTCCGAAATTATAGGTTAAAAATGACACACGATCAATGGGACACACTGTATATTGATAACAGAAGACCTAGAAGCTTTTTTGCTTGTCCAACGCTGTTCCTAAATCCTCTAATCTCAAGTAGTCATCATTTCATCGATGGCTACTACTCGTCTGCGGTTGAATGAAAAGTATCTAATCCAGTTTACTACTTGCTCACAAAATCAATGGGTAAAGAGATATTTTAATGAATTTATCTTCACACGAAGCTAATCACAGCATATGTGATGTAATGGGATTTATCCTCGCGTTTAGTGGCTTCTTGGAAGTCCATATTCCCTTACGTGAGTGATCCGTAATCGACTGTAGAGGCTGAACATCTAATTCCCTTAAATATTTTCATAAATATTTCATGAAAGATAATGTTGAAAGTTTCTTTATTAAAAACACTGCCTCATATTGAATATACCTTTCACCCGATTTAAAAATGTCGAGTGTGAAAAGATCTAATTGTTCCGCGCAATCTGTTGGTGTTAATGTATCTATCCGTAATTGTCTTTGTCTCATTCTCCGCCAACTATGAGAGTGTGGCATTTTTCACCCCTTTTTTTGGCCAAATTCCCCTCTTTGGACAGTTTCCCCTCTGCGGACTGTTTACCCTCCGGACTTAGCCGAAGGACATGTGCGCCAACAACGGCCAAAATGCCTACAACTACAAAATGCAGCGACTCCTGCCAGCGACTTCTGCCACGACTTCTGCCACACCGTTCGCCGCACCGTTCCCTCACAAGGTCCTTCGTAGTTTATATAGCCCCTAAAGTGAGGAAAGATTCCAAAAATGCGGTCATTCTGACCAAGGCACAAAGGCTGTGATCCTGTATTCTGCGGCCGAAGCCAGAAAACAGTTCCTGGCGCTCCAATTAAAAACTGCCACCCTATCTATCACCCATCCCATTATTTCCTCCCCACCAAGGCTACCAACCGCCAATATCCTGAGCTTACCCATTCCACCTCGTCCTCGTCGACCGACCCCCTCCTCAGCTGACTCATCGCTGAGCTCCCTCTCTATTGCTGTCGAGACGGCGACCGGGTAACACCGTTGTGTGATCCTGCTGACTTCGTCATTTTTGTACTTGTATATTTTAATTATTTTCCGACTGGAAACTCTCATTACGGTCGCCTGGCACTCGACCTAAGGGTAAATTGCTTGTAACTTGGTTGGTTCTATGTGTGAAATGTATTGATAGTTTAGTTATTGATTGATAATACTTGTGTTTCGTTCTATTTCTTCATTTGTCTCGCCCGAGCTTGAAAAGAGTTTGTTTTTTACGGGTGCTATCGGCGAGAAAATCTACTCCCGATAGCGCTTCAAGAGTTATGATAGCAAATATAAAATTGGAGTTACCATAGCCAATTAATAACTGCAGGTCACAGTCTTTCTTTATGATGTTTATTTACAATCGATTACAGTCGATATAAAATTGATGGGCAATTTTATGCGAACGATAGTAGAGTATTTTCGCTGTGATTTCTGTGGGTCCATGGGCTATTTGTATTTTATGCTGCTGATTCACTTAATAATTCACTCCTGTGATATTGGAGTGTCGGTTATTCATGTACAAGAAGTTATTCATCTTCAGAAGATGCTTCTGGTGCGTAAAAGTAAGATGATAGAGGAAGTTGCTTTTTTACTCTTCAACAATCTTTTATCTGTAAATAAGGCAGATTGCCTGGTAGTTTTATATTGCATGATCAAGAGGATTTCTGCTTCCCTTCATATTAATCGTGTAGCATTTTGCTTCTGAACTATTTATTCACTCATAGTAAAGTATTCTTCGTCATCATTTTTCTCTGCTCGTACATTTCTGAGGAAAAAACCTCACATTCCTCCAGTTCGTTTACTGCATACTTTAGGTAAGGTATTCTATTTCTCCATTCCATATTAATTAGGTGTTCATCAACTAATTGTTAGGCTAGGGACATGCTCCCCCAAAATTTACTTTATAGCAGGGTCGTCCCTAAGCGTACCTAAAAATACTTATAATTGCCCCACACGGTGTCACTTTATATCTCCTCATTTCTTCTGCCCCATTTTATACCGTCCAAAAAATAACCTATTCCCTTCTTTCCTGTACTGCGCCCTTTAAATTGCCCTCATCTCTTATTGCTTCTTCCATTCAACTTTTCCACATTCTCCAAATCTCCGCTACCAACTTTCTTTCCAATCTTAAGCACTCCCTCGATTTATATGTAGTGTTTCATGTCTCATTTTAAAAATAACTACAAAATATTTTCTACGCAAACGTAATGATTTTCATTTTCAAGCTATATCCTGTTTGTTTGCAAAATATTTTTGAGAGGTTTATATTTGTGATATTCCAGACCAACTCCCTTAATTCACTTCTGATGAATTAACAAGCTGTCTCAATCAGTTAAGTTAACGTATCAGCTGAAGAAATAACCAAAAAACGATCATCTCTGGATGCATCGAAAGATATGGGACCAGATGAAATTCCACCTATTTTGTTGAAAAATTGTCACCAATGATTTGCTTACCCATTTTATATTTTTATTAATGTATCTCTTAAAAGTGGTGTTTTTCCTGATTTATTCATAACAAGCTATGTAGTACAACAGTAAACTGGGAGAAACTAATGCAGATACTGGGGAAAATAGGAATAGGTTGGCGTGATAGGAGACTCATCCGAAACTTATATATGGGGCAGATGGCTCAGGTGAGGGTAGATGATGGTGAGTCAGGGCGGGCAGTTATAGGTCGCAGGGTGCGGCAAGGGTGTCCGTTGTCGCTTTTACTTTTTAACATCTTTGCTGAGGAAATTGTAAGAGAGGCATGGGAGGAGCTAGATGTAGGAATGAAAGTAGGAGGCCAATGGATAAAGTCGGTAAGATTTGCGGACGACCAGGCGTTGGTCAGTCGGTCATCGAAAGGATTGCAAGCTTTAGTAGATGCATGCGAGAAATACGGAATGAAGAATAATGATAAGAAAACAAAAGTAATGAGATTCTCTAGGACAAAGAAAGCGAGGCTGGTAATAAGAGTAGGAAGTCACAAACTGGAGAAAGTCGAACAATTTAATTACTTGGGTAGTACGCTAGAAGAAATAGGACATAACAGCAAAGACATTATGAGGAGAATAGCGCTAGCGGAGGAAGCGTTCAATAGCTGATGACGGGGACCTTAAGTAAGGATGTAAAAAAGAGGAGTGTGTTAATATGGAGTGTGTTGTTGTATGGATAAGAAACGTGGACCTTGAGGAAGGAAAACGAAAATAGGCTAAAGGCTTTCGAGATGTGGGTGTGGAGGAGGATGGAGAAGGTGCGTTGGACGGAAAGGATGACAAATGAGGAAGTGCTTGACATGGTGGACGAGGAGAGGAAACTTATGGATGATTAGGGGAAGGTAGGGTAGGTGGTTGGAAGAGGTAATGAGGGGCGATGGTTTGCTGAAGGCCGTGATAGAGGGAAGAATGTTGGGTAAGCGGGGAAGGGGAAGAAAGAGATTAGGTTTTATGGAGGGGATGAAGAAAGGTAGGACTTTGCTGAGATGAAGAATGAAATACTAGAGGTAGATAGGGCACGGCACGTGTAAGAGTCCGTTGGATATTCTCTGACTTTCATCATAACCTACCTCTAACCGGTAGATTACTATAATGATGATGATGTAGTACCGGTCCAAAAAGATGGTATCAGATGTAAAATTAGAAATTATAGACTAATTATAATTCAATCTTCATCTGCTAAAGCTCTGGAATACTTGGTATTTCAAAAAATTAGTCCATTAACTGAAATAAATCATTGCTAAAAAAACAACATGATTTCAAGCCACGTCAATCCACTTTAACAATTCTTCTGACATTAAAAAATAACGTAACCTCTGCTCTTGAAAATCCCAAACAGGTTGACTCAATTCATCTTGAGTTCTCAAAAGCATTTGATAAGGAAACCCATGAAATCTCATTGCAAAACTTGAACGCATTTTGTTATATACTAAATTGAATAAACAATTACTTGGATAACAGAAAAATGATAGCTAAGGCAAAAAATGATGAATTGTCACATTTCGTTGCCTCATCGGGGGTCCCTCAAGGATCCCACCGGGGTCCTTCACTGTTGATCTTTGACTGATATAATCCAATAAATAAATCCAATAAACCACCTTTTCTATGCATATGACCTCAAGATCTTTAATACAACTGAAACTGTTGATAATTGCCTCAAGCTACAAAAAAGTCTAACTGAATAATTAAAAGAATAATTGAATGGTGCGAGATAAACCACATTCCTCTCAACATAAAAAAGTGCTTTATCATATCCTATTCTCGAAAACTTAACCCCATTCATTATGGCTATTTATTAAGACAAAATAATTTACTAGATTTGACAGGATTTTAGACCCAAGTATTTACTGATCTTAACTTTATGTATCATGTGCAACATATTTCACACAAATCTTATAAAACGTAGGGATTCGTTTACCGTATTTCTAAGGAATATGGTATATCTCTCTGCTTTATTAACATTTAGTGCTCACTTGTAAGACCTATACTTGAGTATTGCTACATTTTATGGTCTCCTAAAATGAGATACTTTAATGCGGTGTCCTCTTAAATCGAAATTTTCAATATATCCCTTTCATTCCTAAAACAAATACAGACAAAGTTACTAAGGATTACAATGTTACAAGTGCCTAAATAGAAATGACATAACTGAATTCATGCCCAAAACTTGGTCACTGTAATTTAATAATTTCAATGCTAATTATTTTATTGATTCCATTTAAGTATGTACTATTTTTTAATTCAAAGGTATTACTTTTACTACCAAAATAAACTTGAAACACTGCTACGCAAATGAGCACTTGATTGTATGAATGTAATTTTATAACAACTTTTACTCCATTTGTGTGAAATTATAGAAAATAAATATAAGATGGATTACACCCCGTTAAATAAATAAATAAACTTCCTATTCGAGTTTGTCCCGCATGTCCATCAAAATTCTGTTTTTGGCAATAAATTCTTAAGGTTTTTCCACAATTATTCAAGCGATTTTGGTTTGATGTCTACGAATAAACCTTTAAGTCGTTGATACTCTTTTTGTCTTCAAAGTTTGTAATTATTTCCGCTTGCCTGCTCGCAAATAAAGCTGGTACTCCAATACTTTGTTTCTTTGATCCAATGATTCAACTACTTAGTCCATAGAATGTTCGGAAATTATTTTCAATACCCTGTTATAGGACAGGTACAATTCGAGAAACAATTAATTTGGGGAAGGTAAATTTGGCAGCGACTATTTATTTACTGTTTTCATATTTTGAAGTTTAGCTATTTGGATGATTAATGCTAATAGGGTATCTAAGTTAAAATCAGGACAACCCAGGATGGGGATTAGCAAAAATTTTCTTATTTCGTAATTCTGATCGTGACATTCGTGTCTGAGCTAGAGAATTCTAAAGCAATATAAGGATTTGAAAACGGACATATTGGTTGTAGTCAAGAACTTCAATTTAAAAATATAAGCATTAATGAATGATACATTTTATTATTGTGTCTAGAATATGTCGGTGAGCCCATGTCTAAGCGAGTCAGAGTGGAGTCTAATCTCAAGTGCCATTATACATTCTCTGCATCATCGCATTTGTTTCATTTCGTATCCTTTGTCGTTGCATTAGCCACTTTTAGCAACTTGTCACAAACTTTTGTGCTGCCACTTCATTACATTTAACTGAAAACTTTCCATAAAATATAATGAATTATCAAGGCGCATCCGACATCAAAGAAGGCAAGCTTCTTGGAAGCATCACAGGATTCCTTATGTCAGCTGACAGCATCAAGTCTATTACAGTGAAGGCACCACGGAAATGAAAGATGATCATCGTGAAAATTTTCATTGTATAAAATTTCAAACTACACAAATGTAAAAAAATAATAAATAATTACATATAGTTAGTTAATTCTACCCTCTAATAGATTCTAAAAAGTAAAATTTGTGTTTTGTGATCTGCCGACGGTAGATTTTGAATAAACGATACCATGAGCACTATTGTTAAATTGCACTTAACGAGCCAATGAATAACACCATACACTTATCGATTCAGCAGGTATAATATGCTCCCTTACTTATGTTTTAAAATTGATATTCCATTATCACTTTTACTAACTCCTTAGAATTTCTTCCAGCATCTATTAATTCACCGATCCCAATGTATCCACCCTTACTAGACACCTATATCAATGACTTCGTATCAATTCCTAAACTTTTTTTCTCAAACACCAATGCTAGCAATCTGAATATGTTATATACTGAGTTTCTCCTCCTGTTATCTGTAGTTCTACAATACTGCCGGTAAAAATTCTTTCAATGATAAACATCATAATCGGCTTAAGTTTTGGCCTTCCATTCATTGTAAGTCTAATATTGTGGTGCGATGTGTGGCGAGTGGTACGATGCATGGCTGGTGGAATTAAATTTTTTTAAATGTGTTTTAATGAATTTAAGGAAAAGAAAAACCCCTTATCACAGATATTGCACATATCATAGTCAATTACAAACTGTAGAATGAGTTAAATATCTCGGAGTTAAATTGACTAATAAATAATCTCTCGTGGGGAAAACATATTCGGGATATAACCGGTCAAGCTAATCCTAAGTTTGGATTTGCTAAAAGAGAATTAGCAAGTGCAACGATAAAGTTATGGAAATTAGCTACTTCTCTCTTGCTAGACCCCACTTGGAATACTCTACCAGTACTTGGGATCCTTATTAAGTAGACTTAAAAACCGAGTTAGAAGGCGTGCAGAGAAGATCGGCAAGATGCATTAAAGGCCGTTATGATAACCTCGTTAGTGTTACTGACCTTTTGCAATAACTGGGATGGGAATCACATTCAGACCGTCGATCAAAATTTTATATCTATTATGTAAGTTCAAAAAACAATGTATTCGTGACGACGTTAGTAAAACCTTACGAAATGCGACATACTGCGGTAGATTATATCATGAGCAGGGGTGGCGGCGTGGCCAGGTCGGGAAGGCAAGGATTCCCGCCCGGGCCCCAGGCCACGCACTAGGTTTCGGGCTCGGCGGGCCGGGCCCCGAACTTTGAACAGCCAGTAGACCAAACATCTCTGACAATGAGTGAAAGTACAATTTTGTCATACTGTACATGAATACCTATGAAATTGTAGTTCAACGCGTTTTCAACGCAAAGATTTTTCAGAAGGGGGGATCACAAAAACCGGGCCCCTCTGGACGTGCAGCGGCCCGGGCCCCTGAGCACCCACGTCGCCCCTGATCATGAGAATAAAAATAGGTAAATAGATTGCAGAACGGACAGCTTAAAATATAATTTTTCCCGCGAACGATAAGAGACTTTTTTCCCGCGAACGATAAGAGAGATAAGCTGCTGATGAGACTTTTAACTAGCTTTGTCCATAGGTAGTGTAGCTTGTTAGTTGAAGTTAGTTGAATTACTCCCTAATGCTTGCATATTTATCTGCTACCTAGTACTAACAACACGCTGTGCATGTTGCATTTTGCGTGTTGTTAGTACTAGGTTAGTCTTGTATCTCTGTGCATTTGTGTGGTTGTAAAAAGCATTAATACAATTTTACAATGGTAGCATGCCTCTTTGTAGCGCATATGTGTGAAATTACTCCTCTTGACAAGTTTTAGCACGTTTTTGCTAATGAATCAGTAGCCGTAGTTACATTAACACGAATAGGGTAATTATGGTATAGTGTAATGCATGTTGGTAATAACTCACCCCCTGTGACACACCCTTGAGGTGGTTCGAAATGTATTATGAAATAAGATATAGATGTTTCCTTCAGTTTTCTTTGATTTATCCACTGCATTCATATAACTTGCCGAATAAGTGATCCTTCACTTTGCTTTGATTTATACACTGCATTCATATAATTTACCGATATATTGATGCGCAGAGCAGTAGCAAAGGGGCAACGTATCGCACATATATCGTATGGAAAACTTTATCGATAGTGGTAAAACTGAGGGGGTGGGGTTAAAACCGAGCGGGAGAAATGACCGTGACCGGTAGAGGCGCTGTCGAGTGTTTTAATAGCACGTTTGCAATTTAAAATATATTAATAGTATTCATTTGTAATGAAATAAAACTCAACATTTTGCATTATTATAAGACCAATACGTAATATTTTTAACTTTCATAAGTATAATTCATGAGGGAGTTCAAGCTATTGTAGTCTCGGCACCAGCTATTTTAGTCTCGGCACCAGTGGTAGTTGCGAAGTTGAGCGCATGGCTGACTTGTGATTTTGATGTGTTTTACGCACGAATCTGAAATACTACATTAATATTTGCTACAACCGGGCTGAGAGATTGTAAGATATGATGAAACCTGTGCATAGTAAACGATATGCGGTGATTTGGTGCAAGAGTGTGTGTGAATGTCGTTTACATAGAGATCTATTTTCTCGTTTTTCAAATAGGCTGTCAGGTATGTTGCATTTAAGTTTTCGAAGAATCACGGTGCCATGGGCCATTTGTTATAACTACAGAAAAATACTGCTATACGCGTGGATTTTCATGATTCTTCGCCACTAATACGAGTGTTCGGAAGTATTTTGAATTCACGAATCGTGCAACTAAACTTACGACATCAATTCAATGCCTCAATCCGCGCACTGAATCGGTAAAGCGATAAAAAACATCAAAATAACGTGCTGATTCAAGGACTCTTTTTCCCCATTTGTAGTCAGCGACCGCAAGGCAAAACGAAAGAAAAACTACCATATTAAAATACAACTCTCTGTTACCATTTATCCTCACCTCATTCCACCTTAGCTGGTATCCCAATACTTTCCACTTGCATGTGCCCAAGAAGGATGCCTTTATGACTTTTTTTGATGAATAAATGATCTTTTTACATCAGGTGATCACTTTCGCTGGGTCTGAAATATTTATGATAAATATATCTCATAAAACTTTACCATAGGCAGCAATTTTCCTCCAAACATTTGCCGTGTATTCCGGCGCCTTGGCTACCCATAAGCGCTCTCATACACTTTTTAACAACCTAATTTAATACAAAATCCCGGATTCACTGAATGGGCACAATTAAAAAATTATATGTGAAAGAAGCCTTTAAAGAGACAGTGAGGCAGATATTTCCATTGAGAGATCAAATTAAAAAGCTCCAAAAACAGACAACTATTTTTTAAAGTGAGAAGTGTGGAAAATGCGTAAGTAAATGTAAATTTAGTAAATTCTAATGGCTGTAATTTTGAATTTCATGGACTGTGTGGACTACCTAAGGTAGATATGCGCAATGGTAAGTCGTAGTCAAATGGATGTCACCTCCGTTATCCGAGTTAGGTTTGTGAATTAGAAACTTAAGCGTAAGAAGCGAGTGACTATGACTACATTATAATCCTGATCCCTAGGGAAAGTAGCTTACAACCTTAAAAAATGGCCTATTAAGAACTAATAATCCATGAAATTCAGGATTTCCAGTAGCGCAATTAGGAATGGTTAAAATAACAAATTAAGTAGTGATTTCAGGAATTAAGTCCGAGTTTTTTCTGTTTTGGATAAAAACAGCGTTCACTTCAATGAGTACTTTTTCAATACAATATACTTTTCTTGTGACTTAAAATTTGGGGTACTTGAACGGCTCAAAATAATGATTTCTTAATGAAATTCCGGAGATGAAATAAATGAAAACCAAATATTTCAAAGCACCACGAATACGAGTATGCGGTGAAACCTGTTAATATAAAATGCAAGGTATACTAATTCTTAGGTTTAAAAAGAAATAAATATATTGAGTAAATGAGTAATTGCGAATAGCATGCTATGGTTAAATTCTGGAAAAAGTAATATTATTTAGGAAAAGACGCTCTAAGGAGCAAATCCCTCGTCTAAAAAACAGTCGGTGCTCGAAGTGGCGTCAAAATAAAACGGACGATAAGAATGTGGCAAAAGGGAGGCAAAAGAAAGAGAAAGTGGTTTTTCTGGTTTCCCAAATATGACCAATATTCCAAACCGCTTTGCACCTACGAGCTAACAGAAATAAATGCGCGACGGTGAAAACCAAAAAAATAAAAAGTGGCCCTAGTCTGGGATTTTCGGGAAGTAAATAAAAATAAAATCGGCCGTCGTTTTTGGATCTCTCCAATGGTGGGAGCTAA
The DNA here is from genome assembly GCA_963573305.1 of Pyrrhosoma nymphula. NCBI lineage: Eukaryota > Metazoa > Arthropoda > Insecta > Odonata > Coenagrionidae > Pyrrhosoma > Pyrrhosoma nymphula. The sequence goes on from OY754329.1 coordinate 99,277,648, forward strand.
AAGGTTTATAGGTTATTACTAATAGTAGAATAAGTAGTTAGTAGTACTGAGCTAAGAGGTCTATACGTTTCGATAGTTTGTTCTATTCTCTCTTAGCACAACAACTCATATACTCAATCACTCAGTGTTTCAACTGGACGGTTTTTTTGATAGATGAGAGTAGCTCATCTCATACTAAGCCATTGACGTTTGAAATTCAAACATTCAGGGTAGGGGAGACAGTTCCTTTCCCTAGGCTACCCGCGATTTTCCACGAAGTTCTAACAATCAGACCATCGCACCGCGAAGATCTTCAGAGGGGGTGTCCAGAAGGCTTCGCCTGGATTTGAACCCGGGACCCTCGGGCGCAGCTCTCTACCCACTCAGCCATCACGACCCCATTTATAAATACAATAAAATAAAATAACGATAATCCCCAGCCATCTCATCTAAACGCCTTTTCCCCCGAACAATGTTTTATTTTTCATGCACTTAATGCATCTTATGGGGGCACTAGTGTACTTCTGATTAAAATGTCAATCAGCCAGTTACATTTAATTTCGAAATCAAAAGGCTTCAGAAGTTCTCTAATAAAAATAATGATTAAAATTGTATGCATATATATATCATACAAATATTACCCACCGCCACCTACTATTTTTATATACTCATCCGAAATGGAACAATCTTACGGAAAATAAACCCGGAATAGTGAGTATTGACGTAAATGTTATTGTGAAATGCAAGAAAATTATTCGAGTTTTGCAACGGGAAAATAATTTTACATCTCAACTTCCATTGTGTAATACATTCCTCGTACACGGCTTTCCAGGATATTTGTAAAACCAATGCGCTAAGTCAACATCTCACACAGAGTAAAATATTTCCCGCAAGCACACAAGACTTACCTCTTTCGAGTAGGATATGGTAATAACAGCGATGAACCACCGTCATTATTTGTCAAATGTTTCCCCATTGCGAAAGCCTGATGCGAAATAATTTATAATTAAACTTCAATAAACGACGCGGAATTACATAGGAATTTCTTGATGATAGCAGTAATTCCGTACAATATAATTCACATCTTACAGCGGGAAGATTTTTTTCTATTCAATAAATTTAACTCCATAATAAAGACAACAAGGTTAAACATTATCTCTAGAGCTTCATTCTTTTCCATTGGATCATAGTTATGTTATCATTTATTTATAACTAAATTTCCATATGGAATATTTTTAAATGTTATGTATTCTTTCTATTATTAATATATGAGTGCTTCTTGGCACCACCTCGCTCTAAAACTATCCACTGCTAACAGGACGTCTGGCATGTATGTACCATTTACCATTCGAAACTTGAAAAACGCTGTGCTTTTGAAGTTATACTTATCCGTCAAATGCAAATTCATGATTAGCAATGAACTATTTGATATCGTGTGATGCAGTGCTGCCTAGTAAGGATTGACACCTTTTCACACTCTAGTAGTGGTTCTCAGGGAACAATACACGCGAAGGTAGGAGGTATTCCATGACTTTCCTTTATAATGAAGATGGTTGCAATAAATTACTGCGAATTTACATAACTTTGCACAGTATATCCCAGATAAAAAGGTAGTTACCCTAAATCACCTTCACGTAGCAAGTGAGTCTAATATTTCAACAAGAAATTAGAACTATCCTAGCTTCCGCGTCCTAAGCATAATATTTACGCACTACAGCCAACTTAGATTCAAGCTCGCTTGGCCGTACAAGAGTCACGGTATAGAATTATAACTTAGGACAAATGAAGATTTTAATTCTATGAGGTTAGAGTAGGTGGAATATTCTTATTTCAGCCATTTCTAACTCTTCCCTACAAGAACTCATACACATTAGTAATTTTGCGCACGAATTCGTAGACCCAAAAAGCGGAAAAAATTTGTCGTACGTCTTACGTGATTCTGTTACAAAATAAAGTGAAAGCCTTTCGCTAAACAGAAAAAGTAAAAAATGAAAATTTTAAATTATCGATTTGCTAAGCATGAGGTTATTATAGTTTTCAGCCGTTTAATTAGAGTAAACGTGATTTCACGGGGCTTACATAGCAGAAGCGAGTGCGCCCCACTAAAGCCCAATATGACACAATGCAGTGATCACGCATTCACGAATACTTGTATGATAGCACGTATTTATGTACCAATATCAACGCAAATAGGTAATTTTAAGAGCTATGATAGCCCAGGGGAGCGCAATCTTCCGATCACCGTTTCAGAGATATACCTGTAAGAGAGATACTTGATCGATGACAACAAGCACGTGTTAAGCCTGTATGAGGCAATGGAGACCAATATCCCCCGCTAACTGCTTTTCCTACCTCTAGACCCCGCGTCACCAGCTGCATTTCGGCAGCTCAGTTCGGGGCATTAAGGAGGCGATGCACGTGTGGGGAGGCGAGCGAAGAGAAATAGGGAGAGAATAAAAAAGAGGACCAAAAACCCAGAAGGATCCCTCCACCAAGGAAGCGCCTAATGGGGAACCAGCGTCAAAATTGTGATGAATTCGCCTTGCAAAGGTGAGTGAACCCGCATCCACAACTCTCCATGTTTTTCTTCGGAAGATGTCGAGGGAGATATACCGAGAATGGGAAGGGGAGTTTAGCTGACCCACGGGGAACCAAGAGGCGTGCATGGAAAGTGAGTGGGGAGGAAAGGACGGGGCAGTGAACAGCACAGTCGGGGGTGCCCTCCGTCCCTTTACCACATAACCTTTCCCCCCCCTCCACATTTCATACGAACTTCATCCCTCCCCCGTCTTCCGAAAGGACGGGGTGGGATACGCTCCACAAGCCCACAGGGGCATGATGCACTCTACAGTTCAATGAACTCCTCTCATAGGCCGGTGGCCTATCGGTGCAAGAGCGCTCGCTTCCCAATGGAGCCGCGGAGAGGCCGGGTGGGCGTCCGCCGGGGAACCTGAATCGGAGGGGAGGCGCTCTCGCGGAGAGACCTCCCGCGTCTCGCCCTGAGGATTCCTAAGCCCCCCGGCGCCTCTGTCACCAGACCCAGCCACCCCACTCCTTCCACACCGCGAACTTCACCCTGTTGCTCCCTCGGGTTGTGGACCCGCGTAAAACGGTCGTGGATGTCCGTCCCTCTGACGGCCGCGAATGGGAATACCAGACCGAGTACCACCAAGACTGACAAGTCCCGTTGGGGGAATGGGACGCATTTCCTAGCTTCGCGGGGCCACCTCACGTGTAACTTAACATCTACGTTACACCAAATTAGTCACCACTAAGGTGTATGGCACGGGGCGTTTGTACAGCGCTAATATTTGTATCTACGTAGTGACCTCCAAGCCACCTGAAGGCTCCTGGTAAGGGGTGAATTTTCGCTGAAAGCTTGTGCTTCCATAAAAGAAGAAAATTATGGGTACTGCGAGTAATGGTGGATGATTTAAATATTTAAACGCATAGATACATAAGTATTTCGTTGAAAAAAACATGAATGCGAGACGTACTGTGTTGGGATATTGATAAAAAAGCTTTATTCAGCAAATAAAGTTAATAGGATACCTGAAGATCAATATATTTGTACTCCTAATGGCATGTATAACCATCATGAGTTGGAGGAAATTCTTGGAGGAAAAATTAGCATCTCAAACCGATCTGTTTAACTATCCAATTCTTAAATATGCTCATGATGTAAATGACCATAATATGTCGGGGTATTTTTGTATCATTGCAACTGAGAAGTGTTTGACGCACATATTTGGCAGTGTAGTTACATTTATACTTATGGATTCTCTGCCGAGGCTCTGCTGTAGACTTCATTTGTTCTAGGGGAAAAAAGAGTATATAAATCTATTATTTAGTCTGGATGGTCGGGGCTGAGAAGGATCTTAACACTATTTTAGGCACCAGATCTAATTTTGGGTCCACTTAGCCACTCTAGATGTTTTAATCTCGGTTGCTTGCTACGTTTCTGGAGAGACTCCCATCATAGCTCGTATAAATACAAAGCGTCACTTTTATTATTAATCTCAGTTTAAGGGCCAATCCGTTCATTCATCTGGTGTGTGCGCACAAGGGAAAATTTGATATACAGTGAATTTTACTCATTCAGACCTTCTTAAGATGATTTTTTCTATTATGTGCCTAATCGCGTCATTTTTTCCGTAGCTTTAGATCCAGAATTATATGGCTATTAATTACATATTACGATTTAATTCTAGGGTCATATCTATACAGTATTTTGAGGTATTGTCCAAGTTATTTGCTAGTAGAATACTCTCTCCACTAGATGTTATAAACATATGCGTGGAATCTTTCGGGGAGGGATAAGCTCAAACGCAGAGTTCTCTCCTATCTTAATTACTCCAATAGCAATCTTTAGATTAAACTAATCCTCTTAAGCAGTTCACCTCGACGAAAGTGAGCAATTTTTTCATCAAAAGATAAAATAAGAAGAAACATGTAATGAATTTAGCGTTTCCTTTCAGGATGGTATTTTTTATAAGAGTAATTATGGTTATAATACACGGCTGACAGTTACAATTAGAGATTTTGCAATAAACAAGATTCTTTTCCATAGCAAGGAGATGTTTTTGAAAACATCTTTTTCAACGATTTTGCGTTAAGGTGATGCATACATTTCCTAAGATAATGTTCGCATATGACATCCGTTAGCAGGTTTTAACGTGGTTCAAAGTATTGGGTACTTCAAGCCCTCTGCTAATCGTTCATTTTCAAATGTTGCAGTGGTGTAAATTTACTTTGGGGAAAAGTAAACAATTGTTTTAAAAGGTGATAAAAAGCCATTTAAAGTGGTAATTTACTATAAATTAGATTCAGTACGTTAGTACTGAAAAAATATGGAAGATCAGGAGATAAATATTTCAAAATTTCCAATAATTTATAGTACGGTCATCGATTTTCTGCTATCTTACCCTCATATTTGATACAACAGCGTTGTGTCTTAGTCCCTGTTTATTTCATAATTATTGCAACCAATATCTTCAATTAAATAATGCCAAAGTGAGTCGCCAGTGATTAGTAGCCGTTAATGATGGATACAGAAAAATCGTACCAAGTAAGTCACCATAAATGCTCATTTGACGGGTTGTAAACCAAAGAATATTTATTGGAAAAAGTATGAATGGATTTCTAATGGCGTACATGAGACAGTGATAGGTACAAAAGAAAAAGTCCTGATATCAAAAAATAAACATAGACATCTTCTCTCATTATAACATGCTTTCTTAAGGTCGCGGAGGATACAATAAAAATTGGAAACCTTTAAGCTCAACAAAATAAGGCTCAACAAACCTTTTCAAAAATATTCCGATGTAGTATTTAGATTTCATTATTCAACCCTAAAGATATGTTAAAACTGGACCAAATCTTGTCAAGAAAATATGGCGTCTTATTTAAAGAGCATTTATAAATATATTATCACTTTTTCCAATCTTTTTCCGACATTCCATGACACTCAAGGAATTTGTTTAGCGTAAAAACAAATATTCTTGATATTTATGTAAGGTGAGAGAGAGTGTAAGGTAAGAGAGTAAGGTGGGAAACATCAGACCAATACATTCACAATTTGGAAAATTTGCAATGCCCTTTTCATCAGTGCGAATCTTTATAACACGACTTTTTAAATTCCTATTCAGAACATTACCTAGAAAGTGATGAAGATGAAAGTTCAGTTAAAAGTCGAAACTCTGAGCTGTTCATGGTGATTCAGTCTCTTATTCTGTAAATCACGGCGTTTACATGCCTTTTTCTGCAAAACTAAATCACCACTCAGGCAAATTTTGTCCAACATTTGTTTCCCTAATCTAATAATACTTGCTATAACGTACATATATTTGGACTAGGAAAATACTGGATATTCACATCGGAGGAGAAAAGCATTCATCGACTCGCCCTTGCATATTTTAGCATAAATAGAACACATTAACCAGATACAGTTAATTTTATATTTATCTTCAGTCTTCATGGCACCGTTGTCCTCTGAATAGAGATGAAATGTAAGCCAACTAAAAGAAGGTTAGAAGCATCTAAAAGCAGCACTTTGGCATGGACTTAACAATCAGACCTTCGTTTCCTTGGCAATGCATCGTGGAAGAGAGAACTAAAATGGAGAGGACGAAAAAGCACGCTCTGACACAAATATCATGATTCAACTTCCCTTATCCGAACTCAAAGAAACATTTTACAGCTAGCTTTCTACTCAAATGAGATTGGGTTCGATTTTCTAAGGTGGAGAAAGTCCCAACTACTGTGGAATCCCTATTTCCACAAGAAAAGTCTGAAGAAGCGCAGATCGGCAAACTGAGGATTGCGGAAGGGATTGGTACTCGCTTCCCGCGAGTTTGAGAGCCGAGAGTTTTGCGGCAATTGTGCTCTTGTGAGAAAAACCGAAGAGAGGGTCAAGGTCAACATTGATTGGCTCAATTTAAGGCAACATCAAATAATAACTCCAATGTAATCGTTATATGCTGGAGTTGGCAGTCGTCAGAAATGCCAATTTCCGAAATTACCTCAATTCTACGTTATTACATCTTTCAGTTACCAGATTGATCACCAATAATTGATTTTAAATTCACGATATCATTATTATGAAATTGTTGAATATTACACTTATCAAGTAAATACTTCCATCATAAAGTTTACATTCAGTTCCGCATAAGCTAAAAAATAATACCAGGCCCGAAATAGCATACCATGCCCACAGATCGCGGGTTAATATTTTCCACATGGCCAACTGAAGAAGAAAAAAGAGATGCAGAGAATGAAATTGGGTAAGTTTTTCTTCTGCTGAGACCAGACATTTGACATGATCTAGTGTAAACTATGTTGTCTTTGGAAAATGGTCGAAAGAGGAAATGCCAAGCTTTGCTAGGAGCCTTTGCAAGGAGGGGAAAGTTTCTTACAATAGGTATTGTGCCAATAACTAAATGAAAAAAAATTAGTACGATTGTAACATTTTAGGAAAGAACCGGAACCATTCAGCATCAAAATTGCACGGATAATCAAGAGCGAATGGTTGGATTCAGAAGAATATTAATTTAAGCATTTCACTATACTACCCAACATCCGGAACTGGGCCAAATTCCGTTTAGCTCTTTAAGAGTTGTGGACGAGAGAATGAAAATATCAGTCGATATTAAAATGAGTTTTAAATCTTCATAAAACGGGAGTTTAATTCACTTTACTTTTCTGAATCATATTTGCATTTCAAACTTTGAAAAATTTGAATAGCACACCACAATTTAGCCAAGTAAGCGTTCCAATGATTTTTGCCGTGGCTTATACATTCAAAAGAGTCAGTGCTCATAGACTGAATACACGCATCAGAAACTAGAATAACAATTTCAGCATGATTGAAGACAATCCGACATTTCGCAAAAATGTTTTCCTCTATGATGGGGGCAGTACTTCCTCCACTCTTCCGGAAGAGAAAAGTAGAGGATATGGGTGACAAAAAGATAGTGGCTAATGGAGGATGAAGTTTTCCTGAAAAAAAAACGTTAATCGGAAGCATTTAAATTGCATACAAGAGAATATTTCACCAATTTCTGCCAAATAATGCTGACTGCTGAGGAGTGATACTAAATTTCACTTCTGTTGAACCTTCCCTCAGGATTGGATTATTTCCTCCAATTGAGGTAAAATGGAGATTGAATTATCTCCACCCACACCAGGCATTTTACAATTCTCATCGAATGCCCCCATGTTTTTTTCACCACCTCAACAGCCTAATTGCTTTCCAACCCCTAACCCCCACTTCATCTCTCTACTAACCTACCAATGCCTCCTCCCTCCACCTCCCATTGCCATTCGCTCGGTCTACAGAGCGAGCCCTCCGGCATGCCCTTCCCTCTTTACTCTCCCCATACCTTCGCCCACCGGCACTCGCACAGAAAAACCCTTTCTTCCCCTTTTTACACGCCGTTCTTCATCTGCTCTTTACCCTATCCTGTCCACCCCGCGCATACGGACCAACCCCCTTCCTCTCCCTCCCCCCCAATCGCCCTCAAACCATCCTTTCCCATTCTTCCCAACACCCAACCCCCTTCCTCCACCCACGACCCACCGACAAACCGACCAACCCTCCTCCGGAGAAAAGCAGGAGGAGGAGACTTTTCGAACCGCGCCGTGGGACTCGACTCGCCCCGGGCCCTCCTCTTCCCTCGGCCGATGACTCACGATATATAAGGTGGCCTCCCTGGAGGCGAGCCTCCAGAATCCTCCCGGCGCACGCAAAGAGAGCACAGGCACGCGCCTGCACAATTTTTCTTTTTATTCTCACCCTATAACCCGAGACGACTCGTGTGAGAGAGGACGATTCCCACGAGTCCCACACACAGACCGAGATATCGCTGCCGCCTCCGGTGACGGATCCAACAGCGGGACATTAAAGTGGAGAGCACCCCAGCGAGCTGACGCTCACCAGTAGAAGCTTGGAATAAATATCAACCGCCGGGATTCGCCAACATCTCCGAGAGACACACGATACGACAGGCGTGCACGGTCTCTTCGCACCGGCAGCCTGGATCCCGAAGAGGATTGCAGCTTCGGGCCAGCCCGGAGGGTAGGAGCGACACACTCCGCACCACGCGCCTCATCTCCTCATCACGGACTCTAAAGATTTTTCCTCGGGCCCAAGAAATAGGAGGGTGAGACCGACCGAGACCGAAGTCGGGAGAGAGAGAGTGCGAGAGTGATCCTTTTGGCGTGTGCTCGCTCGTGATTTGGGTGCGACGACGGAGGGAGACTGTGCGCGAGGTGGAGTCTATGCTGGGCTACATCGTCAGTCATTGGCCATAGTGTGCCTTTTCCTCCCGCCACGCCCCACCACCTCGCCAACTTCGCTCTCCCTCCTCACGGCTGAGAATCGTACTCCACACTCCTCAAGAGCACACACAGAAGGCAGGAGGTGGTAGAGACGCACCGCTCCTCCACCACCAACCCCCTCCGGGACCCCCACGGCAAACCTCCTCCTCACTACTTCTGTCCTCCTCCTCCTCCATCTTTCTCTCTCTCTCGGACACTCGACCGACACTCCCGCCCCTCCGTACCCCTCTCCTCCTCCCCTCACCCCTCCACACTACCTTTCCCCCCACCACCCCTCGGCGACCAACCACCGCCACCACACAACACGCGTCCACTCCACTCACTCACACACAAATAGCCGCAACGGACGGACGGACTGACTGTCCCCCGTCTCTCAAAAAAAGTTTCCCTCTCGCACGGCGAGTTTTATCTTCTTCGGTGGAACCGTTCCCTCTCTCCTCCTCTTGTGCCGAACTCTTAACACGTATACACGGCGGGCGCCCCTCCACCACCTCGACCGGACCGCACTTGATACACTCGTGCACCGATCATCGCGGAGGGCGGCTCGGGCTGCGACAGACGGCCTTCGCCACAGCACGAGAGCGCGTGCACACAAAAGCCAACTCTGCGGAATATATCTTCTGCCCTCATCCCCTGCGAGGAGCCAGCAGCGGCGGCACGAGCGCCAAGTGAGTCCTCTCCGCTCGTCCCCCTTCGTCGCCATCGACGTTCGCACGCAGACTCCGCGGTTTTTCCCTAACACTGCTCGCTCTCTCCTCGGCATTGATTACTTCTCTCTCGCGGCGCGAGAAGAAGTTCCGTCGATCTCCACCCTTCGCGGAGTCCCTCTCTGGCGTCGAACCGGGCCCGGATCACGGCGACGGCGAGCAGCGGGAAGAAACCGGACCCATCCCCGGCAGCGTAGCCCTTCTCCTCACCCCCAAGGCTGTCCCTTACGCGGCCGCAGAAATGATCGTGCGGAGCGCGCAGTGGCTGTGGCGGGGCCTCTGGGATCCCCAATTGAACGGGCCCTGGCCCCGCACCCTCCTCGTGTTCTTGGTGGTGCTGCTGATTGTGAGGATGGCTTGCCGTAAACTCCGCGAGCTGAGGTACCTGCCGCCCGGGCCTTGGGGACTCCCCGTCCTCGGCTACCTCCCCTTCCTCAAGGGAGACGCCCACCTGCACTTCGAGGAGCTCGCCCGGAGGTACGGACCCATGTTCAGCACTCGCCTGGGCAACCAGTTGATCGTGGTACTCAGTGACCACAGGACGATCCGGGAGGCTTTCCGGAGGGAGGAGTTCACCGCAAGGCCCAACACAGAGTTCAGCCACATCCTCGAGGGATACGGTGAGTCCACGAATTTTCTTTTTTCATTCTCATTTGCTCTTTCGTTTCGACCTTTGTGTTGCGAGCGTGTCCCCCCGGAGGATGACATCGCGGGGAAACGCGACAAAATTCCTTCCCCTCGTGTCTCCGCGCCGCGCCGCCGGATCGAAGCCGTGGAACTAAACCTCGCACGTCCCCGCCGAGTGCCGAATGAAAAGCTCGTCGGGCGACGCGCGCGAATCGATCGAGCAGTGCGGCGGCGCGAGCCAGCGAAATTAGCCGGTCAACTCTCACGGCCTCGGGCCACGAAATACGCTGTGCGCGCGGATTAAGTAACAGTCTCTCCAGATTCGGTTTCGTATAAGCGGTATTGCTATCTTTCCTCAACATTCGGCCGCCGCTTGTGCCCATCCCCTTCCCCCGGCGGAGTAGGAGGCGAACGGCCGACGCTGCCGCCGTCGCGGCAAGCGGAGGAAAATGAGCGCGGGAATCTTGTCGGCTAGTCTCCCGCGTGTTCTGTGTGTCGTCTCTCGCGGATGGGGCGCGAGGATGTGCGCGCGGGCGGAGGGGGGTGGCCCTCCCGTCGCCGCGCCGGCAGAGAGGAGATGCGCGGGAAGACACTCGCGCGGCCTCTATCGGCGGGAGGGGAGGGAAGGTGGGTGGGTGGATCGTCGGGCTGGCGCGCGCGCTCTTTTTCGCCGGGCGGGTGCGGGAATGCGATGGGAATCGCGGACGATGCCGACGAGGAATGCGGCGGGCGATACAGGATCGCTTGAATCGTTGGGGGAGACAACATACCGATCACTCCGAGCCTTCCCGGGAGGTTCGCGACCGTACATTCAACCAATAGATCATTCCTCCGATACGGTCGCATAAAAATACATTTACTCAACTCTCCCGTATGAACATTCCTTCAGAATTCAAATATATAAAAATACTCTATTGTGATAGATTTGGAGGTTTCCACAACTTCCACCAATTCATGAGTAAATTGCAGTCTCGTGACCATATGCGAGGAATTCTAAGATGATTGAAAAATAGTTCCGTTTTATGTGCTTGGAAATACTCCAACACATCACAAATAACTGGAAATCAGTCCAAAATTCTGTGCCTAAATTATATATTAGTTAAAACACATGTTAAGGAATTAAAATGGCAAAGCTATGGCTAGTCGCTAAGTTGTCTATGTGAAATATCTCTTCCTCGCCATCCTTTTTTGGTAATGTTTGTATACGGCACTGATTTACTCTATTTTCCACTATTTGGAAAAGAATAGCATATTTTCTCTCCATTTTACGAATAACATGCCTTCGTTAGTATCTGCAGCTGCGAATGAGTGAGACTCGAAAGTCGTCCTTATTCCACGTCCTTCGCGATTGGTCCTAAGACTACGCCTTTTCATTGAGGGTGGAATTCCTCGTTAAACATTGTCCACGGGGAACGTAGGGTGTCGTTTGCATAGAGTATGGCTTTGTTGACATCTTAAAAGAGAAAGAGAGGGAAGTGCTCGCGAAACCTATTCAAGGCAGCCATTCAGTATTGGGACAGGTAGTCACCACAGACGGACCTGGGAGGAGGGGTCTTTATCCTAGCAGAATGCGGAACGATGTCATCAGGACTTGTTGGAACTCGTAGACGAAGCAATAATGTGCGCACCGAGATTAGAAACTGAAGACGCCAAGGAACGCCGGCACTAATGTCACGCGCGTGATTAAATTTATGTACGTCATGGAGTGGAATCCAATCAACCGGCCTCTAAGCCATAGCACTTTGTATAACCACAATATGATAAAAACCTATAATTAACAACTTCGAAGGCAAGATAAGTACTCACTAATCGAGCCATATATCGCAAAAAAGATATCTTTTTGGTGATGCCAATACCATGATTTACTTAAATTAACTGGGACACTTTTCTCCAAAATGTATAGCCCCATCGCTGTTTTTAGCATCCAAAGCTCATTCTTATGCAACGAAGTTCATACATTATATTATTTGTGCTTGGGGAAAGGTTTTTGACGAAATCTTAAAATAGGTTGAGGTTCCATATGGAATAATATCTGTGCGTACCTCCCAGACGTGGAAGATACTGGTAGTTTTAAACTCGCCTAAATTATGATATTTGACAGTTGCAATTTAACTTTTGAGTGATTCATGTCCTGAAGTGATGGTCATTAAAAAGCGATTAGCCCCTGCAATTATGAGAATATAGCCTTCCTCCAAAAACATCCGGCCACTTTGGTTTCGATAATATAGTAATGAGAATAACGATACATATTTATAATTTGATATTCGTTCCGTTCAACATCCTTTGTTTCCATCTTTTCTAACAGTAAAACCTACCAACACTGCTTTAAACATACAACACGTGTTCCACTGAAGATGATGACGACTTCTTATATATCCGAAACTATCATAGGTTAATAAACGCTTTGGCCATTTTAGGCTACATTTAACTGTAAAGTTTCAATGAAAAAACTAATAACGTCGGTCATAAAAATGAACAAATATACTTTTTAATTCAATTACTGATCCTTTCACAAATCAAGTTTGCAAGCGAAATAGAACATAAGCAGCGGACTGAATGGAGAAACCATATGCTTGCCATGATTTTTTCCCGTAAATGTACTCATTATGCCCTCCAGCGAGTGGCACGTAAAAATGGCGGCAGCAAAATCCAGTAAAACCATAAAAAACGATTACCTCTCTCTCTTAAGGCCCCATTTGCAAGGCTTTAAGTTTCCATGAGAATTAGTCTGAATAATCCAGCAAGAGATATTATAAATTAAGTTTTACGTGTGTATACAATATATTTTGTTCAAATTTAACTGTCAATGACCCATCATTGACGAGAAAGTAATATTGGGTAGTGAAGTCAATAGTAGACAAAAAAAATGAGAACGAATTTTTTTGTGCATCAATACTTTGAATCCAAACTGTTACCTATTTGATTAAATTTTCAAAATTACGCAAGCTATGTGAACATGCTAGCCATAGAACCAACTTCAGAGCCAACAACCATAGAGGTTTGCATGGAATAAAAGTACACCACGCTACATTTTATTATCTCTCTAAAAATATTGCTGTCAATTTTCATTTGCTATTGATTAAAAGCTTTGAAAACCAACAATTATCTGCGCTCGTTATTTTACTAATCATCTATCCACTTTGAGATGGTTACTGGATTAGGAAGAGAATATCCGTCTCCCAACCAATTATCAGTATATTCACACACAAGCATTAAAATATGGCATTACTTAGAACATTGGCTAATTGTTTGAAACAGTTTTAATAATAAAATCATGACTGTGTTCGCCAAGAGGTAAATAATCTTTTTTTGCGCTAATTTAGTTAATTTTATATTTTGCAGGCATTATTAACAGTGACGGCCGTTTATGGAAGGATCAGAGACGATTTTTACATGAAAGGCTGAGACAATTTGGAATGAAATGCGTTGGAGCTGGCAAGGAGCAGATGGAATCTAGAATTATGGTGAGTGCTTCATATTGGCGATATTTCAAAATATTCATTTTACTGCTTTGAACAATGAATCCATCACTTTTTACTGCTGGCACAAAATAACTAAATGACTACCACACATAATGCATAAACCACTGAAATGTGTAGCTTATGTTAAATAGCTAATGCACAAGCACTGAACTTTGTGTTTTAGTTTTTTCTGCCTTTGGTTCCTGTAACACAATGCCAAACACGCATAATACATTTCATGGAAGAATATCTTTTAGTGATTGCCACCCACATTCACAAGGGGCTTTCAAAAGTGGGTTTCACATTTCATCTTGATGACCATTCATTTTTACTGCATCCTTCACGGTTCTCAAACAACAATGTGCCCCATAAGGCTATTAAAAAGGTTATTAAATACATCACCACAAAAAATAAATAATTCTAAATGTAATGCTTGAAGGAGGCTTGTAGTGCGAGTAGAGAAATCGAGACATTCAAGCTATACAAGAAAAAGAATTTTATCCGTCAGTGGACTTCCCATACCTGGAAATATCACGAATATGATAACAATATTAATTCATTAATTTTGCTTTTTTACCTGTCAGCCATTAAAATGTTTAATTTTAATATATTGACTTAACTTTGTAAAATTATCGAAGTAGCAACTCCTAGGAATGATCCTAAGGTTGTACTGTTTGTTAATTTGTCAGTCACTTATTGGCATCATTTATTCCTTCAGGGCGAAGTGGAAACCCTGTTGAAGGCCCTCGCCAAAAGGAAAGGGGCGGCCACGGACTTGAATTCGCCCCTGGCCACATCCGTCTCCAATGTCATCTGCTCCCTGATGATGAGCGTCCGATTCCAGCACGAGGAGGATGAGGCTGGCGAGGAGGCGAGGGAAGGAGGAGACAGGACGACTTCCAAGGAGGTTTCGGGGGGACCACGGTTCCGACGATTCATGGACCTCATAGAGGAAGGCTTCCGGTTGTTCGCCACCGTGGCCTCCATCAACTTTGTGCCCATCCTCAGATACCTGCCCGGCCTCAAGAACGCGTACAAGAAGCTGGAACAGGTAAGCCATTCCGTCAAAACTTCCTTCCCCCTGTCTCGCTTCTTATTGATCCGCCGACGGACTCGTTTCGCCATGTGATGTTAAAGGTAATCCTCCCTCATTTTCTCTGCAGAATCGCTTGGAAATGGCTGAGTTTTTCCAGGAAACCGTTGACGGTCATCGCAGGACATTCGATCCTGACAACATTCGAGACATTGTGGACACATATCTGCTGGAGATCCAAAGGGCGAAAGAAGAAGGGCGAAGTGACCTTCTCTTCGACGGAAAGAATCACGGTAATGAAATAATTTTAATGTGAATTCATGTATTATTTACTATTATGAGACCATCTAACAGCACCTTCATGATTGTTGTTGGGTACTGACTGCGTATTTTCCTTCTCCCGTATCACCAAAAGACCGCCAAATGCAACAGATAATAGGAGACCTGTTTTCCGCTGGAATGGAGACCATCAAAACGACGCTACAATGGGCGGTGGTGTTCATGCTTCATCATCCAGAGGCTCAGAGGGCCATCCAAGAAGAAATGGACGGTGTAGTGGGTCGCAAGAGACTGCCAACGTTAGAAGACTTGCCGTACCTTCCCTACACCGAAGCTACCCTCCTGGAAGTCCTCAGGAGATCATCCATTGTGCCATTAGGAACAACCCATGCTGCCACAAAGTAAGTTTGCACTTCCATCTCCTGAAATATCCCTTTTTACATCAAAATATCCCTAAAGCCACCATTCGAGTCTTTAGTAAATTGGCCAATGCCTGTCACATTAATAAAAAAATGTATACACTTTATGGCATGGTTTTTACAGAGTAAAATCGGATATCCTCAATTATGGTATTTTTAAGTCAAACTGCAGTGTACCATTTGTCCTCATTAGTTCGTCACTTGGTACATCAACGTCATTACCTTTTGCCGCAACTTATTGTTGAAACGTTTCTCATCCCAAAATATGTTCTCTCTTTTATTAACCATTACCTATACGTATACACGTTTGAAATCGTTACTTCCTTTGAAGTAACCAACGCATCATAGCGAATATATGTGTACCTATATACGGAAAAAATACAAGGTCTCGCACGCGTGGCAATGCATTTCCTTTAAGTAAGTGTCGTAATTTTTAAATACCAAGGACTTAAAAACTAGCATGGGCGTTGCCCTCCCTGCATGCGATTAAAAATGGATCCTCATCTCTTTTTGTTCCTTCTTGATTTCGGCGTCCACGACCTCTCTCCATCCTCTTTCACTCTGCTAATCACCTCCTTTCTCTCTCCTCGCAGGGATGTGTGCCTCAACGGGTACTACATACCCAAGGACACGCAAGTCGTCCCCCTCCTGCATGCCGTGCACATGGACCCAGCACTGTGGGAGGAACCTGAGTGTTTCCGGCCCACGAGATTCCTCAACGCGGAAGGGAAGGTCACGAAACCCGAGTTCTTTCTGCCCTTCGGTGTAGGTGAGTGGTCCTTCACATTCTCTCATTTGCATCCCCCAATGCCGTTCGAGACACATTGATTTAGAGACGAGACATATAAACACATAGTACAAGGCTTTCAAGGAGTTCATATCAAGTAGAAATTGGGACATAAAAAGAAATTCTCTCCTTTATCAGCTTCCTATTGCCCTAATTATAATTATGTGGCAAATAGCAATGATTAGATTCGTTTCTACTTATTTCCACCTTTGAATATGCAATCAAGGTTTTCGCCGTTATATTTAGAAATATTTGACTGTCAAAAATCCAACGATGTTACATTCGTTCGATTTAATTTTCTAATTGTAAGTCACACCCTGCCCCTCGGCCAAATTCAATTATAAGCCACTTGCAAAGTCAGCGTGCTTCTTTCCAGCTGTCTGGGTCACTTTGATGTTTTTATACTCCGCAATATAATCTATACTAAATTTAGAAGGATCAGGCAAATACTGGCGAAACGTATAGTATAGGCCGGGAAATTGTGGGAACTCACACATAACAACCAGGAAGTACATCTGTTTCGTAGCCTCCAGCACAAACGCTGCTTCAAAGCCATGATCTTATACTTTTGATGGGACAGGGCCGTTTTTCTATGTGATTCTCGGCTTCTAACAAATAGATCTGCACATGGAAATATTTCATAAGTAGTAGTACTTACGAAAATATAAGTAAATCACATTTAGCATAGCAATAAATGCCTTCAGACATTAAGAATGACGTTTTTGCCGATGTTTAATTTCGATTGTTTTATTTAAAAAATACTGATTTTCAGCTTGCAATAAAAATAAAATACGAAGACAAAAAAAGAAAGAAGTGAGGCGAAATAGTGACTAAATAATGTAAGAAAATCTTTGAGAATTACTTTGGTTTCATCCCTGAAATAAGATAATGCGATGTAGATGCAAGTATGTCGCATTAAATCCAGATATCTACTTCATAACAGCTAATCTAAAGAACTCTCATTACACTGATCAAAAAGCTCCTCAACAGATTTGGCATAAATGTCAGTACCGAGCATCCACAAATCGAAGTCCTCTTCCATCTGGCGCAGCGGAAAAAGGGCAATGAGACCAAATTCGAATGTTCCCGGGAGTGTCTTCGAGTGAGTAAGAGGACGAGGCAGACAAGGAGTTTTACGAGAGAGAGGAAGGCGATGGGGTTGGGGGATGAAATGGGAGCTGGCGGGTGCACTTGCACCGCCTCCAGCCTTGAGGCGGATCAGTGCAGCGTGACTGCCTTCTACGTGAGATGAACAAAAAGTACGGTGGACCGGAATTCGCCAGCCTTCCTCAACTTGATGCCGCATAGTTTTTTGTTAATCAAGGCCACGCTGAATCCGACTCAAAACGTCATATTTGACGGACCGATGAGAGATCCCCTTGCCCATCCTTCTTCGCCCTTGCCCCTCGTCACGACTTCGCTCGGAAATCCCCTCGCCTTCGTTGCTATTGAAGGATATCATTCAGTGTCCCGTTGCTCAGCAAATACTACTTATTTTTGCTGATCGATGATAGAGTTGGGGAAGTTAGGAAGGCCATGGCAAGTCCGCCGTCGTTTATTTCAAGCTGAGTGAACGAAATTACATTTACTGACCTAAAAACAGAATCGTTTCTATATAGAAAAGCAGTATTTTGAATATCATGTGTAGCATGAATCGATACGTCAATATAAATTTACTAATACTTAAAAGGCTTAAAAATTAATGCTTCAAATCTACAGATATGCTAAATTGCCAAAAACGATGCTAAAGAGGACGTAGTCGGATTGTTAGACGAACTTGCAGGAGATAGGAATAAGTGTCATAACAAAACTGGCACACTATTTACAGAAAGTTTTTATATTGCTATGCATTCGTTTATTATGTGACTTAGTTAGCATTTGGCGAGTTCTAAATTGTTTTATTTTCTTCCCTACTAACAGGCAGGCGAATGTGCTTAGGAGATGTTCTAGCACGAATGGAATTGTTCCTGTTCTTTTCATCCCTACTCCATGTTTTCCGAGTAGAACTTCCAACGGGAGCATCCTTACCCAGTCTCAAAGGAAACGCTGGAGTCACAGTCACGCCGGACGCATTCAAGGTGAGACACTGCACAAAAAAATTTAATCACCTTCTACGATTAGACCATTGCAAAATATAACCTGAACATGAAACTTAGGTATATCATTAAGTATGTACATAAATGGTGTTTTTAAAATTCCTTTTCTAAAACAGGTAATTGATAAAAACCCCATTGAGTCTTAAACATGATACCTGGAAAATAAGTCATTTGACAACTAGTGTATTTCTTTTGCATCTCGGCTTCTCTGAGGATGTGAGATTACGGATAATGATTATCTTTAACAGATTTTCTTATTTTCTTTCAAAATGGCAGTCCTCCCACTAAATATATTTTCCTTCATTTTTCATTGGGGAGCCAAGGAACCTAATGAGCATAATTTTACTTCCCGGGTGGCTGGTTTTATGTCAGACCCATGCATTGCATTTCAATTTTCTGTGTGATCCTTGGTCATTCCAGTTGTACAACTCATGTGACAAGGTCGGCTCATAAATACGTGTCCTGTGGGTTTTTTTGCTTTTATTCCCGTTTCTTCCTAAAAATAACGTAATTCCCGCGACCAAGGAGGTAAGAGGCGGCGTAAGCCTTCCTAACTGCCCAACCCTCTTGCCCTAGGGCCAATTCCACGGATCATTCCAATTAGAGATATATACACATTATAAAACGCCCAACCGGGTGGCCGGGAGGAAGGGGGGAGGGGCGGGGTTGTCGGATGAAAAAGTCTCAAAAAACCGACCCGTCTGACACTTTCTCTTTTTTCTCTCGCGCAGGTGTGTCTCGTCCAGAGGCCCACAGACGCCGAGTTCCTCACGCCGGGTGGCGGCAGCCCCGTGGGCAGTGCGTCCGGGGACGCGTCTGCACTAAGGAACGTCGGCGGGCACTGAACCTACGTCGCCCATCCACCAGTTCTCTGCCGCACCTCGAAGGGAAAAGTTACATTGGATCTCCTCCCACCCAGAGTGCCGAGAGGCGCGGCTCACATTGCCGATCCCCAAAGGGGTGAAATAACCAGTACGCAGTAAGGCGTGTGGGAGCCGGGGCGAGGTAACCAGGCGGGCTGGGTGCCCGGGACGACTCTTCCCCGCAGACCATCCCACGGAAGGAGTATAAGTCCACGTGGACGACCGAGTCCAGCGCGACAACCGCCGCAGTCGTCATACACGCGTCACGCGTGTTTTTTTGAGACCCGCGATCGATAACGCACCAGCCTTCCGGTTTGAAGAAGGGGGAAAGAAGAGTGGCCTCCCGGAGAAGAAGCCGGAAAAGAAGTCCACGATCTGAAAGCCCCCTGGTCCAGGGAGTCGTGTGTGCGTCGATACCAGGCCCAGAGCCGAGGAAGTCACAATGGGAGCCGGAAAACTGTCGATACCATTGGGATGCCCGCAAGATACAACATAACGGCCGCGGTCCTCCTTTACCGAAAAAAGTGGTATTCAAATTACTTCCTGCATTAACTCGGCTCCCGAGATGCCAAAACATTGTTGTCTGATGTGCCATAGGTGTGCGTGTCTTCCGTTATTTTTGTATTTTATTTTAATTAATTTTATTGACCAAGAAGAAGACGTGAATGCCACGTTTTCGACTGAGTGCTACCTAAATCCATTTACTACCCAATCGATTTCACGTTCGTCAGTGAAATCGGATAAAGACTAGTTGACTTTATAATGGGTGCAAAGTGTGATGGGACCATTATGCTAACGAGTGATAACTTATCAGTTAAGTGCCTTTATATCATATGAATATGTTAAGAAACATTCCTTCTATTCCTAGCGCACGATAGGGTAATCTTTCTTGTGCCACTTCTATTTCTGCGTCACTGAGCCAATCAATTTGGCGCCAGGCTGTGTTCACCAGTTGAGGGCTTTTAGTAATTAGCTAACAATCAGCTAATGGCCTCAACGTTCTCTTATAGGAGATCATAAAAGATAATGTCTTTGAGAAAAGGCAACGCTCTTCCATAGCACATTACCTTGTGGGTAACATCCTGCAATGGACAAAGCAACTAGTCAATATAATCCCCTATAATTCCCTACCCCACTCAAGGAAACGATCACCATGAAGAACACACTGCCCTAAATTGGAATGCGATTTAATTATTAGGTACAGGAATATAGCTTAGGTAGAAGAATAGGCTACAAATACGGGTCCAGCTTGAGCTTGCTTTTAAGTACCAGTGGAGAGCTGATATCGTCATTGGACGCTTAGAAAAATGAAATAGTAAAATACATTCATAGCATTTCATTCCTTCAATAACTCCATTAATGCGCCCCCTGCTCACGTCATTTTTGACCATTACAGCCACGGAACACACTTAACTTTTTTAGCCATGCAAGAGGATACATTACAGGTGGCTGGCAACTAATAAGGCAGCATTATCGGTAGGTGATAACTTGGGAAAGTTATCCCAAGCGTATTTTTCTTCGTACTACCTACTCATGTATGGATCACGCCATTTTGGAAATCACTTTTTTTCAAATCAGAACGGTAGCGCAGATTAAGGCAGTTGGCGTGGTCCTTGCAGAGGTGTCCTCGGCGGCCTTTACGCTGCCAGCCTCAGGGGATTATGGAGAAAGCGGGGCGCCAGAGATTGACCCGTTCGATCCAGAGGTGAAGTAATTCCAACAACTCAGTGTCACCAAGAGAGCGCTCATTAATTCTTACCTCTGATGCAGAAAGTTATTAAAAATCCGCTTTTCAAGTCGCGTATCAGGGCGTGTATCCATCAACAACCGCTCACCAGATCAGTATTATCTTATTTTCTTGTTGGGAGGAGTGGCGTGTAGAGTAGTACCGTCCTTTCATCAATCTCATCGTTTTGTCATTGCACACGTCGCCAAGGAAAATCTTTAATTCTGGCCGTTCACGATATTCGTGTGATCTCCCTCGGAAGTGGGCCAAGTCAAGGATGGCAGGCGAACTAAAAATTTTCTGCCAGCCTCTCGTCCAGAGCCAGATGCGGGAGATCTCACGATTTTATTTTCAAAATTTTGGGACGGCTTCGAGGAGCTGAAATAAGTTTACCATTGTTAAGTACAAAACGGTGCCTTTTGGTGAGAATATCACCACATTCTGACAAAATATTCATTCCACAATAATTCAAGTTTCTTGCGATTTTTATGAACTTTTTCCCCAAAATAACTTTTGGAAATACAAAAATACTTAGATGTTGTGACATGTGTAATTAACGACATCCTTTTGTATACAATAAAATACATATTTTGTAAGTGATATTTCTTTTGTGAATCTCGTAAGAACGCAAGGCGTAACAAGAAAATAACGCAAGGCGTGACATACAGTACAAATGACGTCGTAGAAAATGTATAGTTTAAGTAGAATTTGAAACCCTACCTTTTGAAGAAACTTCACCCGAGAGATTATCTCTGGGATGATTTTGATATTTTTGTAGTGATGTTGCAAATTCTGTTCGAGGGGGCTCAACCTCTCTGCCCTTCGAAATAGTTTCACATGTTTTACGAGGTTGGCACCAAGATGACGGCAAAGCGGATAGTGGCCTTGTAAGCTAGAAGTTTTTAAAAAGTCACGCCGGTCAGATTCCTAAAAGAGAAAGTGAGAGGAAGCATTTAAACGGCCTACCATCCCTCTCTCTCTCTCTCTTGCCTCTTGAAATGGGCATGATGATGTTTACTTGATATTTTCCTGTACTGTATTCGGGTTGATCAACAACTCTGTACCAACTCCTCGTTTGTGCGTATTTGCCAATGTGTAAAGAAACTTTTTTTATTGAGATATGCCAGTGTGTGCCTGAATTGAACTTTTGTAAATACGTCTGTGTTTTTATGCTTGTATGCTGTATATGTGATGGGTGAAAGATTAGCCCATACGGACATTAATCAATTCAACAGTGTTCCTGTCTTCCGAACCCCGTACCGGGGGAGTGAGAAGTTCACGTCGACTTTGAACGGAAATGTTTTTTTATGCCATTATTAGTAAAAAAATGACTGAAATAAAAACCTGTTGACATGATGACTAGCGTTCTCCTTTATATTTCCTATACTATTGGTGTTTACTCCTGCAATTTTCGCCGTCGTGGATACGGCAGCTGCTGTATTAATGAGAAATGATATTAAATGAAGATATATTAACAATGAAGAAAAGTTAGAGGAATATGCTATCGTGTACAGCATTATTGCAACAAGAATGACAAAATAAAAGAATTTTTTTCATGGATATGCAATAAGTGCACATTTCAGCTTCAATGATCTTTCAAATGATCTTTCAAAAAAATCAAAATATGTCTCAGATAGAAATTGGACAAAAACTCTCCCAGTGATTTCAACGTCTTGCTTTGGTTAAAACTAGGTTATGCCACACGGAAATCTTTCAACCTATTAGAATTTCCTCCAAATACTCATGAGAGAAAGACAGGAGCAGACATAAATCCATTACACCAAACAAACGGGAAATTAAGAAGCTCCAGTGAGTGCAAGCGACCTCGCTTTAAGACCCAAGAAAGAATAAAAAAAGACCGATAAAAAAATTTTGCGCCGCGATTGCAACACGGGTAATGTCGAGAGCGCATGAGCAAACGACTCACCGGCCACTTCACCACATACACGCTCACACGAAGCACTCACACAAACACAGTCAGTCATCCCCTCCCACACCAATCCCCCCCAACGCTCCCTCTCCCCTCTTGAGCCCCGATCCAAACGCGGGCGTTTTTAAAGAAAACAACCGAGAGCGAGAGATCTCAGCAAAAGAGCAACGACCTCCCGTGGTCTATTTGCCGGTGTCGATGTCCGGTGCGACACCGCCACTCGCAGCACGTGAGCCATACCGTCGTCGTCTCCGCCCCCTTCCAAATATATAAAAAGAGTGGGTCCCCGAATTCGCACACGACCGAGGAGTGGGAGATATCAGACAGCAGTCCACCCTCAAGTCTCCCCCCCACTTACCCGTCTGCATTAGTATGGCGCGTGGAGATGGGATTCCTCCCCAAAGCCGTCTCCGCCGGCCGAACCCACGGCACAAGTCTATGCATCCACGCTCATTCCCGCCAATCGCGTCGCCTCCAACATCCCGCCGCCTCGCGCCGGTCTATCGCCCGCCTCCCTCTCGCTTCCATCTCCCACCCTCAACCCGAGCAACCTTCCTTCCACTTGGCATTTTGGTAAAAAAAATCCGCCGACCTTAGTGGGCTTTCACCGCGCTCAATATGCATGCACGAAGAAAAAACACTCAGCTGATCTGCATATACACTGCGTATAACGGGAAACCCCCAAAAAATAGAGGTATTTAGAATAGATCTTCGCGTACTGTCTTTTTCCTCTTGGAGTTTTGCCGAATATGTGCGGTTGGAGGATACGGATCATAATCATATTTGTTAAAAGATTTGGACCTTTAACCAACACGAAAGTGTTTTTAGCAAATAACATGAAGTGATTCACGGTATATTTTTTTAGGGTGGCGAGGATTGGGGCTATGAAAGTACCATCCTCAAAACCTCCTTAATGTACTGATGGAACACATTGATTGTTTGATCGGAAATATCCAAGGAGAGTATAATTCAGGAGCGCCATCAGGGTTCACCATAACTCGTGCGCTCGCATAAGCATTATTTTTCAATTGTGCTCATGAGAGAGGAAACTTGATCGCAATATTTCAAAATTTTCAGGTGCTTCAAATAAGTTGTTTTAATTTTAGGAGTGTGTTATAAGGACAGTAAATGCGAGAGTTGTGTGAGAGAAGTAAGTTAGAAAACTAACTCACCTAGGCCTATTCCCATTAGGTAGAGCTCATTCTTCTTCATAATGACGTTTCTACAAGCACTTTGTAAAATGACAGCGAAGCTACTAATTTCATGTTTTTTTTCAGAAAGCAGATAAGTAAGGTCTAAAATTAAATTTAAAAGATAAATGCACAAGATTATATGTCCAAGAGTACATTGGTGAAAAAGGTTAATTAAAAATAACTCGGATGAAAATATGAATAACCCTCGGGACGAGGAAGCTGCAAGAAATCTATCATTTGCTTAAGAAATCAAATAATTAAAAAAATATTAGCGTCGAATTTGAGGACGCACAGCGTCTTCATTCATGTTCCTTAAAATTTCTTTAGAACAACATAAAGAGAATAGGTGAACACTGGTGCACATTTAACCGTACAAATGATAAGCCACACATGATAAAAACCAGGTACAATTAACTTATTCATTCAGCCTGAGTGCTGTAAACGGATCGACAAAATAATATATTTTAGTCAAATTAAAGTCCCTAAGCTCTTGAATTACATGAAGCGATGAAGATGGGGAAAGATGTCAGTCACAAAAAAATTGTAATACCTATCATCCACCAAAAAGGAAAAGTTAGGTTCAAAATGTCTGTGAAAACTCTGAGCGGAGCAGAGAACAAAATGTCATTACGCTACAGAAAAATGATACTTAATATCCAAGCGGAATGCAAGCTCATTTATCCCAAATGAATCGGTTCACCGCAAAACAAGAAAAATCACTCGTACAAATAGTATTTTCCAAGCACTATCGAATGTAAAGCAACGATATTATTCAGTTATCATCACCAATATTACTCAGCATTTTCCTGGCCACGGTGTACGGAGATAGTAAAATTACCTAAACAATAAGGCACGCCCGAAAATGTATCCTTACCTTGCCACACTTCAATTTTTAGGCTTTTAGCCATGTAGCTGGATCGTCCGTGCGGTAGTCTTCGTTGTTCCGAAACACCGTAATGTCAGGAGGTTTGCATCCTTCCCGATGGTAATATGATGATTATTTCTTCGTCATATCTATCATCTGTGGTACTACAGAAAACTTGATATAATTTCTTCAATGACGAAATGGATTCGTAGCCAAGATTTTCAATTCAGACTTCTATAATCAAAGTAATTTTTATTTAGAATCGTAAATTTTATCGATGAAATCTTATTGCACAAAATATTTACCAATTGTAGGCAATGCATGTACGTTGTTAGTATTATTGAACAAAACTACATACGTGAAATGTCTACCCTATGAAAATAGGTTATTCAACACGCTGAACAATCAAATGAAACTACATAGTCACAAGGAAAGTTAATAAGTCACCTTCATCCAAGTATGTTAAAGTTTCGGGCATTTTTATACCAAACATGTAAGAAAATTTGGTCAGATAATCATAGCGGAGCAGCCAATTTTATTATTTCATCAACTCTCTTCACTTACATGTTTCTTACTCAATTATTTTTGCGACAGTTGATATTTCTGTGATGATACATTCTTGGCAGAACTTCATATCCTGTACAATGCAAAAAATACCAATTTACTCTTAAATATAAAAACATTTTAATTATCAGGAAATAGTATATTGGGTATGGTCAATACCGCTTGGGTGAAATAATTTCAACTGAAATTGAACATATGTTAAAATAAAAAAGACAGGAAACATAATAAAATCCCCGCAAACCATGGATTTCATCTCAAACAGTCACTCGTTTAGTCAGTACTCAGCAGGAACTTTTTTTTCAGAAATTCACTCCAGAAATTCACTCGAAAATAACATATTCAAAAAGGACAAAATCCTCATGTACTGAAAAACTACAACATTTATCGTAAGGCCTATGAAGTTAAGTAATATTTGCATTCAAGGAAGATGAGTGTTTTTTGTTGACCACCAGAATCGATCGTTTTGACCTTATATTGTGACATTCACAGGGGGAGATCAAGCGTCCATCGGGAATCGACGCCGAAACACCAGACGGTGCGACTTGGGCGTCAGGGTGATGCCACTCTCCCCTTCGAGAACGTCACCCACGGCCGAGTCTCGGACGAGTGAAAGTCGGAATTCGTGCACGATAGAGGCTCCGAAGAGCAGGAGCAGCATGTGGGCCAGCTCCTCGCCCACGCACACGCGGCGACCTGCGGGAAGACAGGGTTGAAGGAACACGGGAAAAAATCAGACAACGGCAGGGGTCATGACCACGTTATGAACTGTCTCTCCACGAGGATGAGTCCATCCAAACGGGATGCAACACACCAAAGTGGGTGAAATTTGCCATGAAAAAAATCATTTGACTTGACCGGGATTCAAACCCGGATCTCCGAATAGCCGGTCAGTTGTGTTACCCAGTTACACCACTAATCCATATTTATTCAAGATAAATTTCTGGAGGGGGGGGGGGGGGTTTATCCGAACAAGATATTCTCGTCTCCTGCCCATACTGGCTGACACACTCGACCGGCAATTGAGATATCAATGTTAGAATACCGGTCAAGTCAAATGAATTTTTTATCGTCAAATTTCACCCTCTTTGGTGTACAACTTAGCGCGTGATCGCGTTCCACATTTTTTGTGCAATTGGATACCACACTCCCACTCGTTTTAAATTAGTTCACGACTCAAAGGTGAATTCAACGCTGAAAAATGGTGTAGTTTAAACACAGTATTAAGTTTATCCCTTATAACACTGTGAGCTGATAATTGAACATAACCTGAAGACGGATGTGATTTCAAAAACTGAACAAAAAAGGACTAATGAAAACAAATAGGGCATTTTAAAGTACGAAACAAAGATTTTTCAGCACATGGTAGGCTAGAAGAAAAGAAATTTTAAAAACCGTACAAATATAAACAAACCTTTTAGAAATAAAACCTGCAGCGAAAAGGATTCACAAAAACAATTGAACTAGAAAGAAGGGAAGACAGTCGAAGAGAAAATAAATATAAAGTAATAATTGAAAGAGGAAAAGGAACAAAAATAACTAAAGCAGCAATCTAGTAAATATGAAGCTCGAAATACAATCAGGCTCACGACTGTTTTTAACTTCATAAGCTCCATCAGAGAAAAACAAGAAGTACCATGCAAGACATTCACGGCCTCAACCGCTATATAACAAGTAATATAACCAAAAGGTTGGTACTAACTCATGCAAGTAATACAATACAAAATGAAATACCCGAAGCGATAGTCTGGAGAGCGAGGGAAACACTCGGTCATCTAGGGCGATGGATGAAGTCATTGCACAGATCGGGAGGGATTTCCCCAGCCACCGGCACAAGCATAATTCTGAGTAAATTTATTACTTGGTGCGGTCAACTCCTGGCATCATTTCGTTCCTTAGGGCAGGAATTTAGGGCAACGGAAGGATACCATAGACAAAGAAGGATGTCGATAACCTCTTGGGATTTGCCTACATTGCACAAAAGCTGCTGAGGTACTATGGGCTAGTGTACATTATGGCGAACGGAACGCTGATAATCAATTCCAAAAACACTCGGGTTCACGCCCCTCAAAATGTTACTGAATTATTCGTGATATCATGATAACCCCAAAAATTCTCAAGGGTTCGTGGGAGCTTCATTTGCCATTTTTCCGTCCGTATAAAGACATCCTCCTCAAATTAATTAACACTACGGCATCATTGACCTCTGACATCAATGCCCCCAAAAACCTAATCCTACCCAGGTTCCCTGCAATCCACCTTAAGGACGTATGGTAGGGGGCTGACTCCACACCAGACATGCACTAACTGTAAAAATTCACTTTTATAATATTATTAGCAATTTTATTAAGTATACTGTCAAGTAACATAGGTGTAATGAATTTTTAAATCTAAGGCTCCGAATTATCATTCTATTCATGCCGTATGGGTACTCATAATGCCGTATGGATACTCACAATATCACAGTATTTTTATACAAAAGAGCCGGAATGTGAAGAGATGATCATTGCTACGCTGAGGCTTATTAAAATATTACTACTTTCACCACGATGAGAGTTTACAATCTTTTTTCAACCACAACTAGAGGTCTAAAACGTTGTTATAGATAATAGATCTAATAGATATAAGTTCTAATTATAGTTCTTTCCGTGGAATTGACCTCGGGGAAGAAGGCAACTGATAGACATAGTAACTGCCAAAAAATGTATCACGCTACTCCATTCAATATACCCAATACACCTGGTATAATTCGCCCGTTTCTGTGTTGCTCTTTCAGACACTAAAACCATAACCTTCAACCGACTGGTCGGTTTAATCGGCAAGATTAGTGCTCACCACACACTCCATACAACGACGTGTGAGTGCCACTCTCACGAGTAGGGAGGGACGTTCTTTTTCCTGCGCCACTTGTGGTTTTCCAATAAGAATTGAGACTCAGTAAATCTGACAAACAGGTTTTAGATGGACGTGTGCAAAACGGTCTCCCTGAATTGAGCCTTGCTGATCAGCAAGCGATTGCCTTACCAACTGAGATATCACGTCGTTCCACTGAAGTTATTCTAAATTCGACAGTTATCTTCCACGAGGGCAATTACATTCGCCAGAAATAATTTTCATCCGATTTCGATGGTAAGAATATTTTAAAAAGGCCACACACATCACTACAGTTCAGTATACAACGCAGAAGCACTGATCCTTTTACAGGCATCATGAAACCATTTACTCTCCTTCTCACCGCTTAGGTAACGAGAGACAGTAGCATCTTAGAAAATTACTAATTAAAAATAGGATTAACAGTACCCTAAATCCACAAAATTGAAGGGTGTGGTTTTTTAAAGCACAAAAATTACTTTAGTTCGAGATTTCGGGTCTACATTAACCGTGTGCCTGACAGCAGAAATTTGACTAAACTCTTATTTTCTGACCTTGGTTGAGACATCATTAGCGTGATCCAGGATTTCAATGACAGACATTTTCATCGTATTAAACTACACTCAGGTATATTGTAACAAAAAAATCAAATTCACGTAAAATTACCGTCAATGACTAATTTTTCAAGTTTTTATTGGCCTTTTGGATATTCAGCAAAAAATGAGGAGAGAAATTCAATAATCTTGTGGATACGAGCTACTTTTGCGCGACGAACGTATTTTAAAGAAGTTAAAATGTGAAATCGTTTCCGGCGTAACTTGGTGGGAATTTCTAATATTCGTATTGAAACAATCACTTGGTATAAATCCACACTTTAATAATAAAACCGACCCAACCGAAACCTGAGTCGGTTTTATTTTTACAGTGTGGATTTATACCAAGTGGTTGTTTCAATATGAAGTTAAAATGTGTATAAGTGCTTTATAGATACAAAATATTTCTACTTTAAACCATGCCCAAACTGTTTTCCTCGGATCTTGTGAATACCAAATCATTTGGGTCATTCGCTGAACTTGGCTTCTTGATAAGGATTGTGGATGATGATATTACTGTGTAACGAAATTAATCAATAAAAACAGGTGAGTGAACTACGAAAGCAACTGAAAAAACAATATGGTAATGCTGAGAGTTACATACGGATTCGGTTGTAGGTTTAGTCAATCGAGATTTTGACGACCTATTTGTAAGAAGGTTGTGGTTTCACGTCCCTCTGAGTGACTTGATCAACCTGTAGGAAAACAGGGAGCTAATCGGGATCCCAAGACCACACGAACAACCAAATCAGAGACGCCGAAAGGAATAAAAAATATTTTTATTTATTTAGCAGGTACGGCATGAGAGTATGTGAGACCAGGAAAAGGATAGGCGTGATATTTAAAATTCAAGTTATAGCCAGTTAGACATATGGCAACAAAGTACCGATAAAAATAAAATTAGCCTTTAAGGTAACGACAAATAGCCGTTCGCTTCATTAGAAGCCAAACTATAAACACGAATTGAAGTATCTGAGTAATCTGAGCCGGAAAGTGGACACCCTCTAATTCAATAGGGTATCTACTTTTGGTACTATATAGCTCTTTTAGTTATCCGCAATTCACAGGGGAAATTTCAAAGGTGAAGTCTCTTTCTCCCATCTCCTTTAGATACAACTCTAGGTGCCAAGGATGAGGAAAATGGGTTCAAGGCTTTCTATAACATAGGATGCACAGCACCTTATCATATCATATTTAAGCCAAAAAATAAGTAGACCAAACATTCGAAGGTTTCTTCATCAAATTTCCAGACACATATCCAAAATCCAAGTGTTTTCTAAGAGTATTCCAAGAAACCTATATTATTCGAGTTTTTCCGTTAAGTGATCCTCTTGCTTGGGCTAAATTAATTCCGCAAGTATAAGCGAATGAAAGGAATTAATATTGAAATTTAAATAAGTCTATTCCATCCTCCACCCCCGGATCTCATCTCCCATTGCGTTGGTGTGCTGGCTGGAATACTGGCTTCCCATTCCGAAGGCTGGAGTTCAAATCCAGGTAAGGGCGGAGATTTTTAAAAGGGAATTCAGATTCCTACTTGGGTACTACATGTTTGGAGAGCACTAAGGGTACTGTGTTCAAGTTTCACTGTGGAGTCCAATAGTATGTATAGTAGACTGATTTCGATGCTGGGTTTCTCTCCACCTTTCTTTTATTCCCCAGGCAATCACTTCCATGCCAACTCACCCACGTGTACTCAGTGGTGCAAATTTTCTCGGTTGCCGGTCGCCTCCTCTACTTTTTCAGTAAATAAATAATTAGGTATAAAATAAGGTGCTAACTTCAGAAAAATGATAATATCTGAGTCTCTCTGGAAATTTTAAGAGAAAGATAACAGTTTTAGTCTCTTGGCGCCATGATGCATGGTTGCTAAGAAAAAGTACGTTTATAAATAGAAAAGAATGCCAAAAAGTACTATGGTTAAAAAATTGAAAATCCGTAGACGTAATAAAAATCTATGAGTCATATATATAGTCACATATATATAAAGTAATAAAATTTGTTTTTGTTGAACGCTCTGCTTTTCAGTTAATAGGCGTAAAAGTCACGCAAGGCGCCGAAACGCTTAAAAAATGGGATCTTTTTTACTCAAACGCCAAAAACCGGTGCAAACTTTATTTTAAAAAAATATTACATCTTCATTGAAAGGAAAACAAAATAATCTATATAATTATGTACATAACGTGGAAATCCAATGAACCGTCTCGAAGTTATTAAGGTTTAAACTCGAGTCCATAAGATTTTCGCGCGGACTATTAGTAGCCAACACTTCCAATTCCCCAACACTTAAAGCAGTTTTCCTACAGAACTGGGAATCTCAAATTTCTTACAATGGAGAAAAGATACCGTGTGCATGCATTCTACGCATGTGCCGAACGGAACTGAAACTACATGTTTGAAAAATGCAGCAAATGAATTAAAAGAAACATAAAAACGCAGTTACAAGCGCAAACGAAAACTGACGTCGGTTCTTAGAATATGGAGGTTGCCTCAAAAGAAGTAAATAATGCGATTTCCTGATCCGCGCCACGTTTGGCTGGCTTTTTGCGTGACGCCACTGACGTCTAAATCACAGTTATTAACAGCCATTACCAAATTGCATGAAGAAATGTAGGTAATATAAGGTCGTGCTACGGTTTTGCTATCAGGTGAACCGTAAACTACAACTAAAAATCTCAATTGCTGAAAGACGAGAGAGATACCAGGGTCAAGCAGTTGTTCAGTTGTTACGCATCCTGCAATAATTCTGCGAAAAAGACGAAAAAAGAAGGAAAGCTAATTTCATTCCAAAGATACGTGTTATATAAAATAGAGCCATATGATAAGAGCCAATTGGTCGGATATTGAATAAATTGTAAAATCATTGCAATTTATAGTGAGATTCAAAGTAAATTTGTACTTTTCAATTAATTTTGATGTGCCCAAAATATTTTCCACTGAAGATATTATTTCAGTATATGAACATTTAAATCGTTATGACCTGTAATATGCTGGGTTTACGAAAAAGCCACATTTGCGTAAGACATGAGTGGAAAAATTAAAAAGGAAAGATAAATACAATCCTGACAAAAGTTACATCTGCTAAGATTACTTTAAGCCCAGTAAGATTATTCAGCAACAGTAGCTACAGCTTAGCTACATTTGTCGATGCCATTAAATGCACCACATCTAACAAGGTGTCATCCCTGTCTGAAAATGCATTGTATTTAAATGAGGAATCCCAGGCTTTAATAAATCCCATCAATCAACATATGAGTCCTTTGGCAAAGCAAAGCAAAAGTCTTGTAAAGAAGAAATCAGGAAAGTCAAAATGGAAGAGCGAAATGAAGAAGATGGGTAATGAAAAAGCTCAAGCATTGCTGGAGAAAACCTTCTCTCCTTGCCATGTGAAAATGGAAACTGGGCACAAAAGAGTAAAATTAACTATGGAAGCTACATGTAAAGCATCAGTATTACCCCGAGTAAAAGAGCTTATATGTATGTTGCAACGGAGCTGCAATACTTTTGCCAGGTATGATGCACAGTATATCAAAATTGATTGATGTAAGCTTGCATTATATTACACTAACTGTCATTTAATGGGGTGTGTGTGTATAATCTTGATCATTTTCTTCTTCAAGGGATATCATCTTCTTTGGGTACTCTGTATTGTGATGTTTTTACATTCTTCTGTACTGTATTTATATACATACTCATTTCCCACAGAACGTCAATATTGTATTTTATAGGAATAAATACTTCACTAAAGCACCTAAATAAATCAGACTTTCCTTAACCTTTTCACCGCCTTAGATTATTATTCATCTACATTCGGTGCATATAGGTATGTTTCAACCTGCAGTAAACTCATTTATTGAATTATAAAAACAATTTATAAATAAAATACATGATCAATGATCAATTAAATTTTAAAATATTTATGCAAACTATGAACCACCAGTGTATCTAGTAATTCCAATTTGTGGTATTTTTGAGGATCGATGAAAGAATTTTTCAGTTAAGAGGGCAGTCGTATACCTATTTGTACTTACCTGGTTTTTATTTAACTAATTGTATTTAATGTTTTTTATCTCCGTAAGCCATGACAGTCATGAAAATATTTTTTAATGTCTATGATATCCAATCGTTTAGCCTTAAGCTCGGGTAATGGCCTGCCACGATGGAAACACCGGTTCCCGATCAGTCACCGAAGTTAAGCATCATTGGGCTCGGCTCGAGTTTGGTGGGGTGGTCCTCCGATTCGTCCGAGTTCTGTTCCCCCTGTCTGCACGTGACAGACAGTATATGCGAAATGACGTTAGCCGTCGAAGCACATTAAACAAAAATACCATACAATACCACTCTGATTGCATCGATCTCTCTCAAACTATAAATGCAATTTGTTGAGAAAAGTTGAGCGGAATAACGAGTTCCATCAGCTTATTAATTAAGCATCTCAGCGCATGCGATCGACAATCAATCCATGTTAAGATGCCATTGAGCACCCCTCTTTAATATTCCTCCCTTTAGTTCCCCACTGAGGACTTTTTTCCGCTGGATTTTTTCAGCTT
This sequence comes from Pyrrhosoma nymphula, assembly GCA_963573305.1. Taxonomy (NCBI): domain Eukaryota; kingdom Metazoa; phylum Arthropoda; class Insecta; order Odonata; family Coenagrionidae; genus Pyrrhosoma; species Pyrrhosoma nymphula. The sequence goes on from OY754329.1 coordinate 99,311,026, forward strand.
CTTCAGGCCACAAAAATAACTACAAACCGGTTTTAATGGATTAATGTTCCTCTTGATACAATTAATAAGAAATACACAATCTTCAATCAGTGAGATTAATAACCTTTTTCGGTAAATACATGCCAATTCCCCGCATTGGAGGGAGACGTTATATTTTCCAAGTCACGGTAGCACTTAAGAAGCCACATTTCTGCTCAATAAAAAATTAGAAAACAATTTTGCCAAGAGCAGAAAGTAAATGACATATTCTACGATATTGCCAGTATACTTCTTTTCGTGTCTCTGCATTAAAAAAATAATTTTATGAGTATTTTTCAAAGTTAAATTTATTTGCCGATTTAGGCTACTATCTTGAAAACGGCATACAATAAGCATAAATGACAACAAAAAGGGTAGATACATTACGTATTACCCAGACCAGTTTTACTTTATTACTATGTTGAAACTACATTTACTATTGCTATTCCTGGAAATCTTTTTCGAGCTTTCAAAGTAAACACTAAACTCTCCGGTTAAGGTCGCTCTCGTGGGGACTACAGATGATAGACCCTCTTGTAATGACGGTCGCTCCTCGACTGCGAGCCTAATCTCACCCTTCGCGACCGACCCCAATTCCTCAGCGAGGCCCTGTTCACCGCGGGTGGCCACCCCGCTGAGCTTGACCGATCGTAGTTAAATTAAAATTTTATAAACAGCCATTGTTATAAACAATTTATAGGCCTTTTTATTATCGATCCTCTACGATGAAAACTAAGAATGTTAGTGAAATCACACGGAAATCATAGGTCAGACTTAGCAACGCTGTAGCGGGTCACGTGTTTTCCTTCGCCAGAATGAAAGGAGGGGAGAATGCAGGGAAAGGGAAAGACAGGCGTAATATGTGAGAAAACTTACGGGTGAACTAGGTACTGCGCACGCTGTGTGATATGCCTATCATACGGGTGTAATTCAATAGAATGTGGAGAATCGGAGGCGTGTAATTTGTTAACATGCGATGGTGTGTGGCAGGGGCTGAGAAGTCACCAACATGCGTTACACAATGCCCTCAAGTAAGTGCTACTACGACTATCTACTAACAATCGCTTATGTCTCTCAAGCATGAACTACACTAAAAATATGCTACCAATATTAGAGGGACCGTTATTATTTATTTTGCAACTATATAAATGGGCAGAGATAAAAGACACATACTTATGCATGCATGGCGTGGTGTTATTACTGTTAACCAAATGGGAAGAATCAGAGGCGAATAATATTTTAACATGCGAGGGTGTGTGGCAGGGGGTGAGTAGCCACCAACATGCATTACAACATACCCTAAAGTTAGTGCTACTAATGAGCTACAAACCTGACGTCGTGAACCACTCCACAATTTTGTGGCATCTGGTGACAGGAAGACTCACACACAAAATATTGAAAACCTGTGGTCTATTATAAAGCGGGACATGACGAGAAGAATTGGGCGTATGTCTGTGGGGTCTATGGAGACGTATTTAGTGGAATACGTTTGGAGAAGCAGGGCAAAATGCGAAGAGGAACCGGGACAAGTTTGGGGTGGGGGCTGGGGGGAGGGGGGGAATGACGAAGTTCCTGCAGTTGAGGAACGTAAATGGCAATAATCTTTTCAGAGCTGCCACTGGTATTGGTTTTCTTGACATTCAAATAGTGGTCATGCATTTTAATATTGATGGCAGCCTGAAAAATATTCAACAGAATTACGGTGGAGTACTTCGACAGCAAGGGGCCTTCAAGTAAAAACATATTTCCGGAGGCGTAGTGAAGTTTTTCATGTGTAAAGAAAGTTAAGGGAAATCCCCGGGTGGGCGGGAGGTCCTTGTTGCGTTGGTACTTTTCATGCACGGGAAACCCAAAAATGGGCCACGCAGACTTACTACTTAAATAGCACCCAGGTTGATAAATGGTCACCTCGTCCCTCCTCTTCTCTTGAGCCGTCTTCTGAGTGGTTAACAGCTTGATCGCTTCCCTTGTGTGCGTACATGTATGTATTTGCAATCAATGACTTAATTGAGTTGTGCTTCTCAACGTTTATACGTGCGTACTCTAACTGGTTATCGATTATAATTAGTGAGACCAAAGATTTGCCTTATTTTCTTCTTAATATTTGCATTCTTACAGGAAACGATAACTTATATAATTCTTATATAAATAATACCATCATTTAGGACGTACATATTGATTTTTAATTTATATAATGTTGTAGTTAATTGGATTAACCTACCAGAGGGCGAGCCCGTTTATAGTAGCAGTATTTTCTCAAGTTGATGGTTCACTGAAATGGAGAAAAACTAATTTTACCTGTTCGACGAAAACAAAACAAAAAATATTGTGATTATATTACCTGGACTCAAATTATCTGCAAAATACATAACTGATCAGATTAGTGCTTTTGAGAAAATAATTGATGCAAATATGGTTGAGGAAATCGTAAAATATACGAACGTTTTCATCGAACATAAACGTAACTGCACTGCATATCAATGGGAAAGGGATTGTAAGTTTACAACAAAATCTGATATTATGGCTTTGTTTGGTTTACTATTTTTTATTGGTATAAAGCGTGGTAGTCATAGTAAATGTTCTTGAGTTGTGGAATTCTGATGGAACTGGAATACATATTCTCAGAGCAGCAATGATTTACAAAAGGTTTTTATTTTTATTGCGATCCCTTCGCTTTCACGATAGTTTGACTAGAGACATCTGGAAAAAAAACCGACAAGCTCCGACCGATTGCAGAAATAGTTACTGCATGAGCAAGTTTGCTGCAGTAGATGAAATGCTGCATTCCTTCAGAGGTAGGTGCAATTTCGTGCAGTAAATCCCTAGTAAACCGGCGAGATATGGGCTGAAATTCTACGCGTGTTGTGATTCAAAGCATTAATAAATAGTTTCCTTTTGAAGGTTATTAATGTGAACGGGATAACGATTAAATTTCGCATTGTACCACCTTGTCCTGCTGCTCTATTTTTCACTTATCTCGGAATATATTTTTTTCCGATCCGCGAATATAAGATCGCATATCGAGTGGTAGAGAGGAAATAGCAGCCCTTTATGTTAGATGCTCCTTCAGGAGATTCATGGCTAAATGTTTTAGGAAGAAACGTCTTCGGTATGTTCAGCGTTTTGGTTTTTGGCAAAATAAAGTATTTGGGCATATATGCCGGCTATGCTCATGAGGGCAAAAAATAAGGCAAGGGGCCATCTTTTTGTGACTCTTGACAAGCTGTAGGCAGCACACATTTTATCCACAGTGTCAACAGCTCCTTAAGTGCTATTATAATCTAAAATAATCTCGGGATGTTATTCGTTCTATAAAGCTTTTTGTGTTGAAGCCATTTTTTCCCCTTACAATGATGGTTCACTGGTTATGATTGCTAAGTTAGTTAATAGTGATATAAGTCGTAATCACATCATGTCACGTCGTGCAGGATAGAAGAACAATTGGATCCAGAGGGTCGTAATTGGATTTTAATTATCGTTGGTCAAGTGCGACGATAAAGTTAGGGAAATCATCTACTTCTACCTCGTTAGGCCCCACTTGGAATACGCTGCCAGTATTTGGGATCCTTATGAGGTTGGCTTAGAAACCGAATTAGAACGCGTGCAGTGAAGATCGGCAAGATACGTTGAAGATCGTTATGATAATCTTGTTACTATTACTGACATTTTACAACAACTGGGATGGGAATCACTTTTTGACCGACGATTAAAGTTTAAACTTAAAGTATTATGAAAGTTCCAAACAGATTTATTATCTGAAGACGTTAATAATATATTTTACGAAATCCGACATACTACAGTAGATCAGATCAAGAGAATATAATTAGGGAACTAGACCGCAGAACCATAAGAGCTGCCAATGAGGATTAAAACTAGTATGCTAACACATTAAACGCCTATGATTCTCACCATTCGGTTAACAGTACTAACAGCACGCCATGCATTCGTACAGTATGAGTCTTTTATCTCTCCCCATTTATATAGTTGCAAAATACATAAATACTAACGGTCCCTCTAATATTGGCAGCATATTTTTAGTGTACATCTACATCTAAATATTACCCTGCGAGCCACCTCTAGGGTGTTTGGCAGGGGGTGACAAGTCACCAAAATGCAGCATGCAAGCGGACCGCCACATGCACACCGCACGGTCATGAATATTAAGGATACTAACCAATTTCATCATTAACTAAAAACCATCATGCAGCATGCAAGAGAATCCCCACATGCACGCCACACATGTACGATGACACATAATATCCTACATGCTACTTAAGAGAGCAATCTGCCTATGAAGCTAGAACATGCAAAACATGCTGTAGGAACACCATAAAACTCCGTAAACATGCTTTAAGAAATACATAAGTTAGTAAGCTACACTACCAGTCAACTAATCTATTTCTAAGTCCTTACACAGCCGTTATAGTCTCTTATCGCTCGCGGAAAAAACGACATTTTAAATCTATCTGTTCTACAGTCTATCTCTCTTATTTTATTTTTATGATCTAATCTACCATAGTACGTTGGCGGTCGTAAAATATGATCAACTTCGTCGGAAAATAAACTACTCTTGAAATTACATAATAGATTTAGTCTTGTTTTCAATCTACGGTCTGACAGTGATTCCCATCCGAGTTGTTCTAAGAGGTCAGTAACACTAACAAGACTATCGTAACGGCTTTTCACGTACCTGGCTGCTCTTCTCTGTACACGTTCTAACTCTGTTTTTAAGCCTGTTTCATGAGGATCCCAAACACTGGAAGCATATTCTAAATGGGGTCTAACGAGGGAGAAGTAGCTTATTTCTCTCACTTTGTCGTCTCACTTGCCTAGAATTCTTTTAACAAATCCCAATTTACGATTAGCTTGACCTGTTATTTCCCGAATATGTTTATTCCACGATAGATCATTATTGAGCCTAACTCCGAGATATTTTACGGATTCTACCGTCTCTAATTGGGTATCCTGAATGAAATAGCTCTGTTGTGGGGAGTTATTTTTCCCCCAGATAAACGATAGTGCAGGATTTCACCGGGTGTAGTGCATGATTGAGAGACATTGCCTCGTGACAAGCACTAGCAATTTATGCTAATGCATCAGTAGTCGTAGTTGCACTAACTTGAGGGTATGGTGTAATGCATGTTGGTGACTTCTCACCCCCTGCCATACAATCGCTTGTTAACAAATAATACGCCACCGATTCTCCACATTCTATTGAATTACACCCCCCACCCCTTCCTCTTTACTCTGGCATTGGAAAACACGTGGCCCGCTACAGCGTTGCCAAGTCTGAACTATGGTTTCCGTGTCATTTCACTAACATGCTTAGTTTTCATCATAGAGGATTGATCAAAAAAGACCTGTAATCATGTTGCAATGACGAGCTCGAAAAAATTTACAAATTGTTTATAACAATGACTGCTTATAAACTATTAATTTAACTGCGATCGGTGAAGCTCAGCGGGGTGGCCACCCGCGGAGAACAGGGCTTCGCTGAGGGATTGGGGTCGTTCGCGAAGGGTCGGATTAGGCTCGCAGTCGAGGAGCGACTGTCATTAATAGGGTCTACCATCGGTAGTCCCCACGAGAGCGACTTTAACTGGGGGAGCTGATTTCTACTTTCCGGGAGCCTGGGGGGTATGGAATACCTTATGATTACCAATTTTACAATATTTCCTGGAACACGGGAGGCGATCGCCTCCCCCCTTAAGGCCGCCACACACCGAATGCTATGCTAAGCGCGCTACCAGATTTCGCGACGTGTCTTAAGATCCCGTAAAGCGATTCCCCACTGTCCGCACACACCAAATGCGAGCCACGCGAACCGATGCGAACTTCCCTAGCGCCATATCGCAGGGGATCGCTCGGCCGGCGATTTCCTCTTCGCTTAGCTTCCGTGGCGCATGCGCAGTATCTATTGCGGTTAATGAGCACTTTCGTCCCGCCAGCCCATATTAATTTTTAACCTACTTACAACAGATCTATTTCAACTAAATTACGTACATTAGTTCTGCACACTATGTGCATTGTATAAAATCATTCATCATTGCAATTAAGTCAATATTAACGGAATAGTCAAGTGTCACAAAAAAGGGCCAGTTTCACCAACTCGGATAATATTCACTGTTACAGGAGTTTACGAAATCTCGGATAAAATAATTATCCCAGTAATCTGTTGAACGTGGTAAATAAGAAAGCGAAGACTTGTCCTTGATATTCTTGTTTTGAATAAAAAAAGGTATTGATGAAGCGCACATTGCTATAGTTGCATTTTCATTGTAACTGAAGCGGTGGAATTGCATTCAAAAGCTTCCAAAGAAATCTTATTAGGATTTGAAACGGGAAATGGCAATGACGAAGGCGTGCATCAGGAACATAAATTTCATTTCTCGAACTGGAGACGAGGGATCCCGTATCATTCGCTTAGAATCGCCGAGACAATTTTCACCTTAAAAACATTCTAAGCAAGAGATATAATTAAAGTCTTGGCCCTACTCTCCGACACTGTTTTTGAAAATTCAGAAATTCCAGAAGAATGTATTCCAACTGAAAGCCCAGAGCGTAAAAAAATGTCTTGAAAAAAAAAGAAAAAAAATTACTTCTGTCGGGCGCGAACTGGTATACTTAGTACCCGGAGACGAGAACACTAACCACTGCCCACGACGCCACATGTAAACAATCGAGAAATATGTCATTTTATAACCTCAAGAATGCGTCATCACGGCATGGCATTACATGTTTGCCTCCGATTTCAGTTATTTTAGGCGCATATGGTTCTTCATAATATTCCCAAGGGTCTTATTTACACACAATAACTATCACTGTTTACATATATCAAGTCGCACTTAATAATTTTGGGGGAAACTGGCACAAAAATCGTAAATCATGATACATATTTGTAACGTGATTCAGTGTCCTCTTCGCATGGGACGTTTGTGAGGGGAATTTGTACATTAAGTTCTTACTACGCGAATAAATGATGTTAGATTAATATAAAGCATGGTATCAATGATTTAATAGAATGCTTTTATTATCAATGTACGCTTAAATACACTATTGAAAGTTATTCATAATGTACGAAGTGAGGGATTTCCCTTGTTTACCTTTCGTCGCTAGAAATTTTTTATAGTTAATTTCGACCATAATATGCCTCGTACAGCCTACAAACGCATTTATCAATTTAATGCAAAATGGTACTAATACCCTGAGAGGTTAAATTGCAACAATAAACAATTGTATATTTATAAAATAATATCATAACTTACGATGTGCTCGGGTGTACTGTTATTATCGGGTATGTATTATCTCGGATAATAAGCTTTTAACCGAGGAATATCGCCAGTAAAATTTTTAACCGAGATAATGCTACTGGTGAAACAGGAACATTGTATTATCTCGGTTTTTCGGAAAATTATCCGAGTTAATTATATTATCCGTGTTGGTGAAACCGGCCCTAAGAAGTGCGTTTTACGCCGTCCACCATCTTGCTACATAGCACGGCATGGTTAGCTTCTGGTGTGTGCGCGCACATAGCGGACGTCCGTTGCGAGAATAGTTCTCACGCTTAGCATAGCATTCGGTGTGTGGCGGCCTTTAATCCGCCCCTGGGGTTCACCCACATGTTAATGAAAAAAAATGCAAAAATCCATCACCCCTACCTGAAGTTTGCACTTTCTATGTGAATCACCCGGTGCGTCATGTTGGCACTTAAATTTGAATTATTAGAATATAATAAAATGAGAGAAACATTTACTGACGCGCAGTGAGATATTATAATAAACTTATATATCAAGTGAGATATTAAAAATTGAAAAGACAAAAAATGAATAGTTTTACTAAATAAAATTGGATTCGCGTGATTTTGCGAAAGATTTAGCGTGATGACGACTTCGGAGGCCAAACCTCCACCACTGCCGGGCACGACAACCGCCCTAGTGATCGGCATCCTGTAGTCATCAGGATTCAATTCTTTGTGATTGACTCCCATGTTCAGGAAAATATATAGTTGTGTCGGCTTCCTTTTACCATGCCCAACAGTATTTTCAACTTGACACCATCACGTGAACTATATTTCGTCTGGTTTCTAACTTCTGTATATCTGGCATGGGTGGCCCTCCCAGGAGAATTAATAATTCCCCGTACCAGCCCAGGTCTAGGGGTCATTGGAACGCGCAAGCCCTTACACCGCGTCTAGGTTTTAGTCCAAGAGAATGGGGTAGGATATATGCTAAGAAATCAAAAGGAGGCAAATTATGTGAACAGAGTGGATAATGAATTGGAATAGAGTTGCAATTATTAATTTCTAATGAAAGCGGAACAATAAATAATTCAACTACACATAAGATTTCCCACTAACATGCAACGTAGTAGCTTTTCTAAAATAAACCCTATCAGACATTACTCAGTATTTTCATATAGTGAGATAATAGCAGCAGAAAGAGACTCTACAAAGTAATAACATTCTATATACGCTTCGCGCACTTGAATTCAATATCCACTGATTAAACTACCCCGATTGGTTCCGTCGGGATAAATCGGATATATTGCTCATAATTGGTGAATGGAATTTATCAAATTTATTGTTTTACTTCCTTAAATTAATTCTATTCTGACTGTTGTAGAGTGTGTTAAGGGCGATGCCTCTGGTGACCTCATATTTCCTGTACCTTTACTCCCGTCTGAGGTGTGTATTTTTTTCACAGCACCACACAAACAGAGAGCAATACTCAGTATTTTCTTCATGACTTAAGATGACCGTAATTTAATTGCTAATGTTAGCATGAAATGGTAAATAGCACGATATTATTTTTTTAATTTCTATCTGCTATAATTACGGCTTGAAATGGCTCACTTGTACAGCAAGAATGGAAATGCATTGGAGGCTCGTTTATATACACCTTGAACACACTTTGATTAAATATATTACGATGAACTTACAGTGATTACAATCTCTGGAATACCACAACTTGTAGTACTAGCAACGGTGTCATTTAACGCACTCCGTACTGCATAAATTGCTGGAAATTAAACAGCAGAAACAATCTCAAGCCGGAAAAGGAAGTCGCAGCCAATATTTTTATTAGGCATGCCTAATTAAACTGAAGGAATTTCCATACATTGCTCATAATTTTTTTTTAATTTGGTCTTATTGTCAGCTTCTTCAGGATCTTCAGCATTGAAATAATTGTTCTGTTAGTTTATTTCGTTTGGAATTATACAATAAAAATTATTACATATTTTGACCCTGTGATTACGTAAGTAAATACGGCTGAAGTCACGGTGATCCTAATCCTCGTTTAACATTTTCGAAGGAATGTAACGCACTTGAAGAAAGTGGCCGAAGAATAATTCAGCCAATACAAATCGAGAGGCACGTGTGTAGATATTTTCCAGTTGAAGGAAGCGATTGCGAAATAGTTGTACTAGTTCCAGTTGCAATTTCCCTTGAGGCAAAATTTATGAATATGTATACATATATGTATGAATATATATGTATTATTCGAGAGAGGTACATTGGTACCACCGGGTTAAGTTTTTCAGTAATTTTCAGACCCCGAATTATAGAATACGACCCCTGAAGGTTAGACACGCAAGAGGGGGAGTGGAATAAGGGCATGTACACCTTGCCTTCGATGGAAACAAATGTTCGTCGAGAGTAAGACATGCCCTGGGTATGTAATATAATTGACTATTTTAAATTAAGCCATTCCATATCTCTGATGCTAAGGCAAACGTATCCGATTGCAAACGACTAGCTCTCGCTGATTTCATGTCGAACCTTATAAATCTCATTATTTCTCTAAATCTTTTTTGGCCATAAGGAGAGCTATAAAGGTATCAAGTTCATTGAGGCTTAGACTCCAGTCATCATTTTCCAGTTGTCTTTTTGCCTCAGAAACTGCGCATTTCTGAATATGTTTTAATATTCCTTCGTCGAAAAGTAGCCGCCAAGCACTGCTGTGACATCCTTACAGATAAATCGCTTGACATAAGGGGTTGGGAATACCTTCAGTACATTTTGTTGCTGAAAGCTGCCTACGTTATGGGTGGAAAGAACTTGCTCAGTCCACTCTATTCGCCCATCCTTCCCTATCAATTTATTGCCGACCATGAAAACATCTCTCTGTTGCATAAAAGTACCTGAAGTCGATTGAAGGAATGAAGAGACAGTGTTTTTATGGGCATTAGTGGGTTCATCACCGGCAGAATGCACAGTCAACGCTTCCGCGCGTCCATAAACTCGTCCTCGACGCCCCCGAAGACGTCCAGCAAGATGTCAACGAAGACGTCCAGCGACGCCGCATTTCCATTATCGAATAACCACTTTGTGTGCTGCTACATTGTGATGACATTTACTGCTAAAATGTATAAATAAAAATTAACGTTCAAAGAATCCTTTTGAGAATGAGCGTATTCCTAAATTATCTACAACAGAGAAAATGATAGCAAGAGAGGAGTCAGTACTACCATAAATTACTTTGTATAAGACGGAAAAGTCTCATTTTCAAGAATAAATAACTATTTGGTTTTTGTTTGTACTTATTCAAATGTATTTCCTCATAAAAAATAGGCCGGGTTTTATATTTTGAAGATGAAATCATTGAGCGATAAACTCAAGTGTTGCAAGTGTGCATGCTCTTACTAACCCAAGACAAAAAATAACTTAAGTCTGCACCTGGTACATGGAAAACGGGAAAATTATATGTCCTGTGAATATGTTCGTTATAGGTTAAAGATCACGGAAAATAAATGTATTAAAAATTTGGCAAAAAAATAGAAAAACATACGCACTTAGCGTTGACATGTATAGGGCCCAAATACATAGCGGTCATTTTGACCGGTGCGGCGGTTTAAGGAAGAATGGGAAATATTTTTAAAACCCAGAGTCGCCAATGAAAGAAAATTTTCAGGTAGCTTCCTTTCATAAAATTAGGAAAAGTCGTAAAAAGACATTTTTTATTCGGATTTATACTTGATCGGCAACTTTTTAAAGTGTCGACAGCGGTCAAAATGACCGCTGGGGCGGTTCTAGTGTTAAGTGACCTGTGAAGTGTTTGGTGGGCTGAAGAATGGAAAGCAATAGCACACCATTTTAACAAAGTGACGCAAAGAAAAGTACATCACGATGAGCTAAATTTCTTGATCTTTAAGAATGGACAACCATTTTCCGTACGTAAAAATATTCTAGAAAACTCACAATATGAGAGCACATGCTACGAAATTTCGCAAAGAGGCTGTCAGGGCTTACTGTAGACAAGTTAGTTCTCATTTTCTCCGGTCAATCCATCAGTTTTTTCTTCTCCATCCAGGAAATCTTCTCCAAATTATTTCCATACAGTTAAATGGTGCTATTTAATTTACCAAAAATAAATTTTACAGCCTAAGATGGGACGGACTTTGATCGTCAACTCACCGCTTTGGAAAGGCATAAAATTGAGGTATTTCCGGCTGTTGAAACTGCCATTCTCGTCCAGGAAGCGCGTGGGATCAAAGACCTTTTCTGCGTCGGCACCCCATATGGATTCGTCATTGTGGAGTACCCACTGCAAAGGAACAACCATGGAGCCTCGAGGGATGCGAAATCCACCAAGAGTTGTGTCCTTTAGGAAAAAATGACAATTTAATTGAAACATAACATAGAGGTTAAAAAAAATCCAAGATAAAGAATAAGAAAATAAGCACGGTTATATAATCACGAGCTACATAAAAATGAAAAATTAAAGAGCTCCAGACAAATTTATTATAAACACTATATGACACTTTAAAAGTGTTTAATTAGAACGCCAAAAAGAGAAAAATAGATAAAAAACCACATTTAAGGTTCGGAAAAAACGGATAAACTTATACGCTGAAGACAATTTTTGATCATTAATGAAGCTAATCTCTGACTATTTGCAAGGTAAATGTTCACTAATTTATTTACAAATAATAAGAGGATTATTTTATATCAAATTTTTTTTAACTTTGCAAAAATGTACAAATTCAATACCTCTCAAAATCAAACTCATATAAAAGACATTCCGTATAAATCATGGAAAATGCACACTATTTAATCAATTTTTAAATTGTACGACGTTATGGTCCTGTTAAGCCATTCGTGGCTTATCAGCAGGTGACTTTTATAATTTATCAGTAGTGTTTTAACTTATCACTAGCAACATAATTTATGTGCATAGCAGCCATTCCTTTGAGGGTTAGACTAATATATTTTCAAATTTAATACGAAACGACAACCATGCAGAAATATACGAACTGGTAGCATACGAAGCCCAACGGATAAGTAAATGATTGGCCATAAGTGGAATAATTTAAAGTGTCGAATTAAATAATAAAAATATAAATAATAATATAAATAATATAATTGTTTTTTTGTATAATATAAATTTAGCCTTGACGAAACGGGTGTACAAATTATGAGATTATTTGAAACTTATAAGGAAGATAACTTTGCAGGATCCCTTAATTACTTACTTAACTCACTTGATAGTCCTCTATAATTAGGACCGATACACAAATATTTGCTTACCAACTAAATGAAACAGAAAATATACACCTAGGCCGAGAATCAAACCATCGAGTTTTGGCTTACCGGACGGATGCGCAGACCACTAAGCCACCCAGGCTTACTAATTCTCGCGGCAATTTTTGAGGATTCAAGGAAACTACATTTCGTGCCCATGCGGATCACCATGGGTAGAAATGCAAGGGAAAAGAGGAAATGAACCATAACCCGTGATGTTGAATCAAACGACAGTACTTACGTCATGCTTAGTTACGCATAATGATTTTCAACCCCGCGGCAACTTCTAACTAACTCATCTCATTGAACTTACCGAAAAATTATTTATAAAAGTCAATTAGCGATTGAATAACTATTTCATTGCACTTCAGCTGTCTATAACTCGAAAAATTTCTTTTCACTTGATTTTTTTCAAAACTTTACGGTGAAGAGGATATTGATTTCTCTCAATGCGACTAACATTAACTTATAAAATAACTACAAAATAATATCTCTTACCTTAATCTCCAAAAAGGTTTAACCACACATAATAAGACATCGATTACAATAACCTAGATTAAGCTAGACTCCTAAATTATGGTATACCTAGTTGAGAGTTAAATACTTACCTTTTAAGTTAAAACCAACGATATTTTTTTCGAGTTACCATAAACCATTACGATAACAGCAAATGAACTGTTGCTATGCGACTGAAATCTTACTGGAATAGGCATTGACCCTAGGCCCTGGGTGAGAAAATCTATCACTCTCCTTGTTCACTTTTCTTTTTTGGTATTCATCTTGAAGGGTTTACTTACTATTGTCAATGGATAATACGCATACAATTTTTAAACTACTTGAATGTGAAGTTTATATTTTTTAATATATGAAAAAAAATGTCCGCAAACATTTGTTTTATGAAAGCATTTCCTTGTTGAAAATTATGCTAATATTACAACGTCATCAAGAATACGGCGGACGGCGTCACGGAACGGTGTCAATGCAAATAATACGACGCATTTTGATGTGAAATTCAGCTGGTTTGACCTAAGCAGCCGTTTTTATCTCTTTTATGGATGACAGTAATCTGTTATGGTTTGATCCTTTCTGTAGAGCAGAGAAACGGCACAGTGCGGAGATGTCGAACTATACCGATACCATGCTTAGCCAAGTGATGCATCAGAAAATAAGTGCGGGAAACACGGTGATCTACTCTTTTCTTATAGGACCACCTGAAGTGGTAGATTACCTACCATAATAATAATTATAATTCCCCAATGAATGAGTTCGTTACAGGTATATGCCTTTTCAAGCGATATTAGCATATATAGCTGTACATTATATTGCTTATATTTCACCCGACTTACATGAAACCAAAAACAAAATTCCTACTTAGTCCCCCGTGACAGCCCAGTCAATGTATAAAAGGAATAATGACAAACCCCCATGGTTTAGCAGCTTCGAAAATTTCCCCAGCTGATGGATAAAGTTTTTCTGTTTAAATCTCAGCCTCGTAAATAGTTCTCTAAAGCGTTTTTACCAACTTGTGTATAATAAATCGTTTTCACTGATTTTGTCAACAGAGCTATCTAATCCAATTAGTCTATGCTTGAGAGACAATTACCATTCCGCGCAGTCCCATTAAATTTCAGGTTTAAAATTTGCAAATACTTAATTATGCATGTTCACTTATCCTTGTTTTCCTTTATGTACTGTGATTAATATCGAGCTCAATAAATTTAACGCCCTGAATACTCTATTAGCATTTTATTCTGCAAACTCTCATGTTCATTCACTCTTTAAAATATTTTCGTAACTATGTGGAAATATTAGACATGTGCAAAGTCAAATTTAACGTAGGTATCAAACATGCTCAGCGAGAACGACTTTCCCGCTACGCTCCCTTTGGTATTGAATTTCCTATTCCTCAAACCAAGCCGTCTTAATTTACGCCACAATTGTCTTCCTTTATCTACGCGTATAGACCTAGCATATGTAGCACAGTGTTGTACAATATCTCCTCACTCTCTCTTACCAAAGTGGACAGGCAAATCATAAAAGCTATCACTTCGCAGCGCCAACAAGTTCTTCATTCCAATTTGTTACGCGCGACATAAAACTGTTGTTTTTGCTATTTGTAAAGAAGTCTGATGCTCTGATTCATTGAATACTTAAAAAACTTGAAATATATCATAAAAAATCTGCCGGCGTTTGAGTTTAATGACGAACTACGTTGATCGCCCACTACCGAAAATGATAATTATACATCAATATTTTTATTACAACACTTCGTAACAGAAAAATTAAATACTATCACCTAGCAGCAGGAGAAAAAAATAAATACCCATATTTCGTATCGTGCAGTGAATAATTACATGCATTGCTCACCTTCAGTGCACCGTGAGGGATTCCTATCGGCACAACGGGGCGTATTCGCTGCGTTTCAGCAATTGCAGCCTCCGTGTAGTGAAGTGAGGATGAATCAGTCATAGTAATAGGACGGCGAGTTGATCGCGAGTCTCCAAGCACCTTGTCTAATTCTTCTTGAATTTTATCCTAAAGAATAAGTGAGTTATCATATTACAATGTAAGTTCCATCGCAATGCATACTCAAACAAATTAAGGAAAAACATACGGTTTAAATTATTCACTTCATAAAATAAGTAAGATGCTACCCAGTTATTGCTATAAAACAAGTGGGCAGGCATTTTTTAATACAAAAAAGAGGTAAAAAATTATTAAATTTTCAGATTAAAGAGAATATGACATAAGAAGCATCAATTACCGAATCAAATTAATTTAATTGCATGCAGTCATGCATCAAAATCAGCACAAAAAAAACTCGGCACTATATAAGATCTTACATAGTGCCGAGTCTTTGTTTAAATATATAGTAACTACTCAACAAAAAATACCAACTAGTGAAAAACTTAATTTGCATTGACTTGATCTACGTAATGACGAAAAATTAAATCAATTTCGATCACTCATATGATTATTGAATTAATTTTTTTAAATTTTAAGTACAAAATATTAGTGTCTTTCCCTCCTTGATCTTATCACTCAAAGGTCTGCACTCATAAAAACCAATATATCACACTCGTGGTATTGATTAACGGGTTACTGAATAGTGACGACAACATTTTCAAGGTGCTTTGCGTCCTCAAAGTTACAAAATCTAACAATGTGTAGAACATATCCCAAAATTAATAATATTATATAATATAATGTTATATCATATCATATTATATTATGTCCCATTCTTCTATCTTGAGATCACATGAGTACACTGCCGCCGTAGGTGAACATAGCTGTTAACAGTAAACATACCGTTTTCGTAGGGAAATTGTTTAATATATTTCCTTTGCAAAACACTTTCATCCACCGAACATTCGTTATCAAAATGAACACATTAAAAAAATCATATTTAAAAAAAAGCTAAAAGTCTCCCATTTCTCCATTGATTGCAGTTACATTTTATCAAAATAATCATAAGGAAACATAAATTACCTGAACGTCAGGATGCACAGCCACTAAAAGCAGAAACCACCTCAAAGTAGCCATGGTCGTGTCGAGACCGGCACCAAATAGATCCGCCAACAAGTGATGTAATTGAGTGTCATTCGCCAACTCGCGGATTTCATCAAAATACTCTGTGCATCCCCTGCCTCCTCTGCCAGTAGTCCGATACGTCAGGAAAGCATCTATTGCGTCCTTATCTCCACCTCTTTTGCGGTTGGAGATTTCTGTATCGTCTACGATATCCCCGTCTTCGTATTCTTCCGTTCCTTTCTCTGGTACCTCGGTGGCGGCATTTTCGTTGAGTTGACCATAGCTCTGAATGTGCTCCAAAATGAACTGACGGTATAACTGATGAGTCTTCATTTTACCCTCCATCAAGTAATCCATTGTTTTCTTGTAATATGGGATATACCTAATAAAAGATAAATAGGCATTACAAAAATAGCGCCAGCGAACTACATTTTCAGTCAAGCACATCAATTTTTACCACCACAACACATTCCAGACGATTCATGTCTTCTAGTTTCACATAAAATAGCTACAACAAAGCTTGAAAGAACAATTCAGCAGAGATAAATGGAAGTACCGTCCAATGGAATATGAATTTTTGTTAAAAGTTAAAACTATTTCAGCGGCTCATAATCGAAACTTATTCTGAAGTAACCTGCAGTCGTGCGATTCATCTCGGTCACCGCTTTGAATTATAGTCACATCTTAGGCTAAACCGACAACTGATAAAAAAGGATAAAAGCAAGAAAGAACAAGTATCTCTTGTGGGCTCTAGAGGCCCACATCCCATGGTTGGTTGTTTTCGAATAATCAATCCGTCATAAACAGTTCTCTACAATGAACATTGTTCCATTATTCTCTAATGTTCCATTAATTCTAAGCCATAAAAACTTTGAAATTCGATAGATAGATTTCAGCGATTTACATTACACCGCAAAGACATATGATGCGATAGGACTTAAGCCGTTGAAGTACCTAAAAATAAAAATTACTATTGCAAGAAAACTACCATAAAACAGCAAAGTATTGTTGATTTTTATGTGTTACAACTTCTATGGTTATTTTTTTATGTCAAAACTGAAATTTTAAGTCAAGAACAAAGCACGAGGCAGTATTCGAACCCAAGAGCTTCGGTTAAGCAAATCGGCGTGTAATTAGCACGGCAACTGCAGCTAAAAACGGCAAAGGAGAAATAAACGTTTGGCATTTGGAGTACGACGGCATATTTCGTTTGTATTGCGGTCTTGAATTGTTCGAAGAGATAAAAATGCTTTTTGACGGTTCCTTTGATGTTAAAATTCTCCTGCATTACCTAAGTAGACAAATCTACGTCCTTAGGTGATGTAGGGTTTCAATTATTCTCGCAAACTACTCTGCAATACTCCAATTTCTCCAATGTAATAAGTAATCAAAGATAAAGGTGTGTAACACACGTTTTTAAGTTAAGTATAATGTCAGGTAAAAGTATAGATTCTTCACTGATGAGAATGTAAACTTACAAAGCACCTGATGGTGTAACACAATTTCTTGAGTTAAGAATAATGTCAGGTAAGTGTATAGATTCTTTACTGATGAGAATGTAAACTGATACAAGTCTTGTTTCAATACAATGTGAGACAGCTGTGTGGAAATGATACATTGCATTCCGGAAGTGTAGCTATTTAAGGCGTAATGTCATGATATTCCATGAAATCCTACATCATATATGAATACGAATTTTGAAAAATACTCTGAATTTTACTAAAACCAACATTTTTCCACAAATATATTCTGCTACGAAAGAAGGCAATGTAATGTAACAAGAGGCAAACGAATTACCTCATGACATGTCATCACGGCAGGAAGCAACGACGTTCGATGCAAATAACTCAGCGCATACCAACGACAATTAAAGGCATAATTTCCCATAGCAAAAATAATGAAGCCTGTCCTACATATCACGTCATCCATTATGAGTATTTCTCGTAATGCTTGCGAAGCGTGGGTAGAAGTAGCAGAAAGATGAATAGGGTTGGAACTGAAAATAAACAAGGACGACGTTTCTAGGAGACTGCCGGTATCCTGGAAAGTCGGCAACATTGTTGGCATCCCCGCTAGTGGTACACCTCACCATTCCAGGCGTTATGTTTCCACACAGCATTGCAAAGCATGCAACACCCATGAAAAAAGTACCAGATAGATAGAGCATGGAGGGCGCTGAGATTAATAAAGGCTTAGTGAATGATTCACGCGTAGGAAAGACTCAATGGCTCCGGCAAGACCAACCCACTTCTATATTGAGAAACTGCTACACTCCGTTTGAGAAGCAAATAGGCGTATTTTCAAACTAGTTAACCTACTCTGAGGATGAATTATGCTGAAACACTCAGGAAATCGCAATATATCATAAACTATATAAAAATACAACTGTGGATCTAAAACATTGCAACCCAAAAATTTGCTAAAGAGATTATTGTGAAACTTAAGTAAAACATACAAAGCATACATGAATCATCAAAAATAAAAACGAGCCAACAAAATAATGATCTTATTGAAAACTTACTATTAGTGAAAATATTTTTTCGAGTAGATAAATCAAATTTATAACTATAAAATAATTTTTTTGTAAAATAAGATTCACAAACTAGGACCTGGGCATCTAAAAAATTCTAAAAATGACTCAAAATCAGCAACGTAATCCATTATACCAAGCAGCGATGTTTCATGGTAGAAATAGCATAATTCCGCGACAACCAAATAAGGTTCAGAAAAATGGGGAGAGGAAGGAGAAGGATAAGAATTTAGGATGTTATGAAGAGAGTATGCTGCACTGAATAGAGAGAAGTATGAGGAAGTAGGGCTGCCCTTGGAAGGGTAATTGGAGATCAAAAGGGCAGCGGCCTGCAACGCTATATGCAAAATTATAAGCTTAAAGCATTCTAAAGAAATACGACATCATGATAAAAATCTGCTAAGCATTTGAGTTTTCAACTGAATTTTTATTTAGATGACTAACTCTGCCATGGTTTATTTATTATTTTTTGCCTTTATATAGGGCGAAATGAGTGGCATGCAGCCCTCTCTTACATTTAACCCTAGGCATAACATTAACACCCATGCCCAGAGTGGAAGAAAACCCACCCAGGCGGGACTCGAAACCGTGACCTTCGGATTTGTAGGTGAGGATTCTACACCAGGTTGAAGAATTTACTCATACGATGCACTGGGAAAGCACTAGGTATTAATAGAGTATGTATTGCAAATTGAAACTCGTTAGCAACATAAAATGTAAATAAATGCTACCAGGAAAAATTATTTTCCATCTTTCATCGATGCTTTGACTCTGGAAGCACGTTATTAAAACGAAGAAAATCGTATGCACTGCAGGACAAATAAATGAAAACTAAAGAAAAAAATAAGCCCAATTACACCGAATTCAGACAGATCGATTGAAATTCCTTCACTTCACTCAAACACTCTTAAGTAATTTTGGCCGGAGAAGTTGGTGGTCAAGACAAAGCGTATTGAGTAGTATTAAATATTTCATGAACGAAATAAATACATCCCTTGGATCATATTCATAGCTAAAAAGGTCAATGCGAGTAAAATGTCCTCAACTCCGAAAATCGAATAAAACTACAGGATACCGTTTACGATTCATGAAATGGTGTAACCCGGGTTTTATCCAGTCCATGGCACAGAAAAAGGCAATTTTCACGTTTCTGACATGAAACGTCTACTAAATTGGTAAGGACTGAGGATATGTATGGCCGGCGGCTATGCAAATAAATTGTGCATACCAAATATTCTTCATCACTTGGAATGCTGATAAATATCCGAACGGGCTATGGACAACTCCAAGGAGGAAGGTTGGAAGAGAAAAATAGACGGCCGGAATTTATGATGCTGTTGTACGTAAAAGATGGACGCCAACTTAGGATATAAAATCACAAGTAGCTCGACATAAATCGTGCTAGGATTTCTTGAGTGGGGTCATTTGAAAGAGGATAAACCACAAAACTATTATCCTTTTCAAATATCTTGGAGGCTGAGAGGCAGGACTAAAATTCTTGGGGGTGAGAGAAGAGGAAGTCGCTCGTCACGTGACTTTATTAGAGCCAACTAGGATACAGTAGGCGTGACCTAGCCTCTCGGACATTCAGTCGCTCTCAAACCTTCGTTGTGTACACTTCTTGAACCTGCTTGCTGTGTTGCCAAACTTTTGGCATTTTTGGTCCGAGTCAATCGGTGATTTTTGGTCCGTGTTGATCAGAGAAGTCCTGTACTAGTAAATATTGGCTTATATCCACTGTTAAATAAAGCAGGCCATTTATTGCGAACCTTTTGAGCTACGATTTTTCTTTCCTTAAAACTTTGTATAACATGACGAGAATGATATTGACAGCGAATTATGTTGGTAAACCCATACCTGCTGCTGCCGTTTTCATGGGAAATATCATATTTTTTTCATACTGCTATCGTTTTTGTTCTAAAAAATTCCCCTCTTGAGTCAACCAGTTGCTCTAAGCCCACTTCTGCTGCTGCCGTTTTTTAAGGAAATAGCATTCTCTTTTGCACATTCATGTATGACTTTTTTGTCCTCAAAATATTTCTACTCTTTCCCATAATGACCACAGGGAAAGGCCGAGGTAAAAGGCCCCTAGAGCGAAAAGAATGCATTAGTCACCTTCCCTTAGGTTTCGCGACCTGGGCGTTAGCCGGGCGACATCCGTCGCGCAGAGAGGCCCCAGCCAAAATTCGCCTTTATCTAAGAAAGCCTCGTGGTGTAACTGGCTGGCACACATGCCGAGTAATTGAGGTCCGGGTTCGAATCGAGGTGAAGTCAAATGATTTTCTTCATGGTAAGTTATCTTCATGGTAACCCTCTTTGGCGTTTACCTCAAAAATTGTTCCATACAAACTCTCCTGTTCACAAAATTCATGACATTTCTCTTCTCTTACTGTTTTTTTTTTGACAAGGAGGGGTATAGCAAAGGTTAAGGGTAAAATAATTGAACAAGTGGACGATTTTGTGTATCTCGGCCGAAAGTTTTCGAAAGTTGGAGGATAAATTGACAGGTTAAAAGGTGACACGAAAGTCGAAGGTAGAATGTAGAATATATCAAGGAATGAATTTTTGCCTAAGGAATTGCATTACACAAATGGGTACTCCTTCCTACTTTATTGTACGGCAGTGAAACTTGGATATTCCAGGATTAGGATTAGAGTAGACTAAATGCCAAGGGAATAGGGTAGAATATATCAATAGGGTATCTGAGAAATGTTTGCAGTAAAAATAGGAGGTATACGGTTGGGAATGAGTGGGTCATGAAATAATGTGGAACGTGCTCCGTTAATGGACACGTGAGAAAGTTACGTGCTTCCTTTGTTTCACCAATTTGAGATAATGGACAAAAGTTGAATATCGAACCAGATTTATGACAGATGAGTGAATCGTGTGAGATCAAGGGGTATACCGAGAAAGTCATGGGTTAGGGTGGTGGAAGGGACTTTGAAGATAAGGAATATTAGGAGTCTTAAGAACCAGATAGGGCATGGAACAATTTTCAGAGCCTGAATTTGAGCAAGCTAATGAGGTATGCCATTAACAGGGTATAATGGAAGAAATTATTAAAACAGGGCCAGTTTCCAAGGACTAACCTCAACAATTAAACTATATTGGTTGTGCGTACCCCAAAATGGATTTGCGCGATAGGTAGGAGTAAAAGTAGCTCTCGTGTCCATTTTCACAGCATTCCGCTGCCACCTTTGCTTTTAATTTCAATCCGAAGCCACACAAAATGTTTGAAAAGGAGAAGTTTTTATTTTTACGATGATGGCTTTATTCGGAAAAAAAACATATAGATTCTTGAAAATACTCCTATAATCTTCGTACTAAAAGTTTAAGACGTTTTTATACCAGAATCGATCCTACTTTCATCATCTTTTTCAAGTTTTGCAAATGTTCGCGACGTATTCCACTTGCAAATTTAATTGAATCATCTGCTTTTTGATTCAGGCATTTATCCATAACATTCTCCTTATCTGACAAAACTAATACATTTTAGACGCTTTTACCAACAAATTGGATTTTTAGACAATGTTTTATCCTTCCCACACCTCAGTGTCCATCCACAAGACTAAATCCAAAAGCTCAAAGATATTAAGAACGCACTGTCAGCATAAAGAATTGTCACATTTATGCATCCCGTAATGAGATTTCCCACGCCACTCCGGCATTCTTTCACACGTTTATCCATACGAACATAAAACAGCCACGGCAATATTATACATTTTGTTTCATGTCCTTCTTTATCTTAAGCCAGTCACTCAAGGTCCCATTCACCCAAGGTCCTGAACATCCTGGTCCGTTAGCACACTGCAAGAAGCAAATGGTGGGTCGCGGGCAACAGTATACAGGCAATTAGCTTTGCCCTTCAGATATGACCCTAGTTTTAGAATAGTGAAGGTAGGCGTAGATAATTACTGGACTACAGTCTATTTGCTTTGGACAGGTTGCTTAGTACAAAAAAATAATTAACGCATGCTTTCTATCACTTCGCACCAAAAAGTTAAAGGTACTAATTAGGCATTTAAACATATAAATGCTAAGTGATTTGCGTCCACATCTCAATGATTCACCCTCTGAGGTTGAATTTCACTAGCGATATCAATACTCCCTATACATATCTCTCACTTCTTTTCCATTGAACACAATTCCATCACACCAGTTTCTTCTTTTTCTCCGTTCAGTAAAATATCTCCTGACAGTAATCATATTATTTCTGTACTTTATTACCCAGCAGAATTCCCTGTTAACGTTTACGGCACTCTACCGAATATTTTTCCAAATGTTCTTAAGTTAGAAAAAGGAGATACCAAAGCATTTTGATACTCAAACCCTGCATTGACAAATCTAAAGCTAGGATACTTTGTGGAAAACTACCTCAACGTCTATCAACTACACATCAGGAGGAATGTATGGTGCAAAGTCACTCCGGATGCAATGGACCTTGGATGACTGGGGCCTTGAGTAACTGGTTTAATATAAACCAGGGCGTAAAACATGGATGCGTAGAGTCACCAAGGCTTTTAAATGTTTTTATGGCTCATCGTGTAAGAGATTAATGAAAAGATGCGGGAAGTGTAATGGCAGGATATAAAAGTGAACGTTCTTCTTTACACATTTTATATATATATATATATATATATATATAATAAATATTTCGTTCAAACAGGTGGTGAAAGAAAGAGGATAGTAAACACATAAAATGTGATGACACAATGGTGATGTGAAGATGGAATGATGGCCGATTCCAAGTGAAAAAAATTCGTCTAGACCGGGAATTGAACCACGGACCTTCCGATTTCGCGCCGGATGCTCAGAGCCGGATATATATATAGCATTTCAAATGCAAACCTACAGAACTAAAGGATATCTTCATATTCAGCACTAGTAAACTCATTAGTCATTGTGAATGTCTCGCCGGAACGCAACAAAATGCCATGAAACTGTCCAATCCTGCCCCCATTTTCACTCTCATTGCTTTGAAAACATATCCAAGAATTAATCATGCAATATGATTAAGTATCCTTAGTACAGTTTATAGTTCAATCGGCTTCTCAAACAATGAATCTCAGCGCCAATGATCGACACTTAATCCATGGAGATAATCTCCGCTTGAGATATTTGTTGCCGCTTTACTGTTTACCTCATTTGGTTCACAAAAATTCCTCCATTGGGGTTTCGGTGGTTGGTTATTCTTTTCAAAACGTTTAAAAATAAGTACGTAAGCTTAGATTGGTGAAGGTAATTGTCTTTTCCGGTAAATCAATACCAGTTACATGCATGGAAGTGAGGCGTCGAAAAATGTGCTAATGTAACAGTACCGTTTAAGGTGCCATAACTTCGCTAAAATTACGATATGAAAATAATTTTACCAATTTTGGAGATGAAATAAAATATTTTAATTTTTATGACTCCTTATTTTATACTTTTTAAAAATAACTTTGTCGAAGATCTCAAAATAAAAAAGTTATTTAAAAAAATTATATTCATTAAAATAAAGTTTTGTACTTTTCCATACTTTTTATTTAACAAAAATAACAAAAAACTTTATTGTAATGAATATTAAAAGTTTCTACAAAGTAGAGCCTGAAGCTGTGGATTTAAAAAAAATAATGTTTTAAAGCAGAAAAATTTTGACAATTTCAGTTACCGTATTGGAAAATGAAATTAATATGCGTAAATTTCGGCAGAAAAAGAAAGATAAAAACTTGAGTACAACTTAGACCAATTTGTATTTGTAAGTATTGCTGGATGCCACTGCTTTTGGGAATTTCAATAGTAATTGCAGAATGCACCTGAGAAAATGTTTGCGTTGCCATAGTAACTAATAGTAAACTCGGTAACAAAGGAGTTCCGACCCCATGTTCATAAGACAAAAATGCTTAAAATCGCCTTTTCTACCACCTCCTAAAGTATTCAACATTAATCGTGAATCACTTTAAGTCTAAGGAACAATAAATTAAATTTATTCTTGTTACTATATGAATATAATAATGTTTTGAGGTCATTATTCGAGGTTGCAATGGGCAAAAACTGTTCAATTATAATGAGACGAGGGAAAAGCCACTTAAATCATTCCTTATTTAAGTAAATTTTAGCCGCACCTTACAGGGTGATTCATCGGAAAACATACACGTAAAAGTAAAGGGAGTCATCCTGATAAATATTAAAATGGATAGAAAATATGTGAACTGAAAGTTGAAATAAATAGCCAAAAAAGGAGCGTGCTAGTAGAGCTGCGCAGGACACGCGACATTTCGGAGTTAGTTCCATCATAAGATGAATAGGAAACGCCATCCCCTTTTTACTGTCGAACAACCATCATCTTTACGAATTTATAGAATTCTCTTAAGCCAACGGCACAAAATAAATCGAAATAAGCAACATAATTACAGAAAAGAATCATCCTCATGTCTTTCGGGCTCGTGATAAACACTGTGAGCAAAAATAAAATGGCCACTTTGCCAATATTTGGCCACTGGCCAAATATTGGCAAAGTATATGAATTGCGCTAAAATTGTGGCTAATAAGAAGTTTTGAGTAGCATTTTCGAATTAAGGAGGCAGAAATACGTACCTATTGCATTGTGTAATCAATCTGAAGATTAGGTAGCTGCAGGTCTTCACTCCGCTTTTCTGTCAGCTAAGTTCTTTAACTAAATCTTACAATGTATATCCATTGCGCTGAGGTAAATATTATAATAAGATGATAAGATTACTGGGAAGGTTTCAGATAAACACTTGGCGTCAGCTTTAGCATTAAAATATTCAAATGACTTGGGGGCTTAACTCCACGGCGTCACAAGTGATCAACGGACTCGTTTACACCCTTGGGGCGAAATGTAAGGGGATATGTACATATACTGGCATAATGTTCCATAAATACTAACCGCTACGTCCTGACAGAAAAAACCTGCAGCTCTTTGGGTCATAAAAATAGGGTCCACGCGGACATTTCAACACTATTCGCATTGCAATTGGATCCCACACATGTAGACTCGAAGGCTCAAGACCAACCGATTAGGTTCGTAAAAAGACGTAAACTCCAACTGATCGAGGAGCTACCTACAGGACATAATCGTGCGCTTTAGCACGCATTTTACGTGCGAAGGTTAAATCTCTCATAAATCATCCCACCATCCATGACGTGCAAATAAATCGAGGATTTACCTGAGAAACGGCAGAAAGTTCAAGGGTCCTGCCACTCCGATGAGCTTAGTTCCTTCCTCCTGGAGAGACTGCAGCCACCTCCATGTTTGGTCATGGCGCTTCCAGGTTTTCCCGAACACAAGGTCACTCATGAGATTGCCGATCCCGTGAAGTAGTTCTGGCAGTGGGTTTAATTCCATCTCTGCGCCCTCGCCATCCAACTTGCCCTCCTTCATCTGCTCGTGGAAGCCCTATTATAACAGCGATCATTAGAGGAGAGGAGAGAAAAAGATAGGGAGAAATTATTCAAGGACAGCTGGTACTGAGAGGAGGCGTTTACACCCACTAAGTAATCTCCATGGATGCCGGGAAGTTATCGGGCAGAGAAATCCGATGGGAGCAGTAATTGGAGAGGGAACATCTCATCATAAAGAATTGCGTTCAAAAACGCATTTCCTTCCGCACTAAGGCAGTGGGGTAGGCTCAATCGCTGATCGATTACCCCAGTCTTCGTTCTGGTCAACTCATCGCACTCACCAAATCAATCAGAAACTGATCCGGGTGTGAATATTTGCTCTCCCATTTCTAATTTACCCTGCAAAGGAGTTATAATGCAAATTCCTGTACCGTACGATGAGGAAACGGCAATTAAGCTGTCGCAAAAACCTTATATCTAGCATCACGAACTTTCACTGCTAATCAGAACGCTCAGCCAAGTGTTCAACGTTTTAATCCGAAAACCAAAACACGACAAACACCTTTCCTCCCTTCCTCTCAACCAGCTATGTGGTGGTGACTCCCGCTAGTAGGTGGATTACAAGACCATATTCCACCTCATTGAAGGTGAACCAATCATAAATAAATAATAAGCTAATTTACTTGCACCTCTAATGCCAAATTAACGGCAGGAATAAGTATATTAGGCATTGAGTATATTAGTGAGAAACATACATCAGCAAAAGAAGAGTTGCCAAATAGGAATGAACTAATTGCGGTGATCCTTATTAAAGATATGAAGAAAACAGTTCGATCACATTTATCTTAATCGGGGAGTAATATTGTTTCGTAAGAAAAGTCTTAACCTTTAAAGGACTAGCGGGCATTTAAAAGGACGCTGACATATGGGGTCCTACGGCAGTGCGTGCATTAAAGTGCACGCTAGAGGTGGTATTTAAACCCATAGTATTTCTACTGAGTGGTCAAAATTAAATCCAGTCAACAGCGCGCGCAGCGGGAATTGTAATCCCTACGATAAAGGTTAAGGAAGTAAGATGTGAACACTTTGAAAAAGGATGGAGAAGACGAGGTGGGCAGAACGAAACTCCAAGAAATATAATATACGTAAAAAGATAAAAATCTCAGATATGTAAAGGCTCAGAGGTCCACTGAAGATATTTACGAGCTGAAAATTGGATGAAAATACATTAAAGGATGACGACATTATGATTATAGCAAGGAAAGCTTGAGAGGGAATAAGATACTGATTGAGAATAAAGCGGAGCGTAAAAAAAGGATGCGTAATGTCTCCGAGGTTGCTTAATGATTTGATGGATGTGTGATGGATACTTATATCAGTAATGCCGATGATTACGTATGATTACGTACGGTTACAATTACGTATAGTTAAGTATGGTAATATTTGGAAATATATACATTGAGTTCTACTATACACCAAAGATGCTGCGTTGATCGCTGAGAATCCAAAGGAATTACAAGAGCTTGGACATTTATTGGACAAATTCCGTGAAGCAGCAGGGAAAATGGAGTTGAGTGAAATGGGTCAACGACCAAATAAAGATGTTATCAAGATGACTGTATGGAGAATAGTGAAATATTTAGAATGTGGATGGTTTTACCTTGCTGAGTGTTTGAGAAAAACGGGAGGCTATATGAAGAGAGAAAAAGAGGTGCGAATGCTGGAAGGAAGTCGTGGTTAGCATGTTGAGCATGTTAAAAAAAAATTTAACTAATGAAGTGAAGTATGTATAGAATAATTTGACATCTATTATTCCCATATCTTAATTTATAAGTTGACTATCTGTATACTGTTAACCTAATAAGCAATGAAAGTGCAGTATACAAAACGGTTCTCATTCCGACTTTATTACAAGGTAGAAAAACTTGGGCATGCTAGAATATGCATAAGAGTGGGCTAAATGAAGTGACAAAAGGTATCTGAGTGTAATGTTTGCGGTAAAAGCAGAAGGAAGAGGGTTAGGGAGTGGGTGATATGACAATGTGGAATGGATGTTCCATTAATGGACACATACATAGCAGCATGCTTCGCTTGCTTGGCTAATTATAGAGAATGGACGAGAGCCAAATAACGAAGCAGAGTTATGATAGAGAAGTGAAATGGTGTGAAATGAAGGGTATACCGAGAAAATCATGAGTGAGTTAGGTGGAAGGGACTGACTAAGAGGAATATTAGAAGTCTTAAGATCAAGGGAATGTGCATGAAGCATGAATTTGATAAAAGAAAATGAGGCACGCAAGGACAGGAAATATGGAAGAAACTATGAAAATAGGGCGTTTCCTACGCTTAACACTAACAATTAAACTCTTTTGACTGTGCCTATCTCAAAAAGGAAGAACAGGATGATGGGTATGTATGCTAAATTCAATAAATAGTGTAATACTTTGGATCTCCACATTTACTCTCCTAAACATACTCTTTGCGGAAAGATGCAACACATTTTCAAAATCTTTCACAATAAATATGTCTCAACGCCAGGTAGAATACGTAGTCTTTAATAGAACCTTTAATTCCTTATTTCCACTACGTTTGTTCTCTGAATGTAGCCACACTGCTACGTTTATCACGCCAAGTCCATAAACCTTTTACCGCTTTTAAACAAGCTCAATCTGATTTGTACGTCAAACCTCTCTCATATTTATCCAATTAGCCTAATGCACCTCAAATTAACTTTAACGTCCACA
Organism: Pyrrhosoma nymphula; assembly: GCA_963573305.1. Taxonomy (NCBI): domain Eukaryota; kingdom Metazoa; phylum Arthropoda; class Insecta; order Odonata; family Coenagrionidae; genus Pyrrhosoma; species Pyrrhosoma nymphula. The sequence continues at coordinate 99,339,710 of OY754329.1, forward strand.
TTACTTCGAAACACTATCAAGAAACTAAATTGTTCTTCCTGCAGTTTATGCCAAAATACTCTCGCCATTAACCTTACCTTCTCCGTTCGGCAAGAGACATAACCAAGTAAAATTAATGTCATTCATCCCCCATTGATTTATTGTCATAATTGCCGTAAAAAGTAATCTCAATTCTAACGCATCTTACCAAATAATACTCGGACAAAAATAAGCTGAACACGATATACAATAACGATATTCTGAGAAAAGTCTACTTCAAAATATTTACTGTGAAGATTTTTTATCTTTTCTCTAATATTTGTAGATGTTACAAGCGCATTGAGAGAAACATTCATTCTTCAAATATAAAGTACCAAGTTTTTGCTAATATTTTCCCGATCACCATGTATAGGAACATTCTTGATTTCCATATAGGACCAATTTTTATTGCACCTTTAGCATCATAATGGACATTAACTCAGTAAAATACTAACTGTAAGTCGTTATCAAATAGGCAAAGCATAGTAATCGAGCAAATGTTTGGTGTAACCATCGCTAGATATGAAGAATATGAGCGGCCTATTATGAGCATAACGGGAAGAGGAGCTCGATGAGTTCAATATCGGAGCTATAAACTACTTACTTATTATAATTTTCCACAGAGCTGAAGTCTCCGAAATGGGAAAGTAATATTCATCCTGACCGATATATTATCGATATTTTCACGCCTCCGGATTCAAACCTTAGACCATTGGTTAAGCACTGAGGCCGACGAGCAGACAAATCTGTTAAGAGTTTTTCTTGGGATATAATTTTGCGTGATAGAATAAAAGTTTCACGAAAGATCTGAACAAGCACATTAAATATAAATTTATTGCAAAAATAAGTACAAAAATTAAAGGTATATTAGTTCACTACACATATTTGAACTAGATATTTGACGATGAGAAATAAAAACAGGCCTCATAGATAATCTTCTAGGTTCAATAGGCCTGCTGTTGAGATTTTGTCTTTTAAAAAATCAGATTATCGGTCATTTAGTCGTGATACGATGAAAATATTTCATCTTTATTTCAAAAGAGAACCATAATACTATCCATCATATGATATTTTAGCTCTTCTCACTGTTTGTTAACCCGTAATATCCAGTCAATTCCTCTTTGCACTGTAAACAAAAGGGCGAAAAAGGCCTATTGACATCCTTAAAAAAAATATAAGGCGGATTTTCACAATTAAGTCCAAACCTAGATATACCTCATCACAAATCGGGATATAATTTATGAAACCGTATAGAAAAAGATCTTAGTTTAGAGCAAAAATATCAATCGAAATGATGACCTTTCCATTCGTAAATAACCAGAGAAATCAGCTTCACATCAATGGAGATAACAAGAAAACACCTCATGATAAGAACCCCCAATCACGGTAATCACTTAACTCTTTTGCTGTTACGTTCGGGTATATCCGAATAAATAGTTTCATCCGCTCACAGCGGATTTCGACTTCAACCCACAAGTTAAAAAAAGGTTTTCCTCCAGAGCGTATATGCAGTGTATCACCCGAGGAATTGTATCTACAGTCGTAAATTCACCACCATGTAACAACGGCTTCCGTTAATTTTGCCAATTATACATTGAAAAATGCATATTTTTATTGTTTAGTGCAAAAAATAGTGCGGATATTTGATATTAATTATGAATGCAATCCAAAATCAGTTAATGCAGTGAAGGGGTAATCTAAATGGGTCGCCTGCAGTTTTCGGAAAGTTCAGCCACTCAAATCAGTCACGGGAGGAATCTAGGCGTGTCCAGATGCATTACCCACATTTGAAGACGTGACCATTTGGTCAAGGCCCAAATAGACTAATATTGAAATTAATTCTCCAATAAGAAAAAGAATTTTCAACCCAAGCTCTGTTTGTGCCAGCGTTGGTGAGGTGATAAAAATTCACACGCGGGAAATGAATGATAGAGAATCTGACCACATATACATTCGATGAATTCTTCCTTACCTCAAGGCACTCCTTCACAGAGACCATTATTCGTCGTTCAAGCTGATCTCTTCGAGGACCAGGGAAGCGTACCATTCCAAGAGTCTTGAGGAAGCTCGAGGCAAATCTTCGAGACGTCTTCCATCTCTCTCCCTCCGCGCAGATGATTCCTGAAGGTGAAGAGAGAGAAGTGTGCATACGTCAATCAGCTGGCTATATGCGTCTTCAAGGACGAGAGAGTCATGCACTAAGAGAATGAGAGAGAGATAGAGACAGTGAGAGAGTGGAGACCTAACTCTCAAGGGCATCGCTTTGCAATGAAGATCCTCTTCACAAGTATTACTTTTGCACGTGAGAACATTAAAAAAAGCAATAAAAATAAACGTGAGTTGGCAATTAATTATGTAAAAAGTTAATAACAAATAGTTTCCTCAGCGAAAACGAGATGCAATAAGGCAGCAATGATATGAAAAATGGATGCGTGACTTCTCAATATGCCCACGCCCTTTATTTTAATAAAGGTTGAACAGTCACTGAATGCTGCATTCATCACTCCTCTCACACATGGTTTGTGAAAAGCTTGAGGCATCACAATCCGTCATTTTCTTAACTATGCCAAGACCCTGGTTTTCCGTAGGATATCGAAAACAAGAATAACAATGAAATAATGTAAATATATTCATTCACATGCAATGCGCTACACATATTCCAGCATAGGAGAGCATAAAATCTTTGCTGATGAAATTATCATAATTAATATGCATGATAGTAACATAGCATGAAGAATCCCGGAGGATTCTGTAACGTGTAAAACCGTTTTTGTCGCTGCACACGGTGGACTAAGTTAGATAACCAAACGAGTTATAATACGGTGCATCAAGGTCAACCCCTCATTCAAGTGGAATGCATAGAAAAGTCGTTGACTGACCTTTCAGAATCCATTAAGGCATAACCCTGGTCTCTCCAAGGTAAATAGTAAAATAATTCATCAGACGCATCGAAAATAAATTAATTTCTGCTAACTAATCGGAGCTGTTTATCACTCTCGTTTTATCATAAAAAACATAGAGAATGAACATACACTATATTACTGAGGAATATCTCGAGTTAACAACTCTCCTAGTTATATTACTATTAAGAATATATAACTTGATTATTAAATCAAATAAAAAATAGGCATCAAATGTACATATTACCAAATACTCGTATTCCTTGATTCCATCCATTTTTAGGCCAAAAAGTTTTAAAGGCCATTTCATCATTCCGTAACGCTATAAATAACGCTCATCTCCAAATTATTTCCTCCTCCCAAGTTCTTGAAAAGGTGAGGAATTCAAGAAATGTGGTCGTCCACAAGGTCATTACTTTTGGGGGGTCATCAAAATCGACAGGAAATTGGGATATCGGCCTCCAGCTCGAGCAATTTCCTAGTGCATACTTGTTCCTCCCTCCTCCTCCATGAACCGGTATATTGCCGATTACGTCACTTTCACTTTCACTATGAATAAAAGAAAATGGCAAGGAATGGGTGGAAGGAAATGAATGAGAAAAAAACGAACTTAATGAACACCCCCCCCCCCCTATTCGCTGAGAGCTAAAAAGATGGTCGTGAGGTTGGCGTCAAATTATCCAATCTCATCTCATGCCGTCCTAAATGATTCCGAGAAGACAAACTCACACACACATGCAGACGGTCACACTGCGAGCGCGCGCTCACAGACACACACACATTAAACGTGCAGTTTTTTTTTCTCCCTTGAGAGTCCTGTGCTCAAAAAGGGAGGGAGGGAGTGTGGGAAGGCGAGAGGAGGAGGGAGGTGTGAGGGAGAGGCAAGAGGGCAGCGGTGGGTGCTCTCGGGATGAGGAGGGGGGCGACGGCTGAGAAGAGGGAATGGGCGAGGGAGGGGGGAGGAGTATGGGGGAGTCGAAGGAGAGTGGGAGGGGGTGGAGAGTTCGATGGGAACCCGGAGGAAGGGGGAATGCTGGGAGGGGGGAGGAGGGGAGGAGACCGGCTCAAGGTGAGCGACTGCCCAGGGATGCGAGTGAGCCAGTATGCGAGAGCGGCCTCAATGGGAGGGAGAGGGAGAGACAAGAGTGAGAGAGAGGCGGTCGGGTATGGGTGAGATGTTGAGAGAGAGAGAGAGAGAAGTGTAGTCGAAGGGCGGGAGGAGGCGTGGGGAGTGGGAGTCGACCGAGGGGAGGAGGAGGTGGAGGAAGGGTTGAGGTGGCGAAGGAAAGAGGTTGGGGAGAGAGAGAGAAAGAGAGGAGAGAAGGAGAGACGTGAGCCGCAAACATAAATCCTCGGGTTATTTCTGCTCTCCCTCCCGAGAGAGACCGTGCAAACGCACTTCCCACTCTCCCACGGGGCGCCCATATTCTTCCCTCTTGCTCTCTTGTAGTCCGTTCCGCAGACGGCCGAGAAAAGAGAGAATAGAGCAAGGAGGGAGGGAGAGGGAACAAAAAATGGAAGAGATAGACTCTCCCCTGCGACGCGATGGGTTACAGGGCGTCCGGATCTGCATTCACGGGTGACGAGGGAGTCAGCGCTTCCTCCAGCCCCCGCTTGTGCGGAGTACATCCTCTCTTTCACAGTCTCCCCATCCTGTCCCAAAGCGATCAGCAGCGGGTGAGGTCATAGTCGCGTGGCTCGAAAAAAAAATGGGAGGAAGCGGACACGCGGAGCACCACTCCACCCCACTTTGGCTCTGCGACCAAAGGTGAAAAACAGCGAGCTTTCAAACCATTATCACCTCTTTTTTCGCCCAGGATGCACGAGCCAAATATGGACGTCGGTGAAGGTCAGTTACCACGATTGCAACAATCGTGTCGCGGCGCACGCGAACGAGGAAATGGGAGCTAATTGATGCCCCACCATTAAAAACCTGCGGTATGATCTCTCTTGAAAATTGCATTTTTTTTCTCAAGAAAGACGCTTGATGAGTGCATACCTATCGACTAGTTACCGCCGCAAATGAGACGCCGACGAGATGCACCAACTTGGACAGCACTCAAAGGTCACAGCATTCCCCCGTATTTTCATTTTTTTTAATTCCATTTCACCGAGAAAATCATTTCTGGTTACCAAGCGACATTGAAAAGAGTTGCCAGCAGGAAAACTGAAACGACTCAGGACGGAGTGGGTACTAGAATAAATGACGCTAAAACATTTTATTGGTTCGAATACTCACCAAGTTTGCTCAACCGATCACTCGCTTCCAATAAGAATGGATTACTGTTAAAAAAAAAGTAATCAATTTCACCTCTTAGAAAGATTCACGAATCGATCCACGGTGAGCATTCCACAAAACGCATCCAGAAACTACTTCGACCCTGAACTTACGGCAGCGAGCGAATGACTAAAAGGCCAACAATTCGCTGAGTGGGGAGGCACATCCGGCAATTTGAAAACTATTCGGTGAGAGTGGAAGCGGACCCCGGAGAGGAGCGAGCGGCCGTCCCTCCGGTTCGCCCTCCAGATCCTCAAACGCCCACGCCCGCCTCGATCCCAGTACCATCTCACCGAGATTGGGCCGATCTCCCTGAGACTCATTTTCAACATTAAGGTAGCTAGAGCGATTTTTTGTCTTTACACATTAACGTGAAACTTAGCATACATGTTCTCATTAGGAACTGGTATGCATGCATGTATTCTACAAATAACAGTAATACTCCAAATGAAGGAGAACAATTGAGGTGCTATACCATAATAAGCTACTAGATAAGTGATTAAGAATTGAATGAACGAACATATTTTATGCACCCCTGAGCCAAGTTTCAGATCTCTTAAGGTGGTTGAAGTGATTTTTGTCAATGGACAGACACCTGCAATTAATGAAATTGAGCAACTTCCACTGTGATAGCATTTATTGTACGACCAGTTTCGCTTTTTACAGAATCTTCAGGTTTGTACAACATCTTCAGGACCAAAAGATGCTGTAAAAAGCGAAACCGGTCGTATTTACAAAAATCACTTCAACCCAGTTGCTCAATTTCATTAATTGCAGTTATTTTCCGTTTCCACTCCATCACGCCTGAAACCTTAGATTATGTACGGACAGATATTAGTGAAACTTTGTATAATTGTTCTCTTTAGTGATATCTAAAGATAAAAGTGAAAAATTTTTAATGCAATTTATTTGGCAATTCAATGATATTTTAACACGTAGCCTTATGACATATTAGATATATTTCGTGATAACTCGATTACATACGGATCGGGTTCCTTCGAAAGGCAAAATGATACAATTCACATCATTATAATGCCTGATAACAAATACCAAGGTGTCATGTCGATTCCAAGATTCGAAAAAAAGGATTGAAATATAATATTCGCCAAAATTTCGAATACAGCGCCAAAGACAGAATTTGTAACAATTATTTAACTATGGCAAACATTAAAATATAATTCTTGTGTCATTTCTAATACTGCATGTATGGCGAGTTCCACCGCATTATCAGATGTAATTAAATATGATCCTAGTAATTTCTCCGCTAACTTGAAAAATTACTTAAATGTGCACTCAACGACCCACGATTACTGTTCCAGCCACATTAACGACGTCAGAAAAGTTTCATTACGCCAGTATCAGACAAAGTTGAAAAAAAGAAATGAATCCGTTCCACATTGTGAAAGTTTGATATAAAATTTTAAAGAAAAGCTGAATATTTCCGCTTAGTAATTAGCCAATGCATTTCCAAGTAAAATATAATTTGAAAACTTTTCCCAAAAAATTCATAGATAAAATAGCAATTCAAATACTTCAATTTACAGCGTTTCCCACAGTAATATTTTGGCTAATACGTTTTACATAATTTATTTTCAGACTTTAGGATAAACTACCTCAAGAAAAGACTTAGGACATAGTGCAGGTAGGTATTCTTCGTAGGACATTTTTCGTTATTTTTTTCAAATTGATCGCTTTTTAATGCACTGATTACATATTTCGCCTTTCGACTGGAAGTTAGGTAGTAATGGTAGATAAGGTTGATATAATCTTAATAAACTGTGAACTAAAGAGTCGTTCACCGTCTATATTAGCCGGTCAGTGTGGGGTGTTTCAGAATTTAAACATCGATATCTGGGACTCGACAAAACTCAAGAGCAAACCATATTTCTCCAGATTGCGCAGGGTATTCAGAAAAGCATACGTGACGTCCCAGTACTTCGCTGAAGAGCTAAAAGTTCCTCTTCAATGAGAAACTTCGCCAGCACCATCACTTATACCACCAGAGTTAGTGAAAATTGTCAAAGACGTAGGCAGTAAATATGTGTCATTGCATTGAAATTCTGAAAATTTCAGAGCCGCTAAGTAGCATTTTTGTCCCGTAGCATTTTTTTATTATTTAATTACCACCGAAAACAGCACTTATATTGGCCTTTACATCGGGGTAGTAGTAACAATCAACAGTGGACAAGCACAAACAACCATGTCCTGGGAAGTGAAAAATCCTCCCCAGGCGGGATTCGAACCCGCGACCTTTGGCCTAGCAGGCGAGAATGTTACCTTTTTACCCCGCCGCCACCGAGGCTGATTTCTGCCATCTTTACAGAAGAATAAACTAATGACTCAAAAGTAAATAATACCTTGAGTAAAATCTTTAAAGTAAAACCATGGTCATTTTAATCCAAGGAAAAAAAGTTACGATGTAATCGAAAAAACGTACAAAACAGACGTACAAAATTAATTAAATGACTTGAAACTATGAATACTGTGCAAACAGATTACGCGCAACTCACAATCCAAACCATATAATTTAACTGTCCCGACAATTAACTATTGAAATAAGACAAAAGAGTAATTTTCTTGCAAGAGAGTTACGCTGTCTACACTGAAAAAAATATCATTCTATACTTCATCGATTCTATATGCTTCTTCACTTCGGTACACTTATTACATCTCTTCAACGACATTTTAACTCCCTTCCCCGCTTACACACCATTCTCCCCTCTGCAGCTGATTTCAGCGCCCCCATCACTCCTTATTCACCTGAGCAATTACATTCACCTGCAAGTAGATTATTAAACGGCATATTGTGGAATTAAGCGAAAATATCCTACAAACGACGATTTCAAGAGCAATTTATCAATGGAGTCTCAGAGATACAAAGAATTTCAGTAAAATTCAAGAAGCCTCGCGCTGAATCCGGAAGACACTCACTCTAGTTAGGGAAAAATATGTGAATAATTTGGTTCATCCAAAAAATGCCTAGACTTCTCTGCTCCAAAATCACCCGAAATATTTTTTTTATAAGATCGCATTCGCATCGCAAAAATTTTCCCCTTGCATATATGGCTTTGTTTTACCTGTATGAGCTGTTATCTTCCTCCAATACAGGCCATACCAGCGTAAAATAGTTTCATATTATGTTAAATAAATGGCCTAAAGGTCAAGGCAGTGATAATTGACTTTACTCATAAAAAGTTTAAATGTTTGAATAGAACGAACAAAAGTGGAAAAGCGGAAGGAATGGAACGCTGAGGCACACTGGAACTGTTGAACGAAAATTACAACATGCCTTTTCCTTAGGCTTAGATATATATAAAATTATGTAATGTCGCGTAATCGCTACCCTTAATGCAAGTCACGGTTATTTTCACCACGTTAAGCACTTTGTCAACGGCATGAAGAGAAGCACTTATCGAAATGGCCAAGAGTTGAGAACTAGCCGCAAGAAAATGGAGCATGGTTCATTCACTGTAACGAATAGGTCGGTAAGTTATTTCCACGTACAATTTCCTTCTATATGAGTGCATCCACCACAAAAATGAACACAATGTGTACCTACAAGTTTACGCATTCATAAGGATACTTATTTAAAAAGTGGGTAAACCGGCTATGAAGTCCTACTTTGTTCAAACGACACGCATCTGCCTTTTACAATGTGACTCAAGAACATGCCTTTGGAGCTACAAGCCACCACAATGGTAACCACGAACACTTCTCGTGTCGGGTGGGAGCGGGTGAGATGAGACCAAAGAACTTGAATGCACTTACTTGGGAGGAGGGGCGAAGTAGGGGAAAAGGAGGGGCAGGGAGGAGGAAGGCAATCGGAGGTCCTCCTGAGGCAGTTTTCCAGCTAACACCAGGTTACTGGGCAGGCTGACCTCGCGAGTGATGGTTATCCAGTTGCCCAACATATAATATGAAGAAGATGAGGAGGCAGACTGAAACGATCGGGAGGGAAAAACAAAACTAAATGGCACGCAGAAGTCGCTGGAAAATAAATTACCGACGGTGAGTAATTATATCGTGCCTATATGCGTTGAGACTGCGATGAAGAGCCAGTGACTGAATAATAAAAATGGGCGAAGTGGCCATGAAAATATGAGAACATGATGAATCCTCTCTTGTCTCACTTCACTCATCGCCTTCTACCTTTCGGGAAAAGAAAAATTACAAAATAATAAGCCTGAAACACAGAAAATCCAGAGAAATTTTGGGATATCAGGTATCACTATCATGAGTTAAAAGAACTTAAGTTACAGAATTTCATCTATATAAAAGCGACATTTCCTTGAACAGTTGCCCTTCCAGAGGTAATAATTGGGAATCAATTACATCAAGAAGCGACTATTTTACCCATGATAAACGCGTAATTTGTAACATTTCTTAGTCATCATACAGAAGTCATAGACTTATCTTTGCGATATCAATATTTGAGGCCCATGAAAAAATAAAATCCTATTTTTAATATATTAAAGATTTTAGGTGCAATGAATGTGAAAATCGTATTTATCATTGTCAAGGAATGAACAAGAAATCTGCAAAATATTTTTCGGCAATATTTCAGCCGGTTCAAGCGTTGCCGCACATTATTCAGGAAAAATCTCAAGACCAGCCGAGGATTAACCACAAGTAATGGTATTGTTTCATATTGGGTTGGTACCTTACATAAAATCGACAAAGAAAACGAAAATCGCGAATTGTGCACTAGCTCTTTTCCGATTGAACGGACAACCAGAGCGAGAGAGGGAAAGACTTGAGGCATGGGTGATAATTAAAAAACCTTCAAAGTAATGGGACAAAAACGTGGAAAACAGTGCTATGGTACTACTAAATAGTAGTACCATGATCTAAGGGGTCGTGCATAAACTATGTTACTGTTTTCGGTGATTTTTTTACCCCCCCCTCGTTGAAAACCGTAGTATTTTTCCCAACCCTCCCCCCCCCCCCCCGCCCCCGGACATGTAACGTTGTTTCTACAAATGAAACTTTCAAAAATATTTTCTCAATTATTGAGGGAGTATATTTTTAGGGATAGGTTGAAACAAGACAAACAAAGTTGCCGAACTAGATACAATAGAACTATCTAATCTCAATTGAAACATCAACCATGATAAAAATCAACCATGAATCACGGCGTAAGGTGCTGTGCTCATCTGCTTTGTTCTCTCCCCTCCCCACATTTAAGACTGCTGCCTTGGAAAGTGATGTCACGAGGTCGCTATTAAATCCGAGAAAATTATCAATTCCGCTAGAAGGTTAAAATTTGAGCATATGAAGCAATTTGATCGTATGAAGACTTGCGACATTTGATGGCAATGGTTCAGTTACATCGAGTTAAAGTAGAAGCTTGGGGTGTAAGAAACACCCCGCGCCCCCTTTCTCATGTTGACGAATAAGAAAGGTAAACAGGCGCTTTGTAACAGCTACGTTACTTTGGGTACCCCCTTCCCCCTCGTTACCCGCCGTAGGTTATTAGGCGACCCCCCCCCCCCCTAAGTTGGTAACTTTAATGCACCACCCCTAACTCTTACGCATAAAGTTGTTCACCGAATGAGTGTCACAGAAGAGAACACTCAAATGATGCCATTACAGAAATTAATGTTTCAACTCAATCAATTCGGAAAAAGGAATGCCAAAATTTTTAGGTGAGGGATGGTCTGTGCTGAAACTAAGAAGTGCAATATTATAGAGCTCAACCCGTTATATTTGGTACCAGTTTCATACTCTTCAGCAAGGCAGTGTTTTACACATCCCGTTACAGAATATATTTTCCTACACATGAAAATAGAGCCGCGAAAGCTAGTTTCGCATGGTCATTTATTAGATAAAATGATAATTCCTTAAAACTTATTCTATTACAGCTATCAATACTAGCAAATAAGTCGACATTTTTAATGTGACAGCACAATTAATTTTGATAGCGGGTTCGTTTCCACAAAAAAACGAGCCTAATATTTCTCCTGGTGCTCCGCTCATTAACATTCCGCAGAAATAACATGATCCACATTCTTCAGGGTACAATAGACCCAGATTTCAAAAAACCAATGACTTCAACCGGCCTTTGAGACTATGGAAATCATTCCATAAATAATTTCTTTGAAACTTCAGGACAGGTTTGGGCCGGAGAAAATGAAGAAGGGCTCTGCAGAAAGACAAAAACAATTTACGCATCGCAAAAAAATATAGACCATCCGGTTTGGGCGTAAAAAAAGGGAGGAAGGAATTCTTGGAACCAGTCTCCGAGCCTTTTGCACTGATAAAACCCGGTTCGGTGTCTCTGCTCCCCTCGTTTGGGCGGTAGCTGGAAAAAGGGACAGTGGAAGGAGGGCTTTGAGGAAGAGAGAAAAAAAGATGGTTCAAAAGAGGGCATGGACACAAATGGATAAGAAAAGCGAAGTTTTTTTCGGAGAATATAAAGATGGAGGCAACGAAGTAGAGTGATAGAATTTTTCAACGAAAAAAAGCACGAATGATTCGAGCATAACGGCATACTCATCGACATCATTTATGTACAATTTGAAGACAGGTATCTTCACCGATAAATTATTTTTCCGTGTCATCCAAAATTCAAAAAACTCTCGTTGCTTCAGTGATAACTTCCTTACTTGAGTATTTTTAAAGGCGCCTTTCAACTACTGTTTTCATTTTCTCTTACCAATTCCCTTTAGCAAAATTTCAACCACATATTCCCAGTTAGTTGCTTTATCATCCTATTTTTCGCAGCACTTCTAACACCGGCCTTCGATACCTTTACCATTTACGGATACTTCCGCACCATTCACTGGCATAGGTCGTCCCCAGTACTATATTTTGTAATCTGTGGAACGAAGGTTACTGAGATTAATTTTAGGACGCTTCAATAATATAAATAGCACTTCCCTATTTCGTCACCAATTATGCATAGAGTCATGTCGGGCTCGGAGAGTAAATTTATTCCGAGTAGTGTCCTTAAATAACCAATTCAAGCGAGGAAAACAATCGTAAAGAAATTAATGCAATTCTCGTTATGCTGAGCCGAATCTCAATACCCACCAACATCAGCCATCTTACTAAGCCGAAGTCACGTAGTACACCCGTGGTGCTGTGCACTGACGGGAGAGATCAGAGGAGTATATTTTGTGTATGTACGTGAACAGCAATCTGGGATTCGATAAGATGGTAATATTTGAGTTCAATGGCAAGAGTAGTACATACAAATGTACCTACTACCCGCCCATCATCGGAGCGACTCTATGAAGGATTGAGTATGTTTAAAAGTAACGTATGTGGCAAACAATAAAGTCAATTGGACTAAATAAAACCTAAATATAAAAAATTTCACTAAATACAGTGTTTCTGGCCATCTCATGATCGTATTACAATCGCTATGAATAAAATTCAAATATGGAAAATACAATTTCATTTCATAAGAGTTAATGAACTTCAATAATTGTATAAGAGAAAGCCGAATATTAAGAAACCCAGAAAAACATACTCTAAACGGAGTCAAAAGTCATAGTATTAGTCGGTGGAATGAATTGGGTGCCACAGAGTAATTAACCCAGAAAAAATTATATCTGATGAGCTTCCATAACCAACAAAAAACATGACTACTAGGCTGACAAGTTTCTTTCTTTGCTAGAACAGTGATGTTTCCGCTTAGGTAAACGGAAAGCACAAAAATTACACCCTTATCAAGTACATGAAAGTTGTATTCTTCTTAAACATAGTTGTAGAATTAGACATCCTACGGCTTAAAGCACAGAATCAGGGAATATAGTCTTCAAAAATCTATTCCATTGTAGACAGACTCTGGGCGAACTCATACAGAAAAACTAAATATTTGAAATCGCATTCATTTACGCTGATTAGTTAATAAAAATGAAATCATTTCCAGTCAGAATGTTTAACTTTAAATGACATAAATAATATATTACGTAATGACATTAAGCTACCCGAAGCAAGGAAACAAAGGGTAAAAGGTTTTTACCAGTTTGTTTGCCAACCTCGAGGGTCACCAATCCTAGCAACTGATTGAAGCAACGCTGACGCCGAAAACATGGCTAACAATTTCCTTTGACATTTGCCCGAACGACTTTGATATTTTCCTTACCTTGAAAGCCACTTCGGGGAGAGCTAGAATAGGAAATAGCTCACAAAAAGCTATTTCATACATCAGTTTTTATTCGGATATCGATTTGGTTGATGGATTTAAATTATTCTTTTAATTGATTACTAGCTGTTTCCACGCACGAAAACAATCTTTCCAAATGCTACCTAGAAAAGTACCCTACAAAGATTTAAATTAGGGGAATTTTCTCCTTACACTGACAGGAAGTAACACTTTCGAAGCAACGAGCACAGGAAATCAAAATCTATAATCAGAATATTAAACATGGCTTATACGAGCAATATTATGCTTAAAACAATAACATATCTAGTAAGCATGAGGATATCAAAGAACCGAAAGTAAACATTCAAATGGCAGCAATGAAAAGGAGAAACAGGAGCAACGAGCTCTTCTCAAAAAGCCCTCAGCTCTCAATCAAGGATCTGCAATAGACTACACTGACTAACATCGAGAAATTTGGATACATATCATTTTGCAATCATTCCCTTACTAAAATCCATCCTCAAACGACGCATTTTTACCGGCGCGAAATTAAACGCTCATCGACGAAAGACAAATTCGAGTATACCCGGCAGCCAGAAAATTGCAAAGGGACTGGCCGCACTCCGCGCGCGAGAGAGAAGTATTTTGACCCGTGATTAATGATTAGTAAATGAAAACGGATGGACGTCTCACACACACACACACACCGAAGTCGATCCGTAAGCGGCCGGCGCGCGGTTAGACGGGAAGGAGGAAGGGAAACGAGATGGGTGGGGAGAAGAAAATAAAATGGGAAGCCGCGAGAAGAGAAGAGAGAAAGAATGGAAGGAAATGGCGAGGGCACACCGGCAAACCAAGGTGCGCACAGCAATATGTGGGAGTCGCGGAGGTGGACGGAGGGGAGGCAGAACGAGGAGGAGTAGGAGGCGTGGGCGGAGAGATCGCAGACTCTTGGCGCCGCGTTTAAATTTAAGCCATCCGTCTTCGGACAGGAGGGCCGAGAGGGAGGGAGGAAAAGAGGGAGGGGGATTGCGTTCCGTGCTAGTGGTCCAATGGGATGAGAATGAGAAGAGAGGAAGGCGAACGAGAGGTTTATACGGGAAGGATGCGGAGGGATGGGAGGAAGGGGGGGGGGCGAGGATGTGGTGGGTTCTGGAGGAGAGGTGTGTAGTGGCTGTCTAAACTTTGGCATTTGCTCAAGGTCGTCCAATGTCCTCTCCCTACTCCTCTCCTCCCACCCCCCCGTTCCGAAGTCGGTTTCGCACCTCAACCAACCGAATTCCCTCCCCGCCACAGCCGGCGCCGCCGCCACCGGTCCCCGGCCCTCCCATCCCCGAAAAGAGCGACAACCACGTTCCACGTCTCCCCCCCAGCTTCCCAGCGCCTCGCCGCTCACGAACCCCCCATGCGGTACGGGCATGCGCGCTCTCGGTCCTCTCCAAATATGCATGCCGGTTAAAGGAGGAGGCTCCACCTTAAAATTAAATCTTACTTCATGATTTCATACTCTTGGTTCTCATAGAAAACAAATACCAAGTGTGGTAACGTCACTAAATACATTCTTCTCTCAAGATGCAGTTGAGAAATATGAGAAAGATATCGGTATATTTTCGAGATTCAGAAATTTCTTTGGACGAATATACGATAGTAAGAATATACACTCCACATTATGTCACTGTGAAATTGATTCCGTGAGGCCCCAAATTGTGTCACTTCTTTTGTCTATAAAAGGCTGTAATATCTGGCCCATTCATCGCGTAGCATTTTCTCTCTACAAATCCCACAGCCAGAGGGATTTTTTTCCAAGTTACGGATGTTAATTCTCTAGATCAAGCTGGACAAAGACATCTAGAGGAATAAACTGAAATTAGCTTATAATAAGCTAACTGGCCACATATTCTTTAGTACTAACCCATATTATTTATTTTAAACAATCAAAGGACTAAGGTCCAAACACATTATAAACATTATATCGTATTCTTGCGAAGATTTTCGCGGCGTTGTCCATTAGTGTTCGGCACTTTCGGGTCCTCCATCCGCGTTCGTTGAATTTGGATGACAATGGTTTCGATAGCTATCCTGCTATCGTCTTCAGATCGAAGGTGGAAAGAAGCTGTTTTGGCTGCCTTATATAGTGCTGGTCGTCCTGGTGCTGCGCTGCGATTGGTCGGAGCGGATGATCCTTCTCCATGAATTGCTGAGGGGATAGCCATTGTTTCTGTTGAAATTTTCCGGATATTTCCAAATCTCTGTTGCTTCCTCGATTTGTCTTGGATAATAGCGGCTCTCCTTGGCTAGTATTTTTGCATCTTCGAAATTATTTCTGTGATCTAGCTCAGATGCAATGCGGGTGATAAACATTGTATACGCTGTGGGGGAAATTTTTTTAAAACTTGTGCGCTGAACTCGAACACTGCAGTCAGCAGATGAAAATGTTCATTCGGATAAACCCGGGCGTCGCAGCAGAAAAGTCAGGACGTACACATGTATGCGAGTTTTAAAATATGCTTCAGAGCACTAAAGTAACTCAGGTTTAAAATATTTCTGGCTGGATTACTGGCTAGATCTTTCGAAACCTTTTAAAATAAATTTGCTTTCCAGAAATACAAGAAATATAAACGTCCGAATCATAAGGCGAAAGTAACGGAAAAGGGAAAGCAGAAAAAATTACTGCAAATTGAATTTTAGTAAATGCGAAATAAAAAACCGTCAATGATGCCTCCAATTTACCTCGGGAAAATTAAATTATTAAATTACTCAAATTCAGAGAATGAGGGAGCAGAAATATCCAGTAGGAGAAATGGATGCCGAGAAATACCATCACAATCCTTATCCGTTCCTCATCTCTTCTATCTGTTGCTTATATTCCCCTTACAACCCCACTCAACAAACTTGCACAATATGATTAGAACCAGCCTAAGATCCAATTCATCCCATAAAGCGAGCGAATTTATTTATCTTTGGAATTACTACTGATTTTTTTGCCACAAAAGAGAATTCCTCAGCCCTGGCACCAAAGTCATCTCAAGCTACCAAAGAGGCCCACCCGAGGAGGTCGTCAAGGAGAAGATACAAAGAAGACCTAAATGTACGTGCTGAAACTTTATCGTAAGATTTCGTATAGTGAAAGAAAACACATAACTTTATCAAGACATGTCTTGATAATGACGATCATGCATTTAAACCGCGGTCGACCTATTAAATCGTGTGGAAGTACCAATTGTTTTCTTTCATTTTACTATAAACTTATTGAAAGCAAAACCTGCAACCTTTGATTAAATTCGTATATTTCGAGTTGTGGAGTCCAATTAGCTAAGGATATAACATATCAATATGCCTTAGACGCTCATCCCAGCCTCAGCACCATATGGGCTGATACCAACCCATCGGGTAGCCAGGTCGGCGCGTTACTCCCCTGACTGAGTCCCGTGGGCCGGCTTGGACCTGGAGGGGTGTTTTCGTCGGAGGGAAGGAGAGAGAGGAAGACGCTTGGAATGTGCGCGAAATCCCACCCCTTCCACCTCATCGGCGGACCGGGCGGGTTCCGCTGCCCCGCCCATCCCACGTCGGCTCAAACCCTTTGGTTCGTTATGCGTCGCGCCTGCGTGCAAGCGCGGGAAGAGGAGTATTTCTTCTTTTTTTGCCTACATTATTTGGGAACGCCGAGTAGAAGGGGAGGAGGGTAGAATTGGGGGAATGGGGACTATAGGGGCGGAAAAAAATCTCTCCTTTGTGAGGCCTCACTGCGTAGTGGCAGTCAACCCTTCGTCCCCCTCTCTCTTTCTCTCTAGAATATAGGAAGGGCGATGCTTAGAGTATTATCGATATTTACGAGAAATGTATCGATACACATTTAATTTATCCACTCTAACTTCTCCACGTCAAGGATGAGACCACGTTCAAGTGCAGTTAATGTTGACACCCAAACCGAGGACGCTCGTCAACCAGTAAAATATAAATAGCTACGATGAAAGATGTTTATTGGCCTATTTCTAAAACCCTCTGCAACTCTTCTCGTGCTGGCATGGCAATTAACTGAGAGGCCGTTGAAATTGACATGTAAACAAAGAGCATAATTCATTACCCAGTCACATCAAAAGACATTTCCACCAGTGTTGGTCCAAAGATCTATCGGTAAAGAAACTATTTCGCTAGGTGATGAGTCACAGAAACGTCCATGGCTTGGGATTTTTAAACTGAGAAGAATGTTCTGTACCAGCGTTTTGATTTAAAATGAATATTACTGCCTCAAAATATAAAAAAACAACGTACAATAAATCGTAACTAAGATCGTTAACTAGGGAATCGTTTTGAGTCTGAACTTCATTTTTAGAGCTCAGGAAATTAGTTCGTCTTCTTCCTAATTTTTTTCGATAAAAATTTCTTTTAACGCGAGAGAAAACGCACACGACTTTCAGTTATCGTGACAATACTCCTCGTAGAGCTATTTCTCACGTCAAAACTAATATGAGGAGTTCGTAGAACATTAGCTCAAAATACACAGACTAAAAATATCAAGTCCATTATTAGTCAAAAGATAACCTAAGAAATAATAGAAAATCAAGAAATGGAATGAATCATCTTCATCTACATCTACGAAGTACCGTGCAAGGCACCACCACTGACGAAGTGTAAAAGGACCCAGAAGACGATCGACAGACAACCAAGGCATTAGCAAATAAGAACAGGTCACTGACCAAATATCAAATGTAAAAGAAGAATATTCGTACTTTTGAAAATACTAGTGAATTTTTTTCAAGTAACATGCGTCCTGATGCCAAAAGGGGAAATTGGTCACTTTTTTCCCTATTATTGTCCACGTGTTTTGAGAATGCCTTGAGTACTCTTTGAAGTATGTATACATCGCATACTATGATGAATATAGTTACAAAAAACATCACACCAGCCTTTTTCCTTCTATTTTTCATTATCTACCTTTCAATTGACTCATATTTTCATATTTTTTTCTGGATTAGAAAGAAGGAAAGTGATCGCACGACCGAAATTTTTATTTATCTTTGGCTTTACATAACAACATGACATTAGGATAGCACCTGGAACGCCATTACTTGGACATTTGCTAGGAATCCTGCAATGTCATGTGTGGACTACCTCTTTGCGAATCCGTTTTCGGACCATCGAGAGGAACAATAGAACGATTAAAGTATCGATACGAATATATCTAGAGCATATGGCCCATCCCGATTGTACCCTCGGCTGAGCCTCCACCTTCTTATCGCTAAGTCATCTCTCGCCCCCCCCCCCCCCCCACGAACTTCAGGAGGGATGAGGGTGAAGATCTCCTCCCATCTTTTCTCTTCGTACCCATTCTCCACACAAGCGGAGCTCTATGTATGGCAGAGGAGAGAGGAGTTTCGGTTGGGCCCCTCACTCATTCCCACCCCTCTCTCTCTCCACTAGAAGGTGCAAACTCCCACCGGGCAATTCACCTCACTGTTTTTTTACTTCTCTCTCTCTGTTTCTCTCCCTCTGTCTCTCTCTCTCTCCTCATCTCCATCATCTTCGAAAGCGCTCCGCTCACCTTGGTGATCCCGGAAATTGGGGCTATTTTTAACGGCTTGGTTTTATTTCGGAGAGCAATTTCTTTCTCTCACTTTTTTACGCTCTTCCTCTCCTTCCTTTCTTTCCATGTCTCTCTTTTTCCCTCCCCTCCAATCTTGCCGAATCGAGCAATGGAATTTTCGAGGGTGGGGAGGTGGAGCACAAGGCATCTGGCTTAAGTAACTGAGGACCCTTGTCGGTTACGAAACCGGCGTGCTCGTACAGTATCGTCGATGTACAGCAGAGCAATGAGAGGAGTTCCAGACAACGTACGGGGAATACAAGATTTCCATAAGAAAACTGCTCGGAAAGGATTTACATGTATAGATACTGGCGGTTTGTTTGCAAAGTTGACTCGAAACAGCATGTGACCCTACGTCATTTCATTCCAACAAATATTTGAGTTTTAGGCCTGTTGCTAGTCGTAAAATTTTCGCGCGTGTTTTATAAGACCTTAGGTCAAATTATTATAAAAAATTTCCTGGCAACAGAACCAGCGTTATTTCACTTGA
Source organism: Pyrrhosoma nymphula (assembly GCA_963573305.1). Classification (NCBI taxonomy): domain Eukaryota; kingdom Metazoa; phylum Arthropoda; class Insecta; order Odonata; family Coenagrionidae; genus Pyrrhosoma; species Pyrrhosoma nymphula. The sequence goes on from OY754329.1 coordinate 99,359,072, forward strand.
TATATCAGGTTTTCCGGAAAGGCAAAATCATTAACAAGCATAGTTATGTAAAATAGAAGTCGTGAAATTAATTTTTTGTTTCACAGGGAAAATGTTACCGCGAGCAACAGGCATTAAGTAAGAAATCGAGCGGAGTGAAAAACAATAAGTTGTTTCGAATACGTATCTTTTCATAAACTGCATTCAACAAACCACATGGGTAATATTAGATTGGATTGACCTAAGATAGCTCATTAAATTATGGTCGAAAGCTTAAAAAGATGGGATAAGACTTTAAGAGTAGGCGAGTGGAACAAAGGAAAGTACATAACTTCATAGTTCTAATCGGAGGAAGCAAAGCAGCAGCTGTTACAACACTCGAGGAAAATTTTTTTTTTCTTTTTGTTTCCGTTGTTTCTCATCGGGAAAAGTAACAGCCAAAAAAAGTCATCACCATAAGATATAAATGCCCTCAACAAAACTAAATAGTTAAGTTATGTGATTAAAATTGCTACTCATCTAATAGTTCCTGGATATAATATTTATTTTTAGTAATTTTTATGAACTCCAATAGGCTTGGTAAATGTATTTACCTATGTGAACTATATGCTTGTTTAATTGATTTAAAATTTAAACCGTTCTTAAAAACAAATATTCGCAGTTAAATCAAAAAGATTAACCATTGCTAAGCACCTTTTTTCAAAAAAACAAATTTATAATGGGGAGCAAATGCCACTGCAACTTGATGGACCAAGATGGATGGACCAAAGGCAGGTGAATAGTTCAGATTCTGCGATAATATAAATTTTCTAAAATTTCTAAACAAAAGAGTAATGAATAACCACTATGCTATACATCCTTAAAGACAAACTATTATGACGATGAGAACGAGTAACGTGAACAAACGAAAATTATGACTTCAACATAGATAAAGTGCTCGAAAGCAGAATGTAGCAAAAAAAGAGGTCCTCAAAGATTATATTTGATCGAAAATAGCAAAATCAACATTAACATTAAAATACAAATTTTTCATGATTCGAACATTCACCATACAACCCTCGTTTTTCAGATTACATAGGTACTCAACTCAGTCTGGCAATAAACGTAGTAGGAATCCAATTTAATTCGTAACTTCTACTGAGCGATTTAATGAGGACATTGTTTATGGATTTCGAGTCGTATGCCGAGAAAAAATTACGGTGCTTAACTCTATTGCCTTTGGGATTCGAAACCAAGACCTCACGGTCAAGTAGTTGTCAAACTACTTTCTCAGATTCCGAGGTTGGATAAAAATAGACTGATCCGGTTGAAGAGAGATAAAGGCAATTTCGACTACGGACATGCATATTATGTTCCAACTGTACAAATGTAGTCCACGGATAATTTACCCAATTGCAATGATACTGAAATAAACATTTTCTTAAATATTACCCCATTCAAAAAAAATTTCACTAGAAGTGGAAGCACACGTCATAATGAAGCAACGCGCATATTGCAAATTTTTTGAAAGCATCATGTTAGGAAAATATGCCCTTAATTTTTTGAACCGATATATAGTTAGAAGCAAAAAACCGTTTAAGTTAGAAGCAAAACACGACGTTTTTTAGCTTACTGCTTTTACTGATAAATTTAAACTTCCACGTAGCTTTAATTAAAGCAATTCCTTGGCATTTCAAAGGACTCCCAAGGAACCGTTAGGATCCGAAGGAGGCTTAGCAGGAATGCCATTAACACGGATCTAGGATAGCCAGCGCTTCTCAGGATTTACCAATAAATGGAGTCAATAACGGTTATAATTATGTATTTCTTGAGTTTCCCAGCTTTTCTATCGAAACATTTCTGTATTGTAGTTAACAAGCAAGGCTGCAAGTAAACATTCATAATTATAAACAGGCTATTGCCGATTGTATCCCAATCGAAACACCGAGGTCTGGCAACAGTTTAGGATTCAATGGTAATGTCATATGTATGAACTGCTTGTTAGGAGCACAAAAGTAGTCAATCACAGCTTTTCAGCGGATAAAATTGCCTCGTTTCTCTCCATTATCGCAACGTGATAAACTACGGACAAAAATAGAGGAGTTTTTCTATAACTCGTTGTTATATTAGTAGTAATGAGGATTGTGAGGTAGAGTTAACACTATACGAATATCTTTCCGAACAATAAAAACAAATATTTAGCTACAAATACCTTTAGCCCAGCTCATAGTCTATTGAGAAATAACTATGTTATTATGCCTTATTAATGCTATGAGGTCGATAGCACGGCCTTTAAGCTGGTCGACGACCTATTCAATCCGCAGACTTTCCAATTGGTCCAATTTAAAGGGATCTGATAACGGGTGAAAGCACGATGAAATCATTGGGTAAGTAAAACAGGAGATGCATATTAGTCTTACTGATAAAAACAGAACAAGGTAAACTATAACATTTTGTCACAACATATGAATTGGCTACCCTGAAGAGTTATGGATCCACATTCCAAAATGTTTTCATCACAGCAAAGGCATTAGGAATGCTAAAAAAAAGTCGCCAAAGCTGCTTCGTCTTATAAACAGTATGAGTCACATTATAATGAGTTGCAAATTCCCAAGGACGAATTATAGCTTCTCAGTCGTAGCGTTTCAAGCGTAGACGATATCAGGAGGCTAGCATAAGACGAAGCTTCCTTATGCCAACAAATATGGACTCCAAGGTGCGGATCGTTTCTGTCTTAATAGTCAACAACTGGGATTGAGTAACAGCTTTACAGTTATCCTTGACATTTCACATTCGATATTCACGATGATCAATTCTTCTCATGGAAAATGGGCTAAAGATCGACAGGGCTCTTCGGTCCCAAGGGTGGGTTAAATGTACACCTGTCCAAGAGGCCTCACCTCCGACCCCAGCAACCGTGACTTCGGGCTTTGAAAATATAGCTTACCCAAGCTCTTCACACGAAGGAAGAGCATATGACGGGACCTGGTGAAGTGTATGGCGCGGATTGCGGGAAGAGGACCGCTTAGGACGACTCACCGCGTCTCCGTACGCTTAGTTTCAATGGCGCGGAGGCTACGTGCCTGCAGCGGGTGTTGAACCGCGATAGCCTTGGTGAATGGCTAGCGGGGGCCTCTCCCTCAAGGCTAAGAGCAGCAATGCGACCTGGGTGTGGGATTGGGGCGAGGGAGGGCGGTTGGGGGTGGGGTGGGGGACGGAGAGTGTGGGAGGGGGGGAGGGAAGGACGTGAAGGGGTAGAAGGTGAAAGAATATAGCGAGGGGTGAAGGACGCAATATAAGGAGATAGTATGTGATATGTTGACGGAGAGGGGGAAGGAGCATGGGGAAGTGAGAAGGAAAGGCTGTAAATGTCGGGTGGAGAGAAAGAAAGAAGCGTCCTTCGTGAGAGGGAACGTTCGTTTTATACGCTCTTCTTCGCCTTTTTCTTTCTCTCCGTAAGGCTAAAATAGACTAATCGAGTCCTGCACGGATGGGAATCTCGCGCTAATTTAAAACGGTAAATAATTTTTTCCTCCCCTTCGGAGAGGATGTGATTCCATGTTCCCTCTGGAGTGGTGAATGCAGGAGGGGAAGGAGGAAGGGTTGGTGCTTCCGATTTCTCGCGTCGTTGAAACGTGAGGTTACTATCACTATGTGAGAAGAAGATCTTAGCAGTATGTAACCCCCCGGAGCGGCCACAAGCGAGGAACTGGACGCCACACCTCATCCGTCGCGCATGAATAATGAGGTCAAACGTTCCGGATGCAGAGTGATGGTTCGATTATTTCCCCGCAAATGAACGCGGATCCGAAAAACTATCTCGTGGTTTAACATTCCGCCGAGGCTCACGCAGTAAGTCCAGCTTATCTGTATTGGAAGTCAGTCTGATCACGCACGAAAGCCAGATTTGATATTAAGGACTTAAATTTATGCTCCAAACGCACGCGGATCCGAAAACTACCTCGCGGTTTCACATTTCGACTTAATCCGGTAGCAATAATTGAGAGGCACAACTACCCTATAGGCTGTCCATTCCACTGATACTTACGGAAGCGAGGTTGAGGTAGACGCTAGTGCTACGTGGAAATTTGAAATCAAGGTCTAAAATTGAGGGAAGATAATTTTTTTTAATTCTTAAGACAATGAGACGGCAGAGAGAGCACGAGTTAGAGTCGTATGCAACCAGGCTGGGCACGAATATACAGCTTTTGACGAATGGTGCGTGACTTTTAGTATTATCGCGTCCTCTCCCATTCACCGTATTAAGAATAGAGTAAATCGCGTGGAAATCAAACCTTGAACTACATCTGTAAACTGAAAGTCGAGTTTTTCCAAAGTTATCGTATCGATCAATTTAGACCGGCGATCATCCATTACCATGATATCATTTGGGAATAATGCCTCACATTCTATATGGAAAACTGATTTTTGGTATGAGTATCGTAGCGGTTTGAATATTCCTACGCATAAAAATGAAATTTTTAAGTTTTCATTACCCTTTTCGTGTTTCATCACCTTAGGCTACATTTAACCAGGTTTTTCAAACCCCCACTTAAACATATATCACAGCCAATCACACTCAAACTTTTTTTATTATAACAGACGGATGAAATAACACTTAGCTCACAGGCATCTTTTGCCAGACCTATTCCTTCCGTCAACTACAGGCACAAAGCTTCTGTTTATCATAATTATAGTACATGCCCTTGCATCTTTGTGAAACAAACGAGTTTCTTAGCATACCAATAATTTTCAATAGCATGTGGCCAAATTACTTGAGCTCTGATCAGTATGTATGCAAACAAAGGATTATATATTTTCATACAATACGCTGGACTTTTCACCAATTACCCGCTACTTATCTTAAGAGCCCACCTTGGGGTTTGGCCGGCAGCCAATTAAAGATCCGCTTACGCATCGCCTAACGAGACCAAGGAGTTTAGAACGGTTAGAAGTAGAACCTGATTTCTCGATGTACCTGGACAGGCTGGTCGCCTACTGCAACTAGCTTGGAAGTCTCAATTGCTCTAATTTACGGGTAAACTGTGCTCAAAATATTATGATCATAAAAATATATCGAAAACGTCAAGGACTACAATTATTGGTGCATTGAACATTTGGCCAAAAGCAGGCATTTTCTCCAAAACACATGCGCTCTGTTTCGGAGAAAATAAAAAAATTAACAGACACAGAAACACGCATAAAGGTATATCTAATAACCCGGTACGGGTGTAAGGAATTTTCCTGAGACGAAAGGGCATTCACTCCCGTAAATTCGTGATAAATGCTATGACAAGCAAGTGTAAAGATTTAGAATGAGACAGAACGGGAAAGTTTTACGAGAAGCGCGAAGTGTTCACTAATTTCCACCCAGGAAGCCTACCTGGACACTAGTATGAGGAAAAGGAATAAATTTGGAAGATAAGCTCTTTGTCAAAGATATTTCTCCCAACTCTAGCCGTTCTGCTTGCATCTCCTCCACTCCCAAATGCAGTCCCAAATGACCTCCTTACACCCATGATAACGATCCTCAGATGCCCTAGAGGCCTGGCGGTTGACATTTGGGGTCATAGAAAATTATTAGTGACTGCTTACGGGATGTAGGAGATAGTTGTCATTCAATTCCACAATATTTAGAATTTCGAATACAGCTGGCCCCATGTGTAATGCAATTAAATTTCTGCAATAGTAGAAGACCAAATTTTTCACATTGTAATGACGCAAACGAACGTAATAATTCCTCTGGCCAATTCCACATGTACATGAGGGTAACGATTTTGAACCCAGTACTGAATTACAATTCAATGTACATGACATAAATAATGTAGGAATAATTTACCAGTTTGGAAAAATTGTAAAAAAGGATGAACAGCTGAGAAGAGACTCAATTGGGAGGATAGATGGGAGGTAGCAGGTTACGGTTATTGAAGAACGCTCGCGGAATAATGACACGGTTTAGCGAAAGATCTAAAGTGGAGATTATTAACCGTCGCAGAAGCATGTGCCAAATAAGAATTCTCAAGTCCCATTTTAGTTGGTAGTTCCATACTATAATTCTGCTTCACATGACTCGAATGAATAATCAAATCTCGTACTCTAGTTCCTACTACTCAGCTCATTTGATAGTCGTTTATCTGCTAAACTTATTTCCATGCGCACGAATCTTTTCTAAAGTTCGTCAAATAAGCTGAATGCCTTACGCGCTCTCTCAGTTATCAAATAGAGAAATAATCCAAGAGGGTAACCATGTTTTGTTTGAACCAGGGGGAAAATTTTGGATAGCAATAGGCATGATAATATAAGACATTCTCTCTCCAATTGAAGAACTGCAAAAAAATGATTAGCCAATACTCGATTATTTTCCCTCCATCTCTTTTATCACATGCTTGTTTAGACTTAGAAATCGGCGACCGTACTAGGTAACACAATTTCTTTACAGTCGAAAATTAGTTTGAATTGTTTGGCAAAAAAAATACAATTTTCAAAATCGTGATTCTAATGCACACACGCTAGGTCATTTAGAGACCCTGACTTGAGTTTGATTACCCAGTATATAAATGAAATTCTAACGAAGTAACTTTGCAATACAATTCCATTCGTGTCCCTCCAGCCTCTCCAGATGAGCATCACCTCCTTCAATATTAATGTAATGTAACCAGCAAAGAGTGTCTCCAAAACTTTTCCACCGTCTAGGGCTCAGGTGAGCATGAGGCAAACAAGAGTAAGGAGAAGATCCGGCATAAAGCCTTCGTTCCACGAGGCGCATATGCTGTCGTGGTGTGAGGCTCAAGGCCGTGAACGGAAAATGGATGGCACGGGCGCTCGCAAGTGGCACGCGAGATATTTCTTGGCGAACGCGGGTCGCATGTGATTCGGAAATCAAACGAGACTTGCTTTCAAAGCAATTCCCACATCTAAGTGAAACAGAGTGACCTTAAATGCTTTCAAAGAGATTCCCACATCTGAGTGAAACAGAGTGACCTTAAATGCTATCAAATTGGGCATCACGACTGGTTTTATCATTGGTTCGACACCCTTCTGTGGCGAATGCCATTTAGGGTACGCCCAAAAGGCGAAATGTGGCACAGGAATAGCGCCACCTACAAATGGCAGGGTAATTGCAGCCACACTTCAAGATTATTCTGATTTTAAGAACATTCTTCCCACACTTTTATTATATAGTACAACCAAGATTTAGGTAACAATTGGTCATTCTCGGGGGAAAAAATGTGTCGGACAACAAGCGAAATTTAGGTTGGTCATTACCTCTACACCTACAAACTACCGTTCAAGCCACGTCCAGGGTGTGTGGTACACGGTGATTCCACACCAGGCATGCAATACTCGTCCTAGTTCATTATCAAGACTTGCACGCTTCCCCGGCCACCAGGCGAGGACCAGAAAGCAGTCAGGAGAACAATGCAAGGCCAAACCAGAAACCAAGAGAGAGCTAAGGTAACAAACATGCTGACATACAGGACGCGATTAACATACTCAAACCATTAAGCAATGGATAATACGAGATATTAAGTCGTGCAGAAAATGAAAGTATGGAAATAAATATCAAGTATGGTAGGTTTCGCGGAATTTTCTTTAAGAGATATAAAACTATTTTCCACAAGGCCTTGACAATAATGTAGTATGCATGCAAGATAAAGAATACCAGACGCACATTTTACAAGTAACACGTCAACATACATGTTCTCGCATGCAAGACGTTTATACTGACGCGATGCCAAAACTCCCTTTAGACTCAGAAACTTTATCAATTTATTTATAATTTAGCGTTCTGCGCATCGGCCTGGCAATTAAAAGGCCGAATGATCTGAGGCCAACATCAAAATAAAATCAAAGGTTCTAGTATTTGCTCACAGAGAACACTACAGAAAAACTACCAAAATTAGTGTTTTTATACAAATCATAGCCAGTAAAAATCGCATATAGCGTGTATGAAATTTTTTAAGATTTTTGACTCATCAGTTAAACTTATCACGGGCATTCATGCGTTGAAAATGGTACCGTTTCATAAAATTGATCTGAATCTGCCAAAGATGTGACTAACAAAGGGCATCACCAGCTGTATACAGTTCCACCGTTTATCAAAGAGCCTGTTACTGGCAAATATATACGTAACTATACAAATGTATTTCAACATTTAAGTATCACGTGAAAGCATTTATGAAATAATATTTGAAGATTTCGGACATGATTAAAATATCCTAAGCAAATGACTTCAGTATGTCAAATACATGATTTAAAACTGCCAACCTAAGGGAAGAAGAAATTCAAAGCAGGGATTTCAAACATCCTTCCCAAAATTTTGCTAGTTGCACCAATGACGGTAAGCGTGTATCATATATATATATATATATATATGATTTAGTAAAGAAATAAGTTTCAGATCTTGAGTCTCGATTTTTGTGAGGGTGTACACAATTTTTTTTAATGCTCAAAATTATGTTTTACAAGTTGCCAAATGGTCTTGCTATCATTTTAAGGGACTCGTTTAAGAAATGTTCTCGGAATGAATAATTACAATAATTAAGAATGAAATGTAACTTAAAACTGGCCTCGGTGACGGCGAGGTAATCCTCGTCTGACAACCCGAAGGTGCCTTTCGAATCCCGCCAGGGTGGTTTTTCATCTTTTAGGGCACGACCGTATGTGTTCATCTAAATGCATGCTTGATAGGTCGATATTGGCGAAAGTTGTTACCAATAAATAAATTATCATCATTATAGCATTAAAATGTAGTGAAATCCGCCATGGAGTAAATAATTTGACTCAAGCGGGATACAAACTTGGATCTCGACTGCTAGTCAAAAGTGTCAGTCAAAAAACACTAAGTGATAAAAAGAATCTCGATTAGAGCTAATCCCTAGAATGGATTTGTATTTTCCTACATACGAGGGAGGCTTAAGTGCAGAAAGGGAAATATAAAATTGACACAAGTATATCACTGAAAGGCACATCGTAATTTAACTCAGAAACTTCATTGGTACGGCGCATTTCATCGTAACACGGCGTTACCTGACGATACCAATGTGGCATGGTATTACTAATACAAGGTAAGTCGTTGCGCATCTGTAGACACGCTCAGATGCGCTTTTGTCGAGTGTGCGACGTCACTAGGATAGCATGTCACAGCTGTTTTCAGCCATTGTGAGCTTTAAGCATATTAGAAGTGATTGAACTAGAGAGTTTACACTCGTTCATCTATATCTCGTGCCCGGAATCTCTGGCAATGTCTTATTGCGCAGTATTTGGGTGCAATAATTCTGTAAGGAATCGGAAGGGGAAGCTAAGTTTTTTCGATTTCCTGCCGAAGATTCAGTGCGGGCGAAGTGGATAAACTCAAGCCGGAGGCGAGACCATTTCAATGCTGATAACGGTAATATCATTTATTTTGATTTTTTACTTATTTTAATTGTTACTTGTTACATATTTAAGTAATATGAAATACTTTTTAGCCATAACTTACGAGAAAATGAAGTTCCATCGACATGTTTTGCTGTTGTATTCGAACTTAAGTTTATTACCCATAAAATAAGGCAATAGGTTTATTTTGCTAATGCAAGCTGTTATTTTTTCAGCATGGATTTGATCGGTGCATTTTGATGAGGATGCTTTTTAGCAGCAACTTCTAACTTATTCTCCCAAGAGCCGCAGGAAATTGAAAACAGACGCCGTGCCCTCGCTCCATTTACCGTTGTCAACGGGGGAAAAAAAGGATTCTTGGAAGAGGAAGGAAATATGTGAAATTAAGGTGAAGAGAAAGCTAGTTGACTCTTTATTAGAGGATGATAATGCTTTAGAAGAGAATCCGTGAGTACTCGTATTAATGGAAGGGTGAAATATAGTCGGTCAGATTTTGAACATTGTTCTGCAACCAATAGTTTTGGATCTTGAACGGTATGCCATTTTTGGAATTTGCCGGGTTTCGTTTATAGCATTGGACCCATTTAGTTTCACCTTTCCAAGAATGCGTTATTTCAATTTTCCGTCTTATTTTCTTAATTGAGAAAAGTCTTTTCTAAAGAGCTGGTCATTTTGAGAGTTTATAAACCATGTTATTTTAGGAGTATTACATTGGGAAGTAATCCTTTTACTGCTAAGATGTAACTTCAGTATTGCACCTACATTTCTCTCCCGTCTCTTTAATGTTTAATTGAATGAGTATACCAGAATGTAACTAAAGCAACATCACTTTTTGACTCAATTCGGAATATATCCAGCCAACCCAAATGTAATTTTCGTTTTGTTTCGTGGCTCCCGACCTACTCCTTACCACACCTTAAAAATGCTTTCCTCGAAGCATTTAATAAAAATTGAGTTGCCTGCAATGTCTTAACTCAGTGTTTGTTGTGTCTCAAGGATAATGTTTTGTTACCTTGCTCAAGTGTCATGATTTTGACAGCTTATTCAGTGTTCGTTTTTATTTACCACAACAAAATTGAACCCTGAGTGGTCAAAGATAAGGGAAATAAAATTTTGATTGTCCACCTAGCTCAGTAAGTTATAATGAACAAGTTAATTTTAATGAGTAATGGGATTAGTGCTGGAAGCTGTTGATTCTGAGAGAAATGTGATTCTATGCATCTGTGAATAATGTCCGATTGAGGAAGATGAGTTCCCTCTTCTACCATTAAGAGCTGAAAAATCAAGTGAGGCGCCCCTTAAAGTCAAATTATTATCCCCCATTTTTGCTGGTTTGTTCCCCATCATAGCTAATTGATGAAGTTGCAAATTAATTTTCGTTTAAGGTATGGTGCTTTTTTATCACCCTACAGTGAAAATGAAGCTGGAAGATGTTCACAGGAGAGTGTGACATATGATATAGAGTTTGAGGATAATCCTTGGAATATCCTGTGAGTATTTTGGGATAACACATGGGTTACTATGGTTAGGAGAAGAGGTAGCAATTGTCAATGTAAAAATCCACTCAAATAATCTTTTTCAGGGTGACAGCAGACAGGAGTTATGAGTGAAACTATTTTCTATTACCAAACACGAATGCTTATGTGCACACCATCTTTGGACATAAGTATCGAGTATTGATGAAAAAGGTGAACCCCATGTTTAGAATTGATTCCTTACATATTAATCCTTGATTGTTATAGAGTATTATTGTGTTATAAATGTATGTCTACCTTTTTTCTGTGTCTTTCTTTTAGTGTCCTGGTTAGTCTATGGCAAATGTGTGTAGTTGAGGAACTACAACAGGAGACCCTGACCACATGAGAACCAAAGACACCACTGTGGAATGTTTGGATAAATGATTCAAATTACCTTTGTTGATGTGGTATGCTCAAGCTATGGGAAGTTCATTCTTGTATGATCCTGAACCATTATATTTAATTTGTTTTGCCGCTGATAATGTAATAAATCTAAATTAACCATACGGTTTCACGAACCTATATGAAATAAATGATTTATCCTGCATCAATAGCAAGCATAAAATTTGGTTGTCATTATGCCTCCTCCTATTCCCCCTTTAGAAGCTGTTAGCAGTATATGCTTGAGGCCAGCTTGATCTTGATCAACATCGCAACGTTTCACGTGCCTCGGACTCAAGCCACAAGGAGAAAATTAGATGAGAATGCGACTATGTACCAATGATGATGACAAAGACAACAATTTTCCCATTAAATAATCATTGCTCACTACAAATTATTTGAGTATTTTTTGTAATGTTACATCTCGCTAGAAAAAATCCCCTTTTAAAGTATTATTTTTCAGAATTGCATAAAGTTCAATGGTAAAACTTTCCAAAATCCAATTGTAAAATTTACAGTATCAAACTTATTGTAGAATTGGCTTTTGTTTCGAGTGTTAATATGTGACTAAGATAAACTAATACGTTAGCGTAACTTAATGTATAATAATGAAATGACTGTTGGGACTAAACAGCCACCGCCTAATCCGAGCAGAAAATTGTGGTTTGAAGATTCCATATAAACTGAATCAAAGAGTAATAATTTCTGGTGAAAAAGTTTTCTTAAAACTGGAAGTTGATCATTGCTAATCCCTGCTGATAACTACGTAAAGATAAGATAAACTGGCTCTAAATTGTCAAAAGTTGTTAATTATGACTGTACGGTAGAATAAACATTTTCTAGACGTTCGACGCTTTGACTTTATAAAGCTTAGTCGAGATCGGGGATAAGTTTTTGACGTTTGAATCAATTGAAATGACGTACACTACCATGCCGAGGTACATTTTTAAACTGGAGAAGTTTGGCGATTGAACTGCAACATTCCCGGTATTTCGCTAACTTGCGTTGGGATAGAAAAAATTCTATTCGGTAAGGAGGTTGCTACTGCTCCCTACTTCTACGCATTATTAAATACCGAGAATCCTCGTTCACAATCAGTCGCATTTATATTTACTGCCTCAAGAACGTGACTTCAATGTTTATTCGGTAGCACTTACTCATCAGTATAGTTCACGAACGGTGCTTTAATATTGAGTCCATGGATTTTCGTCCAAATATTACTAATGTGAGATTAAAGTAGTGTTTAATGTTTCTCCCAACCAAAACATTTACGGTAGTGATATTCTTTACTGTCCCTGTAACCGAAAATAAAGATATAAATCACGACTTTCTTAGCTCTATACATTTAGAGAGTCGTCTGCTGCTATCCGCGTGACATGATGCGCAGAACGGTCTCATTTTGGTCACGGGAACGACTTACCTTGTGTTAGTAATACCATGCCAATGTGGTACCAGTAAAATTTATTTGGAAAAATACGAAGTGCCTTTCAATGATATGGATGTATACGGTATAACGAAGCAAAGTCTTTAAACAAATGGGTTTATTGACACCAGTGAAAAATACCACAGACCCAAGTAACAGTAATAAGTAATAAAGATGTAACAGACGCAAGTAAAATGCACAAACGGTAATTTATTTTGACTTACTTGCGTTTTAATGGTCACAAATTATTATACTAAATGATAAGCTAGGTAAAGGGCTTAAGAGTCCGTCCGGGATATAAATTCAAAAGCAAAACCGGGAGAATCCATTTTTCCTAAATGTACGGTAGCGCGCTCAGAATTTCAAGAATTTTCACATTTATTTATCAATGAGGAAGTAAACCTTTAAAAAAACCGACGATGGAATGATCGTATCAACATACCCGTGACAATAGGAAAATTAGATAACAGACATTTATGAAAGAGAAACTAATTTAGTAATGTATAAACTATTATTGTAAGACCCTGTTAATGTAAGAGTTGCGAAAACGAGGCCCCATCAATAATATGGATGAACAAGGGTTCCGACGCTAGAGATATTATTAAAGTATAACTGGAATTATGGCTGCAGCGAGCGTTCTATTGCCTTTCCTGTTCATCCATTAGCTACATCTAGCGCACAGTGGCTATGAGCAAGAGGTTACTAATATATTTCAGGTAATGAAATACAATTTTTCCTGTGAACTCGTCACAGGCGCCACGGCATCGCGAGAATGACCCTGTTGCCAAATTACCAGCGGCACGCGACAAGCTCGGCGACGGGAATTTACTTCATTTTTGGCACGCTAACCGAAAAAGGTTCGCCGTTTACCGTCCAAGGCGGTTGTCTTGGTCACCTGACCCTATATCCGCCTCTGCTTTCTCATCTCTACTCAAGAGAAATCTTCAAACCGATGTCGACACCGTATTGGGCGTGCATCTTCAATTCATTCACATCATTCACATAATTCAATTCATTCATTCACCCACATCGTTTTTTCCTCTTGAAAAAATATTAACGATCAAATCTTAAACAAATGATGCTTATCAGGCAAGTTTTTTTCATGATCAGTCAACACTTGCACGTATCTGTCAGGTAAAATTCTCGATATATAACCAACCAGGCCTAAAATAAATTTTAATCAACCAGGTAGTGAGAGCTAATTATAAAAAATAGTTATTTGTCAGCCTAAGTTACGGGCAACAAAAAAGCCTCTTTAACAAACTTAAAATCTACATTATCGCTCATTAAAATGTAATTTGACATGTTTTCCATCACAGGTTTAATCCAGTTCCTACCATTTATTTAATTAAAAAATACATATGTTAGTTGCTTTGCTACCGTATGTATAGTAATAAAGCTGACTTTTTATTCCATGAGATGTAGAATTTGTTTAATAATCCACACTTTTTATTTACGATTGACAAAACTAAAGAATCTTCACTGACATCAACTACGGATAAATCTTCACTGACATCAAGTACGGATAAAAATACTGATTAAAGTTTATTATTATCACATCAAGGCTTTTTCTTACTAAAAATTCGTTCAAATGTATACAATGATTTCCTTAATTTCTAAAGTAAGTTCCTTCCGCCGGCCTCGGTGGTGGCGAGGTAACATCCTCGCCTGCTAACCCTAAGGTCACAAGTTCGGGTCCCGCCTGGGTAGATTTTTCTCCATACACCGAATGAGTGTTGTTGCATGTAATCAACGAGTTAATTGTAAGAATGGTCTATGAATACCTAAATTCGCTCTGAAAATAAAGAAAACATTATTATTATTAAATTTTCCGCCTTAGCCGGAGTAGTTACACTCGATTGGAACCTTAACATTTTACTATGACGAAATAAATAATTCTAAGATTCTAATAACCCATCCGAAAAAATAGTGTTGTTCATTTAGCGTACAAGATAACGAGTTGACAATTTTTATCGAAAACCAGTTCATATATGATAAAATTATAGCTAGAAACAGGCTAAATAGTCCAGGGAACTTTAAAAAAGGATTAGTAGATATGATCAGAGTCATCATTGGAGCGGCTAGCTCAACCACAGCAATGAAAACGAAGAATTGTTTGATCAGAAAAGGACAATTTGAATAGAGATAACCAGGAACTGATTCAAATGAGGAACAAAATTGACGACTTGAGTGATATAAGACGAACGACCAAGTGCAACAAATGAGCAGAGTCATAGTAAGCGTAGACCTCCTTAAATAGTGGACTAGAAACCCCGCAGTTGTTATCGTACTCAGTATAAGCATTTTGCCCAAGGCATTGAGACCTTTCATCTGTAACGAACATTGCTGCTATATATTGAAAACAAACTGTGATAAACCTTTAACTCTCCTCTTTAAATGTCACCTAAAGCCCAGATGAAGCATACATAAAAAGGCGAAACGGCGAATTGGTGGTTTTTTAATTGAAAAAAATAATAGACCAAAGCTCCAGAAAAAACATTCAATAACTATTTCGGAACGCATCACAGGCCTTCACTACAATTCAATGACCGTCAAGTAAGTACGTCGCACAGCCAAGAGATGCTGAAGATATGGGAACTGGACGTCCATACGATTTATTTTAAGATATAATAAAATTGCCTTCCCATACAAGAAGGCCATTGCTTATTATCAGAGGCAGAAAAAAGTCATAAACGTCATAGTCATAGGTTTTTATCAATAAATAGCTGGTTTTTGCCACAATGTTATGAAATGCGACTTTACGGATTAAACGTCATAAAATGGTAGTAATCACTTCTGGCTTCAGTTCATGGAACCTCTCCAGGTACATGTATCGAAGGGTCCAGTGAGGATGAAAAATTTTCTGACAGAAACGTAGGGAACTGAGGGGAAAAAAAGAAATGACATAGGATAGTGTAAGGAATGAGCATTTAGCAAATTTTAGAAAGAAAGGCGTGGGATACTTAGTTTTGGAGCAATGAAAGATTGCATATGAAGAAAATGAAGATATTTTCGTGATACTTTGACGCCATATTGCGATGTTTTTAGAAATGCCGGTAGAGGGATACGGACTAATTGCACGTCTAATAAATGGACATTTCCCCAACAAGGTTGCGGGCGTATGGAGTGAAACAGGCGTGCTAGGTGCGTGGCCTGGAAATGGCCATTCTCAAATGCGAAAAAGGCAATTCTTGGTGTTAAAGGAAAAGCAAAATACAGTATTGAGAAAAAGTGAAGACGGAAATTGACATTTTTCAATGGTGAAAAACGGGGAAAAGTGAGAAAATTGGCACAAAGAGGTTAATGAAAATGGCCATATATTAAAAAAATTCCCCGAGTGGGTTGGTGATAGGAGGGCGGTATAGTTGTAGTGTTGTAAAAGTTGTAGTGTACTTTTTAAAAGAAAAAAATCCCCGTGTGGGTTGGTGATTGGAGGGGGGAGTGGTTGTAGTGTGGTCAAATTTGTAGCATATTTTTTAAAGAAAGAAAACCCTCTAGAGGTTTGAAGGTTGGAACGGGGTGTAGTTGTAGTATCGTAAATGTTGTAGCGTATTATTTAAAGAAAAAAATCCCCCGAATGGGTTGGTGATTGGAGGGGGGTGTGGTTGTAGGGTGGTCAAAGTTGTAGCGTATTTTTTAAAGAATATAATACCCCGGAGTGGGTTGGTGATTGGAGAGGGGTGTTGTTGCAGTGTGGTGAAAGTTGTAGCGTATTTTTTAAAGAAAAAAATCCCCCGAGTGGGTTGGTGATTGAATGTGGTGTAGTTGTAGTGTGGTCAAAGTTGTAGCGTATTTTTAAAAAGAAAAAATCCAACGGGTGGTTTGGTGATTGGAGGGGGGTGTAGTTGTAGTGTGGTGAAAGTGGTAGCTGATGTTTAAAGCGAAGAGGAGTAACTGCTCGACTGTTGCATCATGCGGGGTAGTATGTAGATGTAGATGATCATCTCGGGAAAAAAGGAGGAAAAGGTAAGATTTTCGAACATGGCATCGAGAAAGAAATGCACTTCACAAACAGGTTTAAGTGAATGGTATTGGAAAGAAATAGTATTAATGAACAAAATGAAAGGTTCGTATAAATGCGCATATTTAGCATAGCAAAATATGTGAAGTAGGTGGTTGAAGGTAAGCGGAAAGCAGGTAACTTGGAGGAATTCGTAGACCAGACGCTTCGATACAAATACCCCCTCCATATCGGAAAATAAAAATTACGCTTTGTATTGGTCCACTAAATTGATTTATTTCTAACGACCCGGGTTTCATAACGAAGTGACATCTTCAGGTACAGTGATCACTTTTACATCTGTATGCATACAAAAATCTTGGTGCTTAGGGTTAAGAGGGGAAGCGAGGGGGATACTTTCTTTTGAACAACTTACCCTATAGTAACTATACGGATCATTATATTAGTATAAATTTTACAGAAAAATAAATTTCATACTTTTAACTAAAGCGTCACGAAATGACCGAATTTTAAAAAAATAGACGTCACGAAACAGGAAAATAAAAGTCATGAAAGTCATAGAATAAAGGTCATGAAATGGAAAAATAAAATTCCCGGCTCTGCTTATAATATAACATTTATTAGATTAACTTTACACAATTTTACGACCTTTTTTACTTTCTTTCACAGTGAACTTAAAATAAAATATATTATGGTCTAACCACCTACATATATTATCAAAGTTACATCTACCAAAATTATAGGACTACAATCTTTCGTCTACCATTAAATTGTGACGTAAATCATGCGAATTTGCTTAGCTTTCCAAAACATCAACGAAATTCTGCCTAAACCCGCCCATCTACTAAGAATGTACTAATTTTTGAGTATTTTAACAATCATTACTCGTTTGAATTGTAAGCCGAGAACCCGAAGACAATAAAAATAATAACTTAAATTCGCATGGTTACAGAGCCGACATTTAGACCCGCGTATCCTCCATTACACTGGTAAGAATAGAAAATAAAAAAAATGAACCAACAACGCGTCCTCTTTTTTTACGGAGCGAATTCGCAATCCATTTCACCACGCATCGGCGATCCACGATCAGGAGCGTTAACAGTTACAAAACAATTGATCGGAAGGAATAAGAACAAGGAAGGGCGGGTGACTGGTTACACGAGTGGGTGAGAGACTGGTGGACGGAGAATGCGAGCAGGGAATAAAAAAAAACAGCCATGAACTCTTAGATGACCCGAATCCTTGAGAATTCGCGAAAAGACCAAACCCGCCTTGAGATGGTCGGAGGGAGGGAGGAGAGATAGGAAGAGAAAAGGATCGTAAAGATGGATGGTTAAAGGGAGGGGGGAGAATGGAGGGAAAGGGGACCGGTGTGGGGGAGGGAGGGAGGCAGGATGACGGGTAAAAGGGGAGGAAGAGCAGAGGGATGGAGGAGAGGGGAAGTCTCCTCGTGGCATTGCAAGGACGACGTCCCAAATACCTCGAAGAAAATGTGCGGAAAATAAAAAAATACCTATGGGAAGCGAACATTTTTGGCGCCACGGCAGTCGCTGCAACCTCAAAATCTCTTCCTATATGAACCTCGGGAGCCTTATTTAAAAATAAAATCTAGGACGGCTGTCTTGCATTATCTATATATTAACACGTGAAGAGAAAACTTTGTACCCCTTTTTAAGCATATTGCGCGCACGGAGGAGTGTGAGATTTGTCATAGTTAAAGTTGATATGGAGGACTGCAGAAGTCTAAAATAAATAAATAAATATATATATATATATGTGTGTGTGTGTGTTACAAATACATTTAATTGAATTAAACATTCCTTGTTTACGTTCATCCCGCCAATATCAAACACATAATAGTCTGTCGTTTATTTAACGTTTTCCATGGATACGAGAATTTCAACAAAGTGAGTAAGTAAGTACCATTACTTAAATAAAATCCTGTCTCATCACTATTTAATTAAATTAAAAAATTATTGTACTTTTATTAATACTGATATACTTAATCGAATACCAGGTGAACACAAAACATATCATAGCTGCGATAAAATAATTGGTGATTATAACAATTTAGTCAATAACTATCCAGTAGAGTTTTTGAATTATTTGACTATTAGCGGTTTGCCACCACATAAGTTAGTATTGAAAGTTAATTGCATCGTTTTACTGATCAGAAAATTAAATAAAAAGCAATAATTAGTCAATGGAACAAGAATGCGCATCTAGTATATGCATCGTAATGCTATTGATTGCGAAGGTTTAACTGGAACCGCACGCAATAAGAGAATTTTGATTCCACGTATTAATTCAACATATTCCGGTACTATTTTACTATTTAACTTTCAAAGAACTCAATTTCCAATTTAAACTGCATTTACGATAACAATAAATAAGTCTCAAGGACAAACATTCGAAAAAATTGGGATTTTAATGAGGCTGCCAATTTTTACACATGGTCAATTGTAGTACGTCAGCGCATGTAGAGTTCGATCAGACCATGTTTTGAGATTTTATATTTCCGAATATAATGGCCAATGGCATTAAGCAAATGATGAAAGAGTTTTTACAAAAAACATCGTTTACGCAGAAGTTGTGAATCATTAAATTCAGGTTCAAACTATTTTCAGTTCAATGGAGAGCATTCATTATTTCAACCGTCCGGGTTTTTTGAATTAATGGAAATTGTATGAAAAAATAGGAGGCAGGTATTATAGATATACTTCTATGAATGTAAGTCTCATTTTATTTGCGTTTATTTGATTCAATAATAACATGAAAAAATTAAAACTGTCAATGAATTGTATCAAAAAATAAATAGGAATACAAGCTGTACTAATTGCGTTTTATTCAACTGTTACTAACATTAAATTTTATAAATTTCATAGGTTTTTCAGGTATTTAAGGCAAATAATACACGCTAACGCTAATGATATATTTATACACGCTCGCAGCTGACGAAAAAGAAAACCATTCAAAAATATTATAATCAATGGTTATAGAGGTATACTCTTTGACAAAAGATCCTCAATAACGTTCAAACTTAAAAATTTAATTAATTACGGTCTATTTTCGACCCTTGGGAGATCACTATAGTAGTCCTACTCATTATGAGAAGGGCACGCAAGGGAAAACTCCCTGAGGTCGGGGTAATTACTGACAGGACTGTCCACTTATTTGGTAGAATAGTTATGGTGATGGTAAGGAATCTAAAATCCATTAAACTAGTCAATAATTTGCTAATGCTCAATGATGACACTGATAATGATTCATTTCTGAGTGCAAATATTTTCAAGAGATGGATTCAGAAGATGTAAATGTAGCATAGAGGAAGAGAAATGAAAAAGGTTTAAATAGGTACAGCAAAGAGTTTTGGGGAATGGAGGAAGTTGGAGGAGGTAATACAACAAAATATTTATATTCCAATTTTTTCTTTTCCTTAGCCATATTAAGTTCTCAAAGGAACAAAGTGCGTTCCATTGAAGACCAACCTAATCTGAGCATGAACGAAAATTTAAGTTTTTAAATAATACAGCAATTCAATTGATTTTTATAATGTACAATGAAAATATTTTCCCTCTTGCAGATTTATTCATAAGTTGAGCAAGGCATAAGTTGAGCATAAATCGGCAAGATACGATGCCTGGATTATACTATGACAGGATTTGAGAAAAATATTGTCCCCTATAGAAAATATTGTGCCTTTGCGCATCCCTGCGTTAACAGAGTTGATTAACATCTGAAACTACCGCAGTCTCCCGGTTTCCGAGAGGAATTTTTCCACAGATCACCCACACTCCTCTTACCCACGATCTTGTCCTTTAAGGCCTCCTAATCTAATCTAATATATAAAAAAGAATGTAGAAGAAAACACAGATTATACCATGACAGGATTTGAGAATTGTCTTCCATTTATTTTGTACATGTAAATGTATCTGCATTGTATATGTATGCCTACTTAGAAAGAAAAAGAGATTTGCAACGCATGCCGGGCACAGCTAGTGCTCTATATAACATACCAACTATTCAACTTTATCCTTCCATGATTATTTCCCTAATTTACATCAGCAATGAGCTTAAAATTGTCATCAAATCTTGATTAAGAATTTGATGAACATTGAATTGAACATTTCTAAGATCCTTACTAAATGTAATCGAAACGTAAGATTAAATTCATGCAATTTACTTCAAATATTTAAAACTTCTAAAATAGTTCTTCAACTAATACAAAGCTAAGTTTTCTTCTCAGGTAATTTTGATCTTTGTTCACAAGTCACACTAAGAAAAAAACCACTTTCTATTACCATACTCTTATGTCATTTTTTGCATAAAAAACTTGTATAAGATGCGTATACTTTCTCAATATAAAAATCATCATAAAGTTATTCAAGCTTCATTACTCGTTCGTTTTTAAATTATGAGAAAATTACAACATCTCCTTCAGAGTAAATACCTTAAAATTGAAATGACTTTTACTAAAAAAGAACTTCAAAATATATGCATTTAATCAGTTTCACGAACACCATATTCAGTTTTTTGCTTTTTTACGATTTTATGGTGTTATCGATAAAAAAAATATTTTTTAAATCACAAATATAATTAGATAAAGTTTCGCAATTGCTGAGATAAACGCAACCGCAATCCAAAATCACAAAAGTTTCTACCTTCTTAAAAGTTGTAATAAATTAGTAATTTTATCATAATATATTTCTCTATCTCCTCCATGCCCACTTTCATGACTGTAACAAGGAAGTTAGAAAGCTAAAAACCAATGGGATGGAAATAAAGGGGAATTGATCGTGATCAATTGGTTCCCAAATTATGGACAACATGGAATTAAGTAAAGAATAATAAAAATATATGGAATAGTGAAATTTTTTCGTCCCATTTAACCTCATCAGAGCAAAAGTAATCTAGGGCTATAAACCAAACAACAACTACGAGCCTTCGAAAATACAGCGGGCCGTTGCAACGGTGAAACGAAATGGGTAGCAAATGAATTAGGAGGAGAATAGCGTTAGCGAAGGAAGGAGAATAGCGTTAGCGAAGGAAGGAGAATAGCGTTAGCGAAGGAAGCGTTCAGTAATAGATGGATCTGCTGACGACGAGGACCTAGGGTAAGTATATAAAGAAGAGGCTGGTAAAAACATTGATATGGAGTCTACATAATATCCTGCAAGCCACCACAAGGGAGTGTAGCGTTGTATGAGGTAGAAACGTGGACTCTGAGAAATGAGGACGAGAATGGGCTGCAGGCATTCGAGATGTGGGTGTGGGGGAGGATGGAAGAAAAGGAAGAATAAGGAGGAAGTGCTTGGTATGGTGGGTGAGCGAAGGAAACTTCTGGATGAGATTATGGGGAGGCAGGGTAGGTTACTGAAAGAGGTAATGAGGGGCGACGGGTGGTTCAAGACTGGGGTAGAGAGAAGGATGTTGGGCAAGCGGGGAAGGGGAAGAAGAGTTATGGACGGGATGGAGAAGTGTAGGACGCACGCGGAGATGAAGAAAGAAATACTAGATGCAAATAGGGCCCAGCGCTTGTAAAAATCTGGAGGAATTTTTCTGACTTTCATTAAAACCTAACTACAACTGGTAGATTACTTTAATGAATGAATAAAATTTAAGAACTGTACTACCAACTAATTCTCCACTCTCAAGAAATGTTTTCTCAACTTCTTTAACTAAACAATGCTTTACCTTAGATGACAAAAATTTCAAATGATACTTGAAGAGGTTGAAACCTTCCATTTAGGTAAAACAAATGACCTGAGAAAATTATAAATCACTCAAATTGACATTAACAAAATAAATGTATCAAAGCCTGAAAGAAATGATATAAAATGTAAGTCATCATAATAAACTACACCTTTGTATTCAGGAATATATCTTCGATATCGATCATTAATGCATCAATAACATCAATAAGTGGTGTTGCTTGCGTCGACTATGACGCAATTGATTCACATGGCAGATTAGTATAAATTTTCGTACGTAAATAAATGATATAAATGCAAATAATCACATTGCTTTGTTGTAGATTACATATCAAAACTCTACTTCCAGGGTAAACGAAACAAAAAAGATACAATAAAAAATGTAAAATATCATATTTATCGGTTCACGTGACTCATTATCCAAATGGATGGTGATAATTATTGCCAACAGGATAGCGCTCCATCAATTGGGCAATCGCGATAGCTCAACTAAACTCCACAGCTCTAACTCTTTAGCATAATGCTTAAACTAAGATTAGACAATTTTCAAGCGAAATAATTAAAATAACCTTCAATGAAAATCAACAATGGGACAAAAAAAACATAAATTTGCCTACATCATTCCTAAGTTAACTACTAGGTTAGAAATTGCCCACGAAAAAATATTTATCTCCTTTGAGCCGTAATATCTGCTCCTTTACCTACCTGGTGGTGCTAAAAAATTCCGATTATTTTTTTTAATAACCGAAATTGGGAGAATTAATTTAGGATATTATAATTCACTTTAGATGACAGATGAGGGACACAAATAATTTACAAAGTTTATAACTTTATAATTAACAAAAAGTCAGAATAGCTTCAATTCGGGTTTGAACAAAAAAGTAATTCATACGTAGGTAGGCATGTTTAGGTCGATTTGAGATTTCTCCATCCGTTTCACATGCAATGGAAATAAGATTCCCAGGGGTAAGGAAATTAAATTAATCAATGACGAACCCACTATTGGGAAAATACATGACCTCCTTAAGACATGGCGCCGTTCTTATATTTTAGTTAGGATCCTCATGGCTGGTACCCCTATATCTGGTATCGCTCTGCCTTAGTTACGGCTACAATCATCCGTAGATAAGAACCTTCTGCATAAAACTTTTTGAAATTAAAATGAAAACCAGCCCCCTTAATCTGAAGTAGCACTGTAAAAACTACGCTGCTGCCACTGGATTCCGCAAAAATACTTCCTAAAAGGGCGACGCTGCCATCTGTACTGAGTGCCTCTCACTGTTGTAAATGGCCAGTGTTGATAGGGAGACACGCGAGCTTAAGACACCTATTTCCTTTTTTTGTGAAATAACTAATAACTTTATGCAGTGAATCGTAAATACAGTAGATTTTGAGCATAATCAAGTGATTGTATGGTTGTTAGCACTTGAATATCTACGAAAGGAAGTGGGCAGTCGATATGTGAAAAGTTGAAAATAAATAGAATATTATTTAAGTCTTTACTAGGCGTCTACGTCCATTGAAATATTTTTTATCCTATAGGTTTCAATAAAAATTACAGATAGCACGATCCACGAAATAGTTTCATCTTTATGAGCTCATTTACTTATATCCTTTGATTATCACCCACGGTGGCTTTTGTTATAATAGATTTGAGGTGAGTGACAAACCATTCCTTGCTATACTTTCCTTGATTAAGGTGTTTTGTAAGTGAAAATCTTATTGCAAGAAGAAATATTTTGCTTTGATGGCAGAGCGGATATATTTGTTCATTAGAATTGGTTGGCTAACCTGCTTATTGGTAAAAACTTCCAAATACTTAATTATTTGTACAGCATTGTAGAACTTTGAGAAGCTACTTTACTAATGCTAGGAAATAGTTGTAACTCTTGGTGATTAATCCCTGGACCTCCTGTAATTCTTAGAAAATACACATATGCTGCAAGCATAACCCAACAGGAATTGAACTCCAATATTCTAAAGTCCTCTGGACATTAGCTATTCTCTGACAAAATTAATTAACTTGCCTACTGAGAAATATATAAATGACTTGCCTAATAGTTTGTAAATTAGTCTAGCTCTTATTAACATATGCATATGGTACTTGCTTGCTTATTTTAGCCAATCTAACTAATTATTTAACTTTGGCATCCCATGAAAGGAAATGGCGTAATGGGCGGTTAAGAATGTAGTATGATAACAAAATGTGGACAACTCATAGGTAGGAATAAAATTCAAGTGTAGCGATTGTTCAGTTCGTGCAACATCTGGCTGTAGCTATGAAGTTACGAAGTGAAAACCCATTTAAGTGGTATAGAAGATGAACAACTTGTTCAAAGGCTATATTGTGAGCATGTTTTCCCCCATGTGATACTTCTTCCTTGCACATAAATATCCGTTTCCCGCAGGAAATATTAACTTTCACTATTTACAAGCTGAACCGGTAGTAACATCTGCATGCGGCACTTTGTTTATCACTATAAAGAAAAAACTCAAGTCCATGAAATTACTTCAGGTGAATTTGCACCTAAATGCCTTTGCAGTAACATATATTACGAAGAGGAAAATTGAGTATTTACCACGTAAGAATCTTTTGAACTTGTTAGGCGAGTACCTACTTAGCGGCATACTTAAATTATGTCAGAGATTATTATAGTTAAAATGATTCACAATTGTAAGACATGAGAGAACATAAATACTTTCTTTTTTCACTTTCTCGCGATATATTCACCAATATATTCCTTTTTAAGAGCTTTACATATGACGATATTTCCATTCGATGATGCCTTCCCTGCCTTTCATTATTAGTAGCATCTTCTTATGAGTGGAAGTGCTTCTATCCCCATTGTCAATTTTTTTCGAGGCGAGTGGAATGTTTGGAACCACACCACTGGGAGTTGGCAGATTATAATCCAGCTTCTACATTCATGGGTATGCTTCGATGAGAAGGTGAGCTGTGTTTGTGGAGTAATATCTACGTATTCCGGGATTGCTACAATATTTTAAACCAGTTACAAAGCGTAATTTCAAATACTGTATTTTGGCCTAACGCAATTACACCTTCGAAAATACCTCAAATAAGTACTATTTTTATAACTTCCTTATGATGCCGAGAGAACGCCAGTATGGATGAAGACGTGTAGATGTCAGAACGTCTTGTCCAAACAATCAACCACGTGCGTCTGTGAAAATCACTAAGATGCTAATTATAAACATGACGAATATAACTTATTTTCTGAGCATGTTTGAATGTAGTAGTTCATTAGATAACATTGATTTTTACGAACGCAACCTGCATTTCACATATTTGAAAGAAAGAAGAATTTCAAACACCTAGTATTAATCCACACTTTTATTCAAAATATCTATCCAGGTTTCAACGAATAACCGTCATTTTCAAGGTGTCGAACACCAGCAAAGCGCCTATATATATATATATATATATATATATATATATATATATATATATATATATATATATATATGCCTCTTGTAAGGGAGGGGGGGAGATAAAATTAGGAGCAGGGGTGTGGGGGGGGTTTAGCATTGAACGAGGACAGGATAGGGAAGTGGAGGAATTTAAGTAAGGAAACTTCATATAGGGTTAATACACGGTAAACGGCAATGAATGGGGTGAGGGGGTGGAATGGGTTACTAAAAAATTTGATAGTGAAGGGCGACTGGAATCCAGTGGTGGGGGAAGTGAGGTACGGACTAGAAGTGGAAGGGTAAGGGCTAGGAACAAGAAATGATCGCGGTGAGAAGGCAGTTGAATTTTGTAGAAGAAATAAATTAGTAGTGACAAGCACTTGGTTTAAACATCACCCTAGTCGTAGGTACACATTGAAAATGCCGGGTGATACTGGAAGATACCAAATTGATTACGTAATGGTAAGACAGATATTTAGGAACAGAGTAAAAAAACTCGCGAAGCTATCCAGGGGCGGATGCGGACACAGATTATAACTTGGTTATGATGAACTGTGAAGTAAAATTTAAAAGGCTTTGTAAAGGTAGGAAGATAAAGAGATGGAACCTTGAAGAATTGAAAGGGTTGAAAAGGAGGGAATACCAAGATCTGGTGGAAAAGAACATAGGTGAAGCAAAGTGGATGGAAACAATAGAGAGAAGATGGGAGATTATAAAAACAGGCATCGTAGGAGCAGCAGAGAAAAAAATAGGAACAGTGGAAAAGAGGAGGGTTAAGAAGCAGTGGGTTACGGAAGAAATGATAAAGACAATGGAGGAGAGAAGGATGTGGAAAAATGTCAACACCGACCAAGGCAAGAGGAAGTACAAGGAGTTAAATAATAAACTCCGACGAGCGACCAATAGGGCAAGGGAAAACTGGTGCAAGGTACAATGCGAGGAAATGGAAAAGCAGCAGGAAGAGGGGAAATTGGGTGCTTTATACGCCAAA
This sequence comes from Pyrrhosoma nymphula, assembly GCA_963573305.1. NCBI lineage: Eukaryota > Metazoa > Arthropoda > Insecta > Odonata > Coenagrionidae > Pyrrhosoma > Pyrrhosoma nymphula. The sequence continues at coordinate 99,385,821 of OY754329.1, forward strand.
ATAAAAATGTTATCGGGTAGTAAGAGAAGGTAAATGATATCAACGGTGAAGGACAAAACAGGGAAGACATTAATCGAACAGGAAGATATCCAGAATAGGTGGAGATAATACGTAGAGGAGCTATATGACAGCGAGAATAGACCGGTGAACCTAGATAGAGAGGATGAAGGAACAATAGATAAGGATAACCTCGGACCGGAGTTACTTGACAGCGAGTTAGTGAGGGCATTAAGGGGGATGAAGGGTAAAAAAGTCGTGGGAACCGATAACCTACCTTCGGAGCTACTGAAGAATCTAGGTAGTAAAGGGAGACGATAATTTTTCAAACTTATTCGTAGGATCTACGAGGAAGAAGTATGGCCAGAAGATTTCGTGAAAAAGGCATTAATACCTATCCCGAAGAAGAAGCGTCAGAATGCAAGGAGTATAGAACAATTAGTTTAATTTCACACGCGGCAAAATATTTGCTTAGAATATTAAATAGAAGGTCAGAGAGTAGAGAAAATTAATATTTAAGCGATGACCAGTTTGGGTTCAGGAAGGGGAGAGCAACTCGAGAATCGATTGCGGTAATGAGGGCACTTATAGACAGAAACATATAGTATAATCAGGATGTTTATGCTTGCTTTGTGGATTTCGAAAAGGCGTTCGACAGAGTTCACTGAGAGAAACTAATGTAGATACTGGAGAAAATAGGAATAGATTGGCGTGATAGGAGACTCATCCGAAACTTATATATGAGTCAGAGGGCCCAGTTGAGGGTAGCTAAGGGTGAATGAGGGTGGGCAGTTATAGGTCGCGGGGTAAGGCAAGGGTACCCGTTGACGCCTTTGCTTCTTAACATCTGTGCGGAGGTAATGGTGAGCGAGGCATGGGAAGAGCTAGATGTGGGGATCAAAGTAGAAGGCCAGCTCATAAAGTAGGTTAGATTCGCGGACGACCAGGTGTTGGTCAGTAGATCATCGACGGGATTGCAAGCTTAGTAGATGCATTAGAAAAGCAGTGCGAGAAATACGGAAAGAAGATTAATCATAATAAAATAAAAGTAATGAGATTCTCTAGGGCAAAGAAAGCGAGGTTGGTCATAAAAGTAGGAGAACACAAACTGGAGCAAGTAGAACAATTCAATTACTTGGGTAGTACGCTGGAAGATAATGGGCATAGTAGCAAAAACATTGGGAGGAGAATAGCGCTAGCGAAGGAAGCGTTCAATAATAGAAGGGAGCTGATGACGGGGACCTTAAGTAAGGTTGTAAAAAAGAGGTTGGTGAAGAGCTTGACATGGATGTGGCGTTGCATGGGGCAGAAACGTGGACTCTTGAGAAAGGAAGACGAAAATAGGTTGAAGGCGTTCGAGATGTGGGTGTGGAGGAGGATGGAGGGGGTGCGGTGGACGGAAAGGAAGACAAATGAGGAAGTGCTTGACATGGTGGGTGAGGAGAGGAAACTTGTGGATGAGATTAGGGGAAGGCAGGGTAGGTAGCTGAAGGGGGTAATAGGGGTGATGGTTCGCTGAAGGCCGTGATAGAGTGACGGATCTTGGGCAAGCGGGTAAGGGGAAGAAAGAGAATAGGTTTTATGGACGGAATGGAGAAAGGTAGGACTTACGCTGAGATGAAGAAAGAAATACTAGGGGTAGATAGGGCACTGCACGTGTAAGAGTCTGTTGCATTTTCTCTGACTTTCATCATAATCCACCGTTAACCGGTATATTACTCAGATGATGATGATGATATGTTTCTATTAATGGTCCCTAATGTTTTGCCATTTTATCACTCTACATTTTGAACTTGGGAAGGTCTGACTATCGTTTACTTTACCAACTTACTAATGGACTGTGCAGATGTGCATCTATAGCGTAAAATGGTATTACGCAGTATGAAATCAATCATATACATTGCGCTTAACTTATTGCACGCAGCCAATGACCGAAACTATCTTTTCCAACCCCAATGCGAAAAAATTATCGAGAATAAATCACTATTATTCTACATTTCAAACGGAAACAATTCCATTTCCAATTTACAAATTATACTTTCATTGCGATCTTCACTTCCCTGGGCTCAGTTTGAATGTGATTGCTATTGTCATTTATATGCATAAACACTGCAGCTGTTGGCATATCGGATACGTTTATTGTGTCGGCCTTGGTCGGTCAAATCGGGATGCATAGCTAGAGAAATCAGAAAAATTACCAGCATTTTTAAAACTCATCGAGAGGTTATAAAACTTCAATTAACGAAGCTGAGAACAATTCTTTTGAGCCTGTAATGAGATACGACTGAGGTCGCTCACCCATAGAGCATATGAGCTGACGACACACTCCAACCAGCCACTAGCATTTCGCTTTGAGGGGGCATGTTTGTCCAGCAAAAAGCTTTAAAAATAAATAAAAATAAAAATTATGTTTTTAATAAAATTTATGGAAAATCCCATCCAGCGAGAAGCCAGAGAGATCCTGATTCCTTATGACTTATGCCATTCCTTCCCATTAGTCTCCATCTATCATCATGGATTTTATAAATAAATTATTAAAATGAACACATATTTTCACATACACCCAGATGATGTAAATTAAGTAATTTTGAGGAAATACGTCGCACCCGCCTTCTGACCCACTGTGCGATGGGCGATGAGTTAAAAACAGGAATTATCATTTTAGATAATTTATCAATTAGAATTCATTTCCATTCATTTAATTCATTCAACTACGAGTTTATAGTTTATAGAAGTTAAAGCAGTTGCAAAGGTCAAACAATAGCCTACGATTGACAAAAAATTAAGTCAAATATACCATTAAATAGTTCATAAGTATGTAATGATTAATTTTCCATGCTATAACCCATTCTTGTGAAAACAAATCCTCACAAGGTAATGCGCAACACCAGTCATCGTGTAAAACACCATAAGAATTCAATGAAAAGGGCTGAGATAAGTATGCAAAGACGGCAGAGACATCCCTACTAATGCATAATTTTACCCATCGAGGTTTCATGATGTTGGGATAATGAGATCAAATGAGGATGCAGTGACAGTATTGAAAAAAAATGAAATAAAAAATAAATTAATATTAAAAAATAAATCTAACCTGGTCACACGGATTTTTTGATAGAGAACCTAAGTAGTATGATGATGCGACATATTTGTACATCACACAAGTCTCTTGGATAATGAATGGAAAACAATCTAGATTGACAAGCGATACTGTCCTCCTATATTGGCTAACAGCAGGACTTATCCAACAGCATCAGAACCAGGATATCGCTTATATATGCTCATGACGCCCCTCGCTTATATATGCTCATGACACCCCTCGTAGGGAAAATAATGGAATCAATTTGCCTCTTCAGGCTATACTACTCACCTTGCCTAATGAGTGTTCCATTCTTGTCTAATAACCTCTAAATGAGATGTAAAATGCCATTTTTGCCATCAAGGCGTAGGGTTTTAATTGAGTAACTTGAAGGGAAAGACGAAGCACCAGCCAGCGTTCAAGTGGGAACTTTGCTCCGCTTGGACGTGGAGGGTTAAGAATAGTCTCAAGAATGGGTATATGCAAGAACGGGAGTCGCAAATGTGAACGAGGGGGGTTGCAAGGGAAATGAAGTTGATTTTGAGGGGGCGGAGGGAAGGAAAGTAAGGGTGTCGGGAGACAGTTGAGCACACGCAAACGCCAAAAAAAGCAAAAGACGCGTCGAGGCATCTCTAATCCACGCGATGTTGAGCACGGCGTAAAGGACATAAAAAACCAAAGCATGCTAACTCCATACCCTGAAATATCTGAGTGTGATTAGAACGAAAATATCGCGAGCTTTCAATCGAAGCCGCCAGCTTTTTTTTATCGGAGCAAAAATTTTAAGTGAGTCTTTTCTTCAAATACATATACTACTTGAATGAAGTCTTTTCGGGTGTGGCACCGGGTAAGGCTTTCTTTCCATAGCCGACGTTTCATTGGGCAACTCGCTCATCTTCCTCAGGGCAAAAACTGACTGTCGAGTTTGGGTTTTGGCCAGGTTTTCATTCATTAGTTCACCTCTTCATTTGGCTCATGATTTGTCGGGATTTTCGCGCGCTTCTTATCTTTTCTATTACCAATCTCAAAAATTTGCTGACCGTATGTCCAGTGTCTCTCTTCAGATATTTCCCCTCTAAACTGAATTCGATATTCTCCTTTACCAGACGATCCCGATATCCGTTCGAGCGGCAAAGGATTTGGCGTCTTCAAAATTAATGTGGTGAGTCTTATCCAGGCTATGTTCCGCCAGGTCTGATTTGTCGGGTCGATAGAACTTTATATGCCCTTGGTGTTCCTTGAATCTGGTCTCCACGTTGCGTGAATTCTCTCCAATGCAAGCCTGGCCACACTCGCAAGGGATGCGATAGACTTCAGGTGATCTGAGGCCTAAGTTTATCCTTTACTTTTACTTAATTATTATTAATGAATAAATACCTGGCCAAAAACCAAACTCGGGTTTCAGTGTTTTCCCTGAGGAAGATGAGCGAGTGACCCATCGAAACGTCAGCTATGGAAAGCCTTAAACGGTGCCACATACGAGAAGACTTCATATTATTCACCAGGAAGGCCTATGGTTTTTCATCATATACGTACTTTATCTAAATGGTCGGGGCAGATCGGACTAGAGCCGAGTCAAACTAACGTTATCTAACCCGATCCCAACCGAACCAATCCAGCATGCAAAGAACGATTCGGATGAAACTCAATCCGACTTTGATAAAATATACATTGCCATCATTACATGGTTCAAGACACAGGAGACAAAGTTTAACGAACCCGTAATTAAAAAACTATAAAAACGATCCAATATGCATGAAAATTATAGCGATTGTGTGCAAAAATGAAGCTAAGTAATAGATTTATTTTGGCAGTAAGATGTATTTTTTCCTTTAAATGTACTTTCCCTAAAAACTGATCTCAATCTGGAAATGTATCGCATGCTCGTCACTTTGCAATAAAGAACGCTAGAAGTAGTTGGATGCTAGCGATGAATCATTTTTTATCATTATCATTGAATTAAAAGGTAAAACTTAACGCCTAGTAAAAATATGGCTCAAATCACTTCCTCAGATACTTTACTTCAACTCCAATGTGCAAAAAATCATGACCAAAGTGCAAGTAATTTTTGGTAAAAACTTTTCAACAATACAACAGCGTTAATTATTTCTTGTTTACCTTAAATGAAAAAACTGCACAACTGAAAGTAAAAAGTGAACTTTTCACTATGTTGTTTTGCATGCAACCTCAGTATTTAAAATTAGATAGAAAGGCATACAATTATTATAAAAGTACATTAGTAGTAGTGAGTAAAACTTCTCAACAAGCCCATTATACGTATCAAATAAAATAGTCCTCAGAAACTCGGCGAGACTAAGAACTAAGCGAGGCCACAAAATGAGTTGTGAATGGCCTTTCACAAACCCTGAAAACTATGACGCTTAAAAATTTACATCACGAAGAGCAAAACTTTTTAAACTTTCGTTATATATATTGCTGCCATTGTCGCTACAGAACCAAATTGGCTATCTTAAAGCATGGTAAATACTTCAATAAAAGTTTTTCTTTAACATTATTTGTGCACAGTATTTACTACTGTATAAGTATACATGTATATTCCCATTCCTCCCGCTCAGCCGCCAGCCACCTACGGCACAACATCCCCTCCCTTCTCCTCTCGCTCCTTCCCCACTCCACCTGCCGTCTCAAGGACGCGCGGATGGGGCCAACGGTCGGTAAGCTGCTGCCAACATCAATAATGTCACTCTCTTCCACTGACTCTCTTCCCCCGTCTCCTCCCCCCCGAGACCGCACGGCCAACTCCCATTCCCACTCCTCATCCCCTTATCTCTTATCTCCCATTCCATCCCATCCCCAATGAATCCTCCACTTCCAACCGATAGCTCGGGATCATAGAGCTACAGAGTGAGAAACCTCCTTCCGCCATTATCCCTCGGCTACCGCTACCTCGGATATCTCCTCTTGCACTGCGAATGCACATATGCTTAAATACCTTCCCAAGTTTCCTAGCTCGGTTGGTTATTTACCGTTTCGGTGGGAACCGCGGTACGGCCAACGACCGCCCCAGCGCGCTGCAGCGGTTCTGAGTATGTACCAGCAAAAAAAGAGCGATGGTTGAGGGAAGGAAGCAGACATACTACGAGAATATGAATCATTTGACTCTGAACGATTTTATTTATATTTTAAATATCCACCAGATTGGTGGATGGAATCTTAACCGTGTATAACCAAATATTTCAGTCACTTATGCAAATGAAACTGCGACAAAATGCACGCCTTATGAAGTGTATGAAATTGAAAGCTCGAGATTGTTGGCTTTAACGTCAAAAAGGCTACCGAAGCAGTTACGTTAAGGCAGATGGTATCATGCCGAAAGAGAACTCGAAAAGAATGTACGTAAAGAAAACTAATTAGTGAATCCATTTTCTGAGATGAAATAAGTGCAACTGAGTTGGCATTTTCGTGCAGATATGTGTTACGAAATTTTGTGGGAGACATAACGGCGTTTTACTGACTCGAGAAAAAAATTTATTGTACATGACAGATATCTTTTTAATTATTTTCGCATTGTTTCCATTCATTTTGCCGGCCTCGGTGACAGCGGGGTCCTCGCCTTACCTTGAGGTCACGGATTCGAGTGCCGCCTGGGTGGCACTTGGCACTTTTCTCTATTCAGGATATAGTCGTATGCGTAATATGTTAAGAGTTAATGAAATGACTATTGAGTCCGAAGGTTGCTCGAATAAAGATGCAAATATTATTTCTGTTCGATGGGGAAAAACAACAAATGTGCGTCCCATAGATTGCTCTTTAGTGGTGCCTAGACAGTGTAAGATGTTAGACAGAGCCTAGGCAATGTTAATGCAACGAGGCAGTGCTAAATTTTTTATCATAATATCACGATAGAATAACTAACGAAAATAACGATCAAGTGAAATAAATTCAACAACCACCCAAAAAAACTCAGATAACTTTCGAAGGCAGGGTCGATTTGGCAGAAATCAATTTTGATTTGTCAAGAGTGAATAGGAGTAAAATAAGGACTAGTCATGTTAACAGAAATACCTATCACACACAGGAATTGAAATTTTGGAGTTAAAAAAGATGAGGAAAAATACAAGGTTAATTATCTTTTAATATCAGGATAACAAAGATGATTAACTTAAACTTTGTTTCTGCCAGTGCCTCCACACACCAAATTATTTCATTGAATTGAAAAAATACAACAATAACACATTAATTTTATGACATTTAAAATCAATGATTAAAACACTATTTTCTCATTAAGTTGCATGATCTTCTAGAATTGTGCACTCCTCAACCTTCCACATCGCTGCCATACGAGAAGGCGGCGGGGGATAACATTATATTATATTAATATTTAGTCGCATAGCGTAAAAGACATAGCAATTAAGAGAGGCTAATTCGATAATATTAACGATGGTTATTTCAGTATAGTCTTCATTTCTTGTATTTTCTTTGTTTCTCATCTCTTCGCCACATTTTATCTAAAACCAAAATCCTTGTCTCGCACAGAACTGCATAATTATTGGTAATAATTTTTAGGAATTGGTGACGCCTCGATAAGAATTGAAGCTATGTACTGGAAAAGCATCTTAGTCCAGGTGCAACATGTAATATTTGCACACACATTCCGACTCACTCTGCTTCTCGAAAGTATTCTATTAAATTATCAGAAGACAACGTACGTCAAAAGAGATGGTAAATTTAAAAAAAACTGGAACTTAACATGGTGAAAATTATGAGTAAAAGTTTCTTAATATAGTGAAGCCAAATTCAGATCAAGGAACATTTTTTTCATTATAAAGAAAACAGTATTGATTTCGCACTGATCAAGGCAAATGCCCAGCTAGCAACGAACATGAGCCCGCCATACCGTCTCCTCGGAATACTTCTGTAAGTGCAGAGTAAGAGTAGAGCAGAACTTATGAGCTCATCATGACATGAACAAGGACTTAGAGCTGTTTACTGCACAGAGGTAGAAAAGCAATAAGCCGAAAGTTGCTAGGATAAAAACACTCTTTCCAGGATTGTTTTTATCAACATGAGGTCATATTGCCACGCGAAAGTTTTAATAGATAGATGAATAAAATTAAAATTTTCCCAGTGTGTATGGAAATATTTTTGCTTGACATAAATTACCATATATCTCTTAAAAGAAGAGAGAGACTTTTAACCATGATGATTAGAAGAGCTCAACTTGGAATCTACTCGCGAAATACCTACGCAGTGGCGTATCCAGATCATCAATTTGGAGGCAAAAAGTAGATAAAATAGTGAGATTTAATAAAAATGGAGTCATATAAATAGTAATTTATTTTATTTTATCCTCCAGAGAATGCCACAAAAAGTAGGCATAAACTAATGAGGGGGTGGGGTAAGTTGCCGAAGGGATGGTAGAGGAGGCGGGGAGACCAGTTCCGGTTGGAAGAAGATTAACGTCGCGGGGGTGGCGAGAGGTCCTCCAAGGATGCCGTGCTCAAGAACTAGGATGAAATTCAACTTAAGAATGTATTAAACATCTACATCTACATCTACATCTACATATTACCCCGCAAGCCGCCTCAATAGGCGTGTGGCGGGGGGTGTTAGGACACCAGCCGCTTAAAGATAAAAAGGAAACGCTCTAATGAAATTACGCCTAGCATTTATTGAAGTCCCTTATTGTTCGGGGGAAAAACGAATTCCCATACCTATCCGTTCGGCAAAATATCTCTCTTAATTTATCGTTTCTGTCGGACCTGGAAATATAGTGGGGTTCTAATATGATGTTCTCCGTGTCGCTCTGAAAGATATCTATTCTCAATTGTTCAAGCAATCTAAGCCTAGCGCGCAGCCTCCGAGTCTCTAGCGGTTCCCAGCCTTACATTTATATGCCGTTGAATGGCAAACATGAGGACTGCGATGCCAGTCTAATGGAGCATATATTAAATTACATAAACTCATATTCTGCCCGAACATATATAGGTAAATTCATATATGGTATATGCTTTAGCTCTTTATTAGTTTCAGATTTATCAATGTAATTATTTGTTTCAAAAGGCTCAAAGTTTTCTCAGTGGTTACTTCGTAATTTCCGTTTTTATTTAGGCACAGTTGGGAGTGTGTACTTGCATGACTGTGCGGCGACGTCGGAAACAATTTTTGTCGTTGAAAAGAGATTTAACGCTTTCCCTGCGAATGCTTCTCGCAAATTCTTCTCGGGATTTCCTCCCGCATGACAGAGAATTTATTGATTGGTAAATTGATTCGCTGCCCTTTCGGCTACCAACTTTTTTTTAGATTCCAGTAGTGGTATTCTCTAATTAATAAGGAAGTCGTCGTTGGACCAGTGGTAACGAAAAGTCTAGGATGTAACAAATGTTTTCTACTGGATTTCTGTACCGCGGCTTAAGTACATGCTTGAATTTTCATTTTCACTTGGAGAACCCTAAGTTTACCTCCACCAATACCCTAAGTAACAGAATCCCCTGGGTGTAATCATCCCTTGAAGATCTCTTGCATGCCGGTTCAACGGTGAGTAATCCCGATGCCCCATTCCTTCTCACACACATAACGGTAATGACTGTAGTGAGTTAATACGGGTGTATCATGAAGTATACATGCGATGCACGCAATCTGAATTATAGGAGGCATTAAACATCTATACTGCAGAATATGAAATATGTAGTACCTAAAGAATACATAATAAGGACCAATAAATACATGGTTCAAACATCTGATAAATATGTGAAAGGAAGCTAGCAAAAGTGATGACGCCAAACGATGGCATTTCCTTTTAAGGGTGCGACTGGGGTTTTGATTAAAGTCTCACTCTGGTAGCCTATCGACCGTGAAAATCTCCGCTGAATTGGCCCGCGTTTACAGCCGTATAAATACATATGATATTATAAGTAAAATAATATTTTTTTCAAGAGAAATTAATCAAAAAGTATAACGAACAAGGCCTAAACGGCTAAAAATGGAAAATTATGAGGTAAACTGTTGTCTCAATTTCAACTATAGAAATTACAATTCTGATACAACAAATTCTCATACTTCCTTTAACACCGAGTAAAATACTGAAGAGCTGAGGATATTTCCGTTGAGGAACTACCACAGATATGGACTCAATACGTTCAGGAATTTTATGAGTCTAAAAGATGCACATAGGTGTGAGGCATTTGTGTTCTGGGAACCTTTTAACTAAGAAAAGATACAGAAATATATAAATATTGATAAATATTACAACAAAATAATTTGAAAAATATTGATAAACAAGCAGCCTAATTAGATGTAAATAAATAAAGCCTATGAAGTACAACTGGAGAGAGTTAGAAGATTATTTAGACAATGCAAACGGAGGCATAAAAGTTTTCCTTTCACATCCTTGGTGTTTAGGTCAAATTCCGAGGTAAAAAGCCTTAAAAATATAAGCAAAATATCATAATTTATTCCCTCGATGACCACTTACACTCCTAATGCAAGCCGTACATATGTCGTCGGAGTATTTCCTGAATATCAAAAGACTTTTACTGACACCGATGTTGCCTGCTTATTAACAGATCGTATCACATGTTATGCTTGCAAGTAAAAGTTTACTATAATAATAAAAGCAATGATGTCAAATGCCTAAAATCTAAATAAGGGTAAGAAATTTCAATATTTCTCAACGCACTTAATGGGGCGAGCAACGTGGACCTAATTGTCGAAACCGCATACTTAGGCATCAACTATGGTAAGATTAAAACTGGAAGGCATACAAAATCCAGAGTACAATATTAATTATTTCCGCTTTTCCTTTCCCACATTTCTTAATTTTCAAACTCAGTAACCCAACGTCTAGCACAGGTAATATGGCTACACACTTTGCCTATCTGATTCGCATTTTTGGCTCAATTTAATCAGCGAATTCCCCGAATAAGCAAAGCCTTTAACGGTAACCCTCGAGAAACTTGAACATTTTCCCCCACCCACAGTTCCGCCGGTCATCCCCACCACGCAAAACCCCCAACCCGTTCCGTCCCATCTCCCCCACAGCGCGGCGGAAGTTGAAGCACGCTGAAACCACTAGAAAACCCCACTCTCACTTTCTCTCTCCCCTCCATCCCCAGTTCCACCCATCCCTCGCCTCACCCCCCCCCCTCCCCCCCCCCTCCTCCTTCCGCCCGCCCACCCTATCCTGAACCCCGCGCCGCCGTTCGACTCACCGTGCCCCTTCATGATGCCGTGCGTGAGGTAGAGCGGCGCGCGACCGGCCAACTCCTCCCGGGACAGCGCCTCCCGCACCAGCTGCGGGTCACTCACGACCACGGCGTATACGGATCCCAGCCACACGCCGACCATCCCTCCGGAGCCCGCCTTCCGCGCCACCAACTCAGCCAGGGAGCGGTGTGGCGCCCTCGGGTCCAGGAACGGGAGGTATCCCACAATTGGGAGGCCCCACGGGCCCGGAGGCAGGGGAAGGATGGAGCGGTCTCCTGCTCCGCACACCACGGTTCCCCTCCAGGCCACACACGTCGCGACGAGGGCCAGCAGCAGCACCGCCACGGCCAGGGCCTGGTCCGGAAGCGGGAGATTCCGCCACGCGTCCACGAGGAACATTTCGCAGCCGGAAAGACTGAGCGTGGGAGCACTTCCCTTGGTTATGGGGGGACGGAGACGGGTGAAGAAAATTCATCCACCACAACGATCCACAAGTATGGGGAGACCTGTTTCCCGACTTATTTCCCGCGGGGAATACGATGGATAGTGACGCTCTCCCAGGCCACGTGGATCTGCGGTAATAGACTCGGGCACTATGGGCGACGACAAGGCGAGAAAGCCAAACCGAGTGAGTCCCTGCTGTCTTCCCGCGAGAAGCACTAACGGTCGCTCCCCCCGGGGCTTGGCCGCAGGGTTGTCGTCTTCTCTGGGATGGCCCTGCAGTCGGTTCTCTTTTTCGGGGAGAGTTGAGGACGCTTCAAAGAGAGAGAACGAGAAGGAAAGAGTGAGAGAGATAGAGAGAGAGACGAAAGAGGGGGTGGATCCACCGGAAAACTTTCAGAGCGAAGGAAGGCGACTCCGTGAAAGGGTGGCCTTGAGGGTTGCGGAGGGAGCAATGGCCGGCGAAGGATGCTTCCAGCACCGGCGCGGAGTCGGAGGAGGTGTGGAGAAGTGAGGTGGGGGCCCTACGGAGTGATGCAGCAACGGAGAAAAAGAGGGTGGGCGAAGACAAAGAGAGAGAGCTGAAAGGGCAGATGGTTTCGCTCCCGAGAGAGTCCTCGCAGCAAATGCCGATGTAAGATGACTGAAGACAATTTCGAAGTCGGGCAAAGGGATTTGAAAAAAATACGCTCTCGCGGGCGTAGGAGGAGACGCTTCTCATTCCGGGGACGACGGTTGAATATCATCCGCCAAGGGTTCGGCGCGCGCATGAATATCCGGGCGTCTCCATAGGCATGAGGTCTTCTTCGAAATCGAATTGGTAAACAACGCGGACCGAATGCGGGAGTGGATCACCGCCACGGAGAGTAAGGAGAGCAGTCTAGAACTACCTCAACAAGGCCATGGCCAAATGAGGATTTTTAAAAATACGAGCCGAATCATGACTATTTTCAGTCGTTATATCGTTACGTAAAAAAATGAGGCTTGCGCAATGCCGAAATACGGCTTCCTCTATTTTATTCGTATTCATTTCTTTTCCAACTGAAGTAACTCGATATTATATCGGACCTATAAACTCCAAAATTAAAAATCAATACCTACGAAATAACTTTTCAAAAGTTACTTTTTTGTTTTTCCTAGGTCATTCACACGGTAAAATAGCATCATAAACGATTCTTTTTTTCTGGAAACTCTACAGTAAACATTAACTCTCAAGTTAAAAAAATAACATGGCATGCATAAATAATGAAACATAACAATGACTGTAAAGAAATCATAAATATATCTATAACGAACGGGGCGACTGATGAATGGAGAATGATAGGCCGTTAATATCGGACTACAGATAACCAATAAACATGCTGAATTAATACACTATTAATGATTTCATATTAAACATTATATTATGGAAGCCAAAAAATTGGTTCGGTTGAAAAAATATGAGGGAAAGATCGAAATGAAATGCGTGAGCCATTAGATCATAAAGACTAAATTAAAAAGAGGAAAACACGTATAACATACGTATAATGAATTGCGATTTCCTTTCTTGTTGCTGTCTCCAACGGCATAAGTTTTCAAATGGAGGGAGAGAAGAAACAAAGGCAAGACTTGAAGAATTATATCTAAACCTTGAGTTACAAAGTGCTTTTTTGTACATGAGGTTTAATGCTACCTGACATGTTCTTGATTCAAAGTAAGCAAATCAAAAACAAACATGATCTTATGAACACAATTTGAAAAAAAACTCCAACAAATCTTAAGCCTTCTCTCACCCACAGGATGTCAAAACTCAGTCTTATGATTAAAACAGAGCAAAAGGTCGGTCGAATACGCAATGGTAATTTAAAATTTAATGACGTTTTTCTACCACCATAAATGTTTTATGCCTAATCAAAAATGTTAGAATATCGAGAAACTTAGATTAACTGAAACTAATATAGAGTTATAAGAAATTTTCATATATTTTAGTGAATTGTATCACGATACTCATACAAAGTCTTATGCCAAAGCCGAATGCAGTACACTTATTTTGTAGCACATTACCCTCCAGAGGATTTTGCGTTACGAACGTCCTAAGTTTTCTTTATCGTCTCGCCGTCATCAAGTGTGTCGACACTCAAAGATATGACAGTAAAATGTCATATGATTAGACTCATAAAAAAATGGATAATCAAGTTATCTTCAGTAAAATAACCCAAAAATTACACTGAGGAATATTCTGGTACACAGACACATCAGGAAAACCTAGAACGGAGCTCACGAGAACTAAATAAAACTGCTGGGCTTAATAACAGTCGTAAATTTTCCAAAGACAGAAACCATAAAGTAAATGGAATTTTTTATCACACGTCTGAAACGTGGGGATACTCAAGAACCTCAAGATATGCCCTGACCCTCAAAATGATTGAATAGCAAGCGGCAAGAGAAGTAAATTCCCCTCCATTTGCAAGGCAGAGCGATTCCATTTGTCACTATCGTTCGCATGTGAGACGGACAACTTCGGTTTCCATTCCAATGACCCGAAGGAAAATTCTCATTCAATGACCCCGATCCATATGCGATTTTCTCTTCCATCAATATGTCTTCATTATACCCGCTGAGGGCCCAGACTACACCGTTGTGTTCTTTCCTTTCCTTGACTTAAAATGTGTTGAAATCTCCTCGCTGAAGGCTTCGACCTCAAGAAATAGAGACTTCCAAACGAAGTAACTGGATGAAACTAGAAATATTCGAACACCACCTTCAAGCTGTTGCTCACAAAACTATGTGCCTTGAGTAAACCACCTTATTTGAGCATAAACTGGAGGAAAAAGTGTCTTCAAATAAAAAATGATAATGATTAAAGAGCCGCGAAAATTAAGTAGCATTACAATAACTCAGTACAATGATTACATCCGTTTTGTGTGAAATTTATCGTAGAAGGGGGTCATTCCGGCTCTTCCCTCGCAAAGAATTAGCGACTTCCTAATTTATCGAACGATCGGAATCAAAAAAATTCGATTCCGATAGAGTTAGAAGTCACTAAAGGCGGCTTTACTCATGGAAGTTGACTATTATGGGAGTGGCAAGGGTAGCGATGTCTTGATGAGTGACGCTACTTGCAGAGCATCGTTCTGCTTTTACATTTATTCCGGTATCTAACCAATGAAATGAATGAGGGAAGTAAAAAAAAAATGAACATGGCAATTTTGAAAATCGATTTGTCTTTCATTGCAATCAATACCTTTGCACATCGCACTTCGAATTCCGCAGGCATTCGTGGATTTTAACGTGGATTATTCGTGGCTCCGCTATGTTTATAAATTATATGGAATATATCTGTGCATCTATAAATCACATCATGAATCTTTATATTTCTTATTGTTTAATACTGGAATAGTCGTAACTCCCACCTATAAGTAATCTCTAATATTAAAACATTTCCAGGAATATTTACAAATGCAACAATAAAAACTCCTCCGGCAAGTGTATTCTGTGGTTACTTATGCAATCCCCAATCGCTCAGGATCGTGATCAGGATTTCACGGGAAATTATGTGATTTAATCGCAGAATCAAAACGCTTCTTACCGGCAAAATAGAAGCCAGTCCATTTTCCCTGGAAAAATCCACCCAGGCGCGACATGAACCTGCGAACCTGGAGTAGCAGGCGATGATTTTACCCTGCAGCCAGCAGGGTCGACCTGATAGCTGCAAAGAGGAAACAATTTCTTCGTTGCACTAAAATATTCAATTCTAATTATCTCCCCGAAGGAAACCTACTCACCACCCATCCCTAGCAAATTCAAATTAAAAGCATCTACTTTACGATTCCAAATACTGCCATTTACACGAAGTGTTAGAGAAGAAGCACCGTCAAATATTCCCTTTTCAATCTACAAAAACCGAAATGATGACTTTTCACGGCCGAATATTGAATGAAAATGGCTTAGCACGGTTTTGCAATCAGCGATACAATGGCTCCGAGTATGCTACGTGTTAGCAACAATAATAAGGAAGTAGCGGCCACTATCCTAGCTTGGTATTAGTGAAAGAGAAGGTAGAATCGATTTCGTACCAGCATTTGCTAATATCGTCACTACGAGACGATAGGAACCGCTCACAAGAACCAGAATTGATGCCCATGTAAATCGTTTCCGCATTATAATGTCAAATATGAGCGTTATCGATAGGAATGGGTGCCCCCATTTTTTTCCCTAAAAAATGTTTAGTAGGGCATTCTAAAACTGGGGCTGAATTATAAACAAGAGTGTGATATCGACATGAATATTATGACCCCCAGGAATAGTAGAGAGTGAGATAAAAGCAGAACTACGAAAAATGAATAGGATAAAAATGCAGAAGTTTTAGGGGTCACACGTATAATTCAAGAGAAAGGAGGCTTGAAGATTCCGCAGCATGTTATAATTAATACTTCGAAAAAATGAATGATATGAATGGAAATTAAAAGAAAAAGGTAGCAATATTCTCCCAAAGTAGGAAGGCTAGAGTGAATATACATAATTAATTATAGGATAACATAAAATAGAGTACTTAAGATAAAATCAGTTTCGTTATGAGAATACAAAACAATGAAATTTAATGAGCAAAGAAAACAAGCAATAATTAGATGGTATTCATTAAGGTTGATCCAAGATACTAGTACAAACTTAGCTAATTATCCTGTATGAAGCACAGCGATCGTTCAGAACATTTGTCGTTGTGGTAGGAATATGAGCGTTGAGTGGAGACTTTGTACGTGGGTATGATGAAGGATGAAGAAGAAGGACTGCATTAGGTGAAAAGGAATAAAATGAGGGCATATTAGACATGATAGGTGAGGAAGGACGCTGATGGGTGGTATTCGAAGAAGGAAGCCATGGATGAAGTTTTAGTATAGCACGTTTGAGAATCAGAGCGAAAGATTTTTTCCGAGGATAATTCACGGGAGGATAGAGTTAATGGGATTATAAAGATAAGGGTAAAAGTGGAGATCATGTATTTGAGAAAGTGAAGCCAATAAAGTTTCTAGAAGCATTTCGGAGGAAGCTGGCTGGATTCTGTTGAAAGCAAGGATGCATCGAGAAGAATTGCAATGACCTAAGAAGCATTTACAAAAAAGTATGACATCAATAACAGTTCTTTAAGTTCCTCTTTAAGCTTAAAGAAGTTAAGTACAAAGAGCAAATATTAATTAAGACTATAAAGAAGGAATGCTTATCAATATCGTCTCAAAACTCGGTTCTAATTTTGGGGAGTGAATAAGCATAGATTGGAGGGTTTTGAGATATGGGTGTCGAGACGGATTGAAAAGGTAGCTAAATTGAGAGGAAGACAGCATAGGTTTTCAATATAATGTTGATAATTTGTGCCAATTTTGGCACATTCTACACCTCGCAGACTCGAAATCCTCGCTAACTCGGTATGAAACCTGAGAAGAACTTCTCAGCATCATTCGCCGGGAAAGCCTGAAATCTTTCAATATGATGTTTAGAAAATGTTGTCAGGAGAATGGCAGAAGCAAATCACTTGCAGTTTTTCACTTATAAAAGATTTGATGTGACTTGTTTCGATGTTACTACGCCATCTTCAAGTTCGAATTTACTATATCGACTTGAAAGTGATGTTGTAACATCGAAACTAGTCCCTTTATACCTTTTATTAGTGATAAACTGCAAGTTTTTTGCTTCTGTCATTATGGAACGGTTCCACCACATCGCCCTGAATATGTATTTCATATAATCCGGAGAAATACGAAGTAGGCAGAAAAATTTAAAGAGGACGTACTGAGGGAGAATATCCTCATGAAGACGGAGAAAAAAAATTGCCGAAGCGTGAAATAAGTAGGAAGAATGGAACTTTGGATTTTATGAATAGAGACCAAAGGTGCGAATAATTTAAACAAAACTAGAACTCAAAAAACAATTATTTGTGTAAAGAAAGCGCTATAGGATAACTCTACAACTATTTGCTCAAAATATTTCAGTCTACTTCCCTGTATTGTTACAGTAAGGGCCGATGTTATTATTTCTGGTTAATGTTAACTGCATGATGACGAAGCCTTTACTTTATTTTGATATTCATGGAAATTTCGGGATATGTTTATTACATCAGAATATCTATTAGCAGACGCGAGCATCATCGTTGGGATAAAGAAATAACTTCAGTTTACATCTCGAGAAAATATTTAACCAGAGGTTATAAAGCCATTACGTGAAAGAAATAATTAATAGTTAGGTACTGGCCAATCAACGGGAAAATATTACCGGGACAGAGAAGAGATTGCGCGGCCGGCCGGGTAGGGCGAGAGCTGGGAAGTTGCAGTTCAAAAGCCGACCATTTTTGAAAGGTGATAATCAAAACTCCAAGAACTAAACGAAAATCATGAAGAACAAATGATACATATATCAATAACACTCTCGCGCTCACCACTCGATGATTTATTCTGAAATCACCACCACAAAGCTCAATTTCTCAAAACTGTACACAGAAAATAAATTAATATCAGGCATATACGAGTACAGTGCTAAAATAAACTGCCTTTAGCTTTGAAGGTAGAGCACTTTACTCATATTTGTTATTTAAAAAAAAAAACATTGTCAAGCAAAAGGCACAGTGAAAATATGAACATGAAGTCCACTGTCAATAAAAAATGAGTGAGCTAAACGAGTAACATAAAGAATGCAGTCATTAAGCAAAAATATTGTGCTTATGGCATTCTGAAAAAGTAATGTCAAGATGTATTTTTAACATTTTAATTCGTTATAAAAGGATACCGTCGTTAGCAAAACGGTAAGTAGGCTTCTATTAGTTATATTCATCAGAATTATGAATAACACAGCATATATGATACACTTATAGGACACGTACGTGCCTATATACATTTCTATGCATTTGAAAATTTTGAAAAGACCAATAAATTTAAAAATAGTGTAAATATCTGCTCGCTCATTACAATAAAATTTATACTACACAAAAATGGAAATACAACACAAAGTTATATCTAAAAACGTTTTCATCCATCAGTAGGGGAATATAGGTACGTAAATTACTGAAGCTGTAGGAATAATCGGAATCTACAATTATAAAGCCCAATTATTACAAAATATTATTCCAGAATATTGAATAAACAATTAAATTCTCTCTACTACTCTTGACATTAAGACCTTGTTACCTATTCACATTATATGATAAATTTTGGATTCCGCTGGACAAAGGCTCTCTCGGAAACCAGAACGTGGACCTACAAAAAACTCTACACACTGGGATACCGCACCAATATCATGAATATAGCCACTAAATAATAGTCACACATTAAAAATCCTGGATTTTTTAATTCTTCCCGTAACCTGCGCTGCTGGTACCTTAATACAGAGTTAGAATGAAAGAGAGATAAAAAAATGAAGAAAGACACCCATGGTGCACTGAATTGGGCACGAGCAGATCACGATGTACATTTACAGTGACAAACTGCTTGGAAATAAAAGATGAACGTAAGAAAGAGGAATGTCAAGAAATAAATCAAATTGTGGAACTTGAAAACGCTCCGTGAAATTCTAAATTTACTCATGATTAATTGAAAAGCGTCGACAACGAAACACTGATCCACCAAAAGAAGATGTTTTCTTACCAATAAATTCTCCCTCTCATCACGCTTCCACTCATCACCATTTTGGAGGCTGGAAGGGTTACGTAGAATATGGAGAATATGTTTACAGTACCTGTCACTCAAATAAATTTTACCCTTTTAACCACTTCCCTGACAAGCCCGCATATATTCGGGCACCGAGGTTGTGCAAATTCTGACAAGCCCGCATATATTCGGGCAAGTCCGCGATGTCCGTATATTTTTCTTTACGCCCGCATATAGTCGGCCGATGCTAGTAGTTTGCGTTCCTGCCGCCTCCCATGCTGTTGAAGGTCCAGAGCCACCGATGTGGCAAGCGGCGCTCTTTTCAAACAGTGATTTCTAATGTTAAAACAATGGTCATTTTTGGTAATATTTCTAGAAATTCGAGGGTTATAATTTTTTACGCACTGAAAAGTTATCCCCATACGAAATTTCAATCACCTACATTGTCATTCGTAACTATCCGTCTATTTACTTCATGCATGGAGTTTCTTTTGCGAACTTTTTACGAAATTTACAACTTCAATTTTTGTTATTTATAGATAATTATTGCAAATTTATGATGTAAAACTTCCGTTTTACATGAAAAAAACTTTCTAAATAAGTAAATAATTTTTAAATTAGTTATTTTCATTTATTTCGTCATTTACTACATGAGCATTCAATTACATTTTTCTTCAACATTTTAGCGGTCATTATAAAAATTGCAATTTCAATTTTGCGCTAATTTTCACTGCTACGATGAGTTCCACAGTAATTGGAATACAATATTTCTCTAGCAACAGAACATGAATCTTTCCTTGCCTTATTTTTTACTATATATATATATATTTGTTACCATATATGTTTGCTACTATATATATTTGTTACAATATATATTTGTTACAATATATATTTGTTACTATACATATTATGTAATTCTATATTATTCATCCGCAAATTTTTCTTACGGTAATTTTTATATATGTAGGAAATGTCTATTGTACCGTTCTCTTTAGATAAAATGGCGTGAGCGTAAATGCTTAGATATGTTGTGAATGTTATTTCATCAGCCCCTTTCATTTTTCTACTTTGAATACTGGCGGAAGTTGTGAAACATATTTATGGAAACAGCTTTACGATGAAGACGTCTGAAGGTCGTACGTTCTCAATAGAAATCAACACAAGTTCCCTGTGTATGTGCTACCCTAACCCACATGAGTACGAGAAAATAGGAAAGATAGAGATAAATCCCAAACATGTGTAATGCCTTCTATTGTCATGCTTGACACTTTCCTGAGGTCAGAAAACACCCGCTCGAGAGCCGATGGCCCGCTAAGCAACCTAGCGCCCGGTATCATGTCATGCTAATATGCCACCCTTTGCTCCCCGAGCTACTTTCCCACCAGCCAACCCTTTACTAATGGGCTTTTCTCGATATAAATTTACCGTTAGTTGGAAAATTCATGCTGTTGCGGTACGCACACGTGTGTTTATTTTCCAGGAAATGGTAGGAACGGAAAAGAAAAATTTTATGATGAGCATGGGATGGGCTTTTCACACTTAGGGGCAAGATCCTTTGCATATCGTGATTGTTTCCACGAGTACTTTGTCGGAAGGACGATAGTGACAGTCTTTCGTTGAGTTTCAGAGAATACGCATCCTTGATTTTCAGAGCGCATGCACTTTTTCGCTGAAATTCCACCGATACTAACTTTCCATTTTTAGTTCTAACATTTTCGTTCTAATACGAGCGGTGTAGTAGGAGTGAACTCTACGGAAAATTATTTGTTTTCGCGCAGTAACATTTAGTAATCAGAAATGGATTCTGAAGAGGAATCAGTGTTGACCAGCAGTGATTCGGAGGTTATGGACATTGAAGTTCCTGGCTCCTAGTCGACTCTCTCCGGAGAAAAAAGCTCCGAATCAGAATGCGCAGCGGAACATTCGTGGGATGCGGAGTGGGAGGAAATGCTTACAACGAATCCCCCTCCGGCACCACCTAGGTTTCTTTTTGAAGGTAATTCTTTGATGAACTTCGACCTGGTTTCCGAATGAGATTCCCTAAAAAAACATTTTTTCCGATGAAAATGTTGACTTTATAACTTGGGAAACTAATCACTGCGCCAGTAACACTTTGCGTGAAAAAGCGGGGCCGAGCAGTGGTAGCGTAAATCAGTGGCGAGCTATGACAAGCTCAGAAATTCGTGTTTTTTGCCCTTGTAATGCTACAGAGCAGAGTGCGAAAGCCAGATACTGAGTTTTATTGGTCAACGAGACCAATACTCTCCTCTCTTTTTTTTTGACACACAATGTCTTACCGATGATTCGTAAAAATAAGGCAATATTTACATTTTGCCTATAATAACGATTTTGAACCCCAAACACACCCCAAACTATATAAAATATGGCCGATTTGCCAGAGGCTGGAGGAAAAGTTCAAGGCACTCCATACCATACATGTTACCATCGAAAAGAGCCTACGGCAGTTCATGCCTAAGCCGCCACGGCAGTTCATGCCTATGAAAAGAGCTTCATTTGGCAAGTATTTTTTCTTTGTGAATCGAGAACTGGATACGTGTGGTCAACGACAATTTACACGGGAAATGGGACTGTGTTGGATAAAGACTTTGCCCATTTATCCATGACCTCAAAAGTGATGATGACTCTAATGAAGCCATTATTTGGCCTATGATATTTCCTGACGATGGATAACTTTTATACGTCTCCAGATCTAGCCGACTTCCTCGCTTCACACTCCACTGACTCGTGTGGAACACTGAGGAAAGGGATTCCAGCATACTTCAAAGACAATCAAGTAAAAGAAATGAATTTTCTTGTTTTTGTCATAGAATGAATTCTGTTATAACATTTTCAGAGCAAAAGTCGTCGTCATGCGGGTTGCCTAACTTCCATGAATGTTTGTGCGTTGTTTCTTGATGTGCTATGGACTAAAATTAATAGTTAACATTAACGTTGTCGGCAAAGATATGCTTTTGCAATATTAACTAAATGTATTCATCATTGGCTGACTAACTAAGGTTTACGGGAAGGAAAGTTATACTGATATGCAGGTTGCCTAATTATCTTAAGTTAAGGGGCAACATTCAGAAATTATTGAATAAATCATTAGTTATTTGGAATAAAAAATAAAAGAAAACATTTTCAGATTTGCCTCCATTTAATGCTTCTGAATATGAAATAAAAAAATATGACTTTTTTTGACCGGTTTTGTAAAAAAAATCCGTCAGGGAAGTGGTTAACAAACTAAATTCCTAGGTGGGCTTTTCATTTGGAAACATTAGCAAGTGAGATGTTTTTGACATTTTACTCAATTTCATCTGCCTCTTTTCAATTAAATAAAAATATCCGTCGAGAATGATGAGTGATGGGTTCTGTAAATCACTTAATGCCTGTCAGCATGTGCCACTGAATCGTCTTCATTTAGCTGATTTTTACTGATGACGACGCGACAGACTTCCAGAAATAAAAAAAATCAAGCATAAAACGGGAGAAAGATAACTTATACTCTATAACCAGATATTTGGGACCAAGAAGAGAGACAAAGACAAAGATAAAGAATAACAACAAGGATCACACGCAGGGCTTAGCTTTCATGCGCAGGAAGGACATTTTTCACCAAAAAAATAACACTTTCTTTAATGAAAATGAGGTGCATTCTTGAAGTTCTTGTTGGGAAATTCACTCTACAGTTGTTCATACACGTATGGAAATTTATTATTTGATTTCACTACCCATTTTCAGTAGTTTATTTGCACATGGCTCAAGCTGCAAAGGCAAACGTTTCTACGCGAATTTTCAAATATTACAAAAAGTCATTCTGCCAGTATTATGAGAACGGAAGTTTACATTATATCCGCATATTTCTTTGATTCCCCGAAAGTTTTGTTAAATCCAGAAAAATTCTTTACGTTTTTGATGTTTTAATATTCGTATGCATCGAAGATCAATGCTTTTTAACAATTATGAATAATTTGTTGATACAATAATATCATAACTTATATTTCTTATTATGACTTATTTTTCTTACCTATTTCGTTTTATTGTGTTCAATTGCATTTATGAATAATTCACAAAATATTTTTCAAACGATCTACAATAAAATCATAGATAACTGGATGATGGTTCAAAAAGGAAAGACAATGGCACGTTCCGTAGATATTTTATTGGCGGCCGGTTTCCTGATGATGATACCCTGTATAGAAACCGGTCGCCAATAAAATATCTGTGGAACCTGCCATTGTCTTTCCTTTTTGAACCATCATGAAGGAGTTCCATCATATTTCGCCTGATACCATTGAATTTATCAAGAACTAGATAAGATTACACAGAGGCAAAAGAGGTGGCTGGAAGAGGTAATGAAAAGCGAAGGGATGCTTAAGACCGAGATAAAAGGGAGGATACTTGGTAAGCGGGGAAGGAGAAGAAAGGGAATACGTTTTATGGTCGGGACGAAGAAGGGTAGGTATGCTGAGTTGAAGAAAGAAATGTTATTGATAGGAGAATGAAATGTTATTGATTGTTCACATGTAAAAATCTAAACCTACCAACCTTAACCGATAGATTATTTAAAATTAAAAAGAAAATAGAAAATAAAAATTTCTCTCCTCTCACTGAATAATGAAACATTTATCCCTTCCCATCAGGTCGTAGATCAGAAAAAATCCGAAAGACTCATCCACGATCACGTCTTGAAAGGCGTCTACACAGCTCAGAGTCCGGTAGAAGTGTTTCCACACTTATAATTAGCAACCCTAATAGTTTCCTTCTCACAGTTAATTAGGCACAAATGTCGGCGATTGATTCCGTCATGAACAGCGAGAGGAGTGGAACACATTCAGCATCACGAAAACGAATTTGCAACGTCTCGCTTCGCCTCACCAGGCGCTTGTAGTTCCTAAATATTTCGCTAGATGTCAATTCACTGCTTAAGCAAAGACGTAAGACTGCCGCCTGACTGCGACCGAAGCCGCCGTCGCTGAAATTTAAGAGGAACGTTTACTCGCGGGGACATACTTGTCAGGATCATTCATCCCAAGCAACCCTAATATTCTAGCGCATGTGCGAATACAATAACGCAAGAGTACTATGCGCGGCAATTGGGAAAAGAAAAGCATATTGGCATTGAACATCCGAGAGAGCTTCCACTCATGGAGACGATGTTTGGAAGATACTAACTACGAATAAAAGTTCAATTTAATTCACATCTGTAGAAAATATGCAATAAGTCATTTACGTTCACCTTCGAAAAAATTCAAAATTAGAAAATGTGCCGTCGAGGCTTGAGTGAACTGGCGCAGAAACTCACCAACGATTGATAATAGTGGCAAATGAAGGACGTTTCTTACCTTAAGTTAGCAACATGAAGACGTCTCCAGTTTTAATCCGACGTTACTTCGCGCCAATAGTTCCTCTTTCGCTTGGTAATGCGTTTTCTGATTGGTTGACGGCCACAGTATGAATATAGTAGGTGAAGTTGCTTATGCCGTCGTGAGCTAGCATGCGAGGCATTTCCTCCTTGAGCGATGGGTCCGTAAGGAAGCGTGGTCAATGAATCCTTGGCCACCGATGGTTCCCACGCTGACAGCCCAAGGTGGCGGACCCCTTACCGCCGGCGAGCCTGCCCTCCCTCACGCCATTCAGCTGGGGAAGAAGAAATTCATAGGGTAAGCACAACGGAGGAAATAAAATTCCAAAGAGCACGACATTATGAGCATTACAGATTTTTTTTTATTTACTCATGACTAGAAAACGCATTCTAGACAAAAACGCGTAATGGAAACGCACGACTTTCCCACAACACACTGGAATAGTTCAATGCCCTCTCAACCAAGCATGCGAGAGCACGACTCTCCGCAATCAAGACACAGTTTGGCTTGAGTAAGAAAATCACAATAGGAACTATTGCTACGTACAGATATACTGGAAAATTGGCAATCTAATTTCCATATACATCGTCATTTTTTCTGGAACGAAGTTAAACGAAGACAGCCCGGGATAATCAAGGCTTTTAACTAGTCTTACCTTAGCTAACTAGCTTTGGTGAACTAAAATGAAGTTCATTTGACGTAAATTTGATCAGTTAAACTTGGTGAGCAACGAGCTCACTTCCTCGGTCTAAGTTCAAGGGCTCAATTATTGTCGCAGGTATAGATGCTTTAGTTGCAAAAAATTATAAGAAAAGGAGAAAACTCTAGTAAATATAAAGACACCGTTATTATACATTTTAAAATATCGTTGTCGAAATTCATAAACTGTTTCGATACGATATAACTCACGAGAATTTTCGTCTCGACTGAAGTCTAAATTTATTTCAAAAATCTTGAGTTTGGCAGAACCAAAGAATTATACAAACACACGAATCCAAATTTTGAGGCAAATATTTCTGTTCTTAAAGCATTTAGACACTAAAATATTGTTCCTAATGATTCATCACGGGTTGGTTGCTATATCAGCGTCAGGCTTCAATCCATAGAACTTATCACTCATGAGAACATCCCCCACTGTTATATAATCTATCCTTGTTAAATACGATGATAGAAGCAAGTGAATATAATATAAAATGAAGGATTCCGGAGTGATGCAAAATAAGTCCTGTTCGTGAATATATTCTGTATAGAATATTATTAACCCTGCTTATTATGTATCGAATCACGCATCTGATACAAGTGAGAATTGGTAGTAATTTTTTCTGGCATATCAGTATAGCGCTTTTAGTGTTTTTATATATACTACTAGCGGAGAGTCCCTAGATAATAAATCGCTACTCTGAAAACTAATATCTGTATTACATATTCCAGAAGTCATTGACATAATACCCATCAATATTATATATGTATGATAATGCCAATCAGTAGCATTAGACACATCTATTTCTCCGGCAACACGGTATTTGGAACTCATAATTACAAACTTTTTCAACATTGCTCATACGGAATTTCAATTTTTATCGGATTTGCACCATAAAACACAGATTTCATAAATGTCTGAAAAATAGGTGAAAAATCGTCACCTAGTGAGAGGTCGAACGTCGATAGGCATCGATGGGTGTTACCAAAAAATAATAATGACTAAGGATGTGGAATAAAATGAGTATTATCACGGTGATAACCTGTAAAGAAAGATCCCGGTAGGATTTGTAACGAACCAGAACGAGTGCAACAAATGAGAAAGTGCAAGATACGAGAAAATTCGTAACTATAATAAGTCACAAGCTTACTACAACAACAAATACGAAAATCAGTATCACACTCTGGTTTAAAATGTATGCAAACTCTTTAACATAAGTTTCAAGGCGATCTTTTTAACGATGATGACAAAAATATTTCACAAACCCCGACAGACTTTGGGCGATTAAATCATAATCACCAAATCAAGAACTTATGACCCCCAAACGGACGTGCTTAAAATAACATTTCCCTAGCAAATTATAGAACATATGAGCTGTAATTAAAACAATAAATCATGTCCGAGAGGTAGCTAAGTTTAAGGAACTGTTGAATAAAGCTTTTTTATGAATATGTTAACCGATACTCAACAGCGCATTTCGCACGCCTGCTTTAATTTCAAAACTTTTGTACAACCATGATTGCGTGTATTAGTTTAACCCATTAACATAACAAGTTCCAACTACTTTCTTAGCTAACAATATAGGTACTTATTTCAAGATTCATGAAAAATCACCACCTACCACACGCATTTGAGGTGACTTGAGGGGCACTCTTCAAATATTTCTTTCTCTTCAAACACCAATATTTTTCTTTTAATTTTAAATGGTCATGATACATAATTGGAACTTGGTCAATAATATAAATGTATTTATAATATCAAATCAATACTTACCAATAGAAAACAATCCACTAAGTGCGGAATTGTGGAAAATATGTCCTACAACCCCACTCTAAATACTAGCTTCTTTTTATTGTACAAAACGTTGTAAATTTCTACCCGCATTCTCATCTGTCTTTTATCACCATAGTACAACCATTTTTTTATTTTAACGTACAACATATTTTTTTTAATTTCCTACTCGTCTCTTAATGATTATGACGATTTATCACTAGAGCATTGTAACTAACGAGCATTCGCATGACAGAGAACAAGAGATGAAGATGTACAAACATTTAATGGATAGCCGTGTTAAGTTTACCTTGGTAGAATGAGTTACCATAGTCGATGCCAACCACACGTTTGCTGTACTAATTCTTAGTGGATTACCGCAGTAGAAGGCTAGTGATGCGAATGCAGCATTAGGAGTTTAATTACAAAACCTCCGGATTGGGAGGCCAAATCGTTTCTACAATACATGTTATTTCCGTTATAATCGATCTTCTACAAAAATAGGTTTAAAAAGGTGAACTATTTGCAAAAACCGTCATGCGTGATATATCATGGAGCTTATAAAATTCAACCTTGTTATTGTTACCAGTGAAGTTTTCATATATTTTCATTTAAATTTAAATATGAAAAAGGCAAGTACACGCAATTTATATCTATCTATATGCCTAAATTAGGCTAAATAAATGACATTATGCAATAAACCATATTCCAACACCGGCAAAGGTACTATCCTGCGGTGCCGCATTCAAAGGGTTAATAAAGCAAACTGAAGTAGCTCCAAAAGTAGAAATTAGTGTAAACTGTGTGAGTACCTACGATTTCCTGACCACATAGGACTCACGGAATCAGAACCAAAGCTCGTCCCTGGACATGCATTCACGCATTCGCTTAAATATTCAGTGATGAATTTTTGATTGGCCATGCCTTGGTGCATGAACCCGCACCGGTTCATGCATTGTTTAACAGCTCTCGAGGAATAACTCGAGTATTGTATGCCGAACGGGAAAACTTATTTGGGTTTTTCATCTAGCGAACAATACGAAAGACTACGGAACGCCTGGTTCAATCAGTAATTGTTGGTATTATAACTTGTTGAATGTTACATATTACAAAGAATAAACACAAAAATTTGACATGAATTTACAGAAGCAGTGGACCTGTGGAAACTAAACGACAACGTTGAACACTGGTGTTTCTTTTAAAAATCGTGAGCTTCAAGCATGTCATCCCTTTTAACATCTGGGATTTAGCCTTTCTTTTGCTTTTCGTGAATGTTGATGCATTCCATCGTGTGGTACTTTCAGAAAACGTATATATATTCACTACACAAATATATATCAGCTGTCTACATCACTACGGTGGTGAATCCGAGGGATGTAGTTTAAAGTATTGGAGAGTGAACCCACTTCTTGGAGTGTAACGGAGGAACTCACCGAATATGAAATTGAGTTGGCGGAAATAATAGCTGGTAAGTCTTATTTTTTTATTATTAGCAATTACGATAAAATTATTTGTTCTCCATTACTTTTGGTAAGTTTCCCCGAAGTGATTCGTTTTCTCCGTTTTGAGATTCCTTGACGTCATGTGTGGAATGTGAATTTTCTACAGATATTATAGAAAATTATCTAATTTTCGACTGCGAAGCTAGGAGGAAAGACGATGAAGTATACAGCGAAGGTGACGATGAGAGTGAAGATGGAAATGGTAACGAAGTATCTCCCACGTCCTCTACGTCATACGAGCTGTCTCCCATTAAAAGAAAGAAAAAAAAGAGAAATAATATGGCGCAGAAGAATATGACAGTGGAGATCAGGAAAGACAGGTCCACTGCGGATCGATACGATTCGTCACAATTTGAGATTCGTCACTTCAAATAAACAGCTTGTCCATTTTGAGGACCAGACAGGCAGGCTTGTTCTCGTAAGGAAAAATTACGAAAAATATCTCTGTGCCTGCTCGAGAGATTTAATACGGCCAAAAAAGGCCTCATAGTGCATGAAAGTAACTTAAGAAGGTGGGTGTGCGATGATATTAAAAAGATAGTGAGTCCAATAGAAAGTTTTTCAGCTTCAGTTGGATGGGTGTGGAAGTTCAAAAAAGAAAACAATATTTTTTCCAAAAAGTGACAAAAGTGGTTTCGCGGAAACATAATTTTGATTAGCACAAGACCTCGGAAAAGGCTGGTGTTTTTGTGGCACACATTAGGCAATTAATGGTCCAAAACCCTGACTTTTCACTGATAAACACGGACCAGAGTGGGTTTACAAAAGAGATTCACTCCGAACGAACGCTCCATTTTCGTGGTGTGAAAACTGTGGAGACAACGGCATAATCTGTCGGTGCGACAACCCACTCATACACCATACAGCGGACGATTACAGTGAGTAGTGAGCTTCTGTCTCCTCCATTTGTCTGCCTTCAAGAAAAAAGTGGAGTTTCCAATAACTGTGCGCGTGTTGGAAGCTGCAAATTTACATACTGTAGCCTCCACTTCCGGTCTGTTGACGAAAGAAATTTTACTGAAAGAGTACTTCGGAAAGGTGCCTAAATCAAATTAAAAAAAATACACTATTATCTTGGTGGACTCATGGAGTGCATTTAAAGATAAAGGTAGAATTCGTGCAATTAAGACACGGAATATTTAACTCGAGATAGAGCAAATGCCCCCGAAAACCATGATAGTGGTCGTATACACCCTTTGGACGTTTACTTTTTCCACATGTGGAAAGATTTTGTTAGAATATTCTCAAACTGTGTGTTGCTGATATAATAGATATAAACTCATTCCACAGGAATAATATCTTAAAACTCCAGTCCCTATCGCACTGGCAGTTTTGGCTACGATGTTTAAAAATTTCATTCTGTATTCCTGGTTTTGTGCGAGATACATAAGCGAGAAACCAAAAGCGCACAGCACTCCTGTGGAATACCTTTTCAACACAAACATTATGAAATAAAAATGCCAAATAATAACTGATAGACTAGAGTGCATCTTTTTAACATTCATTACATGCGTTTCCTGTGCAGTGAAATTCTGCTTCCATAGTTTTTTTTAAATGAATACCACTGCTGTCACGAATAAAATACCTTTTTACTTATTTTTTTTCTTATTACTTGCCCTTTCGATATTCATATGCAAGCAATTCCATTATGATGTGGTGGAACTGCTTTATGATGAAAAAAGCTAGACCAAATTTCTGTCTTTTTCTTTCACGACACATTTCAGTGTTCATTTCAGCAAAGGTTTTCGTAGGCAATTAAGGTATATTTAACCTCGGGAGGTTTTAGGAAATCGCTATTATTTGGTTCTCAGGGGATGCACCACTTCATTATCCCTCTCGTCAGCAGAGATCGTGTCGTCCGTCAGCGCGTAATCCGCCCGCTCACGTCCCTAGCAACGGCCGTAAGCGAGGCGAAACCTATGCCGAAAAAGGGTTGAATTCGCGGAACTTTGGCAGCAAATATCTCGGATCACAGGGCATCGCGGAACGGAAAAATTTGAAAATGTTCTTTTATTGTATTCTTCTACCATTCTGCCAAATTTGAACGAAATCAGCGCGGGACACTTCGTGAGTGTTCCTTGTGAGCCCCTGATTCCATTATGCAATGCTGATTTGAACCTTGATCAATTTCAACTTGACAATGGCAGGCTTCACTTCGTAGAAGTTCATTATGTTAGAATTCATTATTAATGAAAATACTTATACTATTACTATTATGCAAATGTTTATTTGTACGACGCATTTCGCAGATTTACGCCCTCGTCAAGTACATAAAGTTTGTTTTGTGCGTTGATTGTCGCTGTAGTTACCAGTAGTTACAGGGGAGGAGGGAAAAAAATACAAATATTCGTAACTAAAACAACAAATAACCTATAAATCAAACTTTCTGTAACTGATGAGGCCGCATATTGGTGAAACGCGACGTACAAATAAACATTTGTAGATAAGTACTAAGTATTTTAATTAATCATGAA
This sequence comes from Pyrrhosoma nymphula, assembly GCA_963573305.1. NCBI lineage: Eukaryota > Metazoa > Arthropoda > Insecta > Odonata > Coenagrionidae > Pyrrhosoma > Pyrrhosoma nymphula. Next base: position 99,416,923 of record OY754329.1, read on the forward strand.
TACTTACTACATCAATTTATTCTACTCTGTTCTTGCAGAGTAAAGATGAATCATTATTAACTTTATTTTTCGTCTAATCTCATGCTGGTGTCACGGTTGAAAAGTCATGTTTTGTTAAAATGACCGACGGAAAAAACGTCACTTGAGTATAATGCTGACACCGGGTCATTGTTTCGAACGCCATAGAACAGACTATAATCAGAATATATGCAATACTGTTATACAAACCATTATTTAGAATTTTTGCAGGAAATTTGAGGAAAAAAATTCTACACATTATAAAAAAAACCATGCAAATTACTCTCTACCAGATAATGATACCTAATCACCGTTCAAATACCCCTAGTAACACAATGTGACAAGCTCTAGCACACCGGATGATATAAAATATCACCCTCGGGCAATAAATTTAGATGCTAAAAGTAAATCATCAGAGACCTAGTTGCTGAGTCACTGGCACGTAAATATATTCGTCATTTCTTATCTCGATTTTGCAAGCGCACACAACAATCGAGCGCCCATATTAATGAAAAATCACAGGCCATGAAAAATCTAGAGGAAATACTTAGACGCGATTTCCAAAAATTCAAAATCAAAGCAATCTAATGGTAATGTTAAACTGCGCCAACTTTCGAAGCTCCATACATATTCATCATTTTAACAAGGAATGAGATTCAAATTATCTTTTATCTTCCCTCAAGACAACGTAAGAAAAGAGGAAACTTAGAAGAGGATCACTACCCCGTGTGCTGCCCATATTCACCATCACGACAGCAACAGAGAAGCCACCGCCGCGCCGGTACCGTGTACGAGTACTTCACCTCTTTATGACCACCTACTCAACAGTGCCGGAGTCTCCCCCAGACAGCCGCGGTTACTGACCCACAAAGAATAGTGAGCCGAAGAGGAGCACGAGTGGTGGTGATTGAGAGCAAGGAGTAGGGATGGAAGATGGAGGCGAGATGAAGAGGTGTGAGGGATAGAGACAGAGATGGAGAACGGAGTGTGTGAACAGCCGACGGTGCGTGAGGTGGGGATGGAAAACCACTTTCTCCGCGTGTTGCTGCAAGGCCCTCCCCACTAACAATCCTATCCCTCCCCGCAGCGAAATCCCACCCCTCCTCCATTCTAACTTCCCATTTCTTCGCCTCTTTCTGTCCTCGGGCTAATGACTGGACGAAGGCGGTGAGACCCAGCGTTGATGTCTCCCGACGGGAGACTTCAACGCCCGACGGATGGTGAGCGTGCGTGCGTATGTGTGTGAAAGGTAAAAAGAGAGAGATCCTTCGATGTTCACTCCAACAGCTAGAGAGAAGGCAGCACCCTTTAGCATTCCTGGTGCAATTCCTATAGGCTTTACAAACACATTCTCCGGCTTCTCCTCCTCCAACTCGCTCGCTCCCACCCCACAGCCAGCCCCTTCTGCTGCTTTACCGACCCTCATCGGCTGGATCAGCGACCTGGTGGCGCGCGCAGGGAGAGACGCGAGGCGAATGGCCGCGAGTATGGGTGCATCGATGTGAGGAGGTCGACGTCCCCTTCCACCGAGGGGCCACTTGGAAATGAACGATATCGTTGAGCATAATAGCCTCACTGGACTCAGCACTGGACCGCGTGTTAGAGAGACGGTAAAATTTGAAAGGAATGGTAAAAGCAAGGATAGCTTACTGTGTGCCTCACTCTCACTGTCACCTCTCAGTTAAATATGTATATCAAATCCGAGTACTTCTAATGCTCTGCTTTCGTGCATTTTATTTTCCCTTAATTCTCTCTCCGATCTTTAGTCCTGAAACAGGTTGCAATGCTATACTCGTTACATACGAAATTAACTTACAAAATGTATCCAAGAAGTGTGCTCCTATACTCATTGCCGTAGTAGATCTTCTATAGGTTGCAATTCCATGAATTCTTAGTTATATGAACGCTGATAGCTGTACCGCAGTCATGTATGTTACTCAGGAAGATTTTGTTAATTTGCTTAATAACATTTGTTAAACTATGCATCCTCACTGTTGATACTAGACAATGTACAAAAAGTTGAATTCACAGAATCACCATAAATTACAAATTTGAATACAGCATAGCTACCGCCATATTTAAATTAATTATAAACATGAGTAAAATTTTAAAATATGAGGTCCTCACTGATTATTATTGAATGGAATGATGCATATTCGATATTGTAATCGGCCACTGAGCCTTGCTTCAGTCATCGTTTTGTCACGCCACTCCGCTATGTTCACTTCATTTCTTAAACTCGCGCTTGACGCTCTAGAGATCTGCTCATGGCGTCGTCGCTTTGAGCCTTAGAGGGTTCAAATATATCGGCGATATATATAAGTGAAATTCCAATCGAATTGCAAGCCTCCGCAGGCCGTCACGCTAGTATACCCTGTATGCATCTCGCAGTCTTGAGTCGGTGCGTGCAGATCTAGGCTCCATTTCGAGATATCACCCCCACATCAATTGAAGCTGCTGAAACAATCGTGATATACAACAGCAAAGTACACAGGTTTAATATAATATAAATAATAATACCTCTATATACCAGTTAGCTCTTTTCTTCGCGCCAGAAACAAGCACATAATGGGTTATTCTCGCTTTCTTCTCCCGCAAAATTATTAAGTCACACTTCTGATATTCACAATAAAATATGACGCGACGATATGAATTTTTAGTAAACAAAGAAACAACGTAAGAACTAATAATAATCATTTGCGGATTCAGATATTTCATTCAAAATAACAACGTACCCTGAAGTGCACAATGCACACACACTGGGTTCACATATGTAACATATTCAGTCCATACATTTTTCCCAATAACTTTTAACACCTTGCTGCCAACTTATTTTTAAAAAGATGAAGAGAACATGATCTATCCAAAGAAAAAACAATTTTCTAGGGATTTTAGCATTGTGCATAACAACAGCTTGAAATTAAAAGCATAAACGAGTTATATATGAATTATATTTTGGACAAAAATGACTGAGGGGATTCAAGGACGGGAACCAACACTCAGAATGAGACTTTGCTATTTAATCAGATATCCTCTCAATGCCATAAAAAAACAGAGCATCTGCCATTTTTCCCATGCTCTGAGAATTGAAAAGAAAAATGTTCCTGATAAAGGTAATCGTAGACCGAATGTAGCCAGTTCTCTCAATCAGAGAACTGCAACAAAAAGAGAGGTGGCATTTCAACTTTATTTACCACATAACTTGCTAAGATGCTCGCATAGCGTTTCAGGAACTTGGACGAAAGAAAACAAACATGTGCATCCCCACTATATTTCGTTAAAAAAACAGAGAATTGAGAGCATCAATTTCCCAATCAAACTGTAAACTCAGAGTCGAAAAATAGTTTCAACGCACTCAGCGATGTTTCAGAGAACGCTTTAGACACAGGAAACGCGATGCCGGTGTTGATCTCTGAAAAGACTCGTCCGCCAAATGAAGTCGGAAAGGAAGGAAAATACCGTTGGACGATAACGAAAAGTGCCGCAAACTCGGGAAACACCCAAGGTAATATTCTCTTCTTAACACACTCCGAAAGTTTCATGTGCATTCTATACAAACGCACTCGACAGTGCTAGAACTGTATTGTCTGGTCGAGTTTGAGAGAAAAACGTGGAGAAAGATCCGATCGTATGTGATGTGATACTAGATGACTCCATGATCAAACATATTAGGGTGAAAAGAGCAGTGAAAAAAGTGTTCCCAGGCATCAAAATGGAGCAGTTTATGAGGAAAGGTGAAGGAGAGGACGTAGCTTCTTTTGTCTTGCCTAGGATTGCGTTGCTTCATATGGAATCAAATAACCTAAAGAAAGAAAAAACTCCAGAGGAATAAATGAGTGATATCTGCTCCTCTATTAGGAAAGTTAAGGAGATTTATCCAAGATAAGGCATTGTTGTAAATGGTGTAAATCATAGAAGGGATGTCAGAAACTTTTGTGAATTATGTCAACCACAATATTATATGGGTTTGTGGGGTTCTAAGAGAAATATCTGTTGATGTAAACGTGTGCATTAATAATATTTGTATTGGTAAAGATGCTATACATCTCAACCGAAATGTTTTAGAAAAAAATCATTCAAAATGTCTACCATAGAGATGAGAGAAAACAATATCTATCATAGAGAAACAGGGATGCGAAATTGTAGGTGAGACAAAAGTGCAAATTAAGGGAAAGAACGAGGATTTTTCAAGCCTTAAGCTTCCACAGAATACTACTTAAAAGGATGTTTCATTGAATTGTGAACTTAGATGTTGAACTAAGACCAAAACACCTTTTCATCAGAAGGAGAAATACATATCGAATAAGAAGTTAGAATTTGACCTATTACTGTCTAAATAAAAGTCATATTTTGTGTGCATTACTGGCTTACAGAAAATGATTAACTAATTATAGTTAGCAATTATGTATTAGCGATTACTTCTGTAGAAAGAATTGTATAGGTGGTGGAGTTGCATTTCTTGCACAGCCACAATAAAAAATTACTAAAGCATATGAAACTCTAAGAAACAGGCTGGTTGAGGAAAAATAATTTGCAATTACTATATCTAAATGATCTGGAACGAATAAGATCGTGCATTTCATTGGACTGTACAGATCACCAAACTACTCCACAGATAATTTCTTAGAAAACCTTGATAAAACACTTGAGACAGTAAATAGAAGTAAGATAAAAGTAATAATAATTGGAGAATTAAACATGGGCACTTTACAAGATACATATAACTCTCGCAAATTAAAATAAATACTGTCGTGTTATAATATTCAACTAACAGTGACCTCACCAAATTGGGAGGTAGAAAAATCAAACACAATAATTGATAGTGTAGCTACAAATTTTGTCAAACAAAATTCTAGTACAACAGGGCTAAAAATAACCATTTCAGATCATCATGGTCAAATAATGGAATTTAACTTAAGCATTTACCAAATTAATTATGGGGATAATTTTAAAAATAAGTCTGATATGATTGTTGCAGAGGTAGCACAAAATAAGTTTGACAAATTTAAATAAATTATCAGTCACGTTTGGTAAATATCATTCCTATTTTAAATTATTTCTTAAATAAAAAATTTAAAAGTAAAGATAAAAGTTGGAAGTTTAAGAAGTTCGTGCAAATAATTGCAGGAACAGATTATTAAGTACATCTCAAGCTAGCAATACAGGCAATTACATTTGTAAATATTCACTTAAGACATAAACATCGGAACACAGGAGGTTTTTTCAGGAAAGTAAATCGCGATCATGTCAAAATAATTCTTGATTCCAGCAACAAAACAAGAACACTATGAAATAGTGAAAATAAAAAGTAAATAGTGAAAGTTCAAGCGAGTCATAAACTTATTAAAAAGGCATTTGTGATTCAATAATCAATGGGAATAATGTTAAAGAGCCCCAAAATATTGCCGAGGAATTAAATGATTATTTTGTAAACATTGTTGATAAAGAGTCAACTCTCTCTAAACACACTATTGACAGAGCAAAATACATCAATGAAATTTTATACCTTGAGCCAATCATTGAAAATGAAGTCAGAAATATAATAAAATTTATAAAAAATACAAAAATCAGTAGGGCATGATGGCATCATTAACCATCTAATGAGACAGCGCGTCAATAAGCATTTAGTACTCCTTTAGTAAGTTTAGCTAACGAATCATTTGTAAAGGGTAAATTTCCTACGGAATTAAAAGTAGTTAAAGTAATACCATTGTACAAAAAAGAGCTTCAGACGAATTGGAGAGTTACAGACGAACTTTATTGATATCGTGCTTGAAAAAGATACTTGAGAAGTTAATGAAAACAAGGATCACAAAATTTCTAAGTAAAAATAAGGTCCAGTTTGCGTCTATGAGGTATATTTAAGGTCTATTTAAATTTATATGAAATAAGGTCTATTTGTCAAATTTTCCTTATCAAATCTCAATTTGGCTTCATAAAAAATGAGAGTACTGAATCTGCAATAACTGAATATGCTACATTAGTTATCAAAACATTGAATTAAGAGAAACATGTTCTTGGATTTAACATGGACTAATCGAAAGCTTTTGATCTAGTTAATCACAGCTTGTTGCTCGCCAAATTATAAAATTATGGTATTTGAGAGAATGCTTAACAACGGTGTAAGTTCTTCCTAGAAAATAGGAAACAGTACGTTGAAGTTCAGGGTAATAATGGTATATCGTACAGGTCAACCATGAAGACAATAAAATATAGTGTATCTCAAAGGCCCACATTGGAGCCTCCGTTCTTTGTAATACATATATAATAAGCCCATCAGCGGGAGACTGGAATTGTACTCAATAGATGATGCTTCTTTATTGGATTCAAACACCTATCTTCGTAATTGAGAAATCAAAATGCGTACATCTACAAATTCAGTTGCTCAATGGCTTCTGAATAATAATTTGAAAAAATTATAAGCAAAACAGTCTATATGTTGTTTAGTAACAAGGATCAGGCAAAAAATATAAGTGTAGATGTGGGAATAATGACGATTTTGGAGGCTATATACACCAATTTCTTGGGTATAGAAATAAGTATTAAACTAAAAACAAATTGTTCTGCCCTATTTATGTTAAAGATCTTGGCTGAATACTGTGATGAAGAAACACTTCATCTACATCTACATCTACATATTACCCCGCAAGCCGCCTCAATAGGCGTGTGGCGGGGGGTGTTAGGACACCAGCCGCTTAAAGATAAAAAGGAAACGCTCTAATGAAATTACGCCTAGCATTTATTGAAGTCCCTTATTGTTCGGGGGAAAAACGAATTCCCATACCTATCCGTTCGGCAAAATATCTCTCTTAATTTATCGTTTCTATCGGACCTGGAAATATAGTGGGGTTCTAATATGATGTTCTCCGTGTCGCTCTGAAAGATATCTATTCTCAATTGTTCAAGCAATCTAAGCCTAGCGCGCAGCCTCCGAGTCTCTAGCGGTTCCCAGCCTAATTCGTTTAACATCTGTGTAACGCTGTCAGTACGCCCGTAGCTGTTTTTGACGAATCGCACAGCTTTCCTTTGTATTTTATTAAGTTCCCGGACTAAGTCTTTCTGCACCGGATCCCATATGCTCGCTGCATATTCAAGGTGTGGCCGGACGAGATAGTTAGATAGTTAGATAGCACTTAAGATAGTTTACTATGGAATTTTTTAATCTGTGGCCAGGTACTGTATTACTAAATGGATAAGCTCAACTAAGGCAATGTGAAAAGAGTGTTTACCCATAAGAAAAGAGCCTTAAGATATATCTTTAGAATGAATGCAAGAGAATCTTGCTGAAATGTACCAAAGCAACATAAAAGTCTGACTTTCCCTAGTATGTAATATACCATGCAATCCTGTTTGTGTGATATAAAATTATGTCCACTTCCAAAAATAGCGTACATCAACACAATACCAGAATTAATGGCAATTGGTTCAATAAACATTGTAGACTCTCAATGCATTAAAAAAGCCCTCATGTCTATGGCAAAATACTTCAATTAATTACCAAAACAGATGAACGATTTACTGGACAAACAAGACATATTCAAATTATTTATTTGAATGCCTTCTATTCTATCGAAGAATATTTTCAGGGAACACATAATTACAAAATTGTCCGTGATTTGCAATGTTCCAACAACTACTGTAAGCAATGTCTGTCAAATATATTTTTAGGAATACGAATTTTCAAGTACTTGTTATTACTGCTATACTTAGTTTCATTTGCTAACAATGCCGTTACAAATGTTTAATTTGTCTATGGTTAATAAGTTGAAATTTAAAATGAGAAAAGGACATCAAACCTCCAATTTGGAGGGAAAACGTAGAGCTAAGTAAGATTCTTGTGTGCTTAATACTTCAAATTCACCAGCTAAAACTGCCCGCATTAATACGTACAAATTTCAATAAATTTAAAGAAATATTCTTTAAATGCGTAAATTTGCAAAGATTCGAAGTTTTCCTATTTAAAACCGTCTAATATAAACTGCATTTATCACTTTCTCTCTAGCATCACGAGCATTCATCACGGATATTTTACAAATAATTTCAAACCGCAAGGGTCTGCATTTAAATACTACGCTTCGAGCACCCAGCAGAGGCGTGTGGTAGGGGGTGTTAGGACACAATCCATGAAGTGGAGGTAATAGGAAAAAGGAGAGAGGAGAGGACAGAGGTGAATTTAATGTCAACGATGTTTCTTGTATCAGTACCTTTCTGAAAAAAAGCTGTTATAATCACAAATGGTGCGAGGAAAGATGGAATTTTTGCACCTGTCAGTTCGGCAGTCCATACCTCTTGTTTCGTCGCTTGGATCAGTTCCAAAGATATAGAACGGGGCCAAAATAACATCCTCCATATCGTACTGAAACTCACCTAATTTGAATTATTCAAGTATTTTATGCTTAGCGTGGAGCCTCTGAGTCTCTAACACTTTGCAAATGCGGCTTAGAATAACGCAAGATACATTTACGGCAGCGATTTTATATCAATAGATGTTTTATAAATACTTAAAATAAAATATACATCATAAAATGATTTTTACCTAAGACATTTTTTTAGGATACAAAGTATTCATTTTTTTCGACTCCTACTAATCGAAGAAATTTTTCCTACTTTAGTGACCAGAATGTCGAACATCTAAAGGTAAGCAGCACCAACTCATTTTATCATTTTGTGTAAACCAATAAAACATTTCTCTCTTCATAAAATACCTTTCTAATCTTAACTAAACGTATGTATATATGACAATAATATATATATATATATATATATATATATATATATATATATATATATATATATATATATATATATATATATACACACAACGAAAAGTTCGCCAAGAGGCCACAGCAATAAAAAATACAATTGACAGGGGGTGGGGAAAGAAAATTAAAAAGAGAGAAGACTTACAGGGAACGTTTCGGGCATGTAAGCCCTTCCTCAGATAGAGAAAAAGTATTTTTCTCTAGCTGAGGAAGGGCTTAAATGCCCGAAACGTTTCCTGTAAGTCTTCTCTCTTTTTAATTTTCTTTCCCCACCCCCTGTCAAGTGTATTTTTTATTATATATATACATACACTAGCGGAAGGTACCCGTTGTTGTGAAAAACAACTTATTTTATAAAAAAACCACAAAGCCTAAATAATACAATCAGCATGGTGTTTTGAGGAGTTCGTAACCTATCTTGTATGTTGTGTTCGTTGTAGTAGACAAGCTGACCGTTTTTCAGGTGCACGGAGAGATGAGTGACTGTTGGTCGTCTTTCATGCACGTGAAACCAAACTACTACTTAAACAACATCCAGTTTGATAGATGGTCACCTCGTCCCTCTGGTTCTCTTGAGCCGTCTTCTGAGTGATTAAATGCATGATCGCTTCCCTTGTGTGCAAAAATATATTTGCATTCAATGGCTCAATTGAGTTGCGCAATTCAACGTTGATATGTGCGTTGAGTATTTAATCAGGATTGGAGAATAGGGTACAATCTAGGGGTTGACAACGTCAAAAGTATCATTAGCAGCAGCAGCCATGTTAATTTGGCCTATAAATCCTCCATCACCCGGACTGCGCCTTCGGCATAAAGGATAGCCATAATCATTGGATTCAGTCGCTAAATAAAAAAATATATGGTGATTCTTAGTGCACTTGTCAATTTTCATGCACGGGTGTCGTTCATTGAGCAGAATTTCCATTCTTCTTTCGGGTAAGAAACATGTAGTGGCGTCATTACAATTTCCACCATCTTAAAACCGATTGAAGTTTTGAAACAGATGGTTCTATATTTGAACCAGATTTATAGTTGGTTACCCATCCGTAGGTTGGGTTAGGACCACATTTTTGCGGTTCTTAGCGCAACCCGAGAAATGCCACGGGGAGATGCTCATGAGATCACTAGAGGGCATGTCTTTGAACATCCAAGTCTAACCTTTTTCGTTTTTCATGCAAGGACTCATTTACTCCCAAAGAAGACATTCTTCTTGCTTCAGAAGATTTTTTCGAAAGATTACTCTTTTTTCTATCAGGCATGTTGATGGAGATATGTTTAAGCCCAAGGAGGGGAATACAGTGGCGAGTGAGAGTCTTGAATAGGCAACTAGATGATTGAGTGAATGTAAGTTAACTGAACTTTAACAGTTTTAAACGTATGTAAATAACTCGTAATGTTAATGATGTGGGAATTGGTCTAAAAATAGTTCGCAATCGTAATGAGTGGCAGACGGTTCCACTACGTGTAATACACCTGAGTATTAAACGATAATAAACAACGCCATGTTTGCTGTAGCATCAAAGGCATTATTACCATTACTGCTCACTGCATGTGAATATTCTTGCACGTTTGATTCTTTATGCGTATCGTTTACTATGTAAGTGGTCTCTCATATACATGCAGTGCCCCTATGAGAGCTATTTTGAGAATAGACATTGAAGCGTATAGCTAATTGTTGTAAATATGCATTGAATTTATCGATAACCCCCTGATGCAATCAACCATGGGACTCTGGGCCCTTCTTATACAGATTTTCTTTCTACGTGCTGTCATGGGCCTGCAGGAGAACTTAAATGCCAGAGGCGTGAGTATGCTTTGAAAATCAAATCTCTGGTTGTCAAGGAAATATGCCATTGTTGCTTTCAGAGAAAAATGTGAGATTTTTCAGCAAAATACACGATTTTTAGACAGTATCGAAGCGGAAAAGAAAATCGATTGAAAGAAATAGAAAAGTAATTTATTTCTGGAATGTTTTTATCGGATGGCTATCCGTTAAAAAAATTCCAGCCCTTTATTTTGAGTAAAAGTAATTTTAAAAAGCAAAAAATTAAACCACTGCACCGAACTCAATGCTTAGCATGGACCATGGCTTTTTAATATAGTCTATGTTCATCCCATATACATTTTATCTCTACATGTCAAATTTCAGCTCAATTGGTTCAGTAGTTTATGCGTGGTGAGCAACAGACAGACAGACACCATTCAATTTTTATAAATTAGTATGATACCTATACAAAAATATGTATATGGTAATTCGAAAAATATCAAAAGTAAAAAATAAATCAATGCCTTCTTATTCTGAATTTTGAGGTATTTTCATATGGTTCATTTTCTTAACTTGTATTAGTATCTCTAAGTAATTGAGAGTAATCTTCTATTGGTATCTCATTTTCTTAACTTTTATGTATACGCATGACCGGATAAACGTGGATAGCTATAAATAATGCAAAGAAAAGCTGACTCAGACTTGCGGCAGGTGTTCCAATTCTCTAGAATTGATCCTACTCTTCTCAATTGCCCTACATGAACACAGGTAAGGACGTATTGAGGACGGTGCGACTAATCGGCTCAGAGTTAAGTTGATAGCTGAATTAACTTCACCTTAATTACGATTCACGAAATCATGTGCGCAGGCTGGTTGAACTTTACTCCCAGAACAAACCTAAGGTAGGTAGGGAGTTATGGGAGGGAAACAAAAATTAAAGAAAAAGTTAAGATATTACGCCTAAAAACACAATAATTAATAATCCTTTAAAATATCAAATGAGAGGCAATGAAAATTAAATGAAAGGGTAATCACAAAATAAAGATTTGTTACGACTACTATACATAGAAAATTATTCTCAAAAAAGTACGCCTACCATGGTATAGGGAATATTTTGAACCAATGCTCAATATAACGTGCAGAAAAATTCCATCTCGAATAATCTGGAGGTTTGAAGGGAAATAACTAAACAGGTTAGTTCAGGCGGTTGAGGCTAAGAAGGCATTTACGTGCTTCAGCGATTTAATTTCACATTCCTTCCATATATGTTTATCTCATTTTTAACCGTGATACTAAAACCTTTTTAATGATTCACACCTTGCTATTTTCTAAGCTTTCAACCAATATCAGAAATTAAAGACACATAAGGGAAAATTTCAAACATTTAAAGGTCCAAATGTCGCATGGAAATGCCAGAGTGAGATGACGTTTCTTTTTTTTTGGACTACTCTCCCAAGTCCATTCACCAGCTGCTGTCGTCACTATTTCTGGCATCGGATGCTCACGATACACACGCCGGGAGATAGTAAACGAATGATGCAACGCAGCGCATTGGGGCCGGATGTAACCGGAGCAAAGGCCGCGAGGGTGCGTGCGCTTGAGTGAGTGGTGAGCTGGAAGAAGGCATCGAGATGTTGGAGTCGGGTGGTGGGGGGAGAGGAAGAAATGGGAGAACAACCGAGGAGGGGGACAAGAGAGAAGAGCAGCAAGTAGTGCAACATGAAACCGAGTTTTCCGCAACACCTTAGTCATCTAGCACTAGCTCCGAGTCCCGACCCCGATGCGAGCCAAGGTTCTTCGATCCCATAAAGTTGAAGACGTCACCAGTTTCGCAGATTGGCGAATGAACGACGATCCAATGGAATTCAGTGGTTTGGGAGAAAGGAGCATGCGGCAAAGAGAGCGTTTACTCACTCTGCTGAAGTGGGAAATTAGATATCCGAGGAATGAAAAGTGACAGCAAATCGGAGGAGTAAATTCATTTTCATACTACGCTAATTCTATAGTGCCGTGGCCACAGATTTTCTGAGCAACGGGGAATATAGAGAAGCTAAGGAGAGGCTACGGAGGAAAGGGATATAGTGTAAATCTTTTAAAGTAAAAATCTGTTGATTCAAGAAGTAATATCTGCTAACGTGCATAAATAGGTCTCTTATCAGTATAAATGATACAATTTCTCCATTATGAAAATCATAGAGATTAATTAGGGTTCGATGTCACCCCGAAAAGAGGATTCAACGTAATGAAATCCCTGAATGAGGCATAAACTTAGTCATGACTATACCACTTGGCCTTCACGAACAATTATTCGAACAATATAAAAAAATGCAGAATTGAACATATTCATATTTGGTTTAAAAAGAATTAATATTTTCTGTACACAATACGCAAAACCAGGTTGCCAAAACCAAACCTACGTCACGATATTCAAATCCTTTTTCGAATAACACCCTATTTAATATCTATGCATAATTTTTAACAGATTCTTGTCTTGTTCTAAATTTTTATAAAGTATTGAAAAATATACATGCGTGGCTATTAATTAAAGAAGATGCAGATAGAGTCTTTGAAAAAACACATTATGATCATTAAAATGTATGTGCTGATGCTTTATAATTTAATTGATTTGTTTTATTTTTATTTTGGATATACATACATATTTATGAATTAAGATGTGCCTAAAGTTGGAGATGTCAGAGTATAACCTCAACACAGGTTTCCCTTCATAGTTAACCATAGCTAGTGCTTTAATCTATATCCCAAGTGCACATACTGTATGCAAAATTACTGTGGCGGGAGTGGTAATACAATATTATTTATGTACTCTCAAAGAGAATTGTAAGAATTGAATACACCTACCAACAAAAAGGTACTCTTCTCGTCTTGGGGCTGTAACGTCCATAAATAACACGGAGGGTATCAAACCACATTAAGGTTAACATTTCCGGCATTGTTTTTCTATTTATTAATATTTTTGGAAGAAATAGATTAGAGCAGTAATTGCGCAGTTTAACGCACGGCAAGTAGGTCTCAGGGAAAGATGATCAGCCCTAAAATACCAAGCCAATCTTTCGTTCGATGGCTTGCAGAATGGCCATTGAAAAACTAAGCGGACAGAAAACTATTGAGAAGGACTGATTTCACCCGGAAGCTACTACCAATTATCTCACAAGGTCGTAGACTAACATCCTTGTATTCATACAAAAAGCTCGTCTAGGAATATTTTTTTGAAAGAGTTGCATTTGTTTCAGCAAGCTTCAAATGTTCCACTCTTTTACGTAATAAGCCCACAAAAAGAGACGTAGGCTCATTCTTTATTTATTTGACCTGGCAATTTACGAGTATCATCCACTCACCACCCAAATCCCACTTTCACTGACCAGAGCTCGTGATGTACCGAAGACTTGAAAATTTTAACTATCATCAGATGTGAAAACGGAAAAAAATTATCAACATATTAAAAATGAAGACATTGATGTATTTGTAGACACTTCAAACAAAATACAAAGAACAAGAATATCCGCTGAGTACGGCTATGGTAAAGACAAAAGGATGTCAATGTCGGCAGTCCCAAGAAAAGTTTGGGCAATTTTTTTTCACTAGCATACTTATGTATGTACAAAAATTGAAGCATATTTTTTAATATTGAAGCTCACGACTACTCCAAGACTTGAATTTCTAAAGAGTGTTATCTCATGTTAGGGAAGTTAGCAAAGTGATTATCTCAATCGTCTCAGGCTCAACTTTGTGGAAGTTCATTTTACAAATGAAAAGGAAAACTTTGACTTATTCCACCAATTTATTTTCCGGTACTACTAGTTTCGACGCAGCGGCGTCATCTTCAGGTACAAATAGTACAGACAAAAACATGATCCATATATACCATCCATCCCGCTCACTACACTACATTGTATCCTCGGGGTTTTCCACCCCCCTCCCACCTCCATTCTTCCTCCCCCCTCCCCTCCTTTCCCCAACGCCTACCCTGGATGGTATATATGGATCAAATTTTTTTTTTAGTTCATATGTGCCAAAGTTGAAAAAATTACATTAATTTCTTTTTAAAAGGCCATCACTACAATTTTAATTTACCTACTGTATATGAATACCGAAGATGGTGAATAAGCTGCGCCAAAATCATATGATAGGTGATGACGCCTTCGGGGAAGGCTTAGTTCGCTGCGGAAGTGCTCGTTTAAAAAGTACCCTTTTTTCACACAAAAAAGTAAGAATTAATTCCATATTTAATTTCATACGCACATAAGAAATTTAGCACAAAATTCATCTTTTCATCACAAAATAAATAATCTTGGGAGTTCATATATTTCCCAGTTGCAAATAAATGCTCAATACATTATTGCGGGTGAAATTTAAAACGCCAACAGTTTTTACCATCAACGAATGGAACCTAAGTCGTACCGTATGAGTCATCGACTCATCCGCAAGAGTAAAACCATCTGGCCTCTCAAGGGCCTGATTATGAAGCCACGAAAGAGAAATCACTAAAAGCAACATCACCTGAATGCGATTTTGGTTGAAGTCATCTACATCACTCCATTCATAAAACAATAAGACTTTGCTAACAAAAATATGCATCGAAGTTGAAGAGAATTTTACATTTCATTGACCAAATTTGAGGTTTTTATGCTATTAATGTCAAACAAAAACGTTTTCGTGCGGGGTACAAACGTCTACCTAGCCATAATTAACAAAACGGGTTTAAAGTAGAAGAAAACAACATCGTTTAATCTATATATAACGCTACTAAAAATTAATGAATCATCCCAGGGCACCTCATTCCCTACGCCCATAAATACCCATAAGAACTCTTTTATCAATAGAATAGATAGTTTACACATTAAGACAGGTTTGGATGGATATAAAAGTATTGCCATCATCTTATCGCCTCCTTGTCAAGAAGGCAAGTACTTATTAATACCAATCGCTTCCTCAGCTCGGCAGACTTCCTGACTTCTTTTGTCTCATCAAAAGAGTCTATTCTTTTTCTGCCTCTCCACCGTTTATGTTCTTGCTTCTCTCAGTGACTGCCTTTAGCAACCCATTGCCCTTATATTGCTCGTTCCACTTATTTAGCCTCCACCTAATTTCACCCACCAGTATCCTCTCCTCATCTATCATGCCGAGCACTTATACATATTATATTCTCCTATCCATTTATTTCACCTTCTTCAATCTCCTCCACACCAGTATCCCAAATTCCTGTAGTATATTCTCATATTTTTTCCAGTGTCCAGGTTTCTACACTATGAATGCTATGCTACTCATCATATTTATTAATATAACGGTACCATAAAAATGATTGGAGTACATGTAAAAGGAAGGTATGCATCGTTAACAATTAATAATTGGGAATAACGATTCAGTATCTCATAGTCAGCAGATGCGGAGTGTGATTTTTAAGTAAAAAATATAATCACTGCAGAGAATATTTTATTTTCTTTCATGCCACTGTACTTTCAACGAGAACTGAGATACTGTGAAACTAATAGCAATGATATTCAGTCTCTAAAACCGCGCGAACAGCTCATAGAGGGATAAATGGTGGTGGTCAATTACCTGGCATCGTGATATAAGTTATAATTTTGCCCGTCGAACAAATGGGTGAAAGGGAGTTGCGAAGTTCAAAAAGAAGGAAAATCAATTCACGTGCAAGCAAGCAACCTAACACACGAGAGAAGAAGAATGCACACATGCCAACCCCCCGGGCTGGTAAATAGAAGCTTTTGTATGCGAAGGCAGAAAAGAAACTCGACGCAAAGCGCTTTTTTTTCGCGCCGAAGATCATAAGGACGAAGGGGGTAATGACGCAATGAGAAGTAAAGGATGGGGTATTGCGGGAGTGGAAGTCGTTTCCGCTCGCACATTCCCGGCAAAGTCCTCTTCCTCTTGTTTTCCACACCGCTCGCTCTATCTCGGATCTCCTTTCGCTTCGTAAGCCCTTCTGGTGCTCTTTATCACCGCAGATCCCCTCCTGTTCTCGATCTCCCCACTTCCCTCCGGCTCCATTCCCTTTCACACGTGAGGACGCGCGGGGCCACAAACTGTTGAGGACAGTTCCCGGCAACTTGCACATTTTCTTTCGTCACGTGGGTAACTTTTACACCGGTTCTTCAAATATTGCAAGAATGCTTTATGCCTTGAGCTTCAAGAAAATAATGCATCAAGAAAAAGAATATACCTGGAAGGAAATATGGATTATCAGCGCAACGGAAATAAACCATAATTTAATTTGATGAAAGTTTTTTTTTAATCTGAAAACTGTTTGTGTTCACATGAAACGCTGATTTTATATATCTGTTGCATTCGGGAACCACAAAATTCACTAGACTCATTCTTTATCAATAGCAATGACCCTGCCTGGGATATATACACTATGAAAGTTAAAGTGAATATTATGATAAGGTAGAACAAGGTAGGAGAGAGGGAAGGTAGGATATTTTAAAATAAAATGGGAACAAGTGACAGAAAATCAATTACATCGTTCCGCCACTACGGTACATGTTACTTTAATGAGGGTTGAAAGAGGTCGGGCAAGAATACCTGAGGGCAGTCAGGAATAGAGTCAGTAGTAGTACGCAAAACTAGGGTCACGTGGCAGATTCAGACCTTGTCCGTGCCCCCTACCCATCGGCAATATACATATTTGGCTTTATGTGTCTAAAAACGGTCGAACAACCGCAAAGGGAAAGTAAATGTTTTGCCACCCAAGAGAGACTGGTTAGGCATGAGCTCGGCAGCAGATTTCAAAGCTATGAATTTCTATCCCTCAATGGGAATATTTAAATATTGTATTTTGTTTTTCTGG
The DNA here is from genome assembly GCA_963573305.1 of Pyrrhosoma nymphula. Classification (NCBI taxonomy): domain Eukaryota; kingdom Metazoa; phylum Arthropoda; class Insecta; order Odonata; family Coenagrionidae; genus Pyrrhosoma; species Pyrrhosoma nymphula. Next base: position 99,434,294 of record OY754329.1, read on the forward strand.
TCGACGGTGGAGTTCAACAACCAAAAAGCAGGCAGGATGGTACTAATATTTTTTCGTACGTCTCATTCATTTAGCATTATCCAAGGAATATAAATCTCAATGCAATTATGCAGTATACCGAACAGGAATCAATGCTATTATTGCAGACAATATTGTCTTTCAATACCAACGTTTCATCTTTTTAAGGAAATATTTATTTAAAAATTAAAATTGACTATACAACACCAGCAAATACTCAGAATGAATGCTGACATAGTATATTAGACATTGGATAACAACAGCGAGCGTTTTCATTCTCATCCCTTATCATTTATTCTAAATTGAAAACTGGCTGGGGTTTTGCACTTCGAGAAAATATCCGTTAGCCAACACCTTGAAGGAAAATATATTGATAAATACACTGAATTCTAAAAACCTTTACGGAGGCAATTTTTCACATTGATACCAACCTCGCAAAAACATTTGATTCTATAACGTTGAGCCATTAAAAATAAATGATATAATGCAAAGGGCCCTTTGATATTAGATCTGATGTTATAGCATCAACACACTTCCAATGCCAAGGAGAAAAACAACACCGCCTCTGCCGCACCTTGATCACTCTCATCCACCTCGTGTTTGTTCCACTCCCTGTGGCCCGCCATTAAGACCAGTCTCTTGACCCCAACACGCCATTTCCATTCCCCAGTCATTCCCTTCCACTCCCTTGTATCTTCCGTCGGAGACACAGTTTCGCAATGCTGCCGCGCGCAGAACATGGTCACCTGCCCACCCATTTTTCCATATTTCCCAGTCTTTTTCGCACATTTTGACGTCAAGCAGATTAACGATGGCATAAGACGCTTCGTCGAATCGTATTAGAAAGAGGGAGAGAAAATTATACAGATATTACCTAACTATCAATGTCGAAGAGCACATCTTTCTCCTTTTGCCTCTTTACTGAATATGCGTATTTCCCTGATGAGATAAATCATGATTACATTAATTTAATAAGATTCTTCAGAATCAGATGGCCAAAAATAAATATTTATTCATTAATTCGAGTAGATTGAATATTTCGCGCAACTCATAAGATGAGTTTCGCAGGTACTTAGAGATAACCTTATATGTACGCAAGTAAAATAAGTAGCTTACTATGAGAACTTTAAAAAAATAATTTATGAAATGATAAGTGAAAAATTAATTATGCTGCTACACTGCTATCTCAATTTTCTAAACTCTTTGAGAGAATATATCTAAATCGTTTAATACCATATTTAGAACAAAATAATTTACTATCTGAATCACAATGGGGATACAGGAAAAAGAGATCTACTACAGCTGTTCTCTTTCAAGTTGTAAATTCTATCTTAAATTGTAAAGACGAAAAAAAATTTACTTTAGGTTTATTCTTTGACTTCACGAAAGCTTTTGATGAGGTTAATCATGGTTTTCTCTTGGAAAAATGTGGGAAGTTGGGAATAAGAGGGGAAGCATGTAATTGGATACAATCTTACCTAAAAAAAATATTTCAGAGAACATGTATCAGTACAAATGGGGCAAAATATATTTCAGATGCATTACCAATTACGAAAGGTGTTCCTCAAGGGTCTTTAATCGGACCTATATTATTCATTATATTCATAAATGATTTGATAACCCTAGGGAGTGATAACAATGTGATAAATGTTACCTATGCAGATGACACAAATTTCTTTATTTGTGGAAATAAAATAGATTCCTTAAATGATCATGCACAGCAATTACTAAATAATACAGCAAATTGGTGCAGTATTAACCAACTAAAATTAAACTCCAGTAAAACTCAACTGGTACTATTTAATAAGATCCAAAATAATCGTAAACTGAGTTTAAATTTGCATGATATTCAGCTGAACGAAACTCACTGTGCAAAATTTTGGGAATAGTTCTTCAAGACACGGGGAAATGGGATGCTCATGTGTCAGATCTAATTCCTAAGCTGTTCTCGGCAATGTACTGCATTCGCTTTTTAAAATGTTATGTTTCTACCAATGTTCTACTGATGCTTTACTACAGCTACTTTTACAGCAGAGCAACATATTGCATTATACTTTGGGGGTCTTCCCCATTACTTTTGAAAAAAATCTTTGTTCTGCAAAAGGGAGTTATTAGAACAATGCTTAACTTAAGTCCTAGAACATCCTGTAAATCCCACTTTAAAAAGTTAAATATGCTCACCATCCCGTGTGTTTACATTTACAATGTGATTGTTTTTATGAAACAAAACATGGACCAAGTGGTAAAAAATCAGGATATTCATGTATATGACACTAGAAAAAAACTGGACATACATGTTGATCACCACTCGCGCTCACTTACATTGAATGGTCCTTGGGCAATGGGCACACGCCTTTACAATCATCTACCAAAGAAAATTAAGGATGTAGAAAACACAAATACTTTTAGCTTGAGACTGAAGACCCACTTACTAGATTTGTCATGTTATAGTGTGAATGAATTCTTTGAATGTTAAAAAGATAGATATATAATTATTAGTGAATTATGTTACACTGTACATGATGTACATATATCCACTGTCGGCCTTCACTTTACTTTTGTTCTGACTTTGGGTGTATATTCATTTATTTTCTGTCTGACGAATCCTATATCATTGTAATTTATTTGTACACATGATCTTTGGATAATAAAGGTATTATTATTATTATTATAATGTTGGTCTGATAGTATGACTTAGAAGCGTACATACTGTGGAAAGAATGAGCACTCACACAAGACTTTTGAGATAATGGGTAAGAAAAGGAACAAAACAGTGAACAACGGAAAGATTTATTTGATATGTAGAGAAATAAAATTGGAGAGGAAAATCCGAAAGGGGCAAAAGAGAGGAGAGAGCACCTGAATAATTGCTGAATGTTGGTGATGGAAGAAAAAAATAATTAGACTGGTTGTGTCAGGCGAAACCTTGTGGAACTTGCTTCACATAGTGAAATGAAATAAATTTCATTTCTACTTACTTACTAAGAACTTACTAAGTTACAACTTTGTAACTTATTAATTCAGCATGAACTTGCACAGTTCATGTGGAATTACTAAGTAACAGCTTTCATTTCACAATAAAAAATAATAAGGTTTTATACAGAGAAAGAAAGGCTATGCAAGAAGAGCTACAAACGCGGGAAAACTAGGCCCTCAGAGAGAGGAAACGGCCTTCGACGATGGGCGAAAATGTTTCAGGCAAGGACTTTCCGATGACCAACCTAAATTGTTTGAATATAATCCAACGTATTAATTTCTAACGCCGGCAGGGAACATTAACCACGGGAAATTTATCTAGTGCTAGTTCTTCCGGTTTAGGAATGCGGAAGGTTTGGACAGGAAAAACGAAAGCCCAAATTCTCCGCGACTAAACCTCGCACCTCTTTCTTCGCGTGATTTCCTTCTTTCAATGAGCATATTTCCTCCCTCTCCTATTCCAATCCACTTAGCGTCTAACCCTAAATCCTGCCACGATAAGCCTCTTTAAGAGTTTATACGATCAACTCTCTATGCAGATTCCAGCCCGACACACTTATCTTACTAAAATAATCAGTGAAATCCAAATTACAAATTTTGACAATGGCACGAGTCCCTTCTTCTCCAACGCAAAGGCTGACTGTAGGGTATACGCAAAGTTAATGTAATTAAAAATCAATTTTGATAATACAAGCAATATTTAACTATTTTCTTCTAAGTATCCGTTCATGCGGACATTTACACAAGACATAGTGGTCGCCATAAAATTGTCATTCCTCATAGTAGAGCAAGTACCTACAACAACTACTTCACAGTTATGATCGCGCTGCACAAATTCTAAGCTACTATAAGACAGTAGAATTTGAGTAGTAGGGGAAAATGACGAGTCAAATAAAAGCTAACATAACATTAGAATGTCATCTAAAATTCATAATTTCTTACACTAATATTAAAAACCGGCAAAAAGACATGGCATTTCAACCTCCTTCGTTCACTAACTCAGTTCTATTTATATATAATTATTACTAATCACAAAATATTTACACGTATATATTGTACTTTAAGTTGAAGTAAATCCCTAAGATTATGTGCTAGCTGGCTTTACAATTTAATCACTAATAATTTCCAGTGCGGGTGTTCTTCTACAGAGTGTTTTTAGTGACTGATTAAATACTAAGCTTTAGTTAATTTTCACGTAAAGATAAGCATTTCTCTAAGATTTTTACAATGAAATTTCCTAATTTATTTAACAGCATTAGCACATTAATTGCCAATCATCAGATTTTGCCTCTCTTGCTAAGTAAATATCTTGGTTGACGAAGGATTAGATATTGGAATATATCCTTTATTTTGTAAACTTGTTAACTTAAAATACATAATCTTCACGTTTTAGCGACTGTACTCAATGTGATTGTCATTCAACCACGATAGAAGGGGAAACTCAAAGAATCTCAATCTCGCCCCGTAGAGTAATAACTTTTTAAAATTCCTTAAAGTCTTAAAACTAAGACTTCCGCCACTTTATCTAGTGTCTTTTCGAATTCAACCAACAAAGCAAACATATCTAAATCGTTTAGCAATTTCATTTGTATTTATTTTCTAGTGCTGACAATGGCATCAGAAGGGTTCTCCCACCCACAAATTTTGATAAGTAACATTGGTCATCGTCAAAGAACTCTTTTAACTTTTTTTCCAAACTTCTACTCATTACTATATGTAACCTACTCTCCGCTTTCAAAATAAGTCCAATCTCACTTTGCGTTCTACTGCTTTTATTCCTCCCAGAATAGGTATCAAAGCTGTTTTTACATAGTCCCACGGCCATATTCCTCCCCCATCACTTCGGCAAGTCAATATCTATTATTTTACTGGATAAAGCCCATAGAATTTCTAAGATTCGAAAGTTTATTTTCTTCTCTGGCCTATATTTTAGATATTTTTGCCCAATGGTCCATCCCGTAGCGCCCGCCACACGAATTTTTAACGCTTCCTTAGGCTATGCTTATTCATTACCTTTATTCCAAAATTACGCACTCGGAGCTTGAATATTCCGTGTTGCATGACCGCCGAACCTCCCTCGCCTAATTATACGTTGGTTTAACGGTATGCATGCGAAAAGTTCCCTTCATATAATCTCTCCTCTTAGCCCAAAGTCAGCAATCATTTATCTTATCTTCTTCAAGTAATAATTTTTAGCTTCCTTCAAATTATATTTCATGCCACAACTTTGAGCTGCTTGAACTACTGATAAATAAATTGATTTAAAAACAAATACATTCATATATTTACAAACAAATAAGCAAAAATAAAGCAGAAGAGCCACTGACAAAAAATTCCGACGCTTCGACGGCCAAGCCGTCTTCGTCGGTGGTAGAGAACTCGATTATACACGTATATATGAATAGATGGGCATCCTGCGACGCAATCGTGTTAATGCGAGTGAAAGAAGAGCAGAGTATAATCAGTATGTGTTCAGCTGCTTTGCTGACTAAAGCAGAAAGTGATATAAGCTAACGAAGATACAGATGTACATAGGAGTACATTGGAGAAAACTTCTCCAAAATGTGAATAAGGTTTATTCACAAGTGAAGCCGGTGGATAGAGAATCGGGGTGGGGATCAAAGGCCGGAGAGTAAGAGAAAATTTACTTTTTTCCGCAATTACTTTTCAGCCAGCCATAACGCCGAAAGCATGGTCAGATATTAATTGACAAGGAGGAATAAAAATAAGACGGCAGCTGGTAAAGTGGGTTAGATTTGACGACGACCAGGCGATAGTTAACCAACCGTCAGAAAAATGACGCTCAATTGTTAACAACCTAGCGTGATACAAACAGAAAATTGTTAATTATAATAAATTCAATAAAACGAGCTTCATTCGACCAAATAAACTAGAGTTATCATAAAAGGAGGGAACAATTTGGAGCTTGATAGTGACGGAGTAGATTCGTGGCGGGAAATCAGCGCCGGGGCTAGCAGAGATATAACCTTTATGGATTCAGCCGCAAATGCACTTAAATGTGAAGTTCCACAGAGGAAAAGTCATTCACCTAGACCGAGACTCGATCCCTGATTCCAATTTCGCGCCGAGTGAGGACAGGGGAGAAGGACGCCTCCTTAGCTTAACTGGCTAAAGCACTCGGCGCGAAATCGAGGGATCCGAGTTCCAGTTCCGGCCAACTTCAATGATTTTTCCTCTTCGGAGTTTCGCACAGTAGTAAGGATACTATAAGGTGAATGATACTACCAAAGGAGGCGTTCATTGATAGCAGAGAGCTATTGACAAGAAATGTATGTAAGGATGTTATGAAAAGGCTATTGAAGAGAGTAATATGAACCGTGGCGTTGTATGGTGCAGAAACCTGGACACTTGAGTGGAGAGGAAGAGAATTGACGGTAGATGTTTGAGATATGGTTGTGGAAGTGGATGAGGCAGGTACAACGGATAGAAAGGAGGACAGGCGAATAAGTGATTGGAATGGAGGGAGTGGTGAGGAGGCTGCTGGAGGAAATCAGGAAAAGGCTGAGTAGATGGATGGAGCAGGAAAGAAGGTGAAGGGGACGTTGGAAACCGCGATAAACGGAGGATATTGGGTAAGCGCTAATGAGTATACAGAGAAAAGGTTTTATGGAAGGGTATAAGTGGTAGGAAGTAAGAGTAACTGAAGAAATCAACCATGTGAAGAGGTCTGAGGTTATAAAAGAGTAAGAAAATGAAACCGTATCTTCCTACTCACTTTTACTTTTGAAAGCAATTTTTCGGGAGATTTCAAGTCTTATAATACCGCGTTAAACTAAAATTCCTGACAATAGTTGTCCGCCTTTAAAGAGTTTCTCGTACTGATTGAGGATTAATTTAGATACACGTAAGGAGATAAAATCGGAGCTATTGCCTAATGGACGGGGATTCCCAGCGCAGTGGAAAGAAGAACGAGTTCGTTACCTCTCCTCACCGAGAAAAAGTTATAAATACCGGTTGAAACCAGAACTCATTCCACACGATAGCAGGAACCATTTGAACGCACGGCATTTTGGACGGTAAATTACCATTTTACAACCTTCTGGCAGTTTTGCGTAAAGAGATATTACTGTCGATAATTTTGCTTCAACTGTTGTTACTAATGCTTAGCACATACTGTAAATAACTCTTTCAGTTCCATGAAAATATCTCGAAGGAAAAACCATATTCAGTTATTTCCTGCAAAGTAAAGTTAACTTGTAATGCTCAAGTGAAAATAATAACCAATTAAATTATGTTTACGTGCATGTATAGAATCAACATAAATAAAGCATTCCACACAATTTTTACACATTTAAAAAATACAAAACAAAATTGCCACAAACTTCATCTACATCTACTGTAGATGTAGATGAAGTTGGCATCAGTAAATAAATACTGTGGATAGACAGAGTAAGATAAGAGGTACTAATTACTACGAGGGAAGAGAAGAGGTTGCAGGAGATCCTCATGAAGCAGGAAAAGAGAATCAATGATTAAGGTATAAGCAATAAGACATTCAATGCAGTGAATGAATAGGAATTATGGTTAGTGTAAAATGTATGAAAACAGATTAATCATTTGAAGGACAAGTAGGGGAGAGAAAGAACAAAGAGCTACAAGAAGAAACTACCAAGGAGAAAATAAATTTAGATAGTAAGGAACTGTTAGAAGCCGGTAATGATTTGAATATGCTTTCAGAGACCGTGAAAAAGATACTTTCTACTCCTATCACTACATGACACGTTATTTATTTCTATTGGAAAGTCAGATAGAAGTAAATTATCTGGCTTCATTGTTTCCTCTAAATCCAAATTGACATTCATTTGAAAGCATTTGGGTTTCCCTTCCTAGCGCTCGTAGATCACTCACACCGTAATCAATAGCTTATAAACAAGTTCCAAAGTTTTCACCAAGCCTATTATTTTGTACTATTACTGGGGAAATCATGTTTTAACCAAAACCCATCAGCTTCCCTTTCTCAAGTAAAATCAAATTACTCATCCAAATTTATTACCAGCCATTGTATATGATGACTGCATCTAATACAGGATGCAACGATGAATTTAAGCCGAAAACTTACGAGAATTACTCATTGGCCAATAAAAGCAAGAGCGGAAGACTGTGAGAACTATATGCGACGAAAAACAAAGTAGTTTCGAAGTAGCAAAAGTTACATGTGAAGACTGGAATAATGATTGCATAGCTAATTCAGAGAAAAATGGAACAAATAGTAATCATGATTACAAAGACCAAATGTCTAAATAAGAAGGTAAAACGGATAGGACGTTCAAAACGCGTGACAGTACAGTAAGATACGTCAACTATATCCCGTCGAAATAAATAAATGTGTTCAATGCATCAAATAATGAAGTCCTTTAAGGAGGCAAACATTGCGGTACATGAAAGAGCATTCCTATCCGTATTTTGGCATTGGAGTAAAATATGGGTAGGTCGCGATACGCACTGCTATCGGCTAAATTCGGTTGGCTAAGACTCAGGAGTGCTAAGCGGCAAGATAAGGAGAGATAGGAAGAGAAATGAGGTCACTACAAGATAATGGCTGTACGTCCCACAATAGGACAAGTATTAAAGGGTTTTACTTCGTTGATGTGCGCATCCCGAAAGAAATAATGGAATATTCTTGAAATATCAAGTTAAATTTTGCACTTCAACGAAGAGAAAAATATTTTTGATGCCAATTACTCTGTAATAGAAACAAAACATGATATTCCATGGGAAAATCGTGATTAGTTTCACTTTGATTGGTTTGCACGTTTTAAAACTTTTTTGGACATGAATAATAAAATCAAGCAATAGAACGGATCACTTATATTTCCAACAAACTAATGCTCTACTCCCGTTTCCCCAACCCTTGAGCACTCAGCTCCTAAGTGAATAACTCAATTTGAAAGGAACTTTCTCTCCATATCGATTGAACTCTCAAGTAACTTCGTGGATAAAATTAGCCCCTTCTCTCTCACAATACGTTCCACGCTTTGATGAGAAAGCTCAGTTTTTTAAAATGGAGGTTTGATATTTAAACATCAAATTCTTTTTCCCATAAAAGAGAAATGATGCCAACTGCTATGCAAAAACATCCCATTTATTTGCGTCAAAATAACTTACACCAGAATAGTTTGCACTGTAAGAGCAGCTACATGTCAACTATTTTCGCAATATCTCTTCCTTCCTCATTTAACGTACCTATTTATTTAGCTCATATAGAGCTCTGAACTAATGATTCAGAATTTTCCATGTTCATTTCATCCCTGGGAATACATATGAAAACTCTCCTCACGTTCCATAACTCAACCAATTCATCCCCGAGGTCACCCCTTCTTGTGGGTGAACGTACTCACAAAATTGAGGACATTATCCAAGAGTTATTTATAGCTCAAAGAAAAACAGTGTCCCTATTCTTATTAAGGACGCAAGCGTGAAACTTAATAACAGACAGAGAGAGAACGGTGTCGAAATCACAATACACCCTGTAAGAATGAATGAACCTGAAATGTTGTTTTTTGGCGTTTTTCTTACAGGCATTGACTTTGACAGCTCAAGGGAACTTATTTAAGAGTTTCTATACCTGCGTATATCCATTCGTACAAAACAATTAACAAGTTTTTGACAGTGACTTCAGAATGATTTTCGACTAACTAGACAGTAAAGCCTGATTCTAGAGTAAAGTTTATGGTTTTAACTGCTTTAGGCTTCCACCGATCACAATTGAACATTTTCATAGGCAGACGAACGTCTAGAATTTTTGTGACTATGCCAGAAAAGCTGTCGAAAACGTTTTAAGTTTTACATTTATGTCCTTCCGTCCAGAGCGTGAGTGGGTAATGAGACAGGGAGGCAAAGAACACAGCTTCATTCTATGTTCACTACACAATGTTAAAGAAATCCTATTGTGATGATTTCAAAATTTTATTCTGGTTAAAAATATTTGGTTTGTTGCAGAGTAATAAAGATTTGTGTAACAGTAAAATCCGTTAAAAACTTGTCTCGTCCATTTAACTTTCGGGGACATATGAGCATCAAACATAACCCTGGCTTATTTTAAAAAACCTTTTCTGCTCATTTTTGCTTTTATATGGCATATGATTGGACTGGCAGATATCTAAAAATAGCTCCGGAGTGAAAGCTAATTCGTCCTATTCGACGCAAAATTCAATACTTATTAGATGAATTTTAAATACCATCACTCAATAAAAACCTTCTAGCATAAAAATTAATTTAATTCTAACATTAAAACACTTTTACAATGCTTTAGATAGGATTATCAGTCACTTTAATTAACGGAAGAAAAACTACCTCTCTAAAATAATCGATTATTCCGTCAGTCACATTAATGAGACTTAAATATAAGATGTTCGTGCTAAAAAGAATTAACATTGATTGGATCATTACCCCTTATTCCACACATTAAGAAAAGGTTCCTTCCAAAAAAGAAATATGTCATAAACTTTCCTCTCATCAAAAATTGAAAGAAAAATTAACATCAGCGTAGCAATAACCATCCTATAGTAGCTACATTAGTAGTTGCTACATTAAAGCTAATAAAAAGATTAATTCGGGGCAAAATCTTTTTAAAAACTCATGTATTTTTATTTCAGTCGGTAATGGACGCATAATTGAAATTAACTCCAATATATTCTCATGCTCATAGAAAGAGTTATATACACGTAGAAATTAACAAAATGTTCTGGAGTGAAATATTATGACCCCGGGAAGTAAACTACTTTTTCACATTAAGGTTTCCGTAATAAGCGCCAAATATTAAATAAAGGCAGCTCGTCTCACCTTTCTACGGCGCATAATTTCCTTACAATTCGCGTTGGAAGATGGTGGTTTTTAATGGTACCAATTTGTACAGCAGAGATATTCCCCGTGACGTCTAGTGAGTGAATTAGCCTCATGATGTCAACTGTCGCATCATGCCGATCCCTATGCCGGGAAAGCGTAGATAACGTACAGTTGGAAACTTAGAAAAAGACATGAATTTGGAGTTTATTCACTCTTCAGCCGAACAATATTGATGAATCATAATGCAAAGCAAGGATATAACAAGCCCTGCTACGTTCCGGTTAATGGCTGGGACTTAGTAGACTTCCCCAGTGGGAATTCCCATAATCATGTTATTTGACAATGAAAACATTGGTTTTATGTTTATATCACGATCTCCATGCAAAAATTTAAAATTTAACTGTGGGTAGTTTTAATTTTTCAAATAAAAAAGATTATTGAAGCCAATGGAAACAATATAGGAGAAAGAGCCCCGCCTTGAAGTGTAGTGGCAATAATCTGTAAGTTGACGACTTATACCACACCTGATACGCATTCCCAGCTCTAATAATAAGCGGTGATTTACCATCTGTTACATTATGAGATAAAATTAAGATTACTGGTATTTTCGTATCAACTGGATCAGAAAATGGACACTGATGATATTGCTGCGATATTATCTAATTTTGACTGGTTCTTTGAATATATTAGCTAATTTTATAATGTGCCTCTTTGGGTAAAGCAGGGATAAATTTCAAATTGTGCATATAATTCAGACAAAAGAAAAACAAAAGAGTATACAAGGTATGTCAACCAATGGAATTTATTCCCCTAAAAAGTTTGAATTTTCTGTAAATGAATACCTCCGATTCAAACGAAAGAAATAGTATTTTGTGAACGTGAATCATCACATCACCACTGCCACTGCCGTGAGTACAGCTTTTTTTAAATCTAATTTACATTTCAATCTTCTGCGACTCTCGACAGTACTCTAGTACGATTGTTTGATTCCAGCAGTTTTCATACAACATTCTTTCAAATAAAGTCCTTTGTGAGTCTGTAGAAACTGTTCAACTTCTCGTGAGCTCCCTAGCTAATTATAATCAATCCAACTTCGACATCGATACCGCACTAACTACTGAGATATTATCAAGGCCTTAAAAGCGTTTCCCATTAGGGAATGCGTCAATTCGATACTCCGAGGATTTATTCACGGCGTAGTTACCATTCTCCCCAGCCATGCCAAGCTCGATGCATGTCTTCCATATACACATTCTGTCTTCTATATCTTCCTCTAAATCGAAATCTCAAAAATCTTCAATTTATCCTCAATTTCTCTCTTTAAAATACGTACTCTTAAGCCATAAAGCGCCAAATTCTATATCGAACCCTTGACTAATCTTATAGTGCCACCCTCACCTATGGAATTGTTTTCCTACTACCACTCAATCCCATTTCATTTTGATTAACTGAATACTTTCACCTTATCTAGTTTATTCTGTACTGCTAATTAAAACAACCCCCATTGTTCTAAAATACAACTAAATTTATTTAAATACTGGGCATACGCATGACAAGCTACATCTGTGATCATTTCGTATGATAATTTACCATCAACCAGTCAATTCTGGGGTCAGTTTGTTGGTTGAAGGGAAGATATTTTTAATCCTAACGGCTTGAAAAAAATTCTAGCAGTGGCTTAAGAGTAGCGAGTCCGACTTCCAATCCAAATTTCTTAGGTTTGATACTAGGGAACGGAGAATATTATTGTTTCTTTAAAAAATTCCAATTTTATGGAACGAGACATCAGAGAGGCGTTGCTATGCTGCGCCATTGATGAAATGTAGCTATTTCACCAGAAGGCATTGATGGCGTATACTAAGAAGACTAGTGTTGAAAATGCCATCCAGAGAACTCTGGATCGCTCCAGTATCAAGAGCTACTCCTACCGGTGAGAGAGAAGTTCACGGAAACGGCGGCAGCACTGCGATTTGGATGGCAACGGGAAACCACCACATTATTCTCCCTAAAAAAATGCAGCCTTGCATTCATAGATGTGATGGCATTCATCCAGGTAAAATATTCCGGAGATAAATAGTCCCTCATTTGGATGTTCAGGTTCGGAATACTAGTAGGGGAACACCAGTCCGTGTGGATGAATGTAGAGTTGGGACACGGAACGTGAGATCCTTTGGAGTGAGTGGAAAGTTGGAGAAGGCGAAGATGGAGATGGACTAACTGAGAACAGACATCCTTGGAGTCAGAGAAATAAATATGGGCCGTGGCAGATGATTACTGGAGCGACGAATACCGTCACATTCTCAGGAAACGATTAGAGAATAGTAGGAGTAAAAATTATCCGGAAGATAGAATGGGGAAGAAGGGTGAAATCATATTGACAGTGCAACAATAAAATCCTGATGAAGACGGTAGGCGAGCCTAAGGGCATCGTAGTAACCCAGGTCTGCATGCCAACGTCCAATTATATATAGAACAAGAAATGAAAGATACATATGAACAACGAGAAGAAGTCCTTTGCACAGTGAAGGAAGAGGATTACAGGTAATCATCATGAATTACTGGAACGCGATGGTAGGTGAGGGCAAGGAGAAAAGCAGTGTAGGATAATTTGAGCTCAGCAAACGAAGTGGTAAAGGAGATGGACTAGTAGACTTCTGCAATGAAAATAATTAGATTGTGGCGACACACACTTCGAGCGACATCCGCGCAGAAGATACACAAGGAAGATGCTAGTAGAAAGCGCAAGATACCAATTCGACAATTTTGTGAAGTTCACAGTGAGAAAATCATTTGCCTGGACTAGGATTCGAACCCAGACCCCTCGATTTCGCGCCGAGTTAAGCTACCCAGGTGTCCTCTCTCACTGTGAATTTCATGGAGGCTTCAATTATCGAAGTGCCATCACAGGTACCGTGCATTAAATGCCATGGAGTACTCGTGAGCGAGCGCTAAACGCGTCACGTCCACGTTAAACACAAAGGTGTTTACTTTGACAAATTCAAAGAACTGCGGAACTGGCCGCGCAGTAACTTTAACGGAGTCACCCACTGATTAAAGTTTGGCTTTACCTCGTGGACAGTAGCGCTTAGCGCTCGCCCACGGGTACTCCATGGCATTGTATGCACGTTACCTGTGATGATATCTCGATCCTTAAAGCCTCCATGAAATTCACAGTGAGAGAGGACGCCTGGGTAGCTTAACTGGAAAGAGCACTCGGCGCGAAATTGAGGGTCTAGGTTCAAATCCCAGTCCAGGCGAATGATTTTCCCACTGTGAATTTCACACATTAGTGTGACAATCAGCGGGTGACTCCGCTACAGTTACTGCGTGGCCAGTTCCGAAGTTCTTTGTATACCAATTCGACTATCTGCAAACTATACAGGAAGAAGTACCGGAACCAAGTGAGGCAATCTATGAAATATCTTGGAGTAGATATAAATATTGACCACAATATATTGATCATGGATAGCCATCTAAGATACAAAAAGTTAAAATAGGTTTAGGAGCAACTAAGGTGGAGAACGAACAATCTGCAAGAAAAAGCAACCAGAGATAAATTCAATGCGACGATCAATGAAAAATTGTAGACAAGAAAAGAGAACAGCACAGAATAAACATGGAATGTATATTCTTACAGAGACAACGGAAGTTGCAGAAGGGCGATGATCAGCGTTCTAATTGACGAAAGAAAAAGTACAACCACCCAAGAAACTATGATGAGGCAGCAAAGTACAAGAAGCAACAAAACCAAATTTTTGTGGATTTACAGCTGCTGCGAATATATCGACGACAACATGGGAAGGGAACCACAGGATCGGCGTACAATCTCGCGAAACTTTGTGGGAAGAAGGAAATAGCCAAAAATATGAGACGAGAACGGAAAAATGCTAAGTGAGGAAGAATATTTAGGCAAAAGATGGAATGAATACGTAGGAAAACTGCATGAAAAACCAGAGCCGCTGGAGGATGTACTAATGACGAATGAGGAGAACGTGGACGACAATGACCAAGGAGAAAATGTGCGTGATGTTACTTATTTACTATTAATTTACTATCTCACACAACCTAAAACGGCATAATGGCTAATTACATTGGTCAATGTAATAAAGTATATAAAGATAGAACCACAGTAAAGAATAAGGCGAAGAATGAAATAAAAACCAAATTAACTCAAAATTCGGGTTCCTTAACCGAAGTGCCGTTATGAGGAATATTCAACTTACATGAGGAAATTCTAAGTATTTCAATTAACCAAGAATCCCTTCCATAAATTTACGCTTTAAACTCCCTCGCACAGTGAAGATAAGTATCTTAAGAACAATCATCGAGGTCAATCGACTGGATCACTCGTTCAGCAAAGAAATATATTAACTAGAAGTAAAAATGCAAAAATTTTGACCTTATCGCCAAAATTTCTGTTAAATATCACGGCGGTCACTAAGATTGAACAATTCATTCAAGCTATTTTAACACGGAATTTTCAACGTTAGCAGCTAATTACGCAGCAGGTTTGCCTCACCTGTCAGGAGCGAGAAATAAACCTCACGGAGCTTTATGTAATAACATTACTCATTTCTTCCCTTGCCTTCTAATACGAGTATGTAGTAGGTACGAAGTCGCTTCTCTTTCCCCTTATCCCCCCTCCCTCACCTCCTTTCCTCTTCTCTCGCCCCCTCCACATCTCTGCTCTCTGAACTTTCTCCCACGGAAAGGCGTCACGATCCTCCTCACAACGTCTCCTCCCCCCTCTCTCTATCTCCTTCACACACGAGTCACCCTCATTCCTAACATCGCACTCACACCTAGATATATTCAACTCTCCAGCCTTCCCATTTCCCCATCATCCGTTACTCCCCTCACTTAGCTAATACACGACCGAATACTCCTGGTTGGTAAACGATAGCCCACGCGGCGATATGACTAAAAGAAGCAAAACCTCTGGTCAGTGATCCTTGAGCACGACATCTTTCGACCCTCAACAGCCACCGCCAAATACAAAATATGTAGCATTTAAAGTCGAATTCATAGATGTTCATTCATACACGGGTAAAAGAGGAATAAGTCAGTCCTGGTATAAGTGAAAATTCAAATGAGATCCAAGTTGACATATTCAGCTTCGTTAAAATTGTAAACACTCCGTTAATTCAGTATTGCATACACATACATATTTAGAGTTCTACCGAGTAAAACAGACCGGACTAAACCAGCCACCACCTAAGGTGGATGGAGCGGTAATCGTGGGTCATCGAGTGGACATTTTAATACAGTTTTAAGTCAGTCGAAAAAAACCTTCTTGGACCACATTTCATTTTAGTGTACCTGTTAGTGCTTTTGGCGTAAACTCAATGCAGCAATGGAAATTACACAAGAATTATATTTTACATTTTTTTTCCTCCATTAGAGCATGGTAGACTACAGTTTTCGGCGCTGTATTTGACATTAAGACGATATTGGAATATTTTGTTTTAATATTGGACTCAGCGAGACACAGTCAATATTTGATAGCAACAATAATAATGATTTTAATTAAAATTTGCCATTTCACGTAAAGAAGAAAATGTTCACATATTTAATCGAATTATAACGAAATACATGTCATGTGTCTTGAGGATACGTATAAAAATAGCATTGTATTGCCAAAAACCAAATCGGCATAAATGAATTTTTTTCACTTTATCTATACACATCACTAATGAGAACAGATGCAAAGTTTCACGCAAAATTGGACATACACAAAAATCGCTCTAACCACCTTAATACTGATTCCAATAATACTGATTTAATAGAACCGCCGTACGAATTTCCTCAGCGTGGTCGAACCCGTCAGTTATGAGTACAGCCGTTACTGCCATTTGTGACTGCCTTGCTCTCTCTAACTCTTTCTCTCATTCACATTGCCATACTGCCATCAGCCTGTGATTATATGTCCTTGTTTTAAACCGAAATGACCTGGAAAGCCTCATTATGCAGTCAGGAAAACAAATGAGCAAAGGCGGTTAGCGTATTATCAGGGAAACGAAAATCCCACTTCCGAGTGCCCACGACAGAACGAGCACACGGAAATAAGGAGGAACGTCGATTTTTCGGCCAGCAATTACCCAGGTTTCAAACCCTATGGGTGGTCCTGCTCAACCAAGGTCTGTAGAGTACAGGTTGTCTCGATTCCTCACCCCCTCCACCTACGTTTTAGCCCTCTGACGTTACTGGAAGCCAGAATAGACAGGCTGTATAGCTTACTGCGTGCATTATGAGGCGTAACTTCATTTCAACGGACGATTAATATACTTGAATAATTTAGGTTTGTGCATTTTAATACGCATTAGGATATTTTATTTTTTAGTAAGTATCTACTGCTTATTAAATAGAGAATTATGTAGCGAGTTTAAAGAATATTGCGCATAACACAGCCAAGGTAAAACTTTCGCGAATGTAGTCAAATGATAATCACGTTAATATGAAGACCTGTTTTATATTTTTCTGTCATAATAGTAACATCCTAATCATTTCTAATATCCTTGGTAATATCAATTTCTACGTAATTAAGCTACTGACAAGCGCGACATCTCCATCATACGCCAAATACAGAGCAGAAGACATTACTTCATCACCATTCGAATATAGCTGCGAAACGAATCGTATTATTACCGCGGACTTAAGCGCAAGGAAATTAGATATTTGACCACCAATGAAACAAAATGCCGTACTCCAGTAAGATTTTATATAATTGGGTTTATCGAGTAGTAGCATAATATATAATCCATTTCCCTTTCTCAAAAAGCCAAATTACTTCTATGCAAAATACGAAAATGAGTTACAGCAAACAAATCGGGTCAGTGATATTCTTTGCAGTAGCGGGTGAAATGCAGGATGAATTTCTGAGAGCTTAGGTTAACAGGTAGAGAGCCAAGTACATTTTTTGAAAGACTACACAGAACTCACAATTCGTAACTGTTATCGAATTAATGACCTTCAGAATGAAATAAGCGTATTATTTTCTTGTAATAATGAATATTGGCTATTAAGTAATTAACAAATGCAATTTAACACTTAGGCAAAAAACTTAAATTTGCAAAAATAAATAATTTTTAGGCATCCACAACGTTTTTATTGTTGCACCTTAAGAACATGACTTGTTGAATGATAATTTCAAACGACACATTTAATGAATTAAATAACACAAAATGTGAAACCGCTAGGGTATTGGTCCAAGTCCCAGTACAATTATTCCACTGCCTTTACAATGGGTAATTACATTAAGCTGAAAATTGTATTTTAGTTTCTCCAACAATAAGAATTACAGGAAAAACCATAAATATATCACATATCAAAGCCACATTAATAATATAAAATTTGCCAAATACCATCATCTACTACATGCCCTCACACACTATATATTCTGACCTTGGACCGCAAATATGTCCAATTCTGTATCTGTTTTACATCCTGTTAAGAGATGAGTTTTCACCGTATTTAGCGTTGCACCCTTTCCTCAAAAACAGTCGATTGTTTCTGCAGCACACTTTAGGAATATAAAAGCCAATCATTCGTGTGTCACTCACACTATTCACAATATCATACAAATTTATTAAATAATTCATATGCCTCCTCTATTCCAGTCTCTGCATATCATACATTTGTAATAACCTGTGCGATGACACATAATTATCCATTACTGGATGAATCCCATACTCCCTCATGTGCAACACTCTTATAAATCGTTTCTGCACCTCAATAGTTTCAATGTATCTCTTACAGTAAGGGGACCAAATTCCAGCGAAATACTCCAACCTGCTTCTCACAAGAGCTGAGTATAGCGCAATCAGAGATTTTATTGTGTTAAAGCATTTAATCAATCTCAGCACATAACCTAAGTTCCTCATTTAGGATGATACCATCCCCTCTATATGCTTATTGAAATTCAAGGTGCTAGTGAAAATAACCCCAAAGTCCTTGAGAAATGTCACTCTTGACAATTTAACTCCACTCATACTATAACCAATTTCTACACATTTAAATTGCCTTGAGAATGATAGTACATGACATTTTGCTGTATTAAATTGAAGCCTATGCATATATTTATCTCAGACCACTCACTTAATTTATTTAAATCATCTTGTAACAATATAGTCCTCCAATGCGTTAAGCTTACGATATATTTTTACATCATCTGCAAATATCATTATTTTAGAATCATTCACGTTAGCAGGTAAGTCATTAATAAATACCTATCAAAAACAACAATGGGCCCGAGTTAGATCCTAGGGGTAGGTACTCCAGGTATACCAGTGTACCTTTATATTTTTAAAATACCATATATTTGTCTGATGTGCAAATAGGACCGAATACGTTCCATCACCTTAGGAGATACGTCAACCACTTTCAATTATGAGATTAGCAATTCATGATCTACAGTATCAAAAGCTTTCCCAAAATCTGTGTATATGAAATCTTCCTCCTTAAAATGCGTGGAACAAACTCGAGACGTTTCGTAATTAAAAGGACCCTTCCTCTTACATCTTTCAATCCAGATGGCCCGCAAAGTATTTTTCTTGGGTATTCTGTAATAATGTACAGCATTTTCACCCACTAAATGACTGGTTTTGGCCATGCCATGCTATTTGTGCACAAGGCAACGGCACAGGAAGTTCCAGGCATGTTATCGAGCTGAAATCAGATATTCATTCATTCAAGTATTCTACCAGCTGATTGGTAGGTTCTTGGACAGTCCCAATTCTGTATCCCAACCTCATAGAAATGAACACGATTTAAAATACAATTTATACACAACGTCTTATTTTATAGAGAAAAATACAAAGTTTTTACATACCTGTAAATTACAGTCCTTCTTACTGTAACTTTTTGCTTGATAAAAATGCCAACGTGACCACGAGGAAAAACTTACGAAATAGCACCTCTCACTTGCCGTTCACTCGCCTTCTTCGCATACTACGGGCCAAATTTGTATTTATAAAAATGCTCTAGAGGATAAATAAATTTAATAACGTGAGAAAAAGCTCAAAAAACTCGCTCAAAACGTAACTCAGCAGCTCTCGAGAGCACGATCGTGCACTTAGCTCTCACAAGTAAATGGCCGATGCTGGCTTCCAATGACGTCACGAGACGGAAGAGTGGGGGATCGAGACAACCTGTACTCTACAGACCTTGCTGCTCGACAAGGCGAAAGTAGGCATTAGTTCTCCGTTCCGCAGAAGAGAAACGCATCAGTGTCCCACTGATTACAAAAGCTGAATTGCCAAAATAGTTGCCAGGCGGCAACAAACAGCCAAAGCAGGATGTGGTACGAATTTTTGGTTCAGAAAGGCGCCCGTAAAACAAGACTAAACCAATGTCTAGATTTAATTGGCGATCAAAAATTAAAAATCTAAACACCAACCATACGCAAAAGTGCGGTGAAATTTGAAGCAGTGGCATTTGAGACAACAGACGCGGTGGGAGAACCCCACCCGCTGATTCGGCGGGCTGAGGCTTAATTACTCAGCCCCATTTACGGCAGCAAACAGCTTCTTTACGAGCAATTACGCTGCGAGAATGAAATGCACCTTCCGCTTCCGATATATTGCTTTCGAGCTCACATAATATAGTGTCCGAAAAAAAATTAGCGTCATTACGTCATTTCATATTACATATAATGTCATATATAATGCCCTAAGCAATGACAGCTTTGACACAGAAACAAAATGCATCTATGAAGTAAAAATTGAATGCAGCTCTCTATTCCCCTTTGATAATTGTCTTTCAAGTGACTCCAATCTCTAGGACATTCTACCGTGTCATGCGCTAATGCTCTGCAGAGAAAACGAGAGATATGATGCTGAACATGTGTACTCTGAATGGCATATGAATATGTTTTTCTTTAGACGAGCGTTTCATTACATCCTTTCAAGGCAAATTGAGTATGGCACCTATCCCTGGAGGGCCCTGCCCAACTCTTAGGCCTTAGTTTCCTCATCTCTGACCTAACGGCTGGGATAATAGATGATCTTCTGTGCTTGGGGCGCATGCGTTCCATTCTGTCGTCACCTGCTTACCTATCCGTACAGAGAACTATCAATCTCTTCGTTCCTACACTCTCTCCCTCTTTCTGTCCTGAAGCCCTTTCCACCACGCCAGGCGCCCAACCTTGACTGCATGACACACGGCGGTGTCGTTGACTCCTCCGTGGAGTGGAGAGCTTAGTACCTACATGTGGGAGTGAGAGAGACAGTCCACCTTACCTTCCCCCACCAATCCTCACGCATCCGCCTGCCGTACAGACGTAGACAGAGAGAGAGAGATGGCAGTAGAAAGCAGGAGGTTGGGCGTGCGACCGGTGAATACGCCCGAGGAATTAGAAATTTTCATTTTTTGTCTCGGCAGCTGGCGACCAATGATTTCCATCTGATCTTGCTACCAGAATGTAAACACGACTGACTAAAATTTATTCGGTTGATTGACTGACATAGGAGCAATATGCGTACAATGCCGAGATATATACTGAAACTTATTGAAAGTAGATATATATTTAGGAAATGGTGGAAACCATTCTCGTCAAATTCAATTTTAAGCTCTCTATCACCTTGACCGGGATTCGAACCCGGATCCCTCGATTTCGCGCCGAGTGCTTTAACCAGTTAAGCTACCGAGGAGTCCTTCTCCCCTGTGAATTACTTGGTGGCTTTAAGGTTACTACCGTGGCTAGTCCCGGTTTCCTCAATACTCTCTATCACACTAAGGAAAACGCCTATGTCGTTCGGTTTTCGAGCAATTATTTTCTTATGTAAAAAATGCAGTCATCTGTTTAACAACCGATTATTATCAGAAGAGCTAAGAAAGCTAAAGAATAAATTTAAAGTTACAGGTAAGACATGGAAATACGGAATTGATGCAATTGAGTGTTTATAATTTTCTACAGCTTTTTATTGAGTACACGTTTTAACGTCTTAGCATCATTATCAGGTTCAGACTATAATTGTATAACTGATTGTACACAATAAGGGTAAGGACCTCATATAAAAGAGGTAAGGACTAAAAAATGTTTAAAAATCAGGTACAGACTCTAAGATATTGAAACGCACAGTAAGTAAGTTTCTTTGTTGAAAATAACGAATATACTTTTGTTACCATCAAAAAGTAAGCCGTTGTTTCCAGCAAAAATATCAATCGTCCAATCAAAAAGTTGCTTTCCGTTATACTCAGACAATAAGTTTGCTTTTTATCTACTGGATACCAAGAGATGTTCCTAAGGATTAAATAACGTTCGCACAAAACTATTTCTGCTATTAATTCCTATAGTCAGCGATGTTTTCCTTTATTAAGTCCACTCTGATACGTCGAACGACTTATTTAGTTCGCAGAAAAAAACAAGTTAAGCCTATAAAATTTACTCATTCTTTGGATTTTTTTCATTGTAGCACTGGCGCCAGGTGTTAACGTAGGTAATTTTCACCATTAGAGTGACAGTAAGGGGAACCAGGGGCAGGGCCGGAACTCTGTCGCTTACGCAGTTAGCCCCTTCACGCTCGAAGTCTTCCAGAAGTCGCTCCGTGCGACCCGACGCCAACGACCCCGCACCTGTAGGACGCGACGCCTCGATCCCGATTGCTCCTCCTGACCGCTGGGCAATCCCCAGGCGCTCCTTTAGGCACTAGAGGAGTAATTTAAGCCAATGCAATGTAATGTCGCTTAATAAATGCCATTATTTAATAACTAGAGTGTTTCTTGATTCTCCAGCTACCATGATCGATGCGCTATCCTTCTAATAAACTAACAGCCCGTGACCCCTCAACTTCAGTCAACGCCAAGTCGAGCTATGCAGCTTTATATCGTTCTGAACTGACAGACGCTCTTCTCAAGGTCTCATCTCCGGCGCTACGCCAAGTCAAGCCAAGTTACGCCGAGTTACGTTGCTGTAAACGAGGATTAAATCATGTATATAAAGCAGAGTGTTAGCGGGTGAGAGTGAGTGAGAGAAGGGCAATTCGAGGATCGAGGGTAGAACACACGGGGTACTAATCACCGTCGCGAAGGAAATTCACACATTCAAGCCAAGGTGGCCTAGTAACTTTCAGTATGACACCTTCAGTTTCCAAAAATGCCTGATAACCAGGGGCTACACCCGTTCTTCATAATCATGGAAGCCAAGTCTGTCATATGCACATCGGTGCCTCATACTAGGAGGAAACAAATTAGGGAAGGTTGGGTGAAATGCGGGAGAGAAGCCCGCCGCAAAACCTACGGCAGGCAAAAGGCAACAAATGGGTTGAAGTTTTAACGTCTCTTAGGGCAGACGTATTAAAATGGGAGATGAAGGGAAGAAAAGCCGTGGGTGCAGATAACATACCTTCGGAGTTACTGAAGAATCTAGGTAGTAAGGGGAGACGATATTTTTTCGAACTTATTCGTAGGATCTACGAGGAAGGAGTGTGCCCAGATGATATCGTGAAAACAGTATTATTACCTATCCCGAAGAAGAAAAAAGCGACAGAATGCGAGGAGTATAGAACAATTAGTTTAATTTCGCATGCGGCAAATATTTAGCTTATAATATTAAATAGAAGGTCAGAAAGTAGAGCAAATTACTATTTAGGAGAGGACCAGTTTAGGTTCGGGAAGAGGAGGCCAACTCGGGATGCGATTGCGGCAATGAGGATACTCATAGATAGAAATATATAGTATAATCAGAATGTTTTTGCTTGTATTGCGGATTTCGAAAAGGCGTTTGACAGAGTAAACTGGAAGAAACTATTGCAGGTACTAGAGAAATAGGACTATATTGGCGTGATAGGAGAACCATCCGAAACTTATGTATGGGCCAGGGGGCACAGATGAGAGTAGCTGATGGTAAATCAGGGTGGGCAGTTATAGATCGCAGGGTACGGCAAGGGTGCCCGTTGTCACCTTCACTTTTTAACATTTATGTTGAGGAAATGGCAAGAGAGGCACGGGAAGTGCTAGATTTGGGAATCAAGTAGGAGGCCAGCTGATAAAGTCGGGTAGCTTCACGGACGACCAGGCGTTTGTTAGTCGATCATCGAAGGGATTGCAAGCTTAAGTAGATGCATTGGAAAAGCAGTGTGATAAATACGGAATTAAGATAATTTATTTATTTGAAGAATAGACCACATAGAGTATGATGGCATTTAAAGTGATACAAATAACAAAAAAACGCATGCTTAAAAACATTGACAAGAAGAGCATTAACAAATTATACCCCAACATAACGAGCTAGAAAAGATTATTTTATTTGGTAATGAGATATAGCTTGGTTAGCGAAGATGTTGGAAGATAAGGAGAAAGGGTCATTGCTGTCAGGAAAGAAATTTAGGAGAGAAGAGAAGCGGAAAATCATAAGGAAAATGAATCATAAGAAAACAAAAGTAATTACATCCTCTAGGGCAAAAAAGCGAGGATCGTCATAAAGTGGGAGAGCGCAAAGTGGAGCAAGAGGAACAATTTAATTACTTGCGTAGTATGCTGAAATAAATGGGAATAGTAGTAAAGACATTAGGAGGAGAATGGCGCTAGTAAAGGAAGCGTTCAGCAATAGAGGGGAGCTGATGACGGGGACCTTAAGTAAGGATGTAAAAAAGAGGCTGGTGAGGAGCTTGATATGGAGTGTGGCGTAGTATGAGGAAGAAACGTGGGCTCTGAGAAAGGAAGACGAAAATAGGCTACAGGCATTCAAGATGTGGGTGTGGAGGAGGATGGAGAAGGTGTGGTGGACGGAAAGGAGGACAAATGAAGAAGTACTTCAGCTGGTGAGAAAAGGAAACATCTGGATGAGATTAGTTGGAGGCAGGATAGGTGGCTGAAAGCGTTTCACCCATGTTCTTTTCCACTAGCTCCTGGCATTCCCTCCTCTTCAAGCCGTTCAATGCTTCCACGTTCCACCTCTTTATTTTCCTACCTTTAGAAAACCTTTTGAATCTAACTTCACAGTTCATCATGACTAAGTTATAATCTGAGTCCGCATCCGCCCCTAGATAGCTTCGCGAGTTTTTTACACTGTTCCTAAATCTCTACCTTGCCATAATTAATCAGTTTTATATCTCTCAGTATCAACCGGAATTTCCCATGTGTACTTATGCCTGATGTGATGTTTAAATCAAGTGTTGTGGTATACAAACGACAACATGGCATGATATTTCCCATTATGCTCAACATGAAGCGTTGGGGTGGTGCCAGATTTTAGATGAAGGCTTGGCACTTGGATACCTTCCATTGCATCATAGATGGGACTTCTATCTTGGTCAAAAGAAAATTAGTGCCGTTAAGTACTTTTCGAACGTATATTGGAAAGCTGCCTTGTTTGTAAAAATATTTTTTTAAATAAATATACCATTGATGACATATTGTAAATGTTACATCTACAATTTTTCTTTTGTGTTTGAATGCCCATATATGTTGGGGGCTTCTGAAATACACACAGCATATTTTTTGGTGCCCGGGGGGATGATAGCTTAGCCATACTTTCGATTTACAGGGCTAGTGGTTTTGATGAAAAGTGCAGTGGCTCCCTATCCGAATACAATTATGTTTATTAGGCCATCTCCCGGATGTTGCATGAGCCTACCGCGTAGTTAATACTGAGTTACAGAAAAATGACTCGAATGAGGAAAATTACGGTACCATCGGCGTTGCAGTCATGCCATTGGGCCAGAGGTGGCCAGGGACATGAAATTATTTCCACACGTAGTCTTATGACATATGATATACATTTCGTAATAATTCGATTACATATGTACAGATTTTCTTATGATCATGAAAAGAAATATTTATTATTATTATAATTGTTTCTAAGAAATATCATGGTGTCACGCTGAGTCCAATGCTCGAAAAAAAGTTTCTGCCTTCTATATTTCTTTATCCTTGTATATCTTTCGATTAAATTTCGAATTCATGCAAAAAACTCGCCATCACACTTGAAATAAGAAAAAAATTAAATCAAATCTTGTATCATTTCCGCTACAGCATGCATGGTGAGTTATAATGCACTTAAATGAAATGTATTTCAAGAATTTTGTTTTCGACTTACTTAAAAAATAATAAAATGTGCACTCAATGACCTATAATTACCGCTCCAGTCAGCTAAAGAACTTCCTAGCGAGCTAGGACTTCGACATTTTGCAGGAATTAAGGTCGTAACACAACATCTTTTCCAAATTACCAAGGATCGCGAACAATGTTTATGGAGTTGTTTTTACACCATTATTTTTAACTTTACATATCTGTTTGTTTGTGTAAAATCTTGTAATCAATTTTTCACCCACTTCCACAAATTTGATTTTCTTGATACTTCTTCCACATGCGTATTTTGGATGAAAATATATTGTTTTCT
Organism: Pyrrhosoma nymphula; assembly: GCA_963573305.1. Taxonomy (NCBI): domain Eukaryota; kingdom Metazoa; phylum Arthropoda; class Insecta; order Odonata; family Coenagrionidae; genus Pyrrhosoma; species Pyrrhosoma nymphula. The sequence continues at coordinate 99,460,431 of OY754329.1, forward strand.
CAATTTAATCAAATCAACAAAAAAATTGAGTATTAAAACAAAAAAAATCATTACATTCTTTTTCGTCAAAAATTTCAATGTAAATGTTTACTAATTTATCTATAGAATAACGAAAATATTTTAATGAAAAATTGGTGCAAAATAATTAAAAAATAAAAGCTATAAAATACATACAGAAAGGTTTTTAAAAAACATCATTTTGTTAAAAAATGTACTAAAAAGTAAAAAATAATCTTTGAGCTGTAACAACTGGACTACAACAGGCAGAACGTGATTATTTGTGACTAAAAATAAAACCATGGGGGCGGAACCAACATTTGTGGTGCAAACGAATTTTCACCGGAAACACCCAACTCCTAATCACAACTTGTGATACTAAAGACTTTTCAACAAATTACTGTAACGTTTGAGGCAAGCTTCGCTGGCCGGAAATTCCTGGTTCTGTGCAACTTGGAATACTAAAGACATTTACCACGTTACCTGTATTGTAAAGAATGTAAAGTCTTTTGTATCACAAATGTTGGTTCCTCCCTCATGGTTTTATTTTTAGTCACAAATAATCACGTCCTGCCTTTTTTCGGTCAGTTGTGGCAGCTCAAAAATTATTTTCCACTTATTTTAGTGCATTTTGTAATATAATCATGTTTTTAATATTTTTAAGTTATTTTATTTTCAACGATATCTGCAGGAGGACCAACAAGAAAAGTACACAAGCATTTAAATTGTCTTAAACGCTTTGAAATTTAATAGAATTTAAAACACCGCAGGGCGATAAATACCTACTATGTAAAGGTGATATAGAGGAGAGGTTAATGCAACATGCTTCAGCGGAGATTTAAGACAGTTATATGTATTACGTAAGTTTTTAGCTAAGAATTTGCATTAGCAATGGTGTATCGCATAACATTTCATAACTTTGAAAGGTGGATCAGATATGAGCAAGTTATTTCCACCTGATAGATTCCGAAATGTGGGATAAATAATGTTAATTTCATTGTTTCAGCTACATTTATTTTACTTGAAGGATAAGGGGATTATTTAAACGTTCCCCTAGAAAGAAACCAAGCTTAATAGTTCATCACTGGTATATAATACCCACTATTGTTTGGATATGGGAATGAATTGTTTATATTCTCCTTAAATAGAAAACTTGAAAAAAATTCCGCCTGCTATATTGCGGTTTACTTAATAATAGTTTCGAGTATTCTGAGTTGTTGGATATGTGGTATAAACACTTTGAACAAAATATTGGAAGGACTTTTTGTTTCTCAACGGGTACCCTCCGCCAGATGCTAATATAAGAAAATAACTGCGTAAATAACACAGGAACAGACTCAGGTTTCCGACTATTCATTTATTCTCAAGGTGAATTAAAAACAAAGCAAGAGTCTGAACAATATATATTCCCATAGAGTTAACAAAGTTATTTTATCACTTGTACAAGGTAGCGGTTAGAAAAAGTGACGCCTGAGAGCATTCAATGCATTATAAATGTTCTCTAAGTGTCACCATCACAACCATTGCGTGCCAAGCTCCTTTCCCTTTCCTAAGCCTAAACCATTCGCGCAGACCTGTGCAGTGTGCACTTGTGCAGTCGATTTCCTGACACACACACACACATCACACCAATCCCTCTTGGGGTAGGCAAAGTCAAATAACTTAATTAATTCTGTTAGACCTAGAAAACTGGCTCTATTTCAATAATTTCCTCCATAAATCCCTATCCTTGCTCTTTTACTTCTCTTACACATGCAACTAATTTTCCATCAACAACTCGGGAATTTCCTTTAACTAATGCGAAATTCTATTTTTATCCAATAGCTGTCGCATTTCTTTAATCTATTCTTGTAGAGAATAGGAATTACATTGGGTATTACGAAATCTTCAAGTCACATTCTTTCCTTATAGATCTAATTTATGACCCCAAAAAATTTACTTTTGCCAATTTATTTTAAGTTCTATCTCTACCGATATCATGTTCCTGTTCCATTTATAAGGCCGACTCTCGCTGCCGTTAAATTCTTCAACGTATTCCTTCTACCGTTCTAGAATTGTCCTACGGCTCCATTGGTAACTTTTTCAAAGCCATAATGAGGACATTGAACGATTCTTAACAAAACTAAATACATAATTGGATTAATATCATATTTTGAGCAACTGCAGAAAGAGATGCGAATATAAAACCAAGCAGCTTGTTTACAATGCATCAACATCTACTGGAATGAGGCACAGGGCTTATCCAAAGTATTATTTAGTAGTACATAGTCATAACTCCTAGAAACAGCACTAATTCAAACTATTATTACTTATATACTCTATTGATCCTCTCACCCATCCTTCATAACTCCTGTATTTCTCATGAAATAAAAATAGAGTAACTGATTTTCGGTATCCATTCCTTTTTGTTCCAATTGAAATTTTTTTAAATTAAGGATTAAGCATCATCAAGTGAAATTGCATAAAATAGTAGAAATAGCTGAGTCTTAAGTTCACCTTTGGCTATTTTATATGGTCTGCTCAGTGCTCTCACCGCTGAACACTAAAGTAGTTCTAAGGGAGCTTCATTTATGTCTAAAGACTTTAAACTAAAGCACCCAACTCTGATTGTTATATTAAACACATTTACCAACTTCATCCACTGGGTCTTAATCCTGAAGGTTCGTGCTACTCGAAGCTTCACTATTGTAAAGTATCTCCGGGCATTCTTTTCATATATTTACCTTTTCTTTACTTTCACTGGGAGTTTCATTCTTTTCACTCATACTGGTACTTGCACTATTGGGACGTTTACTTAACTGATTTCTCATTGCTCTCTGGGAAATTCCCACATCTCCCCTCAAGAATGTAGCCAGTAGATTTACAGAATTTTTCATCCGTTCTTCTGGGGGATTTCTTGATTGACAACTGGTAATATGTTATATAATTTTATACAGGTGATTTCCTTTTTATGCATTTGAAATCTTTGAAATTTCCTTTGTCATATCTAGCACTTCTTCGACTTCCGCCTTTTTGCTTCCCTTCTCCCAGCATCCTCCATTGCCGTTTGACATTGTGGATTACTAGCAATCTTTAAGCAAACTGATACTATGGCGTTTAATCCCTTCCAACTTCGTCTAGAATAACTTGTCACGTGCAGTTGTGTTCTTTTTTCTTCAATGTTTTTTTACCTGAAATCGATTTTCCTTCGTGTAGCAATAGTAGAATTCATTTGGTATGGCATCAGGCATAAGGTCATTTTCGTCATGAAGGAAAGGTGGGCTAGAGGAGTAAACGGGAGTAAAGGAGCTAAAAAATCTACACACCCGCCTAAAATATGTCTCAACTCTTTAAATAACAATTTTTTACAGTCGCCGAAACATATAGCAAAGAATGTGAAGGATAAAACTATTCAAATATACAGTTCCAAAGCAAATATAGTGCCAAACAGTAACAAATACTTAAAATTTTCCACAGTGAGCCAGATGCAAGCCTTTGCCTCCTTTAAAAGAATCAAGTGTAAGGCCGGGGCTCAGATGGAATCCCAATTGACTTCATTAAAAAACTACTTCCTCTCCTCTTGGCATATATCACCAACATATTCAACTCATCAATTTCTCAAGAACAAATTTCCAGTCAGTGGAAGGATGCTCTGATCAAACCAATCCCAAAAAAGACAAATTCTTCTGAAGAAAAAGGATATCGTCCAATATATCTTTTCTAATAGTTCTATCAAAAGCCTTCGAAAAACTTATTTACGAACAAATTACAGATTTTATAAAAGCCAATAATATTCTCGATCAATTTCAATCCGGTTTTCGACATGGACACAGAACTACCTCAGCACTAGTAAAAATTACTGATGACTTTAGAAGATCGATGGACAAGAAAGAGTTATCAGTTCTTGTACTACTTGATTTCAGCAAAGCCTTTGATTCAATATACAGAGATGTCCTCACAGAAAAAATAAGGGGCATGGGCTTTTCTTCCTCTATAGTTAATTGGATTGAATCATACCTATCCCACCGGAAACAGAAAGTTATATCAAATGATGCACGTTCCTTGTGGGCCAATGTTGCTCGATGAGTACCACAAGGCTCTATCCTCGGCCCTATTTTATTCTCTCTTTATATTAATGATTGTCCATTATCGCTCAGAATCTGCAAACGCCATATATACGCCGACGATTTCCAACTATATCTAAATTCAACTGTTAACAACTTACGCGATAATTTAGAAAACATCAATAATGATCTTGCAGGAATTAATACTTGGAGCAAAGTCATCTTCTTAACAATTAATCCTAAAAAATCACATGTCATCATAATTGGGTATCCCAGAATTCTTGCATCAATTCAAAAGGATGAACTTCCACCCTTACGAAAAATGGTGATCCAATAACTTATTGCGAGGCAGAAATTTGGGACTATTGGTAGATGAAAACCTATCATGGTCGTGCCATGTAAATAATGTATGCGTTAATATTATTGAGAGTTGGTCATGTGTTTTTTTAAATCTCAACTTCCTTTTGCCAACGTTTCGCTTTTTAATTAAAGCATCATCAGGGCTTAAGGTGAGAAAAACTTTCCTGCAATGACAATGGTAACAAAGATTTCCTCTTCTACAATATCCAGAATTGTTATTTTATTATTTATACCATTCATTTTTATTATTATTATTTTTATTATTTTTACTTATTATATTTTTTAATCAAAATTTTAGCATGGGTTTCCATTTTGACTTTCTTTTTTATTGGTGTTGATTGTGTTACCAAGAGGAAATCTTTGTTACCATTATCATAGCAGTAAAGCTGCTCTCACCTTAAGATACTAAATTTGTGAGTGTAAACTCTTTTATCTTTGTATAATTATAACTGGTAATAACTGTTTTCCTTGCAATGTGCTGTAGCTCTAATGATGCTTTAATTAAAAAGCGAAACGTTGGCAAAAGGAAGTTGAGATTTTTTAAACACATGACTAACTTTCAATAATATAAACACATACATTAATTACAGTGGCCAATAACCAACTCAACATGTAAATAATATCCGAAAACCCGTCAGTAAATCATTATTTCCCCTGATCAGACTTAAACATACGATCCCCGCATCTCTAAATGCACAACTGGTATCGGCGTTAATTGTACCGCATTTTGGCTACGCCGATATAGCTTATCAAGATCTATCACAAGAACTGTCATTAAAACTTCAACGCTCTCTTCATGCTTGCACCAGGTTCATTTTCAATCTACAGGTATCAGACCACATCACCCAAAATATAAATAAACTATCTTGGTTAAAACTTAACTACAGACGCCAGCTTCACAGATCCTCCCTTCTTTATGAAATTAACACTAAAACGCCTCAATACCGCTTTGAAGAATTCAGGGAGCTGAAAAATGTCCATGAAACTGCGAGGGAATCATAAGCTGGTAGTTCCTCTCCACCGGACGAACATTTTCAACAAATCTTTCACTGTCACTGAATGTCGCGAATGGAACAAACTCCCCTTTTATCCTTAATAGAATCTCCATCACTTTTATCCTTTAAAAGAGCGCTACATAAAACACTTCTCAAAGTTCAACAGATGGACACATGAGCATCACACGCCACGAACACTAACTCTATGTCCTTAATAGTTTCGAACACGGATGGCAAGATAAATGGCCCACAATTAACACTATGTAGTCACATCATGTTTGTTTATGTAATATATCTTTCTTTTTTATTATCATTATTTTTTTATTAATTTTATACTTTGTCTACTATTTTTCCTATGTACTATTATATGTAATTTGTTTTTAAACACTAGCTACACTATCAGTAGGATTTCGCAGGTTTTTCACATCCCCCTTCTTGTGAGGGTGTTTTCCTGCAGTGGTTTTTTCGTAAAGGATGTAAGTATAATAATCCTCACATTTTTCTCTAAGTGGAAGTCAAATGCTTTCACACACCATAATTTCTTTGATATTTAATGTTTATGTAATGTGTGTCTGTATTTCTTTTTGTTTATTCTTTGAATTGTATCTTTTTGAAATCTCAGATTTCAACTGTACAATGATTTAACATGACAATCATATGCTTTATGTAATTATATTGACGAGGGGTTAGATGGCAGAAGGGACATTTTTGTCTCAATCTCGCCCAATAAAGACATTTTATTATTATTACATCTCCTGGATATATCCAATTTTTCCCAATGGCTGCGTAACTGTTGAGAAAACTTCCTCGTCTCGCAGTTGACCTCTAAATCCAGACACCATCCACAACGCGATGAGCGCACTCGGTATCTAAAAGAATAGCCCCAAGAATTTCATTTCGTCCTACTCTATATCCAAAATACCACTGTCAACCTCTTAAAAGTGCTTAATTTCCGTTTTTCCTCAAATCCCTCGACTCGAAAACCAACAATCGTCGCTCTCGCATTCTACAATCACTACGATTCTCCGTTATTCATTGCTTTTCTCATTATAGAACAAATAAATATGCGCATTTAAATATGATTACAGCAAATATCTCCACGGTAAGACTAACTAACTTACGCAAAAAGCCCGCGGAATATACAAATACTTAAACATCCCTATGTAAATGATTTGATTTTGCATCTAAATAAGAAGCCTTTTCCCCGAAGAAATGTTAGAACGATAAAGAAAGAGCTCATTAATAACCTGTTAACTCGATCCGATATCCTGGTTAAGTCCTGAGCTATTCCCTAGGCCATCAGTGGCTTCCTAGAAACATTTGGTATCCAGAATATCGCACTGCTTGGATTTAGCTGGAAGTGCCCAGAGGCCCCATCGGAGTAGAGCCTGAAACCCTATTATTCCGACGATCAACACAGGGGTCCACTCCTTCATACAATAGCTCTTAAAATATAAAATAATAGCACAAATAAATTTACTATTCAGATGCAGATATAAATAAACCACTATAAAATATTTTAATGCGTACTCCAATATTTACATGAAGTATGGCGAGCGGACCATTAAAATAACAGCAACCATTTCCCTGAACTCTAAATGACCGTGACAACTACAATTCTTCCTGAATTCTAATGGCAAATAACTTAGCTCAGTACTGTCCAGGCTAGACTTCAAGTTATCAAGCAATAACTGAAATATCACAAATGAGAACGGGAAATATGCGCGTACAAAGTTAACTAAAAATAGCTAAAGAAAAAACACCAACATTTAATCATATACAAGGCAGCAGAACAAATCCTTATAGGAACTTGTCTGTTCGTGATTGAGACAACCCAAATAGAAAGGAATGCACAATAACGGAAATGGAAGGGATTGTACTCCGGAATAATGGGTAGACAAGTTGAAGGAGGTCACTTCCGCACAACTTTCTCCTTAAAAGTGATTATATATAGTCAAGCGAAAAATATCGTCATGTCAATTCTCGTTCTTTCTGCCAAGTCTTTCGATTAACTTTGTGTATTTCAGAACACTTAGCGAACGAATAATGATGTTTGTAATGGTCATTTACCCAGAGTTCAAAGGGAAAGGGGAATACCTCAAAGGGAAATACCTAAAGGGTATGAAAATTTTAGCGATCAACACAAGATTTTTTCGCAGCCTGAAACTGTTGAACGGCAAGTGTGCTACTGGTAGGTATGAGTTTCAACAATATTTTGCTACACGTGCATTTTATGCGTCACATTGGGTATTAGGTAAGGTTATTTGTTTTCCTATGGATCAGTATTTCTGTGGAATTATTTATTCTCCAGTATTCGGTGTAAGGACGGTTACTGAAAGCACCGCCGCTTCAACATCGTTCGCTCAAGTAATGTTTGTCCAAAGATGATGCCAGAGAAACAGATTATGGGTTCTTTTTATATCAGAAATAATTGTGCATTTTATAACAATTTTCCTCCAGTATTACGCATGCACTTTCACGGCTCATTAATTTCCACAGTACCAATTGATGAGTATGATGTGTGTCCAAAGGTGATGCCAGAGAAACAGATTATGGGTTCTTTTTATGTCAAAAATAATTATGCATTTTTTTACAATTTTCCTTCAGTATTACGCATGCACTTTTACGGCTCATTCGTTTCCGCAGTACTAATTTATGAGTATGATGTGTGTCCAAAGGTGATGCCAGAGAAACAGATTATGGGTTTTTTTTATGTCAAAAATAATTGTGCATTTTTTTACAATTTTCCTCCAGTATTACGCATGCACTTTTACGGCTCATTCATTTCCGCAGTACCAATTGATGAGTATGATGTGTGTCCAAAGGTGATGCCAGAGAAACAGATTATGGGTTCTTTTTATATCAGAAATAATTGTGCATTTTATAACAATTTTTCTCCAGCATTACGCATGCACTTTTACGGCTCATTCATTTCCGCAGTACCAATTGATGAGTATGATAAGTGTCCACTTGTTTAGGGTAGTACAAATCTATGTTATCGAAAGGAATGATATAAATTTATTTCAAATTTGATTCAAACGACAGTACATTTGTTTTTAGGGCGACTAATGTACAAAGTCATTGATTTGAAGGTCAGTTAAAAGAGCGTGAATGTTGGGATATGAATTCCGGCGAGATGTGGTGGAAGTTTTCCATTATGGATAAATGAAAAAACGTAGTGAACTCCACAGTGAATTTTATTGAGACGACCTAGGTTTCGACACGTTGTGTCATCTTTAGGTAACTTATACACTTCAAGTTCACTTATATACACAAAATATTGGAGGGGAGGGGGTTTTGAGGGCTTGTGTTTGGAAGGTTAGTCATTGGGTGTGTTGGTAATTTGCTGAGGTTGGGGGGGAGGGGTTTAAGGGGTTGGGTTAGTCATTAGGCGTAGGTATGGGACATTCACTGCGGGTGGGGAGGCTAGTCATACACTTTTTTGTCATCAATGTTTTTCAGTTCAAATTACATTGCACTTGGGTTTGTTCCACTATTTTAGGCGTAGGGTGTTCAAGGGGATGGAGAATAGTGGAGAGTGGGAGGGGAGAACTTGCTCGTTCGCCAAAGGGACGTTGTTTTTAAAATGGTGGATGATTTCTAGGGAAATATCCCACAACTCGAGGGATTAATACTTAAATGGATGTATGTATGTATACAGTTTTTTACTCTTTGCCTACAGATATCGATCTATGATTTTAAATGTTTTCCTTAAGTATGGATTTCTGGATTTCTGGATGAAACGCTAAAATCTGTTTCAACACTGACTCCAGGCCAAAGATACGTGGTTCGATTCCCTGTCCAAAGGTCTTATTCAGGAAGGAAAGGACCTTGAAAATTTCGAGGACATAACGTCACAGCGACGACAAATCTCAACTTTTAAATTGCATCATTTGAATTTTTCGAGGAAGCGAGATAAAAATGTTGCCTTATCCAGACTCGAAAATTTCTAACCCATACCGAATAGAGTACCTAACGACTTTTTTTCCACGGCAATTTAATCTAATTTCATCATCGAATTGACCAGGAGTGACAATCTTCACACAAAACGTATGTTGAACAATTGATTTCAGAACTTTTTAAATGCCAACTCTAAGGTGTTACAGAGACAAATTTTACCAAGAATGAAGTTTTGCAATAATTAAAATAATATTAAGAGGTATCATGATGATCATTTCGAGAGATGGTACGCTCTTTATTCTTTCATTTGAGAACTCATTAAGGACGGTAAATAAACGGAAATGTAAAAAAGGCAAAATTTCTAAGGATATACATGTAACAGCTACATGGCAATTTCTGTTCGTAAATAACACGGGCGAGGCCGAAATGTTTATTAGTTACAATTTTCAAAATCCCCTAAAGAACAGCGAAAGAAAAAATAGACCACCCATTTTCGACAGTTATTTAAATCCCAATTAACTCAAATGAATCGACAATTTTTATTTCCGTAACAATGTAACAAAAATAAAATATAAAAATAATCCATTTTCGTGTCAAATATTCATTCCATATACCATGTCCCGTTCTCTTCGTCATGCTTTTGCGTTTAATGTAATGCGTGACTAGCCGCGGCGGTAACATTATCCGAGTCAGCTACTGAGGAGATACAGGAATGAGAGGAACTCGCATAAACAAACCCATTAGACCCCACCCTGGCATCTGGACCACAATTTCATGTTTCCCACCAAGTCAAAGTTAACTATATTTTAAGCTATGGACTTCGCATATTAAGCTGTTTCTTTTCACATTACTTGTTCTGATATAAATTAATAATCTAAAATTATTTTATAAACTTCCAAAAGATATTGCCAAAATATGTCAGAATCCTAAAAAAAACGTTCGCGGAAGGATAGTAATACATCAAGCGCATTAAGTATGAGTGAAGACTAATGAGAAAATAAAGCGGTAACTGAAATAAGATCGAAGTTGAGAGCTGTAGTAAACCGATCTATTGAATGATAACAACTCAAAAAACCTAGTTAAGTCAATCTCTTTTCCTAATCCTGGCTTCTAGGCACCCGCTTTCAGCCAAGTATTACCCCATCAAATCCGAATCGATAAATAGAATCAAGTATCCGCTCACGTGTCAAGCTCACTTATAATCATTACCACCACCAATGGCAAGCAGCGTCGACAAAAGAACGTGCGCGTGGCTGCTCGACCGAACGGGAGAACATGAGCGCCGCCGACGAAGGACGGAGGCGGTCTTCAGCTCCCTCGCCGCCCGTCGGGCGCAGGAGCGTGGCGGGTTGCGGGCGTGCACGGGGTCCCCTGACCGGTGCCACAGTGGTCGGAATGACCCGTTTTGCCGGACAAAATTCGATTCTGTGAAATGTCGCAGATCTTTTCAAAATCGATTGCAAGTTGAAGTAAAATATCAAGACTTATATAAACAATGAGGTTTTTCTCGCTCAGGTGATCATATCCACACATATGAGCGTTTATTTCAGAGATCTTTCGCTCGGCGCGTTTCCACCCGTTTTCAGCGTCAATTTTCGTAATTTCTCCTACAGGCCTCTATCGCTCCAAAGAGGCCGTGATTACTGTTTTTATTATGCCTTATGTCTCTTTTTCATATTTGACAGGAATTAATCGAGCAGATTTACCAAATAGTTATTCAGGGCAATAAATATTAAATAGCAGTAGAACATTTTTTATTAACATCTTTCATTTGACTTATCTTCTGTGCACTACAGTGCACTACTATCCGACCTTAATAAACTTGTTCAGGGTAGTGTTGGTAAAGTTATCAAAAAATATTTAGCTGCGTCTAGGTGCGATTCGCTGAGTAAGAGGAGAAAATGTAATAACGTGCCACGGCGCTGACCGCGTGCGACCCGCTGCGCCGCTCCACTGCTAGGGCCGGAGCTGCAGACTATGGTCACGCAGCAAACGAATGCTTGTTTACAAATGAGTCCACCACTAACAATGAAAGCAAGCCAGCTTCTTTCGACGTGATATGGACCAAAGCCTCTCCCTAGATATTTAGTCGGCTCTATGCTCTGCTACGGAGTTTGTCTATCAGTTGCTCTGTGAAAGCGCCCAATTTTGGGGGAACTTCGTTTAAATATAAATAAGCGTAAAAACTGTGAGGTTTTAACGTGTAAACCACCATTTACATCAAGCAATATCACATGGAAAACAGTTTGGAGTACTTCGACGTCTTGCAAGAAAAATGGTCCGGAGGCGACAAAAATGATCGCTCTCATCTCTTTCGAGTACGTGATAAGGTATGAGAAACTAATATTTTCTCTAGTAGTTCAAGCGATATATTTCCCTTTTTGACTTCAATATTGTATGAAATAGGTTACTAGAAACCAATTGTTCCATGGTTAATTTTAGGAAAAAAGGACTTAATGGAGAAGCAAGGGTAAAAGTTGCTAGAGTACGCAGACGTGTTGATGTAATTGTCACTCATGTTAGGGAAAGATGGCAAAAGAGTGGTAGAAAGCTACGAATGTTTTTGAGAAAAAATTCTGAATGGCTAAAAGGGGAACAGAGCTTTCTTTCCGATAGTGAAGGCTGCGATGTGACCATGCCCAGCTCCTCATGGGAGTTGAAATGTTAGTGGTCCTCTTTTAAACAGGGATAAGCTCTTTTGACTTCAAAATTCAAGTTCACCATGCATCTCTCGATACAGGAGTCGGTCGACCACGGCAAAAGCTTTGAAACTATCAAAGTGCGCTCAAAAAGGAGAAGGACTGAAGATTTAAGAGGAGCTTCTTCTGCACAGGAGCTAACATTTGCGTCTTCCACAACCTTGCGTGACGATGGGAAGGAAGCCGCTGCGGAAATAGTTGGCCAGTTGTTTGACAGTCCTAAAAGAGCATTGAGAATTAGAAAAGCGTGGACAACTGAAAAAGCAAGGGTTGCACAGCCGTGCTCCTACACCACTGACGAAGCTCTCAACTTGATGGTGCAAGCTAATTTATCAAAAACACAATACCTGTTGTTGAAGCGAGGAGCTAAAACAAGAAATATTGACATTTACCCCTCGTATGATCAGGTTCTTTTGGCTATGAAAAGATGTTACCCCGCGGATAATAGCATTACTGAGACTGAAACTACTGCCGAAGTGAAGCTGCAGGCCTTACTGGATCACACGTCGCAAAGATTAGTCCTCGTTCAAGAGCCTGTAATAGTCTCCCTGACAGAGTTTCAGATTAAAAGCCTCACCATCATGTCCAAGTATGGTCTGGATAGAAGCAGTGGACATTCTAACTACAAGCAATTGGCTCCGGACCCACTATTTACCGACAGTAGCCTGATGGCAACAACCATTGTGCCTTTGCAGCTTTATACATACGCCAACGAGACAAGCCGCCATAAAGTAATAGGCCTAGAATAAAATCCTAGGCCATAATCCACTCGATTCTGTCGGCCATTAAAAATACAATTTGCCAATGAAAGTACGGCAAAAGTTTTAGAAGAAAATGAGCTACTTGCTCATGAAATTAAATTACTCCATGCATCAAGGGTAATATGCAGCGATCTGCAGCTATCAATGAAGCATGAACTTCACCTCACCATGATTGATGGTAAAATTTTTAATGCTTTGACGTCCACTGCATCCTCACAAACTTGCAATATATGTGGTGCCAAGCCAACGCAAATGAACAACCTGACGGCTGTCTTCCAGAGGAGTGTCAACCAGAATGCATTACAGTATGGATTGTCAACCCTCCATGCATGGATAATAGTTTTCGAATCCCTCCTCCACATCGCTGATAAACTGGACATTGAGAAGTGGCGAACAACAACGGCTGATGACCGAACGAAGGTCGAGCAGAGGAAGAAAATGATTCATTCCAGATTTCGAGATATGATGGGACTAGTTTTGGACGTACCAAGACAAGGTGGGAGCGGATCAAGTAATGACGGAAACACCGCCCGTCGATTTTTTCAGAACCCTACCCTTTCCGCTGAAATTACAGTAGGTAAATTGTAATGGATGGACCTTAAGTCGTATGCCGAGGGAGTTATTTCTGTTCTTTTCAAATACACCGTGCACTTCCTTCTAGGTCTCGACGAAAACCTGATAAAAAGATTTTCAGTCATACTTAATGCCTTGAGCAGTGGGTATGAAATCAACGTATCAGTTTTCAAGGACTATAGTTTTCAAACTGCGCGGGAATTCGTTAATGTGTACCCCTGGTACAATATGCCCCCAAGTGTGCATAAGATATTGGTGCATGGTGCTATTATTATTTCGGCACTGCCGCTACCAATAGGATACTTTTCTGAGGCTCAAGAATCGCGGAGGAAGGACTTGAAAAGATATCGAGAGCACAACACTAGGAAAACATCACGAACAGCGACGAATGAAGATCTTCTGCATATGATGCTGCTATCGTCTGACCCCTTAATATCATCCTTAAGCTGTTTACGAAAGAAGAAAAGAGGCACCCTTTCATCTGAAGTGCTCTGTTTGTTAATGTCTCCCAGAAACGTAAACCTTCCAAATGAAGATGATGATTCTGACTCATCACGTTCGTCTTCACCATAACATTCCTTAAAGAGTACGTGCAGCCAGCTTTCATTAAGTTCTCTTTCTGCTTACGTTTTTCGTTTAAATTATGTTTCACTGTGTTTATGACATTACATTTAAATGTTTAAATCAGAGTACTTTATATTCATTGCTACTGTTGTTGTACTCTTGAATCTTTTTTAAAAATTCAATGTTTTCAAGAAAGGCCACTTGATATTTTTGTAAGTAGCGAGGCTGCATTAATAATTCTTTTATTGCTGTTTAGAAAACTTGTTAATTATTTTTGCTCTCAGTATTGTAATTCGAATATTTTAGGTAGTTATGCATTAAATAGGAAACGCATCAATACAAATATATTTTTGAGTCACATCAAGTACTCACAATGCCTTCCCGTGAATGAAAAAGTTTAACATTCGCGTATGAAGGATGTGAAAAAAAATTATTTCATGTCAAATGATCGCCTAACTTTCGTTTTTTATGTTATTTTGTTGCATGGTGCCATCCTTACGAAAAAAAAGTTGAAATAGTGGTTTTAAACTGACAATTATCTACCCTACGAATTTTGTCCGGCAAACGGGGTCTCTCCGACCACTGTGCGGTGGCGCTGCTGGGCGCGGATACGACGGATAAGGGAGCGATTTCTGAATGTGGCCCCGATTTAGCCGCGTGGCGGGAAGGCGCCAGACGGCGACGCGGGGGGAGAAGTCAAGACGGTTGAGAGTCAGCGCCTGATGTGAAAGAGCACGGGAGGAAAAACACGACGCCCCCCTCTACTACCGGTATCGAGAGTGCAGAGCCCAAGGACTGACTATAGGAGACGTGGCGAGATGCTCGTCGGCCATCGAGAGTGTGGGGCAGGCAGCCTTTGGAATGGAATGCGCTTTCAAAACTTTTATGGGCCCTTCGCTGTTGGATTAGAATAATATTCACCCGAAAAATGGACTTGCATTGAAGAATCATTAGGGACCAATGCTTCCAATGACTTTCGTCTGTGATGGTATCTAAAGTAGTAGAATATGAAATATCCGGGATCGCAATTAGTGCAACTAGCACTAAAGAGAGCTGAATTAATAGCTCAAAATTTAAGCTCTAAAACTCATAAATCCCTCATATCACCTTCATTCTCATTCAAACCTCCTGCGAAGCACAGCCAACTTTATCTTAAGCTTCCTGAAGTACCATGCCATGTTTCAAGCTTTGAAAGTACTGCATTCCAATTTCAGTTTTAGTTGTGATTATCTGAAATATGTAATCCCTTTTAAAAGTTAAATCTTTGAATACTTGTGCCACTAGTATCTAGTATCATTATTTAGACAATGAAACAACAATGACAGTAACCTGCTGCCAAACGAAGGAAATCATTACTCTCGTCCTATGAGGCTATGGGAAGGGGATATGACAAAGAACCAGTTTTTTTCTGAAAATTTCAATGAAAATTAATGGTCTGAAGGAGGAAATAGCCAGCTCAGGCTCAGGAGGAAAGCAGTCACCATTATGCAATTTATACATAAGATTCTGTCAAATGTAGTTATATGCATCCTAGCCGCTAAATGAAGCAATGGACACACACAAACGCCCACTGTTAAAACAGTAGATATTAACAGAATGTTTGAAAAAGTGAAAATATTCCCAAGAATCGCCTACCAATAGTAATCATCATATGATGAACAGTCTACTGACAGGACTTGGGCTTTGGACTCCGCTTTAGAGACCTGTACAACAATATTCGGATCAATTCCGAGTTATTGACAAGATGGAATATTTAGTATCCATTCGAGGCAAAGAGTAGAGAGTATCGATATAGCATACATTCCGGCGAATAACCTCTTCACTCTTCCTTAATTCCGTTTAACCCCATCTTCCCCCAACTTATTAAATTGCACCGTTACCATGACGCGCAATAATTTCAGTAATCGGCCGCGTGTCTTGAAAGACACTTAAACCCAGCGTCTCATTTGAAGATATATCCAGAGCCTCCAAAGTTAGCAAAACAGGGATGACTGTAAAATCACAAAGGTTATGCTAAATAATATTATCTTTTGTTTAAAAATCTGACAATACGATGCATTCTGGCGCACAAATAGGCCTAAGAATGTCGAAGGCAGAATTATAAGCCAAATACTTAAGAAACATTTTATCGATTAACTAGTAAATCTATGGATCTATTGTAAACATTTTTTTAAGTTGCTCAAAGCCGTTAGCTTACATCCCTCTAATTCCAGTTATACTCCTTTGTAAACGAAAAGCAATACACACGGAACACCGAATTATCAGATGGTTCATTCAAAATTGCAAATTTAAGCTCATATGAATTTCTCAAATATTTATCTATTACTGTCACCATTCATTATTTTTACGCCTGTGGTACCAGATGAGCTCTTAGCTAAATTGTTTTTCTAATTTTCCGCAAATGATAATAAACCGCAAGTACTTAGGTGCCCCTTATTCACATGCTTTGATTTATAACGAATGAAAATACTCAACATTAAAGGTATATGGAAGATTCACTCACCAAACACGACGGTCGTGGTCACCTGTGGGCGGAGCAAGTATCTAGTAACCTACAATTTGATGTGCCCAGAAACCTCCGACGATTAAGAGCCCTTTGTTCTTTAAAATTATAAATGGTTTATTTTATTAATGATTATTATACAGGGTCATCATTTTAATACAATTAAATCAACATTTTAATAAAATTAAAATTTACATAATATTAAGACTATTATTAGAGCTATTCACCGACAAATGAATTGAAATCTGCGTATTGATGATAATGAGAGCGTTAATGTCGGTGTTAAATGAAAACTGTGAAGTTTTTAAGCGTATATGGCATTAAATAGCCGAAGTTAAATTTCATGACATTGATAAGTAATGATATTTTGGCATGCAACATAAAGTGACGCATTTTAAATGGATTAGTTTGGAATTAAATGGATAAAAAATAGATGTGTTATGTTACCGAGATTTGAATGTCTTTAAGAATAAGTAAAAATGTACTTAAGGATTAAGGAGCCACAAGACCTTGAGGAACTCATTCGTGCATTCTTCAATTTTGGATTACTGCTAGGAGACATAAGATTAACAGGGGTTCTCAGATAATTTCAATAATGCAACAAAGAGAATTACAGTGACAGAAAATACACCCAAAACTGAAATACCAGTATCAGGCACATTGGATTGATGGTCTTGCAATAAACAACCATATGACGATGATAAGGGTCTGCCAGCTAAACGTGATACATTCCTCATCTTAAAAGGGGAATATTGCAAGGGGATTCCATCAACGCTTAGGATTCGCATCAATACAGTTCCGACGGGATTCTGGCAAAGATTTTCGCCACATATCCTCTAACGCATCTAATTGAATCCCTGAGAGAGTTAACGGCCGCAAAAGAAATATGTTTCTTCACGAGGCATAAATTCATACTGAAATAGTTTTTCACTTTAATTGTTTTAATACATCGCGTTTCGATGTATCCAAGTCATCATTTAAAAAAATTAAATATTCGACAGTAAGGTCCGTAATGAATATACTTTTTTTGGGAAGAAGTGGGTATTAGAAGGTAGTGAGGGAAAAGGTCACTCTTCGGGTCTACAAAGAAAGGGAGAAACTCATGCTCTCAGGCCGTCGTCATTTAAAACCTGCTCACACCCACCTATGCAACAAAATCTTTCGCCTGAAGATGATGCTTTGGTTTCGAATCTCGGGTCGTATTTTAATGCTTTTAATAAAGCTTTTTGGAATAAGTAAGTTAATGCCAGCTATCAAATGCAAGGCTAACTAGTCCATCATGAGTGAGGTTTTCGGGTAGGTAATTGAATGGAGAGGATGGGGAAGAAATTTAAGAATACATAGCCATTTATAAAAATGCTCAACCGTTAAACACAGGTCTAAAAGGACGAGTAAAATATGGGTAGGTGAATTTCACCTATCAAAGATGTTATGTGGAGTACACTCGGCATTTCCAGCAAGAAAAAATTTCTGAACTCCGTAATTTCCATCTAAAGTTCTTCATGATTTATAGTTCCTTTCATGATTTCCAAAATGCCACTTCTCTTCCCCTTTCACCCATAAAGGTCCCTTCAATGGAAGCCACAAGCATAGCATTACCACACCATTAATCATTCGTCCAGGACATTTAATATATACAGCATTCAATCGCTTGTTTTCCTCTTTTAACGGCCAACACTCTCCATCCTTCCACGAAACAACATCTCGAGAGACATCTTCCTGCGCGTATTCTATGTCACCAACGACCAAGCCCACCGTGGTAGCCAAGTCTCCTGGCATCCTGTAGGCTTCGGTTTCATATCCCGTCTGGGTCATGAATGTTATGTTTGACTTAATATTAAGGTCTTAGGTTTTAGGGTACGAAATAATCTTAGCAGTTAGAGTATTATAAAAACCAAAATCTCACACTGCTCCAACAGCTAAGTTTCACGACCATAGACTACTATAATTTTTGCCAAATCATTAACTAATCCTTCCAGACTAATTACCAATTTTACTCTGCGGCATTTTCCATCGAAGCCGGCAACCAAAGTTAAGGGGAAATAGCAAAAGTTTGGTCATGAATATTTCATTTCAAGGACTTAGTTCAATGGTTGACGATAGCTGCCACAACTCTGAGCAGAGTTATGAAAATTAGAAAGCACGGATAATAAATTGCTAAAGCCAATAACTGAAACTGCTGTTCACGTGGAGCGCACTACAGATTTTATTTCTAAATTTTGCAAATTATTAAAATACTGCATAAAATTGCAACATGAAAGCCAAATCATAAATGATCTAGTTAATGGATGCGTTTTCACATTATGGTGCTTACGATAGAAGTTCGAGTCCAAAGGCATTATAGTCACTGCCCTACAATTTTGGAGGCGACTTCGCACAACGACGCACAATGATACTACGCATAGTCAATGTGCGCTGTAATAGTCAGCATGCGCCGTGCGTAACCAGTTGGCAATTCAGTTTTTTTTCACCAATAGCTGAAATTTTACTGAGTCGAAGCTTTGCGCTTAATCTATAATGCCCTCATAAGAGCTGTCCAAATCGTTCATGAAATTCGCTATAAAAAATAGAAGCTTTATGCACTGAACTTACTTGAGAGATAGAGGTGCTAATACAAGTTCCACCATCAGCCACTTAAGCGATCACAACCAAGTAACGCCGTTTTTGCATTTATGTAAAGTCACTAGTAGGTATGCTGTCACTTAATAGCTAACATGCTATATACAGACACATAAATTTGAAATATGAGGAAAAAAACTTAATATTAGATCATTATATTATCTGACCAGTAAAAATATACAACCGGTATAAATATATGTTGCAGAATAAGGTCAATCTAATGAGCAAGAATCGAATAAATGAGTTGCAGCGTGTCTTATAGACAACAGAGGTATATTTTTATTTTATGGTGTTATATATACATGCTGAAACTGATTATGTTACACACATAGTCCATCTTCTGTGGACCTAAGATTCAAATATTTAATATAACTGCGATTTTTAATCTAAGCTATGACCAAAATCGTAGTAAATAGTCAAGCTTATCTCGTCTACTACCTGCTGATTTTGTAATAAGCTCCATTTACATCCTTCGTGAAATTTTCTATCAAAACATTTCAAAATCAACTTATAATATCCTTTTTACTTCAAGTACTAAAAGCCCACCATGATATAAGATGAATGTTACACTGCTAATTTCAGAAGGAAATCTAGAGAAGAGATATCAAACCAATGAATTACAACTTTTCAAGCTTCTCATTATAAATTACATAATGAAATATAACAGCCTTCAAAAGTTAACTGGGTGCTTCTTGACAGTAAAACAAAATATTCACGAGTAGATTATAGGCTGCCACCCATTAGGCAGAAGGCGAAAAGGTTTGACGCGCGTAGGTCGAAAGGAATGTGCAATAGTTTTCAATGCGTTAAGTTAAAAATGTTAAAAAAAGTTATAATTTTAACTCTAGGATGCTAACATTTATTCCAAAGTTTACACTATCTTTTAAAAACGAAGAATCTTGGAATTTTTGATAGTACATGCACATGACTTCTTCCACATTCAATGAAACTATTTTATAACCAATTTTAATACTTCAATTTCACTGAAGAAAACTTATTATTCCCATTTTCTCCTGACTTCTAGAGAGAATTTTTCCTTTCATTTGCAATTCAACTAAACAAAGTACGATCATTATAATGGTGTAGTAAAGCATACAAAGAGATTCACAATAACTTTACAATGATATGAAATTAATTGAATTGAGGATCTACAAATCGGGACGCATAAAATACACTACATACAAAATTGGTGTATTTTTCCTTTGAGAGTAATAGTGATATCGCCTTGAGAGAAAATTTTCAAAATTTAAATCACGACAGAAAACAAATTCATTTAAACTGATTGACCTCAAAAGAGTGTTTTATCAGGTATCACAAAAACATGACTTCCCAATAATACCAAAATAACTTTATTGAGGTATCTCAGAAATTTCAAACTAAAAGGGTCATAATAAGGCAGGAGGTGAGAGCTAAATCTCTCAACCCAACGATCTTTTGTTCCAGTGTTTGCTCTTTCACGCTTCAAGAAAGCGTGGCACTTAAATACCAAGTGAGTTTGAACGAAACAATCCAATGAGGTACATTCATAGAGCCATGATTAGGTTTCCTCGGTAGAAGGTAATGCACTTAAAACAGAATAGGTTTTCTTTCATCTTTCCTCAAAACTTTGATAATTGTTAATCGTGACTTATTTATTTTAATAAAAAATTGTTCTAGTATTATGTCAGCCCGTCCAAATCCAATTTTCAGTTCATTTTTTACTGCTTTTCATTCCAACCAGTTATTTCGAAGCCACCAATCCATTGCCGTCTGGTCTAGGGCAAGCCACACCTGCTCCACACAATCAGACCTATAATTTTCTAGACATTCTGAGCTGTGACGAAACACTCCGCCAACGACCTCCAAATACTCCCGTAAATCAGTTTAATTTCTTGTTTGATATATCATAAATTAACTAGATCCGGATATCGAAAACATATAACCCATCGCTCAATTTAATGAAAATAATAGAGGGCCCGATATTCTGTTCGGTCAATCGACAATAAATTTTAGATAATTGGATACGTCAATTATCCTCTTGCATAATTTATTCTTCCTAAATAACTCCACTATATTCGGAAAGAACTTCATAAATTTAATACTAAATATACAAATACATAAGATAAAGCAAATTATGTACTATACGAGGATAGAGCTGGTAAGGTGACTAAGTACCGGCTTCCCATTTCTAGGGCCAGGGTCGGAATTCCAGCAGTGACAGAGATTCTCCAGTAGGATCACGATCCCAACTTCAGTTCCATCGGGAGAGCACTTCAAGCAAGGAACTCCGTCCATCAAATGAAACCATTACTTTGTTGCCACTTGACGACTTTCATAAGGAGTAAGCTATCGCAGACGCCAGGTTTTTCCCCACCCTTCCTCAACTATCCAAGTAATCCTACTATCACAAATCTATCTATCAACCCATTTCTCATGGTGCATATGGCTTCAGTTTTAGTCCGCCTGTTATTATTCTACTAATTTATCATGTCATACAGTGGCCACAGCTCACCTACGCCAAACAGAGAATAACATTAATAGAAGAGAAATACTAAGAAAAATTGGACAATTGACTATAATGCAGGTATTTCTACCATCACTCATGGAGAATTCATCTAAAACCGTCATAGTTCGGAAAATGTTCATAACAGTAGTAACAGATGTCGTTCGTGCCTTCTGTCACCCGCGTCAATCTTCAAGCGGCAACTGACAGCAAAAATACTAAGGCATTTTTTAACATCTAAATACTCAACTCTACTGCTACTTGCATTGGAGTTTATTTTAAGCCATTAGGGAACTATGAATGCCGTGTAGAGCGAGAAACTTGAACCAATTCAATTCAAGCAGTCCCTTAGCATAATACGTTGAGTTAACGAGTTAGTTTCCCAATGCTTAAATATGTTGCGGAAGTAAAAGAGAAGTTAGTTGGATAATCGAGATAAGCTTAAGGTATTGTAGCCAACCAGAGAGACTATAAAACTCTATTATTTTACGTAACACCAATATCAGAATTTGATTACAAGTGCAATGACATACGATAGCAAAGTTTCCAGTTTTTGAGAGCTTGAGAAAATTGAAAGGAAGTGGGAAATAAACAAATGAACCAAAAGAAATATTTTGTGGGATTTACTAATAAAACAACGGGAAAACAATAATCACTGCATTTTAAGAAACATGACATTACATACAAATGAAACCAAACATTCGCTCATTTCTTCCGTGAAAATAGTAAATAATTATTGGCTTTAAGTTAACTTTCATAGGTATACTTTCGCAGTAGCGAGCCGAAACAGACATGAAAAACAAAAGTCGAACTGGTAAGTTGGTACATGCGTCATCTACCCAGTCTATCGAGTCGCAAATAGCCTACTTTTAGAAACATTTTTGCACTGAGACTAAGCTTATGACATGAGTAGTTACGTTCCTGTAGCTGAGCTCTCATCTCTGTGAGGCAGGAGTTCAATGAACTTGCCAGGAAAAGATTACTCCCGCTTGAAGCCGCAACAGAACCGACTTATTTTAGCATCGCTCAACGATTTGCCTTAGAAGGCAATCAATTTTCGCTAGGTTCATTCATCTTTCAATTTAAAATTTTAAAATACTAATAAATGATATTTTAGCTGAAAAAACTCAACTTTATAATTTGAAAATTTAATTTGAAAATAACTGCCGAGGAAAGGACTGTGTGACTAAGAGGTCAGATTAGAATACGCGGCAGCAAAGGTTTTCACCTTTTCTCTTTATGATAAACTTCTTTCCAATACACATAAACGTAATATTTAATTTCATTTATGTAACCAAGTTTGAGCAGTTCCCGTAATGAATAGAGATTAATGCTATAATTAATGTTGATTTACTGCATATGAGCACAAGTACTTTTTACAGGAATATATTCAAAAATTTTGTAGACACATTCACGGCTATTTCAACTGGAAAACTACTATTAACCATCAAAGCAGTAATCTAAGAATTCAAATGAGTGTAAATAACGTATTAATCATTGAACCAATGATTTTATCCTATGGTTTTAAAAATTGTATCCTCCAAGAACCAACGGGTAACACCAATGTTAATACTAGGTTGAATACATCTATGCTAAATGGATAGGATACATACCGAGCCTATGACATTAAACGTTTTAATATAGAAATTCAAAATTTGATAAGGCACTAACTTTTCTAATTATTTTCGTCGTCACGGCGTACCCTATTCTCTCAAATGTACTTCCATCATTTGTAAACAGATAATATGGCCGATTTAATGTTATAGCCAACGAGAAATCCACGAGAAGTCCGCGGCAGTATGGACGTCCAATTCTAGATGTCTACTAAACGGTATCCAGTTTTCTCCGGTTTGATTCAGCATGAGCCTCACTAGATCACCAGCCTTATCTGCGCATCGATAGCTTTCCCTTCAAAAGATTTAAAACTGTATTATTCTTCGATTTAAAAGTCAATTCCCCTGCAAACTAGTAATCCTTGTCATATTGCTTTGCACTAACTTTTCTCAAAGTTTAAATTACCAACCTTAAAGCAAGGCAAAAGTGGTAGCTTCATTTTCATCTATCGAGTGATAACACACTAAACTACTTTCAAATAAAAATGTTCTATTTTTACTCAGTTAAGTAAAAGAAAAGTTGCAAACTTTAAACTTCATATGATGCCTCATATTTGTTTGTGCAAGTGCTTATTAAACCAACGCACTATTTATAAAGATTTATTCTCTCTGATATGGTAGATAATGAACACTAGAACTATGGTTTAAGAAATGAATAGTTCATCACTCACTCAGCGATTAACCAGAGAGTTGGTACGATGGGTGAGGGGAGAATGCACCAACCTTGGAGACTACCCCTCAAGGCGAGGAAATAAAAAAAACAGAGTAGAGGAGCCAGTATGATTCACGTACAAGGAGAGAAAAGTAATTAAAAGAGCCACCTGCAGTATTCTACAAAGTTTCTGGCGCCAATATATCGTCCCAAGAGGATTTTAGGTGAGACAAATATTCAAAGAGGCCTCATCCAGCTTTGAACCAGAGAACGAATCCGAATACTATCCCGGCTGAATCACTAATCCTCCCTGTTGAAATCACATCCTCTAAACAATGGAACTCTTCGTACAAACTCATGCCTTGTACACAGTTGGTATTACACCTAGGCTTCATAATAGATAGTTGAAAGAGGGGGATGTTTTTAAAAGGCCTTACGAAGAACTTTCATTCGAAAAATTTCTTTCCGCTGACGTCTGACACACCAACCTATTCGAATAATCTTCTTAATTTGTACCATGTAATATTTATGAACAGTTTCTTAGCTTAAATAGATATTATTACTCTTATTTCTAACTTCGATATTTTCCTCAAGCGTTATGATCAATCAATTGATTTTACATTTCCTGCTCGAAATGCCATACTATAAACATCGCTAGGTCAATAGCAGATTTGTTCTACATTGTACTCCTAGATTCCACTCTGCTTTTTTATTCTTCGGTACATACAGTAATATTCAAAAGTCAATGTCAAAATAGACGATAAATAGCCTGAACGCATTAACATGACTGATAGTTTCACAGTGAACGTACGCACGTATCTCGGTCGACCAATCTTTACAATTCCCGAATCTAAAAAAGTTCTCTGATAAGAAACGCACATTTTTGTTCACACACTCCATTCACTCAAATCTTGTTCACCTACAGTGCATGAAATTTCTGTGCAAATGAAAGATCTGTAACGCTGTCCGAGGTACGTTAGCAGAAGCTACTGCAACGTAAAGAGCTGAAATAATATCGAGCAGGCTGTTATAATCAAGTCAATAGAGGAGTCAGTGAGTCAGTCGGTCAGACCGAGAGTCGGTTAGTGAGTCAGGAAACCAAAAGAAACAGGTGGGGACATGGGGAGTGAGAATTATGGGAGGGGGAGAAAGAGTGTTTTGGAAGAGGACGTGAGAGGACGCGGAGAATAATAATATAGGAAGGGAATGAGGATGTAACACGAGGGAGGTGGAGAACGGTACGAAACGCAGCCAAGTGGCGACCGGGTGAAGGGGGTAGAGGGAAGGGGGAGAATTTCCACGCCTCCTTCACCGTGGTCACCCGAATATATATCAGAACCACGGTCACCTCCCCCCCCCGTCTCTCTCCCTCTCTCGCTCTCTCTCTCTCTCGCTCTCTCTCTCTCTCGCTCTTACACTCGTTGCTCCAACAATTTTTTCGAACAGAACGCCTTGCGTAAAGTGAGGGGGGAAAGCGGGGAGGTTGAGGGGAGGAAGAGATTGTAAGATGTGGGCTGGAAGGGAAAGAGATTAAGGAGGGAGGAGAGAAACGAGAGAGGGAGGGGAAAGGTGGGCCAGCTGAAGGATGAAGGGTCGACGACCTGGCTCGAGCACGTGGTCTCACACGGAAATAGTCCATCCTACCTTGCCGGCTTACGATGAGGCTCGGGAGGATAGAAACGGGGAAGAGGGGGAAGAAGGTTGGTTTGTGGCGGTGGTGATGACGCTGCCCGTGTGGGGTGAGGAGCCACTGGGAGAGGGAAAATGAGAAGACGTGGGGGCGTAGGGAGTGAGGGAGGAAGGCATGCTTGCGGGGTTGTGGAGGAGGCGTACAGCTGCCGGGCCCAGGAGGTTGGGAGAGATCGCTCGGGAGCCTCGGTGGGCAGGTGAGAGGGCGGGCGTTTCACAGGATTATTTAAACCATCGGAGGATGGAGGTGAATTAAAGGATGTGAGGACATAAAAGTAATAAAGTTAAAAAACCATGGAGGGAGAGGATGAGAGGGAAAAAATGGATTCGACGGACCGGTAACGGGAGCGCCACGCTGTCGTACAAACAAGCGCCTGGCCGGTCGTATCCATTTTTTTGGCACCTCAGGGGCCACTCCCCTCTCCTTCTACCCCGAGTGGAAACGGGAGTCGAAGGGAGTAGTGGTGGGGAGTAAAAGGGGGCGGGGGCGAGGGAGTTCTCCGGAGGATGCGGGAGGTTTAGTAGTGGCTGCGTGTGGCGCCTCCCGGACACTCAACGGAGAGTTTATCCGCTCCGTGGGCATCCTCATTCAGACAAAAAAAATTAGTAAAAATTTAATGAAGAGAGGAGAGGTTCAGGTAAGATGAAAGGAATGACGGAAGGTGGGGGTCAAGAGGCCGATTTTGATGTAATTAAAGACCCGTTCCTCCAATCTCACCGACAGATATACGACGTGTGTCGATAACGGTCGTTTTTCATTCGTCATTGGTGTAAAGAAGGTGAGTGAAGAGTGTTGAGCTCTTTCCCTTTCCCATGTTTAACGCAATTTTCCCATTTATAAATTTATATCCTAAAATTATTGCAACAATTACGCGAGTCTTCCTGACGGATGACAGTAATTTTCACGAAGTAATCTTCTCCCTCAAGCTTTTTATGGCTTCGCTGACGCGTAGATTTAATCAGAAGACAATGCAAGCTGTGGATCATACTATGACGGAAACAGTGACAGCTTTAAAACGACGAAACATTTAATTTTCGATTACCTTTAACCCAATTGGGGTTAAAAAATTATAGAGCCAAAAATAACCAGTAATACAAGTATCTGTAAGTATGAGTTCATGAATGAATTATAAAACCATAGGTACCGATAGACTGAGTAAAATTATGAAAATTACTTAAATATATTTTTGGTTGTACGCCCGAGGATTCCACCGAAAAATCACCTAGGATTTGAATTTCTGAATAAACTCCGCAGGTGAACTAATATTCAACTGATCAATATCCTAAAAGTACGCTAAATGTTTCCTGTGAAAATCTCTTGTAAATATCCTACACAAGTAGGAAAAATGCTACCTTAGTTGAGTAGGTAAAATGTTCCCTTAGGAGATCTGAACTCCATTAAACAATTAAAAATTATTTACACACTTAAAATATATTCAAATAAATATTTATTAATGCAAGAGTGACATTTTCAAAATGTTTTAGCAATTTCAATGAAATTATGGCCAAGCTTTTCTATGCGTTCATTGATGTTACGTGATGGCTTAAACAAAAGCTTCAATCAACACACTAAAATTAAAGAGTCCTTGCTTTCTGACGGTACCCATATTTATTGTGATTCAAAAATCAGTCGTGGCATTCGCTCATAAATTTAAACTCCTCCTGTTCATTTTAAGCAACAACATATTCTAAGATGACGTGAATTAATTATCGCTAGCTATTGCATTTATATTTCTTCCACATAGAATATAAATAAAAAAACACAATATGAACGAAAAGGTGTACTAAGACAGCTTCCTTCCTCTCAACTTCGTTTTAAACAATAAACTATAAAAATAGCACGAGGGCAGATAAAATTTACCAATATCCAAAAGACTTTCTGGTACAAACTAAAAGCAACGTTACTATAAACCGTGATTTTGTAAGGCATGAATTAAGAATATACAGTCAAATAGAATGGATAATATATATATTCACACCACCATTGGACTTCACAATTTTGTGTGCTTATATATATATATATACATAAAACACTCAAAAAGAACACTCACACGTCTCGTGTGATTGTTCTTTTTAAGTTTTTTATTTTATTAAGTGCGTCACAGCTAGTGACTTACTGTTTTATTATATATATATATATATAACCATTCATCCATTCACTCAAACCGCTCACAGGCGTAAATAATAAATATTTCGTTCAAACAGGTGGTGAAAGAAAGAGGATAGGAAACACATAAAATGTGATAACATAATGGTGATGTGAAGATGGAATGATGGCCGATTCCGTGTGAAAAAAATTCGACTAGACCGGGAATTGAACCACGGACCTTCCGATTACACCCCTCGGGCCAAAACCCACCATCCTGACAGACTCAGCCTCATCACCACATTCTTCCCTAGCTCCCATAAAATCAGAAACATCCTCCGCGATCTATACCCAATTTTAAAGAATAATAATTCCACTGCCCTCCTATTACCTTCATGTCCCACAGTATTTTTTAAGCGTCCCGCAAACCTGCGAGATATCTTAAAATCTACGAAACCCACCCTTCAACCGACCGCCCCCTCTCCACCACTCTCCACAACTTGCAACCGTCCTAGGTGCAAATGTTGCTCCCTCCTACGCTCTTCTGCTACGCCCTCTTCAAATAAATCTTCCTCAGCAGCCAACTGTACTTCCACAATTATCGTTTACCGTCTCTCGTGCAATTTCTGCCGGCATTTTATGTTGGCGAATGTACTACCCCGCTTTCAATACGAATGAATGGGCACCGCCACTCCACCACATGTCCTCCCTTCATTGATCCCATTCCTAAACATACCGCTTCCCATCGTAAGACCTTCAATAAATGTTTCTCTCTCTATATTAGAAGCCCTCCCCGAATCAGCAACTAATATTGAATTGAGGACTCGCGAGATGGCATTCATCTGGTTCTTAAGAGCATTTGAATCGCCCGGGCTTAACTTGGCCCACTGACCAATAGCAACCCCTTGCTCCCGCTCCTCACCAGTCCCCTTCTCTTCTCCTGTTCCGCTTCCCCCCCCCCCACCCGAGGTAACAGACCACTAGTTAGACTCCTGTCGCTGAAGATGGTGGCTTGCCCGTCGAAACGTCCCGCAAATTATTCTGTGAGTGTCCTTTTAATTTTCGTGTGCCTGTGTTTTAAAAGTATATTTATATTTGTGTTTTTATTCACCGAGTGCGTTTTCTCAGAAGATATATATATATATATATATATATATATATATATATATATATATATATGTTTATTTCCACGACTATCAAAAACACCTCCCATGGGATATTTTAAGGTAACAATGGACGAAGACACACAACAATCCCCTGAGGGGTAGAAAACCCATACTGGAGGGACTCGAACCCCAAAGTGTTAACCAAATGACTTCGCCAGATTCCACTCGGCTTGAGTATCAATATGTCAGCTATCCTTTTACCAATATCCTTATTTTATTTAAGAGAGTATTCACACTAAAAGCTTGGATGTGGTTATCTTCTAAAATCACAAATAGGAAATCAAGGCATCACAATTCAAAAGGGAATGGTTAATCATTTTCGGATTACTGATAAGCTTGTATACGTAAAGCAATCACTCATAACATCAAATCAGTGTTTTTTTTAGCTCAATAAATTCGGTCGAAAACAGCTTAAAACTAGTAAAAACGATAAAATATGCCATGGCATCGAGGATATAGACATTAGATGTTAGGATATAGGCACGAGGAAGTAGGAATTACTACTCCGAGAACGAGCATCCCTACATGGCTTCAGTCATGGCAATGAGTTTTCACGAAATCGTCATTGAGGCTTAGCTGAATGATCCAATTTTGGGAAAATGAAATGCTACAAAATAAGATAATATTAAACGCTTTAAGGCGTCCTTCCCATTGGTTATTTCAGACAGAAAGGAAAGAGCAAGCAAAAGGTTCTATTGCCTGGTGAAAAAATTAACACTTTTCCGCAGGCAGAGAATGAATGCCAAGTAGATGGGGAGGGGAAGATATCGGCGATGCGGGTCGCTCAGCCCGAGGACCAGTTCTCTCCAACTCCCAACTCCTACGCACAGAGCAATGGACTCGCGGTATCTGGGGTACTGAGAGTAGGGGGGTATGAGAGGGCCGAGGGGGGAAAGGTTGCGCACGGGGCGTACCCTCATCATTTGAAGCCTCGGACGACAGAAAGCAGTTCTCACTGGCGAAGGGGTGCCGAAGAAAGAGGTGAACACCGTAACGTACTCGCACGTGTCCGGATAACGGCCTTGCCTAATTCTCTGCACCATATTCCCTTGGTTGGGATCCCCCCTCCGGGCAGCTCACCTTCAACGATGATACGGGCCTTCACCAAATCAAGGATGAAAAGTTGACAATGTGCTTTTAGTAATTAAAAAGATGAATGCACACGGAGATGTAATAACTTCAGTGAAGGATTTTGGTGCTGCTGCGTTGGAATTGATTTCAGCCGCTTGAGCTCCCACCGTGACTGCAGGCTGCAATGATCTTTAGAAACCGAAGATGCAGCCTCCAATGGCGGCAAAATCCAGCGCAGTCCAACGCAGAGTCCAACGTCCAGAGCAGAGTCCAACGCAGTACCACCCGAAAATCTTCACTGAAGTTGTTACTGCTCAACGCCGCGAACTTGTAACTTTTAAATTATCACGCTGACATTTCACTGAACCATATTATAACACAAGTACATCGAAAGGTATATAATGAAATGATGATCATTTAAGCTTAATTAAACGCTCAATAGTACTGTTCCGATAAATATACACAGATTGAAGACTGCCTGCGTTATTCTAAATTACTCAGTTTGGGTCAGGAAGAATCGGTAAGGCGTTTCTTAAAGACTGGGAGATATCTACATCTACGAAATACCGTGAAAGCCACCAATAGGGTGTGTGGCACGGGGTGATTCAACTCCAGGCATGCAGCACTCGTCCCAGCACAAATCTGGACCTCGCACACTCCCCCGGCAGCTAGGCGCAGGCCAAAAAGAAGTCAGGAAAACAGTGCGCAATCAAACTAGAAACTGGGAGAGTGAGTAAATGAATGAGTGGGAATGGGTGATGAGTGGGAGTAAATGAACATATAAACATGCAGTACAATTCTAAAGACACATCTAGTGGTTAATATTGCTAATACTATTAATTTATGAATGCTACGAGATACTACTTCATCACTGTATTATCCATAGTAGTTGTAGACGAGGGCTTCAACGACTAAGCCAATATAGTAAAACCTGACCTAAGACCTAAATCTTGGTAAAAACACAACATGAAAGATACAACCATTATTATTGGGTTGCCATGCTGGTGTGTTACCAACCTGGCTAGCGGCTACCGCTTTCGGGAACATCTTTTTCCTTCCGACGGAGAATCAGAGGGAGAAGCAGAGTATGTGGAAATGGGAATTTTGGAGGGAAAGTGTAGAGTCAGACAGTGAGAGATGAATCACATTGCATTAGGAGATAGCAGATTGAAACGGTCAACGTAAACGAGCGAACTTCTCATATTTTTTTCATGTACGATAGACGTAAGTTTTACAAGTAGTTTCCTTGCTTTACATTATGTTTAAAAGAGCCAAATTACCAAAATCCCATCACCTCTCATGTGACAGCTAAAATATCGCACGGCATCTTACGAATACAACCGTGAAAAACCGATAAAAGGCTATCTCTTCGACATTTGATCAGAAAATGACTCGAATAAGGGCAGCAAAATTCAAAGAATATACACTTTCGTAACTGTCAATTTATTTCTGTTAACTCATGCATATTTGTGAGAAAAATCAACAATCTTGAGCTTCAGCAAAAATAAGTGATTATTTTTTAAATTAGAATAATTACAATTATTTCTAATTTGAGAATAAGTTTGATTTTTCCTATAGCTTTCCTTTCATTTTCCGATAAAATATAATATTTTCATCCACACAAAGCATAAACTATACGTTCACAGCACAAAATAACTGAGCGCATCTCCTAGTGTGCAATATTAGAAGAAGAGATTTCCTCAGCAAAAAAACTGTTAATGTATTTGGGAGAATATTACAGTTATTAGCTAGTTAAGATTTTTGAACAATGTCACTAATCTTCGCAGACAGTTTCCAACATCTACGTAGAATTCGTCTCTCTGAATTAGGCATTTATCTAGTCTTGACACATGCCAAAATAATCATCAATTTCTCCCGCAAAATGGAAAAACTTTTTTCCAATGACTACGAATCCCGACTCCAGTTATGAGTACTATTATAATGTAACTTGATTTAATTAAAACTGGAGGTTCAAACTGCAAGTGTGGAATTGCCCATTTTTCCAAAAGACCCAAATCCCAGGAACACTGACAAATCAGTTTTCGTGAGACTGCGTTTCGGATTATGACCCCGCAACCAAGTGGATTAAGTGCTAGAAATTGGATCCTAAGAAAAAAATTAAAACCTGATGGAGTCGAATCTTATCCATTTTCCTAACCGATCATTTGCCCACTGCAAAGAGCTTTCATCGTAGCTGAGTAACAAGAGTAACCCAGGCCACTTAATAATATTTATAACTTCCATTCGCTAATTGGTTTCACACGGCGTTGTAATATTAAAGAGATATCACGTGGAATTCGTTATGCCTCGTACCCAATAAATGAACACATTTATTCTGACATTACATGTCTCGGCCAAATATCTTGAGATGTACTACGATAATAAAATCACAAACGAGTAAGAAAACATGATAATTGGCACAAAGAATGGCTCAATATCGACAGAAACCATGTTAGGGGAGAAAAAATTTAACCCAAAAATTATCAGACATTTTTCCTGACATTGCATACATTGGCCAAACGGCGGCCTGAGAAGCACTGTGATGGGAAAATCTCCGATGTGAAGATGGGAAAACAATAATTGACACAACCTAGCAACAAAGCTCAGAACCAAATGCTGAGGAAAATAAATTTACAAGCAAGCCAGAGGAGAAAAGGTTGGAGTTTCATAGCGGGCATATGAAAAACCACCCTTTTGTGTTTAACCCACCGCTGGCGCTAGAGAACTGATCAACACTGCTAACACAAACGGGCTACACGTCTAGCAGCGTAGAAGTCGATAGCGGTGTCAATTGTTGTCGGCTGGACTCACATTTGGGCCGACCAGCATTCCGGTGGAGTGGGGGGAAGAAAGGAGGAGAGAGGAGGAGAAGGAGAAAGAGAGAGAGTGAAAGTGTTACCCCCCTCGCCTCGCCTCCCTCCTGAATACATTTTGCGAGGCGATGCGAGAGGACGTTCGCCTGGACGACGCGATGGCAGGACGGGAACGAGAGGGGGATGGAAGGGGGCGAAGTGGGAGTGGGGGACGGAGAGGGTGGAAAGAGAGGCGGGGTCGCCGTATGCGTGAGCGGGTGGACCTCGTTCGGTGCCCGAATCGTGACCCAAATCGTGATGGGCTCGAGTCAGATCCGGACTGGGTTTTTGGAAGTTGAAAAAAAAACGGAAAAAATAAATAGGTATAAAATAAAACGCTCGTAGTGGACCCCGGCATCTACAGAGGTGGAGGAGAACCACTGGGATAAGGAGGAGAAAGAAGGGAAAGAGAGAGAAAGAAGAAGTGGGTGATGGGCTAGTGAATTGTACGTGCTCGAAAAAAAATGTTTTTTTCGAGAAATAAAAAGAGGGGATGGAAAAAAGTCTTCGCTGAGTGGCCCGCCCGCAGTGACTCCGTATCACCATGCGGAAATCCATTGCCTCAACTATTCCCGTGCGCTGACTTGAGTCCCGTCTCCCTTCTTCTCCCCCACTCTCGAATGAACGTGTTCTTCCCCCCATCACTTCTCTCGCTCCTCTCACGTCCACAAAACCCTGCCAACCGAAAACGCGATTCTCATTATCAGAGCTCAGCCTCGAGACACGACTTCGCCCACTCCAATCTCCCCCCGGGGCAAGATAGCAAAAAAATGAAAAAAAAAGTCTCTCGGGCTGCCGGGTTCCTTCGGTATTCAGACGGTCGCCATTTTGGCGATGACGGTTACGCCGCGGTTAAAACGGCACTGTTGTCTTCTAATATTTTTTTCCTCAACGTCGGGAGGATTTCCGTGCTTGCGCCGCTGAATTTCGAAGACGCTAACTTAGCGTTCCGGGAGGTAGACGACATTAATATTAAGCTGAAAAAAATATTCTACGCAGAAATTTAACATCAATTATACTGCAGTGATTCAGTCATCTGAGAATCGCGTAACGCGACAAGAGAAAGAAAAGAGGGGCAATGAACTCTATAATTCGTCACTACACAGAGACACGTCAATCTCACGTAATTATGGCAATGTGAACTTTACGTGGTTTTTAGATTATTTCTTCCAGTAGCTTTCATTAGAAACTCGTGGAACTATAGGAATTTGCAGTATTAGTCACTTTCGGAGGCCCGAAACCTGGAGATCGAAACTGAGTGAGCTTAATGAGATTAAAATGCTTTACGAATAACAAGTTCTATATTCTAAATCGCATCAGCCATGAGACTTGAGGAGTACATGGGTTCTACTTCAGATAACTTTTCTATTCCCTTTTGTGAGCGGGTCTAATCTATTTGTATTCTGGTATGCATTGTACGTTTATAATCTCAGAGCAATTTCTGCAAATTAGCCTCGATCAAACTGGATCTATGATCTATCAAACTTCCGTCGAAACTATTTCTCAACTCGAAAATTTGAGGGCCTATCACAGAGTTAAGAAAATTAAAAAAATTCAGGACCACCACATTCTCCATCCCGCGGCAGCATTCTGAACAGCGACTTTTGGTTTGCCAGGACGATGCGCTACCGGCCTGGCAACCACGATCGACCTAAATTTTTAAAGTTTAAACCAGAATAAAGACTAGCTTCCCAATTTCATTCACATTAGCAACAGCGAATAAGTGCAAGAGTTAAAGAGTCTACACAAGTTCACATTCTTTTCCGTCCCCCGTACACAGACCATTCTCGAGGTTTATTCGTTTGTAAAAATGTTTTCACCACAAATAGAAGGATGGTTGGGAACCAATTATTGTAAATGCCAAAGGCTACTCAAAGATAATCAACGTATTATTACTATTTCACCAGGAGAGGAAGTTTCTTCGTGGTAGGAAAATGACAAGTGTCATTTATATCACCCTAGCCACGACAAGTCCACGTAGCACACATTTAGATTAATGGTCACATTTAATGCAGGTACTCAACAAATGATAAATAGAAGAAAAAACATTCTAAGCATTATACTGTACATAGCTAATCTCCTAAGCCCTCTTCAATACTAAGTCTAGAGAAAAACTCGGATTACAAATATTAATATTAATGCCATTTGGAAGAATTACAAATGATTCTTGATATTCGACTAAAGCGTTCCAAAGATATCGTGGATTCAGAGAAAGGGACGACGCGGGAAGAATATAATTTCTTTTAGTAACAAACTACTAAGTAGCGGATTTAATGTGTTGGGAGAGCTAAAAATGCCTATCGACGGGAATGAAAATTAGATCACGCCGTAATGCATATATATTTTTTATATGTATTCAGGCCCGATTAAGAGATATAAAAAATGCTTTGCTCAGTAACATGATAGTAGATATGCCATAGTGAGAAAAATCTGGAACGACTTTTGATAGCTGAGTCCAAAGAGAGGATTTTATAGCAGAACCTAAGTAAGCGCGATTTTCAATGGCGTCTGCCCCGTTCTCCTACAGCACAGGGGTGAAAGCCATCCCATCGCAAATTGGTAGCAATTCTACGCAAGAGAAACGGAAAGGAGAAGGCTCCACCTATCATTAATACTGTGATCTTTATGGAGTGAAGAGCGTGTGGGCTGGCGAAAAATAAGAAATTCGGCGAGTCGCAAATTTTGGACGACCCTTAATAAATAATTATTTTAAACGGCATTCAGGAAGAAAATCAGCCGGTAGAATCAAGTTAATAACCTATTACCAAAAGGAGATAACTCAGTACAAAACTTGACAACTGATGTAATTTAAATTTTATTCGCATCATACTATTAAAATTATCTGCAGTGTGGTAGAAAAATCATTCGAGCAGAAATTTGCCAACTTCACCGTTTTTCGAGGCATTTACCGGAACCTATGTGTTTCCCATCAATTTTCTGAGCCTCATATTCCCATTGAATCCAACTGCCTCTTTATTCATAGCGTTCAAATTCACCCGTCTCTCAAGGACAATACTCGACGCACGCACGCTTTCGTGATACAATCTATGTAATGAAGGGAATGCACGAAAGATTTATAAGGTTTTACGCCAGATTTAGCTTACAACACGCGTCATTGAATTTTTACGAAACACAGTTATCGAAACGCAACAAAATACCATTCGATAAAATAAACGAAAAAATAGCTAGGAATCTTTATGCTTTACCCTGAAGACCC
Organism: Pyrrhosoma nymphula; assembly: GCA_963573305.1. Taxonomy (NCBI): domain Eukaryota; kingdom Metazoa; phylum Arthropoda; class Insecta; order Odonata; family Coenagrionidae; genus Pyrrhosoma; species Pyrrhosoma nymphula. The sequence continues at coordinate 99,496,273 of OY754329.1, forward strand.
GGACATATTTACCCAATAAGCAAAAATTAATTGCGCTCAGACTTCCAATGTAACCGATCTCTATTATAAGATAAACCCTAAGTTTGCAAATACGAATTTGAAAAGTTTCAAAATGAGCGTACAAATAAATGTTTAATGCAGGCGTTGAAGTCTCTTGGATGAAGAAAATTTTTCATAGTTCAACATAACATACAATGTCCTAATCCTAAGAGCAAACGCGTGCTTTTCCAAATATATAACGACCTTGGTTATTAAGGAGCAATAATAATACTTTAAAAAATGCACATTCATAAGAAATTCAGATAAACATGATTATTTTGCATATAATTAAAATAAACTTAACAATCCAAGGATATACGTTTTTTAAATGCAAGTTCATCTTGGCATTTATGCAGGCACTATGAAATATTATTCTTATAGAATACGGAGGGGACGATATATACTCTCATACATATCTACATTTTCATCTGTCATAGAAAATATTCATTCTTCATGTACACAAAAGTACCAACAACACCTCTCCTGTCAGTATTAGCGCGTCTTCTAACCCCTTCGCCTGTCCTATCATTCACAAACATATTTTACGACCAAGGCGTGCAGAAGCATTCACTCTTGCACTAATTTTCTCATTCATATCATTAGGAAGTCGTTGATGCCACTTTCATCACCATACGTAATTAATTTGGTCCTGGATGCAGTAATCCTATATATTTTTTAAATCCACACGATCTCTGGTATTGCAGTAGTTTTCTGACGTTTTCTGCTACTTGATGAGAATTTTCAATGACTATCCATTTTCAATTTGGAAATAAGTTTCCCAGCAGTTTCTCGGGGGCTTATCCATCATAAAATCTACAAGAAAGTAAATTTCCCATCATCATCAGTAGTCATCAATCAGATGGTTGATTTTCAGCAGCTCTCCACTCCACTCTCCTCTCAGCCAACCACTTCATTCCTATATAATTATTTATTTTGACGCCCTTCATGATTAGCTTGAAGCATTCCATTCTTGGTCTTCCTCTATAATTCATACATATCTGGACGACAACAAAAAGTAATTACAGATGTTTCATGTTCTTTGTGGGTCGAAACAACAAGAGGTGCCCCTCAAACCTCTTTTCTAGGACCGTTGTTATTTTCACTTTACATTAATGACTGCCCATTAGTGTTCATAAATTGCATCATCTATCACCTCTATACGCATCATCTATACGCGGATGATCTCTAAATATATCTACACTCAAATGTTGATAACTTATGTAATAACCTGAGACTCATAAATAATGACCCATGCCAAATCAGCAGTTGGAGTAAAACTAATTTTTTAAGCATTAATCCCGGAAAGTAGTAAGCAATCATAATTAGATATCCGTGAATACTGAAAGAAAATTAAAATAATCAATTACTCCCATTGCGCATAGCTAATGACTTAACACCTTACTGTGGAGCATTAAAAAACCTAGGAGTAATTATGGATGAATGTTTACCCTGGTCATCTAATGTAACTAAGATATACAAAGCATCAATAAGTCGTTATTCTCTCTCCTCAGACTAAGACACGTCATTCCTGCCTCTCTAAAAAAAAACTAGTTTCCACATTCATATTACCCCATTTTGACTATTACTACTAACATATATCTCAGGAACTTTCAGCAAAACTTCAATGCTCATTCAACGTCTGCATTAGGTTCATATTCAATCTGCATATATCTTATCACACCACTTTTTTCAAAATCAGTCCCTCCTGGTTAAAACCTAGTTCCCGACGTTTGCTTCATACGCTATCTCTACTCTGTCAAGTCCTTCACACAAAAACGCCGAAATCTTTACCGACAATTTTCAAAAACTCAGCATAGTACATGGAACAAACACACGAATCAAAACTTGTAATACCTCACCACCGAACTACCATATTCAATAAATCACCAACTGTAACCGCATTCCGCGAGTGGAATAATCTTGACACTGCTTGATGAAATGCACCACCAATATCTTATTTCAAAAACTCACATTACATTAGACACTTCTCGAAGCACTGCAGGGTGACTAGTTAACACACACCGTAATGTCATTTAAAATTTCATTTTTCCCACGAACGATAAGGGACCATAACAGCTGCCAATGAGACTTTTATCTAGGTTTGTCATCAGGTAGTGTAGCTCTTAGTAGCAGTAGTACTCCCTAATACTTGAATCCTTATCTGTTACCTAGTACTAATAGCACACCGTGCATGTTTTCTACATAAGGCTTGAGTCTCTGTCCATTTGTGTAGTTGAAAAATACATACATATTAATGGTCCCTCTCCATTGTGATAATATCTGTAGTGAAGTAGTGCATGTTTGAGGCTTCGCCTCGTGACAAGCATTAGTGATTCATGCTAATGCATAATTAGTCGTAGTTACACTAACTTTAGGGTATAGTGTAATGCATGTTGGTGAATACTCACCCCCTGCCACACACCCCTGAGGTGGCTTGCAGGGTATTTTGTAGATGTAGATGTAATAGGCCGAATTTACATAAAATTCTCTTTTTCCCAAGGAATTAATTACAGATTTCAATGTTGGTATTTATTGTTTTATGTATTTATTATGTTATATACTATTATGAGTTACCATGAGTTATGTGACCATAGAACCATGTTATATATCATTATCATGAGTCACATTAGCTTCTCTCAGTAGGACTGAGCAGGTTGACACCCCTTCATGTGTGGGTGTTTTCCTGCAGTGGGTTTTTTCCGTGACGGATACCATCCAAAATCCTCACATTTTTCCCTACAATTGTACATATCGTTCTACTTTTATTTATGACTAGATGAATTACCCGGCGGAGCTCGGGATTGCACTTCCTTCATAACTCAGCATGTAAGAGAAGAGTGGTTAGTAGTTGTCAAAACAGAATACAGTGTTATTTATTTTATTTATTTAAACAATTTGTTTGCAGAAAGATCCTATACAATTTTTAGACAGCAACAAATTGAATAGCATGATTAACAGCTAAGAGTTAAATAATGACAAGACGATGTCTTCGCAAGAGGGACAGGTACACGTAGGCAACTAGACCTTTTCCTCAATTCATTGAATTCCATATCCAAAAAATAGTTTTCACATGTGAAAAGGAGAAGTAAGGCAAGCTCAACTTTCTAGATATTACAGTATCAAAAACAGATCAAAGTCTTGAATTTTCTATCTTCCGTAACAATAATACCACAGACCAGATAATACCCTTTAAATCCTGCCATCATTTCTCACAAAAACTTTCTACTTTTCATTTTATGTTAAATAGAATGCTAAAAATTCCCCTCTCTAATGACAATTTCAATATGGAACTAAAAACCATCAAACATCTTGCGTCAAAAAATTGCTACAGTGAAAATTTAATTGACCGAATGATGAAGAAAAAACTGACGGTTAAGGCGAGAGGTTTACTTTATAGCCAAGCCGAGTGTAAAGCCAATGACAGGAAATGGTACAAACTACCTTATTATGGTGCCGTGTCTCAAAAAATTGTTAATCTTTTCCCGAGGGACCAGTTTAGAATAGCCTTTTATAATCAGAACAACCTTAGGGCATTGATAAACAATTAACTCAATTGTTTAACGATTAACAATTAACTCAATTGTTTAACGATTAACAATTAACTCAATTGTTTAACGATTAACAATTAACTCAATTGTTTAACGATTAACAATTAACTCAATTGAATTCACCCAAAGACTATCTTCCATATCTTTCCCTCCAAATGCCAAGCTTATTTCCTTTGATGTCAAAAACCTTTTTACGTCGATTCCGGTTGCTGACGCACATAAACTTTCAATCGAATGCCTGAAGGAAGCGGGTTGTGGGGAAGCTAGTATTAAAGAATTTAGCTTACTACTGCATCTGTGCCTAAGTCAAAATTATTTCTACTTTAATGGAAAGTTCTACTATCAAACCCATGGTTTGGCGATGGGGTCTCCTCTCTCACCAATATTAGCCGAAGTTTTTATGGATCATCTAGAAGAAAAATTATTTAATACGAAACTTAGTTTATTATTATCGTTACGTTGATGATATAATCTGTTTGTGGACGGGTAGTACTAGACAATTAAACCTGTTCTTGCCCTTCCTCAATTCACTTCACGAGTCAATTACTTTTACCATGGAAATAGGATTCAGTAAAATCACTTTTTGGATTTAACAATTTTCCGTAATCAATCAAGCCATACGTTTTCCATCTATCCGAAAAATACTTTCACCGATATAGTCATTAGAAACGATCCAAACCATCACCACTCGCATAAAATGGCTGCTTTCCATTCTAAGCTTAATCGCCTACTTTCCATACCCTTTCTTCCGATGTTTTTTCAAATGAGCTCTCTTTCATAAAACGCACCGCCAGGAATAATGGCTTTAATGATTCCCTGATTGACACACTACTAAATCGCTTACGCCGAAAACGTGCCATAATAGATTCTACTGCTCTTTCCCCGATCCCTGTATCGAATACCAAATAAGTGAAGCTACCCTTCTTCACAAAATTGTCATACAAAATCAACAAATCCATCCCTAATAATAAGTTTAAAGTGTGTTTTTATAACCCCATGACTCTTGATAAATTGTTGTTTAACTCTAAAGACAGATATTCTAATTGTGATAAAAGTGGAGTGTATATGCTAAATTGTGATACCCCTGGATGTAATTGTTTTTATGTTGGGCAAACTGGTAGGAAAATAAGCATACGTAAATCTGAACATTTCAAATCTTTTTTAAATTGTTATAACAAATCTATGATGCATTCATTCCACGAAGTGAACTCGCAGACCATTGATTTTATAATTAAGAGAATAATAGGGGATCCCTTTTTTAAATTCAACTTGTGTGGCGGCATTCCCGGGGGTTCTAGAGAATTTTAAAATTCCACCGGGTAATAAACAGCTTGTTCAGCATCCATTACTGTATCAATGGATGAATAGGTAGTAGAATTGCAGGGAAGCATATTTTGTATGAGATAATTTTGAGGATACCGGGACTAGCCACGGTAGTTACCTTTACGGAGTCACCCGCAAGTGCACATAAGTGCGATATTCCACAGAGGAAAAATCATTCGCCTGGTCAAGGCGAATGATTTTTCCTCTGTGGAATATCGCACTTGTATGAGATCGTTAACATATTTAACGCTCTCATTTTTTGGAGCTAAAATGGCCCTTTCACACAACCATCGGTGCGAGTTGTAATTTTTGTGTATATCCGGAAAAAAACTTTAGTTATAATTTCATCAAGAGAAGAGATCATATTGCAGAAATATGAGGGCATTGAAATTAGATCAGTAGAGAAGTCTACAGGTAACTCTCCATTGCCAAGTAACATCAATAGTTCTGCAAAATGCTCTGCATTTGTATCTCCTTGTGAACACGCATATTCGTCTTGAGATGTATTTTATGCACATGTCTCCATAATACTGAGTACTTAACACATGCGTTAAGTTCATCAGCTGGCGTAGACCGCAGGATTATGGACAGCGTTTGTCGGAAATCTCCTGCCAGGAGGACAACAGTGCCACCCATAATATGCCTGTTACCTCGTATATCTTGTAAAGTGCGATCAAGCGCTTCTAGTGCCTTTTTGTGGGTCATGGTGCATTCTTCCCAAACAATTAGTTTGCACTGCTTAAGTACTTGCTCTTGACCTGAGCCTTTCTTGATCTTGCAAATGGGTTGTTCTGAAACTTGAAAATTCAATGGTAGTTTTAGAGCTGAATGCGCTGTTCGACTGTCAACTAACAGTGTAGATGCTATTCCAGAGGATGCCATCGCCAAGGCAATTTCATTTCTTTGGCGGATCTCAGCCAGTAAAATGATAATCAGAAACGTTTTTCCAGTTCCCCCAGGTGCGTCCAGGAAACAGAGCCCACCATTTCTAGCCTGAATAACACTTATAATAGTGTAATACGCTTGTCTTTGGTCTATGACCAATAAGGGCCTATTATCTTCAACAAACTTTTGGATAGCAATAGTATCGTAGTTTCTTTCTCTCCAAATATCCCTATCTACGACTTCTTGACCATTCCGGTTTGGCGCCTGCAAGCCAAGCTGCTGGAGAGTTTTTCCGTTGATAGAGATTCATTTGTCCTCAAGATGTATAAGTGCTAGGTTAAATATTTCTGTATTTTAGTCTATGTTAAAAGTTGGGTTAACTCTTTGTACATCCCTGAGAATATCTTTGCTTAAATTTTGTTTAAATTTATCCCAAAGCCTTTTTGGATTTTATGGAGCGCACGTTGTGATTATTACGGCGAAAAGGTTTCTGAGTTGCTTTTCCAAGCATGTGACAGACGCATCTGACATGGTCGTGTCCCAATGCTGATCATTTTCAAGCAAGCCGCGTTTCTGCAATGCTTCTCTATAACTTTCACACAGTTGTCCCTCGAAGGTTTTAAGATCATTAAATGATGTAGGTCCATGCCTAACGAGATGAAACATCCTTAGATAAAAGCACTCTGCATTGCTGGGATGAGCTGTATAGACACGGCCAATTGCGTCAGTTGCGAAAACGTTTGGATGATTTAGGACTTGGGCTCCCTACTTACTCCTGCAGAATATTTTCCGTGACGCGTTCCAGGTGTAGTATTTTGGTACTTCGGCGTAGAGCAAGGTCTTAGCAAATGTATCTTTCTGGTACAATTGGAAAAACGATGTTAATGAAGTGTTAGGTGGTCGTTCCGCTCTTTCTTGAGCATTCCCTTTTGTAAAATATATTCTCTGTCCGTTTTCTAAGTTAACACATAAGTGAACAACTTCTGGGTACCGTTCGTGGATTTTAAAATTTAAGAGACACCAAATGGCTTCATTACTATTAATATATCGACCTAATTGGTATTGAGTTACCTCATCCGCTGCATTTTCATCGGTTAAGGCGAAAACGGCCATGTCACTGCCTTTGGTGACGTATTTACACATGTACTTAATCGATTTTATGGAGTGGCAGTACTCAACATGGACGTGCGCGCGAAACATTTTTGAAAGGATAGGACAATAAGGCATTATCCATCTATTATCAATTTCTATGTCTTGGTTATTTACATTAGCAGTTGTTTTGAAGCCCACAGTTCCAGGTTTACGTCTTCTGTGTAACGGATAACCATCGTTGCCTGATTGTGTCTCATCAATGAACTGTCGTGGATAGTTCTTAGTACATTTGCCGTCTTTCATGCACGGCGCACTCGGGTTCAATGGTCCGCACGGCCCATGAATCATGTTCTTTAAAACAACGTCAGATAGCAGTGGATCATTTTGAGAATCAGGGAGCTCTGAGGAAATTATGTCATCTATTTGGGTCGGTCGGATTTTTCTTTGAGCCATACCAATACGTGGGCATGTGGAATACCACGTTTTTGCCATCCTATTGGATACATCCAACATCGAGTTTCCCCGAATATGTGGCTTTTGGTAATGACATCAACATGTTTAATTAGCTTTTGCTTAAATACTCTCGCAGCTAAATCGTGGCGATCAATAGGTGACTGGCCTTGCATAAGCTCAGTTGTAATCTCTGGCCACTAAGGATAGCATGTAAAGGTTATAAAAAGATCCAGGCGACAATGGTTCTGTACGTAGGACATTGCATCTTGAGCATATTCGTGCATATGTCTTGGACTGCCGGTGAACGTTGCCGGTAATATCACCATCCTTCCTAAATATGAGACATTTCGTTCATTGGCCACAGCGCCCCGCAAGTGAACAAAGTCATCAACTCTTAGCTTTTTCTGATTTAATCTAATGTAAAAAGCCTATCACTTTCTGCATTGGCGTTCATATCCACGATGTATTGATGAAAAAGTTGGTGGAATTTTAAGATGTGATTCGACGATCCCTCTCTCATCATGATACGGTGAGCATAAAAAGTCATAAAAGAGACCTTTTTGGCATTGTTTCCTGTGCGGGGATCTGTTTGCATGATGTTAAAGTGGTAACCGTCTTCGCCCTCCCAGAACATAATCGGATATTGCAGAGCATCGTATGAACTATGTGTTTCTGGAATCCGCATCAAATTTTCACTCCGTCTCTGAATAATTATGTCACGAAAATCGTACTGCTCCTGACCCAAAATGACAATGGCTAAATCGTTAATGGTCGGTGCGTTTAAGCGGCGTTCATGTTCACCGGATGGCCTCTTGTCAGCCCGTATGACTAATTTGTGTTCATCCGTAGGCATCCTTTCTAATGCTGTTTTAACTACTTGCACTAAATGATTGTGAGAATGAAGTAGCTTCTGCAAATTTAAAACAATGTCCTGTCGCACTCCAGTTATATTAGCACATCGTCGGACAGCTTCTAATGTTTCGTCACCCGTGAAATACACTTGTAAACATTTCGGATTTCATCTGGAAGAGGAAGAAGTGATCCAGCTTTAAAAGAGATATGCGTTATTTATCAATAATAATTATGAAGATTATTTTTGTTTGTGTATTGGGTTGTCAATCAAATAATTGCTGTCGACCGGTTTCGACGACTAATGCGTCATTTACAAGACAAAACAGAAGGTAAAATTGTTATTGCTAGCCTTATATAATAAAGAAGGGGGGGTTGGGAACATGGAGAAATGAGGGGAGGTCCAGAATTGACGGTTGGTTGGAAGGAGGACGGATCGGGGGTAAGACTAAGTTACGTGGGGGCGGGGGAGGGGGGCGGGAGTAAGGTCGTTGGTGGTAAAATGCAAGGAAGGAGTGGGATTGTAACAAAGTACTCACATTTATCAACGGTAAAACCACAGTATAATAATGGTCAACAAAGAGGAGGAGCATTAAAACGTTACAATCAAAGCATTTAAAGTCTTACACTTCAGACGAAAGAGGAAGGAGGGGGGGGGGGGTCAGTTTTGACGGTTGGGAGAGAAAAATGAGTTACGTGAGGGAGGTAGCGGGATTAAGGACAGGTGAAGGTGAAAGACAAGAGAGGGGTGGGTTAGCAACAAAGAAGTCAGATTTTAAAACGGTAGACAAAAGTGAGTAGCATTTGAAATCTGTTAAATTATTAAGAATTGTGCAATCAGATGAGAGACAATGTTTGGTGATTTCTAAACTTTCTAGGACATCCAGTTTCAAACCTTTACCCTGAATATGTAAAATATTGGGATCAAAATTACACTTGTGTCCAGATTCTATTAGGTGCTTGGCGAAGTAGGACTTGAGGTTTTTAAGTGTTGTGAATCTTTTGTGCTCTTCAACACGAGTTCTAAATTTGCGACCGGTCTGGCCCACGTACACATAGTCACATTCATTACACTTTAGAGCGTAGACGCCAATTTTATCTAGAGGTAGCACTTGATCTTTGGAATTAAAAATCACTTTCCCAAGGGATTTAGGTCAATAAAACACACTTTGTATTTATCTTTGGGGAGGAGGTTGTATACACTGTAGGAAAGGGGGCCAAGAAAGGGTAATTTGCACCAATATTTCGGTTTCTCCCGGGGGATAGGTTTTAAGCTGGTCAAAGAGTTTATTGATTTTGTGTTGGCTTTCCTGTGCAGTAGCTTTTTCACAAGTTGATCACTGTAGCCATTGTTCCGCCAAATCGTTAAAATGGTGTTTAGTTCTGAATTGAAGTCTGGATCGCTTAACGGAATTGAGTGGAGTCTGTGCAACATAGAGTTAATGGCTGCTATTTTATGACAAACCCCCCCCCCCCGATCTTACTTACCCCCGATCCGTCGTCCTTCCAACCAACCGTCAATTCTGGACCTCCCCTCATTTCTCCATGTTCCCAACACCCCCCCCCCCCTAAGGCTAGCAATAGCAATATTTCCTTCTGTTTTGTCTTGTAAATGACGCTTTAGTCGTCGAAACCGGTCGACAGCAATAAAATAATTAGTGGAATTTTGTACCGTGTTTTCGTGACAATGATTTCTATCTTCAATTTCCACAATGTATCGCCACAATCGATTAAATATGCTTGTTCATTTTAGAGAAAAATGACCACTTTGATAGCTGAAAGCGTGGTATCTAGACAAATACGATGCATAAAAGAAAATCGATTGATAAAATGAGACACTTTATTCTTTCGGGGATGTGATAAAATAAATTTTAACTCTCTATCTTGAGTGAAGTTCGTTTAAAAAGCAAAAAAATAAACCACTGAAAAACATTAAATGCTTAGCATTCCTAATCAGCTTAACTAAGCAAAATGAATTCAAAATGCGTTAAAGACCAAAATCTGGTTGTCAAGGAAGTATGCTATTGTTGATTTAAGATAAAAATGTACGCTTTTGCAGCTAAAAACGCTATTTCAGAATAATACGAATTTTAAAATAAAATCAATTGAAAGAATAATAAAGTTCATTTATTCAGCCCTCCGATAAAAGAACCCCAACCCTCTTTCTTGAGCGAGTACTCCTTTCCTCACTTCTGCTTCCTCTGCCTTTGGAAGCGATCACGCTTCTTTGAGAGGCTGCATTCATGAAACTGACCTATTCTCCTCAATTGTGACTCATAATACGACGAACATGGAGGAAGTCGCTTCTCATGTCTCGTTAAATTCACCATAAGACAGTTTGTGAGTTTAAGCATTGCGCTTTGTCAGAGGCTTTCCTGGAGCCAAAAGATATGGCGTCGATTCCTTTTTTTGCATCCCATTATTTAAAATTTAATGAGTGAATTCGTCAAGTTCGGTATCCCCAATCCTCTTGTCTCGGAAACCAAACCTATTAGAGATAAATATTCGACTCAATTGACATCAGTCGCATTAGATGCTCAAGGATTTTGATAGATAGTAGGTGCCCCATAACTCTATGATATGTGGTCCTAAAGGAATAACTCATCAGAATGAAAATAGCAAAACATTTGAATGAAATAAGATGTATTATGCTGATTAACCCGGAGAAAAAACTTCCATTGAAAACCCGCACTTGAAAATCAGAAAAATTGTGAACACTGGAAAAAATATAAACACACACGTTCTAAACTTAAAGCTCTGATCATTCTCGTTATTAGTAGCCAAAAAATGATGAACATAACTCTATAACAATTGACTGATAGCTATTTGGCATCTTTTGATGACTTTGTCCACAACTGCGTGGTCTGAATTTTTCCGAAAGTTTTGAAATCATAGCCGAAGTTGAGATAGCATTCCACCCTCGCACATACCGATTCAACCAAGTAGCACCAACCAAACAGTACCGAGGAACAAATAAAATGTTAGTTGATAGTTAAAATGTTAGTTGTAGTTAGATGAGTTACTTTTGACGATGTCGGTGGTAATGGATGAACCGAATTATTGTATTTCTTTATTCAAATATTTTTGCAATGATGTGGAGTATATCTAGCGATGTTTTTAATTTCAAAAACCTATTTATCAAAGAATTCAAGTACCCGCGAAAACCCAACTGTATAAAGATCCAAAATCAGAATTTGAAGCACACTTTTTTTAAGTCATCCTTCTACTGTTCGAGGCCAAATAAAATCGTCTTCAGTCTTGGTCTTTTCATCTCTTGTGTGGACGTCTCAGTGATTTCTTTCTCGTTCTATACTTCCATATTCGTTTGGGTGTTATTCCTTCACCCATTCTTTCTACGTGTTCTCTCCATCTATTTTTGCATTCCCGTATCGTTTCGTTGATGCTTTGTCCGCCGATTTCTTGCCTTATATCTGCGTTACTTTTTCTGTCCGTTCGTGTAGAGACAGTATATTTCCTTCAAAATTTCATTTCAGATGTTTATCATCTTCATTCTTTTTCTTTCGTAAGAGCTCAGTTTTCGCTGTCGCATTTCCACAAGGAGTTTTCATTGTTCTAATAAAATTTTATTAATGCCTTTTCTTAACTTTTTTTTAGTTAAATTACCTAATTAAAAATAGGTACAACCAATCACACATCATCATAGCTAGAAATGAAAAGTAAAAAGTTTAGTTAATCTAGGACTTGGACAAGGGTGTAGTTTACTCCCCACTTTTATATGTATACATTGATGACTTGTTTCGGTAATGAAAGAAAAGTATAAATTACCACACCTAAAATAGCCCAAAATATGTAAAATGCTACTCTTCGTAGACGACCAAGTGTTAATTTCCAATGACGAAAACGCACTCCAGAAAGCCGCTTTTGAACGTCTCAAGACGACACATGAATAAAACTTTAAAATCTCGTTCGAAAAACCAAAGTAAAAGCATTCAAAGGCGATGAAATAGTCAGACGGAAAATAATTTTTAAAATCAAGATATAAAACAACTTCATCCTTTAACTTTTTCGGAACCACGTTATCATACATCAACGAAATAGACATACACAAGAGAACTGCCAGCTTCAATTACACCAACGGCATAATACAGCTGTTTGAAACTTCACTTTTAAAACTCGATCCGCGTTTCTTTCGGGATTTCGAGGTAGAAACTCGTCATAAGTGCAGACTAAAATGATGTAAGCGCTCCATGTATATTGCTCTCAGGTTGCACATTTCCTTGCCTCTTTGGTCGCCTATTTTAAGGGTGTTTAGGGTAATATTCCCTGGTAAATTCACAACAGCCAAAGTTCCCATCAATTGGTTCAACCTGTCTTCACATATTACTGAGCTTCTTTTTATTTTGGAAATTTTTTTAGTTCATGATACTACGAAAAGAGGAGGTAATGAACTATACAGGTGAAAGAGCTAGTAGCGAGAAACCTATCGAGACCGATGACGGAATGGGAGACAAAGGCACGCACGCACCTCACACCCACCCTCCGCTGCCCTCCTCCGACGAGTTCCCCCACTTTCCTCTCCCCCCCCCCCTCAAACCTTCTTTACCTGCCCCCCTCCATCCCTTCCCCTGCCTGCGGTTCTTCGCCCCGTTCCACTCCACCCCCGCTCCCCCATCCCTCGTGTCTTCTCGCCCACTCCTCCCCCATTAACAACTCTCCCATATTTCCCTCGCTACGTCCTCCTTTTCGGCTGCCGTGCGTACGCTAAGGGGTCAACGTCCTCTCTTAACAGTGTTGCCAATATGAGGCATACAACATAAACATCCATAAGTTCTGCCAATTTGTGCGGCGCCTCGGCTTCCCCATCCCCTCGTCCCTGCCCCTCTCTCTCTAGGACCCCGGTCAATCTTATTTTTTTCTCCTCCCCCTCCCTTCGATCTATTCACCACTCCTCCCCACATCAAACTCTGTCCTTCCGAACCTCCTCTCTCCCGCCCTTTTTCTCACCCTCCTCCTCCATAGTCCGCCTTTCCCTTCTGGCCGCTTCGTACAGTCCGTCCGACTGCCTTCGAAGGCCTCGCCCTCCGGCCCTCTCACTCGCTCCACTTCTCCTCTTTGTAGGTACGGGAGAGTGGTGGAGGAAGGACCATAGAAAAAGAAAATGGAAGGAGGAGTGCAAGGAACGGCATAAGGAGTAAGATACTTAGCTGCGGAATGGAGTTAGGTTTTTGATAGGCCTCCCTACTCTTCCGCTCACACTGATCGTCTCCTATATGCCACGCACACGTGGACACACACCCCTATGCTCTCTCAGCCACCCATCCCCTCCCTCAATGTCACCACGATAGTGCACCCGCGGAGACAATTGCTATCGCCTTCACGAACCCCGCGGAGAGGACGGCCAGTGCATGATACCCAAATCACTGCATGGAAATGTGCGTACGTATCCACGAGCTATCGAGGGTATACGGACAAGCGCGAGCTTGGACGCGATTTGAGGAACGTAGGTCGATTGCACAAGCCGATGAGGAACGACACGGAATTTTAGGTCGAAAAAAGGACATTTCAGTGTTTGCATGTAGGATGGAATTTTTGCGATGGGCTGATATCCTAGTCTAAAGGTCCAAGTATTTAATTTGTTAAAAGGTCATAAATTTTAATTGGAATTCTAGAGCGTATGTTATCTACTTGGCCATGTCATGCTGCCACCAACCTCAAACCTGTCTACTGCAACAATCACATTACCTTTAAAATTCTATCTGATTTCATATTCAGGTACTGATGTACACAATCAATAGACAAAGCCGTTCAAGTAGCCAAAAGTATAAGCAGTGACTGTAACATTATATTTCATCAATGTTTCTATTTTTCACGTAAATTAACATTTTTACTAATTTTCAAGTTTATTTTGAAACTCATAAGAGATTTTTTATGATAGAATGCCTTCTTCGCTCGGACTCTACTCCTCCGGCTACTCTTCTCACTCCATCATAGCCAGCTACTCTAACAACTATACCATTCTTGTTTATTTCATCAATGGTGACCCCACTTCCCAAATTTTTAAAATTCCTCCACTTGCTCCAGTTTATGTCGTTCAAATCTCATGGTGACTTCGTCTTCTTCATTTATTCAACCAACCAGTCTTTTGGTTTTCCTTACATACCTAACTAAATCTTCAAGTTTTACTTCTCTTCGTTGCTTCTTCCATGCAGTTCATCATTCTTCTCCATCTTCCTTCCTGATAAAAATTCCTGCTAGCAAAGCGAAATATGCTGATAGTTTCTCCACGCACGTCCATTCCTGTTTTTATTTTTTATTTCCTTTCTTGCTTTTACCATGTAAATATTAAAAATCAAGAGTGATAGAGTATATTCTTACCGAACTCCTTTACAACATTCGAACTCAATCTGCATGTAATCATCCCCATCTGTTCGTCATACATCCTGCACATCATTTTTTTCATTTTTAATGTCACCATCAAGCTCCAGAGATAAGTCATCAATCGATCGAAATTTTTAATTTCAAAATCTATCTCCAGATCTATAAAGTCAATGCATGTACGCATTATTACAATAAAATGTCATATATTACATTTAAGTGGCTTTTTCAGATCCATGCTTATTATTATGATCCAGCTTATTATGCACACTTAAGCAATTCTGAGGGAATTTCACCAATTACTATAGAATTTACACACCTAAGGTCCTAAAAAATTCCGATCTTTATAGAGGGTATCCTAATTCATATTTATTCAGTCTTCAATTTCAAGTACCTGCTCTACGACTAAAGCTTTCCCAGCCAAACTTCTACCCAGAAACTCTAGCCAACTCAAAAAATAGCATCTTCAAAAAAATAATTCATTGCATGCCAAAAATGCATGGCATCAGGCAAAGAAGATATTACGTTTCGATGGTAAAGTAAAAATTAAAGGAAAATTTGCTATTTTAATTTTTAATTCCATGAATCGATAAATTTTACAGACCGAACCAAGATAATGAAGTCGAAGGAGAAGATGATGAGAGCGTAAAAATGGTAATAACTATAAAAATGTGAAAATTAAAAGACAGAAATTGAAACTGATACTGAAGCGAGCATCATTGATTGCAGCGTAGAGTAAAAGGAGAGCATAACAATCTTCAATCAAACGTAATTAATTTTCATAAAGAAATATGAAATCATCGAAAGCACGCACCACCTACATCTCGTAACTACCGTACTACAGGACCGGAAAATGGGCTCGATAGTAAGCGATCAAAAGAATACCACTCGACCAGATCCCCTCCTATCGTTTTTTCACAGTAATCGCGCCTTCTCAACTCATTGGCGTCTCTCAGATTCTTTTCTCTCACTCGTTCTCATTGCTTCTCCCGTTATCGTTATTTTTTCCTCCATGCATTCTCCTTGCGCCACCCATTGTTCGAGCTCCGCCGCCCACACTTCGGCGTCGTCACGGGCCGGGCGAGAGAAAGTTGCCTCTGCCGCCGCGGACGGAGGACGGACGTGATGAGAGGAGCATTAACGGTCGGTGTCCCCCGGGTGTAGGGCGGAATCCGAGAGAGCTATATAGTGAGCAGGCGAGTAAACCACTCGCGTCTCTCTTTCACGGGAACGAGACGGGAGGAGGAAAGTGCGTATTGTGAAGGCCGATTCGGGGTGGGTGGGTGAGTAAAATGGGCGATTGGAAAAGCCACCGGAGCCCATGGGCAAAGAGTACGCTTTCGGAACAGCGTACCTATTGCCAAGCCTTAGAGGCAGTCGGATCAAAAAGGCAGGGGCTATACCGTTTCTCGACACTCACCGTTGATACAGAGGCACAAGTACACAAATAGGCGCAGAAATTAAAGTGCTAGCGCACCGGTGCAGGCAATTTTCTGGTACTAATTTAGGGATGGATAAACCTTCTGGCTCAAATGGTAATTTAAGAGATGTAGCTGAGTGAAGTTTTAGAGAATGTCCCAGATGTAAAGCTCTAAAGAAGTCGGTCTGCAGGCCGATATAGTATTATTCACCAGGAAAAGTTAAATTAAGTGCTCCCCTTCCGTAGCAAAGTGTGCGACGTCTCCGACTCAGTAACGCGTTTGAGGAGGAGTTAAATAATATCACCTTCATACACCGTGTTGAAAAACGGAATAAATTAATACATAGCAAGGATATGTAATCATTACCTTCAGCTGGACAACCAAGTTCTGAAGTACTTGCGCATCACATACTTAAGTATTTATCTTACCATGGGTTACATTCACGAACGGCTTGAAAAAGGCGGTCATTGCCCTTTAATATCGTATTGTAGCGGTGACTTTCAGATAAATATTCATTTTTCATTTTTCTAACCAGTATGATATTACAGAGATGTGCTACTTTCGAGGAATACCATTTGGCTGAATAACATTTAATACCAAAATATTAATAGTTAAAGTTGATACCATTTCAGTTCACAAAAGGTAAGATAATACCTTTTGAGTATTATACTGTACCATACTCAAATGAAATTTCTTAGGAAAGAAATGAACATCATAATTGGTCTCAAACGGGATTGGAATGATTGGGACAGTTTTATAGTCTCGTTAGATTCATTATTTATTTAATTTTCACTTAAGTTTGCTTTATATTTGAAGGAAATCAAAATTATAGTTTGTGGAAGACATCAATGAGAATTTCACCGTGAAACTCGAATCGCGAAATCTTGCGCACGTGGAAGACTTTCGCTATCTAAGACGTAGAATCACCAGAGATAGAAGAAGTAAGAAAGATATATATATATATATATATATATATATGAGCAGAATTTCCCAAGCCAAGATTTTCTAGGATAGAAAGAAAACCAAAAAATTCTAGCAAAATAAAAGTATATTAACAGCCAGCAATACGAGCTCAGAAGTAAGGAAACGATTCACCAAAGCAATTATTTGAAGCATGCTCTTTTAAGGCAGTGAAACGTATAACAGCCACCGAGCAAAGAAGATCGGGAGCAATGAAAAGGTGGTGAAGGTGAAAAGGTCGTGGTGGTGAAGAAGGATGATGATATAATGGACGAAGATAATCACCAATGAAGAGGTATTAATTTTACAAGAGTTAGAGAGAAAAGAAGCAAGATGAAAACTTTGATAAATGGCCAACTGATTTGACACTATTTGTGTCATAACAGCCTCTTGAAAGCAATAATGGAGGAATCATGGGTAAAAACTAACGAGGAAGACTAAGGACGCAATACATCAGGCATAATATGAAGGATTTCAACATGAATACTTGTGTAGGAATGTAACGGTTAGCTGAAAGGAGAGTGGCGTGTAGCAGCAAACCAATCGATAGACTGATGACTACTGATAATGATTTACTTTATTTCTTTTTCTGGTTTCACTATTACTTATCACTTCCATGCTTTAATAAATGCTAGGCGTAATTTCATTAGAGCGTTTCCTTTTTATATGTAAACGGCTGGCGTCCTAACACCCCCCGCCACACGCCTATTGAAGCGGCTTGCGCGGTAGTAAGTAGATGTAGATAAAAAGACCCCTGCTTGCCTACAGACGCAAAATAAACTATGATATATGGTAAATGAAGAAGAGTTTTTAACTAACAGCATTGGGCTAACAAACTAGGGCTAACAAGTGAATCTGTTTCTATCTAGTGGTGACAAAGTTTTTTCTGCCTCCAAACTAAATAATAATTGTTGATTCAGATTATCTGTTACATTTCACATAGGAATTAACCACTTCAAAGATGAAAAGATGAGAGGTCTCTTTGAGGATTCTGCAGGTTCTGCGCTCAAGAAGTCAACCTGGTATCTCAATTCTCCAGTGCCTGGGGCAAGTTGAAAATGTTTTAATTTCAGACTATCTCGACCATTTAAACAGCATAAATAATTTCGGCTGGAATAGCAAACAATATTTAAAACGTTCCCCAATAGTTTCTTCACAATTCATTCGACAAAATGTACTTACGTTCCTCTATCACGAAAAATGGAGCTGTCACGCTGTCCTTATCGAAACATCAATTCATGATCTTCAACAAGCGAATATTGCACTGAATGTTCAAATCACGGGAATATCTGTTCAAAAATATCCCATCAAGCAAGTACAGTTAAAACTTAAAGAAATGCTACGGCGAGTGACCAAAAAATGAGGAGTTGGAATGTGGCCAGAAAAGGAGAAAAAGTTACGAAAGTTTCTTTTGACAGTGTCCTTTACGCTCAAGGCGTCTAAAAAAAGGCCGTGCAAATGTCATTAGCTTGAGAGTTTATTGACCCCGCCAGTAGCGAAGTTGGCCATTGTGTTGTTAAGGCTTCCTCAGCATGAGCGGTTTCAGTGATTTTTTCCTCTGGAGAGTTCAGAAGAATGCTGATGATGTGAAGGCAATGCTTTTACGATCGGTTCGAAAAACGTCAATGAGTTGGAAGCGTTTACCTTAAATGACAGATATTAAAATATGGTGGTTATATTTTAGTACTAATTAGATATTTCCAAGTTCCCCAAAAGTCAGTCCTAAGAAAATTAATTATCACGATGCTTAATAGCAGAACAATAAATAATAATGAAGAAATAACTTATAGCTTTCCAACCCGTTTTATAAATAAAAAAAAAGTAACCTATAAACTCTTCAGTTGACAACTGTCATTTTCGATACACAAAGTCATTTCTCCATTGTGAAACACAACAGCAAATTGATCCCTCCATCGGTGCAATACAAAAAATAAATAAGAGTTTTCAATCTAGGCACACATCGACTTTAACCTTTCCCTTGCATAAACATTGAAAGATCATGAATATACAGTGGGCGTTATGTACGACAAAGAATGTTGAAATGCTTCAGAAAATAAAACGTAACAAAAAGGTGCTTTGCTGCTAACCAGGGCAAGAGACCATATTGAAACAAAAAGGTCCCTCTTGTATATGGGTTCTTTCTACCTCACCGATCAACATCGTTTCCACTCAAGCGTAGAAAATAAAAGGCATTTCTTTTTTTTTTAATTCCGGTATACACCTTATCGTAAGAACGAAGCCAAAAATGGCCGATCACAAGTGCGTAGCACCTGCCCTGACGCAACAGCGGGGAGCAACGGGCTTCCGTTGTACTATAACCATGCCATTTACGACTAAGACTAGGACAGATGAGTCTTTCGAAGCGCCGGAGTCAATGAACTGCAAGGTCGCGAAGAAGTACGAGAAGGGGGCGGGAGAAAGGGGAGGGGAGAGAAAGGGAGAGAGAGGGGGGCCATGGAGGAGGTGGAGAAGGAGGAGGAACGGGAATGGGGAGTGGCGGATGAAACGTAAGAGTGTGTCGTGTGGCACGCGGGGATTGAGTGGAAGGGGTGAGAAGGAGGGGAATGGGACGAGATTGTGTAGTGCGGCCATTATCCCCAGCCCACCACACCTCCGTTCACTCCTTTTTTTCTCTCTCTTTGTATCTGCCTTCCACTGTTTCTCATCTCTCTCTCCCTCTCTCTCTCTTAATTCAACCCCGCCCCGATAGCCCACTTCTAGCTCCTCCCGGTCACATTGAGAGCTTCAAAAATGTTTAGTAAAGGAGATTTTGCTCATTAGATAGCTGTTTGACTCTCTATGAATGAATCGCAGAGATGCGGCAGGAATTATATGTAAATAAAAAACTCAGTATGCATGCGTCATAGCGTCACACCAGGTCTACGAATCCAGAGCCCCCCTGCGAGAATTTATAAGGGTAAAAATCCAGGTATGTAAAAGACTAAAGAGAAAAAAAGCCAAAATGAGAAAAAATAAGTTATTAGTACTGTCTATTTGATATCCTCACATCGAAGGAACCGCAATGCGGGGTTTTGCGGGTTATTGATCAGGCCATACGTCACACTTTTAACATATTTTATCTGAACTACGGAGATAAATTACTGTTAAACCGCTCCCCCAAGATTTACTCGCTGTACTTTGAAGATGTCGACTTAAAATTGGATGGATAGGCATTTATTGACATTGCGAGAGAGCTCTGCCCGCTAGAAAACTCATTTAAATAGCGATTTATAGCTAGACGTGGGCGCCGCCGCCAGCCCTTTTTCGCACGCCGCCGCCGCCGCCAAACTCTTGGTCGGCGAGAAATCGGCGTGAGTACGATCATTGTTACTATTGATACTTTGCTAATCAGCCGTGGTGGGTGGAGGGTCGTTGCACTTACTAGCGTTTATTTACCATGTCGGTAGCAGCCAAAAGGCGGGACGAATACTTCTCTCCCCTTGCTTCCTGCGAATGATGAATTTCCAAACTACAGCCTTGACTTCAGTCATTACAAAGCTACCAACGATCGTAAGCGATATAGTACAAACAATAATGACATGTTTATGTTTAAGTTTTGCCAAACTGTCATCTGCATTCGTCATTGAATTGTTACTTAGTGACGCAAGCACCATGTCGTTGTGAAAAAAAATATCTGTTCGTCACTTTTTGAGTAAGGCCGAAAATACGAACGTCAACGATTGCCACTAGACCTAGCGAAGTCATCCCAGTATCTAAATGCAGTGAAACATCCCTCGTCGATCACTTTGCTACCCAATGATAATGTCCATATAACGTAACATATCACCGGGCAAGAAAAATCCCCCGTAATAAACAATGAAAATAAATATTTTTTATAAAATTCATATTTTCATGGGCATTGAAGCTTTCACCTTCTTAATGAGGGTACAAATGACAATTCCATTGGAATGATTAGAATGCCCAGTGACCAGGATCATTATGGCCCTTAATCCAATCTATGGCTGACTAAATATATTTGCTGATTAAGAATAATTTATCTCCACACCAAAGCCTCAAACCATGTGTAGAGGATTTCTAACTCATATGTCAACTGCGTATTATGAGCCGTTGTTTATACCACATGTCGAAACATACAAATCTATCGAATAAAAACCACTGTGGCTGCATTACAGTCGGCGTCGATCATATTCAGCGACTGAGAGTGCGCGGATGTTGATTTGTTTGGACAGTAAAAAAAAAGCCCTGTTGTCCAATCGCGCACACTTCCGAGAGAAAGTCCTCAGGGTCCCATGAATAGCAGGCGACAAATACGGAGTCGACGTACGAGTGTGTTGTGCAAGCTAAGTGCGAGTGAGAAGAAATTAAGTAAAAGTATTTATTCAGGTTTGTATCAAAATAAGTGATTGATATGAGCATGTCTACTCTAATCAATCTACTGCCTATTATGTTCAAGTAGCCAATCTATGACCTAAATAAAAATGCACGCATATATATAATAAGAAAAAATAAACGAAGTGAGCAGTTATCTTTCATGAGGAGGAAAGCTCTAAAATCCTTTCATTCTGGAAACAATGGAGGCCGATATCGATTCTCAACTAAATGCATGGGAAATACATAATGAGCTGCATAGGCATTACTTTACACAGTCATAAAAAACAGAGAGTATTTGTAACTAACATTCCAACATTTGCACAATCTACTGAAGAATAAGATAATCCCAACGATTACTGGCTTGAATCCCCGAGCGAAAAAAATCACCTGATGCTATGAGATTCATATCCAGGCAGTTGCCGTCCTTCACAATTTTTCAACCCATTACATATGGAAAATGACTTCACGTACATGCTTCAAAGAACTATGGTTTGATATATACGTAATATAGAAATAGGGAGCCTTAAATAGGCAATCCTACTGTCATATGATGACGGCCATCAAGAAAAGCAAATAAACCAATTTCCTGGCTATTTCCAATTTTTATCCTGGTTTCATAATTAGATTTTTTGTGCAACGAAAACCTTTTCTAATTATCTAGCATGGATGAATTAGCTTGTTATTAAAAATTATACACCAAGAATCAAAAACTTCACATCAGCTAAGCGCTAGGGGCAAATCTTTATGCAATACACATTATCTAAAGTTTATAATGTCATAATCCACAATCTTCTGAGCCAAAACTTACAAATAATGATTTTAAAACACGTTGCACATCATGCCTTCTTAAAATTTAATACGGTGTTTCAACGAGTTATTTTAATTCTTACAGGGAAAAAGATACAAAATTGAGACGATGTTCCGGTCAGTACCTACGTTTAGTTTAACTTCAGCATAGTGGCACTAACTTAAACCACAGCAATCAATCAAATGAACAATCTTAAATATTATCGAAGAAAACACATTGATGCTAAATTGAAAATCAAAATATTGGCTAAATATTTGAATGATGATCCTAAAGCATTTGTGTCGAGTTTGAGGGAATTCCAAGGAAATAAATCAACATTACAAGCACTAAAGAACCACAAAGGAGAAAGATTAAACGGTAATATGGTAAAAGCCAATACATTGAACTCCTTCAAAAGCGCTTTTACAATATGCTCGCAAGAAATAACAGAGTTTTTAACTGATTTTTCCCACAACGCAAGCCTGAAACTACTTTCATTACCTTATATTTGTTACTTCCCGTGGCGTAGAAAATCAATAACAAAGCACTGACCCTATAAACTCCCCCGATCCTGATCAAATTCTTGTCCACATAATAAATACTGGAATCTGAAGTAATACTAAATCTAGAGAGAATATAAGCTAAATCATTAGCAAGACACATAGTTCCGAGGGGCTAGAGAGTAGCTAATATCACCCATACATAAAAGCGAGAATAAATATAGACACCAGTAACTATCAACCTTTCTCTCTCACATAGATCAATTAGATATTTGAGCATACAATCGTCAGTTTGATCAAGGGGCAATTTTTTATATTATCTGCCCTGCATAAATTTACTAGTAGATAATTGAAAGTTAGATAGCAAAAATTAAAAATTTTATATCAGCTTTTAGTATTGTAAACATCCAGGAGCTAAGGGCAAATCTTCCCGCAATACACATGATCAAAAGTACTAGTTTATTTATAGAGGGAAGAGTTGTGAAACAACCAGCACGCATTTCGAAAGGTTATACCATCCGAGACTCAAGTTCTTTTCGTTCACGACTTTTTATACTCTGGTGAAAATAATGTTCCACATGACTCGATATTCCTTGAATTAAAAAAAAACATTCTTCGTGGTGCCTCACAGTAAACTGCTCGCGCGCTTAGGTTCCTATGGAATATAGAAAAATATTCTGTGTAGGATTATTAAGCTCACAATGGGTCCCGAACAAAGGCAATAATACGGAAAGAGTCAACGTTGAGTCCATTAGATTTTTAGTAATCAACATTATTCAGGACCTATCTATGATTAAAGATATTCGGGAAATATGCGGTTGATGAAACAGAAACCTAGGATTTATTAAAATTATACTAGGGAAATGCGACGAGAAAGATAAAGAGCGCTGTCATTTTCACTAGTTAGGCCCCACCTAGAATACACATCTAGTATTTGGTATCCCTATGAAATTGTTATGACCATAAAAGCATATCGCATTTTAACCGCGTCCAATGGCAAGCAGCTAAGTTTGTAAAGACATGTTATGATAACTCTATCAGTGTCGACGATATTAAAAGAACTGGGATGGGAATAGTTATCACAGCATAGATTAAAGAATAGGATTAATCTCCTGAGTAAATTTGAGGTGAGTTACTTTTCCGAAGACGTAAAGAACATATTAAAAACTCCACGCTATTATGTAAGGCTCGATCAAAGCTTTAATTAAAGAGATGTAGAGCAGGAAGGACAGGTTTATGTAATTTTTTCCACACACGATTAAGGACCACAATTGCCACGAAAAATTAAACTTGAGAGATCGATGCCACCCATAATGCTAATGGATACGATAGATAGCATAGTACTTATGGGCATTTTATTTATTTTTTCAATTTTTAATGCTTGCACGGGATGCTATTTAGTTTTGTCGAATCAAATTTTGTAAAAACATATTTGCATTCTAGCATGAACAAATGTTCCCCGTGATGTATGAGTGTTGTGTCTAACCCGCAAAAGTATAAAGATAGTTAAAGGCTGTATTGCATGTCAAGTCCCTTCTAATTACATTATTTACTTTTATATAAGAGTATTTTAATGTGAGTATATTTAGTCACATAGCTAATAACAGTATGAAAGTGTGGTTGACGGATAAAGCATTTCTGTTGTGAATTCACACCCTGCCTCACGCCCTTGAGATGGCTTGAATGGTACCGCGTAGACGTAAACGGTTATCACTATTCAAAAAGCGATGACGCTTGTCGAAATTAGGATTATTATATCAAATAGTTTTTTTATATCTTAAAATCATTTTATATCAAGTATGATTTCATGTTCCCCTTACTGGAAAGATTTTTTCAATAGTACTTAAGCTGTGTTCATACTTTTCAACCCTAAGTTTTTGTGTGAATTATGAGTGGAAAGTACATATCTTAAGGTGGGTTTACACTGTCAAGTTTATTACGCAAGTTGTTTGCAGCGAGCGACTTTCGACTTAAAATTGCAGGTGTATAGGGCTCTGAAAGTCCACTAGAAGAACATTTTAAAGTTTCGGCTGATCGCTTGCAGAAGCATATTATTGCCAGTGTAAACAGCAACCAATCTGGCTCTGCACTGGCTCGTGAAAAAATTTCTACAGAGTATAATCCTCCGCAAGCTCTAACAGAAGAAACTTGCGGGAGTAACTTACCAGTGTAATACCCACCCTTATACTCATTATCATCGCTTTTACTATATCCCCTCACAGACGACACATTTAATTAACTCGAACAGAAATAACATTATTCATAATTCTGTCATCATTCTTCAAGAGACTACAGAACCAGAGTTGACACACAGAAAGTTCGTAAAATGTACACAAAAATCAACTAAATTTCCCAATCGACTGATGAATTGTTCTCGGGTTTCCCACCGAGTTAGGCTTTCCATGATTGCCGACGTTTCGGCAGCAGACTTTCCTGCCATTTTCAAGGCTGTGGATGCGGACGGTCTTGGTGTTCCAGTCTTTATACTCTGTTCCTCCCACCGTGGTCTCCATTCATTGGCTATCCGTTCCCGCCAATATTCCTGCCGAAACTTCGGAAATCATGGAAAGCCTAACCCGGTGGGAAACCCGAGAACAATTCATCAGCATCATTCGCCGGGAAAGCCTAAAATCGTACATTCCCAATTGACATTCGCAATCGCCTTTCCACATTAATTTATAATCTATCCTCTGCTCCTCCGTTGTGAATCCAAGATGTTAAATTGAGGCACATCAAACATATGGCAGCAAAAATGCCGCAACAATCTCGTAGGCAACTTCTAGGCCAGCTTCAGGAAATACGTACTGACTTTATTATCAAATAGTCCTTGACTTCCAAGAAGGTAACGTAACACACCTAGAGGCCTCTTGGAATAAAATGAGGACTAAAATTCTGCAAGCGGAAAAGCGTTTACGTTTCACCTTAGCGCAACAACGATAACCACCAGCGCATCTCCGATTCAAGGATACGCGAGCGATAAAGAGCGATATAGAAGGGCCGCACGAACGGCGCAACGAACCAGAACGCACACACACTTTGCAAAGAGTGAGAAGAGCGCTAAACGCTGGACAAATGACGACTCTCCGTACACAGGGGATGACTTAAAAAAAAAAGAACCACCTCGGCAGACGAAGATGGCGGTTGAGTGCTCATCACGTCGAAGGCCGCCGCATCATTGTTCGAAAGGGACATGAAGGTAAGAAGACGTGTTAATTGCAGGTTGACAGTGCATCCCATCACTACTGATGGACTGAGGGGACGGAGGGAGGGCACAGTCACGGAAAATGAGCGTCAACCGACCTTGAGGTGCTTGGATTAGTAAACAGAACAGGGAAGAAAGGGGTTTTGCATACGGAGAGGTTAAGTGGTAATTACCAGAGCAAATAACTACATAACCTATGTGGTTGAGAATTCAACTCCTGAAATCGGATAACATTATCACGATTTTTGAAAAATACCAACGGTAAAAATCCCAAATTACTTTTCAAATCACGCTAGTATATAACCATCCCTGCTTTCATTCTGTGATAGAGGGGAGGATTTTGGGTAGGCGAGGAAGGGAAAGAAAGAATGAATTTTATGTACGGGATGAAGAAAGGTAGGATGTATGCTGAGATGAAGAAAGAAATAGTATACGTAGATAGGGGTCTGCGCCTGTAAAAATCTAGACGATTTTTATTCTCATCCATCTAAACTTACTTTAACAGGTATATTACCTTAATTATGATGATCCTCGTTGCATCTTCATCAAGATACATCCCTCCTTTCGGAATATATTTGTACACCATCGCGAAAAGAGTGAGAATGAAATATTTAGCGCAAAAACCAGAGAATCGCTCGCGAAATGTTGACAGATTTTCATTTGAGGCAGATTACGACGGACAAGGATTTCAGAAGTATAGTTTACACATAGGTATATTTCCGTTTCATTGCTTAAACCCCAGTAAATTTTCGATCAATTCAGCAAAGCATTTCACTATCGAGATGAAGCACTGAGTTCTCTTGCCCCTTGCACTTTGAATGTCATAATTCCCAAAAAACACTTTTCCATTCCAAAATTATGCCCCAGAATTTAATAATATATTAATTTTTTAATTATAGAGAATATTATTTTATGTTCCAAATCAAATCTTGGACGATGAATTCCCAGAGGCTG
This sequence comes from Pyrrhosoma nymphula, assembly GCA_963573305.1. Classification (NCBI taxonomy): domain Eukaryota; kingdom Metazoa; phylum Arthropoda; class Insecta; order Odonata; family Coenagrionidae; genus Pyrrhosoma; species Pyrrhosoma nymphula. Next base: position 99,522,954 of record OY754329.1, read on the forward strand.
AATTTAATGACCATTTCATCTCCGTAGCAATCGTAGGTGTGACATTTTCATGATGTCAATAATCTAACCCAAATTGCAGTCACAAAAAGTATGACATCATGCCGTTAAATTTCAACTAAGAGCCAAAGACAACTTATATCATTAGATGCATATTTGAGAAAAAATAATTAGCACGGCCAAAATGAAGGAGATAAGGACATGAGAAGTTGGATTACGCAAGTAAACTTATGGTATCAATGCAATCAATAGTAGTTTGCCCAATATAATAGCTTAGTTAGGCATTAAACCCTAAGATAAATAGGGTAGAAACCGGCTTGCACAGGCCGGTGAGGCACACATAGTCGCATCGATGGGTCGCAGCCGATACAACATACAACGAATGTTATTTGACGTCATGTCTTTCGATGAAATTCGGTGTTAAACATCAATGATCACATATGTCAATTGTTAAATCATATGATTTAACAATTATAAATTCAACTGTGTAATCCTTTGTTACTCCTTTAACTATAAAGAAATGATGCAATACGATATCACAGCAAGATTTACGAAACGGCGAATGCCTATGAACACAAGCATAAAATTGATAAAATGAGTTTTATGATCAGATCATGCATGTTTATTGTAGGTACATACATCTATAATTACATTAACGGCGATTTGTCTGTTAATTTTACCGTCGTTGCGTGTCATGTCCCCCGAATTGATATTATATATATTTCAGAAGAAATTTTTTGGAGGGTCTTGTTTAAAAATCATAGTGAATGCAACAAATGCATAAGAAAATTATTCTTCATTATATGACATTACTGATCGCAGTATATAATAAACGCAGTCATATAAAAGACGCAAATGAATTTATTTAATCCGTTTCACATACAAGAGCAAGTAGCTCAATGTCGGAAATGAAGTTTACAACGCAAATCGACTATGATTGGCTTCTTATCAGACCCTTAAAAGTAATTAAATAGAGATGGTGATTTTTATCATTTATATATTAAGGATTTATCATTATGAATTCTAAATTTAGCATTTTGTAGAATTAACAAATTATGAATGTAGCGTTTCGTAACATTGGTGGAAACTGCAATTACTGGTATGAATTATATTCAATAATGAATAAATATAAATATAATTAAATAAAATAAAACAAATTTAAATGCTAAATATAGTGGATACTGTTATTTAATCTTCATAAGGTATTTTTTGAACGGAGGTCGTTATTGGCCGATCACAATACAGTAAAAAGAAAATTCATTTAAATTAAATGCCTCTTTTTGTTGACTCAACGAAGACCTGTCAACCCTCTTGTTCTTGCTCGCTATAATACATACCATTGTGTAATGCGCGCCATTGCGCGCGCAACGTAATTTAAGTTTACCAGCTCTATCGATCCAAATGTTCTCTGATTACACCCAATTACACTGAAATGTATGTGTGTATTAATAATGACACCTATGAAGTTGGGAATAGAAGTGCGTTGTGTAAATCCAACCAAACTTAGGTTCAGGATTTATAAGCATCCCCAATAGGTGAAAGTAGTCTTTCTGTAGCATAATCGCATTTCGCTTTTATCGTAAAGGCTAAAAATCACCATCTAAATAGCTAATACAATACGAGTAAAGCGAAGGGCACTCAGAAAAAAGGTAAAATTTCATTATTAAGCGTATATGATTTGCCATGAATAGTCTTTTTAAGGAAAACTTAGCCATCGTCTAAATTACAAAAACGAATATTGTCCTCTAACATAACAATAATATTGCGGAAAAATGTACTCGCATAACTTAAAGGAAGGAAGGGAGGGAAAAATAAAAACGGGAGAGGGAGTAAGGGAAGCAATCGAGCGAAGGAAATAAATACATGGGGAAATAAAATAAACACAAAGAACCTATAAAGGACCATGCAATTATAGAACGATCAACAATATAATTAACCTAAAATCAAGAAACATAGGAGAAAATGGATTAAAGATGCTAGAGCACGTTAGTTCAATTATAAGAGGATACTTGTATACATGTCAAAAGATTTTCAAAGGACGTCCTACCAGTGGTAATACCATTCAAAATGCAAAGGCTAAATATATCTTTGAAAACACAATTATTGAGCATGTTCAGAGGGGTATTCGGTCAGCTCTTAGCGATGATCAATTAAAGAATGGATGAGAAGAGCCATAGTGGAAGACCACGACTGTAATATACAAGAGAAAGGTCAGGGAATGCAAGTTTTGATGTTGTGAATCAACAGAGAGGCTAAGAAGAGCGGGTAACTTAAGATTGTTGGTTCCATTTACTACCGATAATGATGATAGTACGAGTACTCGTAGATTTAAATCAGTGTAAAGGTGAACCCCGTTGAATTCCCTCAGAGGATAATGAATTATTCCACTTTAAATCAAAATCCGGCTCATTGAATGGTTCCCTAAACGTAGTGGCGAACGGATAGTTTTAGGGTTTAAACCCCCCCCCCCAAAACATGTTTACCTGAATTTGTTTACGTTCGTTTACCTGAACTAGCGTTTAGAATTTTGCTTATTGGGTTGAAAAATATAGTTGAATTGTCTTCACGAAAAGAGAATTTTAATTTAACTATTGTTTTAGAGAAAAATAATCTAAATATAATTTTATGATGATGCGCATAAACATTAATGAACCCCTCTTCCTCAGAAGTCAAACCCCCCAAGTCAATCATACTTACGCCACTGCCTAAACGTATATGTTAGTATCACCTTATTTTGAATTTAAGCACAGACTACATTTCATACATCGATCAAGTTTGACCGCAGCTAAGTCTAATTCCAAGAATAAAACTTTAGTATATCTAATTTATATCTAATTCCATAACCACTGAAAAATGGCCAGTAAAGGCTCGTCAGACCATGAATTGAAAGTTTATAGCCAACGATAATGAATTGGGGTCTTTAAGAATAAAAATGAAAAACTTTCAGGAAAATTTCAGTGTGTCAAAATACCAAAACGCACAAAGATGAATGCAGAACTTGGAATTCTAAATGATGACAATAATCTGTATAACTCTCTAAGTGCCACCCATAGTCTTGAATGACTCTAAAGAGAAGAAACATGAAAAATAAAGGCTAAGTACTCCAGAAAACTTCTATTACCAGTTCACTCACACACACAGCCGTAAACATAAATGAACTCCAATATTAATAATTTCATTTTTACGCTATAAAAATATTAATTCGCACAACTGATGACCCTTGAGATAAAACTGAGAACACTTGAATGATAGTTGAGAAGCTGTAAACGAAGAAACGAAAGAAAAAACTCTAAACAGCCCTGATGCGAAAACTTCTTCCAAAGCATAAGTTGCCATGGGTTGGTACAGCTGAAAAGTTATCCTATTTTGTTCGTGTGTTCCCCAGGAAAAGTGAGCGGATCGATCTGAATGCGAATTAAAATTTCCCGTATCCTCGAAAATAGTGCCCAGCACCATTGAAGTATTGCTCTACTGGAGTATTAGACCTGCCGAGACGGCGCAGGGTACAAAACGATATTTCCGACATAACCAACGATACAGAGCTTGCCAACTTCTTGAGAAAAAGTGTCCGACCCAAATGTCCATTCACCTGAAGCTTTGGGGACCCGAGGGAATATCTCCTTAATCCGGAATCTCCCGGACGAAAGGCTCTCCACTGGTAGTCCCAATTGTGTAGGATCCACGATCAACACGATAGCGACTCCGGTAGTTCGGTTCACATAGTCATGAAGAAACCGCATGAGGTTTTCGATGAACCCCACCCTTCGCACGCTCCTTCATTCCACGGCGACCCATCATCCCAACCGCCCACCCTTCCCACCACCACATAGCTTTCCTCCCCGACCTCCTTCCCTCAATCCCGCGCTCCACTCGTCCCCACACCGGCCATCCCTCCCAACTATTACCCATCCCGAGCCCCCCCCCCCTCCTCTCCCGAGGATCAACTTGAAACTTCTCCACTTCCGTCAACTCTGTCGTGAGTGTCCGCCCCCCGGTGCCGGCGCTCGGCCCATCCAGGCACCACCTCCACCGGCGAGGCAGCCGAGTGAAGGCACCAACTGACCAACCCACTGTTTTTCACGCCCTCTTTCACTCCCCCGGATCCCTCTCCTCACCCATCCCCCCACCCCAACACTGCACCGATAGGCCCCCCACCCCCCGAGAAACGAGAGAGGTTTCTGGGGCACCAGTCTCACCCCCGCTCCCCTCCTAGCCGTCTCCTGTGGTGTCCCCTTCTTCCCCCCCCTTTCCCCCGCTTCCCCCTCCACGCTTCCAACCCATACCAGCACACTCCTCACGTGAAATTGCCCCCAGCTTAAAGCATTCTCCCTCTTGCCTCCCCCCTTTCTTATAATTCTTCTCTCCCTTTGCTTCTCCTCGCGCCTCGTTAAATGTTTGCTTATGTCTAGCGGTCGTTGAACCCAGGGAGAGAGAGAGATATATAGCCCCTCACACCGTTCTCCTCCCCCTCTCTCTCTCCCTCACGCGCTTCTCCCAAGTGCGCGCAAGAGAGCTCAACAATGTTTCAGGAGACCACTGTCCACCCGAGAGCGGGCGACGCGGCGCCCGCGTTTTCATGCGGCGGCAGTTGGGCGCCGGTTTCCTCGGTTAAGCTGGATGTGAGGGACTGGGGAAAGTTCGGAAGTATACCGACAGGAGAGTAATAACGGTGGTGGTACTCCATCTAAGCCTTGAGTGTTCTCCTCTATCGTCTCATATGGAACACTAATACGGGACGTATAACATGTAGGTAATACTAGACCTAAAACAAATGCAGACCCATCTTATCCTATTACATGAAAGTCTCTATTTCCATTCCAAGCGAGTAAGAGTAACTAGGACTCCTGCATTGCACTGGTAGACAAAATCACCGCCTAAGAACGTTGCACTAGGTTTCGTTACAGTTATAAGGAATTGACAAAAAAGTAAATATTATATGACGATAATCCATTATCGCGAGAAAATATTCAAAAAGAACAGCTGGCATGTCAAAATGAAGCAAGTTACACGCTGGTTGAGATAAAAAGAAGTGGTCCTCTTCCACAGAGAAATATTTTATCCATTTATTTCTAATTTTTTTCTCTTTTCACCGTCTTTTTCTTCCCCTTCTTCTGCAGAGTAAGTTTGGGTAAGTTCTCCTTCGTTTCCCATTTGCTCCCGCCGAACGCTTCTACGAAGAAATGCAAAGCTAAGTAAACGGTAAAATAAACTTGTTCATTTACACTAAACTAAATATAAATTCCAACGAGCATTGATTTACCTGAAAAACTGCAAAACTTTTCAAGGTAATATCAAGAAAAAGAGTACAATTACCGTTACAAAAATTAAATTTAAAAAAATTCTTTCTCAGGCAAGAAATTTGAAGCTTTAAGTTGCGCGATTTACTTACTCAAATTAGTCATCTGACTAATAAGTACAATAAGAAGCATGGACTGAATATAAAATATTATAATATAAAGCAGGTATCGTAAACTTTGCTTCAGTAATTACACTTAAGCAAAGTTTACAATCACATTCTCTTCCAGAGCTTTGAAGCATTACATATCAACTGAAGTATTCCACGAAATACCTTATATGAAGATTGTTTAGTAATATACACTGAGCATTAAGTAAAGTTTAGGGAAAATTTATTTTTGGCATAAGAAATTGGAGTAGATATCGAGAAAGAAAAACGAAAAAAGCTCGAAAAATACATTTTTTGAAAGGCCTATTCCTCCAGTTCGAAAATGGGTGACTTCAGCAGCCCTTACCATCAAATATAATTTCCTCTTAACAAGGCCTCTTTTCAAATCTCTCCTCATTCCGACCACGTCTCATATCCTATTCCGTTCTTTTCTTTATCAAGTTTTTTCCTATAGACCTTTAAAAGACCATTTCCTAACTCTTCTACTCTTCCTAAAATGGCCTCCTTCCCCATTTTATTAATCCCTATGATCTCCAGCAAACTTTTCCAGCACCAGAATGACTCCGTAAACCATATGGTTTCATATTCCAATTGTACAAGTCTATGACCCATTGTAAAACCCACAAAGAATCTTCTTTGAGCAGTAGTTAACTCTTCATCATAATCGCCTATCGAAAGCTATTCACTTTGTGTTTGTCCGTAGAACTTCCTTCATAAGGTTTTGTACCTCTTCGTTGGACGAGGGGAGATCCCATTTGCTTTTCTCCTCTTCAATTCTCCTCTTCAATTCTCCTCCTCAATTATCTCCTCTTCAAGCAATTACAGATTTCAGCTTCTGTATTACTCATGTAAATATGTTCTCCTAATCTTAGTCACGCCAAGCCCTTGAAGAATTTAATCAACACCATTTAAGTAGGTACTTAAAGGTCTTCCAGTATCTACTCTAATGCGATATTATCTCCATAACAGCAAAGTCATATTGCGCTGCTACAAGCCCGGTTTTCTTTTGCATTGGAAGAGCATGCCTCTACGTCTCCTTTTAAAACGATCTGGCAGCGGGGAATATTATAAAAGACGCCAATGTAACCTTTCAATTGGATTCCATCTACAATCGAAAAAAAGATGGAACCAGCGGTATCTGGGAAAACTCTAATAATATGAACAATTTATGAGTTCGAGTACGAGTTCAAATTTGAGTACGAATATATGAATAACATGAACTTTTAAGTTTAATTTCACTACACCATTTTTCTAAATTTAAACCTCAGCAAACTTTACAAAGTATTCCACTTGTTACAAGAAGAGAGTTCCTCAAGAGTTCAGAAGTCAAGAAATTCGATCAAAGATTGGACTTAGAGCATTTTCGTGGAGTAAAGAAAATCTATTCAAGATTTTGGAACCAAAATGATCATCCATAGGCTCAGTAAAGAAGAAAAAACTGCTCCTACCGTCAGAGAAAACTGGAAATAATCAACCTATAGAGGCAGGCCCGGCTTATGGCCTATGCGACAAGGGCGACTGCCCGGGGCGCCGTGATGGTGAAATAAAATTTTTACTACATTTAACTAGCGAATAGGTTTGATAAGCGGGGGGGGGGGCCGGAATACTATCTATCTCAGGTTAAAATTATGTCTTAAGCCGGGCCTGTATAGAGGTACAGTTAGCATGTGAAGTTAAATGACACTATAATCAGAACAAATTGATAATCCGTTAACGTATAATTTCGTGTGCCTATAGTCAATTCGCTTTCGTTCGCGGACGATGCATTTGGCTGAAGTAGAAAGGAAATTAGAGGCGGAATTCAAAAAGGGAGAAAAGAGGATCGAGAAAAATAAAGAGGTAACAGCAGGGTAAAGAGAGTGATAGGGGGAGAATATGGGGTAGGCGCGCATGAGGAAGGAAAAGAATTGGAAATCTAATGCAGAATTTGATGCTTTCCCGGCGAATTATTCTAATGAGATTCTCTCGGGCTTCCGACCGGGTCACGTTCTCCATCTCCGCCGACGTTACGATGGAAAACTCTATCATCGAAACGTCGGCGGAGATAGAGATGGAGAACCTGGCCCGGTCGGAGGCCCGAGAGAATTCCACTAGAATTGGAAATCTGGACGTATTGGAGGGAGGCGGAATATAATCAGCGCTTATATGGCAGAAATTTACATAGCATTGCTAAAGTTAGGTAAGAGATGGCACTACGAAGAGGGAATCAATAAAGCCCTCTATTTAAATAAGAGGGCTTTAGGAATCAAAGGAAGGGACGATCCAAAGGCTAACCAACATAGGCAGAGTACCTAGGTTTCACGAAAGAGCAATGAGTTCAGAGTATGTGCATAGCACGGAATAATATTCCATTTTTCACATCTGGAGTAAATTAGTCAGCTAAATGAAATGGAAATTATTATTTTCTAAGTGTTAGACAAGAGGAGTCCCGTTTTTTTTTCATTTTGTAGAGTTGTTTCAAGTTAAAATATCAGATTAAACTACGATGGATATTTGGACAGGCAACCGACAACTAACATCACTTGCAACAAATTCGATAGGTGAGTATGACACATCCAGTGGTAAGACTGGTATGACAGTGAGAGAATAATGATGCAGAGTATGAAGAAGGGGTGGAGAGAAACCTGGCGTCAGTATTAGACCACCCATGACATAAGTCGCTAAGGGGTCAACACTCTGATGCCCAATACAATGGATGGAGTACTACCCTTGTAATGTCCTCATAGCACACAAGGGATTAGGGATCCACAGAAAAATAAACGCCACTGCCGGGACTCGAACTTGAGCCCTGCCAGTACTCTAGCCACCATAGGCGTATCCAGGGGGGGGGGGGGTTTGGGGGTTGTAACTCCCCCCCCCCCCAAAATGATAAAAAAGTGAACATGGGGGGTATGGAATACCCCTCATACCCCCTATGTAAAATCCCCCTTCAGTGGTGGTAACCCCCCCCTTTCAGTGGTGGTGTGCCCCCCCCCCCTTCAGACACTTCTAGATTCGCCTATGCTAGCCACCACACTAACCTTATACCTAAGTTCTAACTGTGCCACTGTCCAAGTTATTTTTAAAATAAGTAACTAAATCTCCTGAATGCTATGAAGACAAATTTCCAGAGCTATTAGAGCAACTAAATCCAAATTAAACAAAAAATTGAAACATTAATAGCTATATTTCTTCATTGGGTTGATCCAATGGAGCAATTAAACATTCCATGCATTTTGTAGTAATAAGTAGCAAACAACTAGGTGCAATAATTATTACAAACACTCTGGCCTCTTTGGAACTGACATTTGGATGATATCTACACATAGATTTTTTTTTAATTTTGTCAGTGACTTCAATCGTAACCAATCACATATTTAGAATGAATCATGCTATAGATGAGAATGAAATGACATACAATATATGCTGTGAACCAGTAAATAAGTGGCTGGAAATTAAGGCTTGGTATTAAAATCTAGGACTTAATTACTCAACTACTCATAATTTTTAATGCATGTAATTTTTCGAGCACCAGAAAAAGTAGCAGAACTTTCCAAACATTTCACTTCCAAAAAAACAGGTGTAACATCACCAGTCAGTATTGCATCAATGTGTTAGTTTACATTTTTCACAATGGAGCTATAATGTTAACTGCAAAGTGATGTCACAATCAAACCCAACGTGGCTGCATACTTTTTTTAAGTGCAGCGTCAAAATATGTCCTTCTAAAGTGTTTTTTGCTAACTTAACATTTTAACATGCCACCGATTATCATCACTAGGTATTTAAATTTGGATATGAACTTTTGATCAAGAAAAAAATTGGTACACCGCCATATTAAGCTTAAAACTGTAAAAAAATCCCTCCAATACAAAAGAACATGTAGTACTCAAAGTTAACAAAAACTAAGTGAAATCCATGAACCGGGAAAGTATAAGATTCAAAAACTAAGCTCACCAACCTCAGATTCAGCAAGGTATTGTAATCCTCCACTTTATCTGTGAGAACTTAAAACTGATATGAGCTACTTCCAGGCAGTGCCTTTGGATGCTTATTCAGTTGAAATGCAAGACTTAGAGTGAAAAAGAGTACTTTCATGCCTAGGTATTTCATACCTGTATAAATGAATCCAGGCATACTACTAACAGGTAGGTACATATATTCAACATAGTGAGTGACAATACCCTCAAGGGTTGGAAGGATTTTACTTTGACATACCACACGTAGATTGAAGTAATGTGTTAATCAAGAAATGCAAAGGCCAATAAAAATATTAAGATAGCAAAGAATAATTCAAAGCATCTTTTGCAGCATTGTGGAGGAAAATTGTTTTGGTGTTTAGAGGGCATAAAGAATTGCATTGGCATTCATAGAGCAAAGAGTAATATGAAGAGCATACTTAAAGGCAATGAGATGATGAAAGCTACACTAGATAGATTTTGGGGTGAGATAAATAGACAGAGAAAGATAAGAGGCATTTAGCACATTAATAAATATGAATGGAAATTATGATTAACTCCAAAGGGAAATATATTGAGTTGTGCAGTGCAGAGGGGTGTAGCATGAGATTAAATACTACCAACAGAAGTTAAAGCTTTAATATTTCTCAGAGGTTGCCACATCCATTAATTAGTTGTGATAATTCAAACCATGTTAGACAAACATGTTTAGAGACAATTACATCCCTCAGGTGAATGTCAGAACGGCAAATCAATACCACTCCATTGACGAGATAATGAATGCCAGAGACTAGCATAGAGGAGGTATAGGACACAAAAATATATTTTTTAATCAGCTTAAAAGCAATAAAAGTTTTGCATAAAATGCCCTTACAACAACCTTAGGGTATCGTTTGCAGTATTTGGCCAATTTTTTTCATATATTTCCATGTCATTTTCTAAAGTTATACAGTAACTCTTAATACCCATGCTTAGAACCATGCAGTCAATAATTTGGGGCAAACTTAGAGAATTGGCTAACTCTTAAAAACAAAGGATTAGGGAAAACACATTTTATGCCACAGGTCAATGACAATGGTGTTTTAATTAGCATTCTCTTCCATGATATGTGAACTGAGAACTTAGGCCTAAGAACTGAGTACTCATTTATCATTAATTTCATTATTATGTAGGAAGTAAAATTTGGCTAACAATAACATCAACATGTAGCTCTGTAAACATTCAGTATACCATTGACAAGATTATTTTACACCCACTGGCTCTCTCAGGAGATGAGGAGAAAAAGTTACACAACCCAACCAACAGAGGGGAAACCCATGATCACCACATCATCAAACACTTATTAGATAAAGAATCAAGGTCACTAGCATTTACTCAAGAAGCTATTTTCAGAGCAGCAATATGTGTGATAATAGAGGAAAACAAACTTACCCAGTGGGTGGTCAGGTGTTCTTGAAGAAAAAATCATTTTTATCTTATCCATTGTGATTTGTGAACTCACTTTTCACTGCCACAACAGAGAACTACATATGTTATGGGCTCCTCTCGATGGTCTGTAAACATAGCAGAGCAAGAATAGATTCATATAAACTTTTAGAGGACAACCAACTTCCGATCATATTCTCTTTATGCTTCTAATCCCTATACTATAATATCTTTAAACTTCTATCCCACATAATTTTTTCAAATGGTACATTCATGAAACACTGACATCTTCCTTCATATCCTGAAAGACATGCATGAATGAATAGTCTATATGAATAAATTAGGTATCATGATAGTAGCAAAAAGATCATTTCTAGCAGAAAATTAACTCATGGAAATGCAGTCCAATGATGATGAATGATGAGGCAATTTCACCATCATATTAAAATGAGTGTTGGTAAATCCTAACAGATTAAAATTATCAGATTAAATACCTCATGGTCCCCAATAGCAACAGTCATCTTCAACAGTCAGAAAAGATTGACAAAATGAGAAACTCATCCACTAATAATGAAAGTAGTGTAAGCATTCCCTCTTATAAGACTAAATGGTAAACAAGTTAAGAGGGAAGTACCCCACAAAAAAATCGCTCACAACAAAAAAAATTGGCTCCTATTGATATGTAAATTTTAGCATAGAGAAACTCAGACAAGCATTATCTTAGAATTACCAATAAACAATGGACCAAAGCATAATTCAACAGAAGAAATAACGTAATAGCATCATGAGCCACTGTGGCAAGAGAAAAGTTAACTGACCAGGATATTAACAGGGGCAGATTAAGGGAGATGCTGGGCAGGATTAAGGTGGCTGCCCCCCCCCCCCCCCATAATTCCTGGTGAAATAAGAAAAATGGCAATAATAAGGTATTACATGACCCCGAGACCCCCACAAAATAGCAATCCACCCACCCGACCCACCAAAATAATAACCTTAATCTGTCCCTGGATATCAATGTCATATTACCATTTTATCCATAACTTTAACATGAACTAAACTTTAGAATGGCCACTTAGGGTAGTAAAATGCACCCCTTGCAACCATCAATTATATATCAGCAATTGGTAGGGTTATGATTACAGGGCACATTTTATTTCACAATTAGCAGAGAGTACTTAGTGTTATTATTAATGAAGAATTATCAATAGGAGATAGCCAAAGAGAGGAAATGATTATTTGGGAAATGACTTGTTTTGGTTTACAAAAAAGAAAGAGCTCTGTAGGTCAATTTCTCAATAAGCCACAATATTATTTGGGGAATATTTATAATTAAATCCCTTTAGAATTCAAAGTGTACACTTCAAAACAAAAGTAAACATTCATTTTTTGTGGAGAAGTGACTTTAACACATGTCTTTGAGAGGTAATAATAAATTACTTTCACTACATTTTACAGAGTAAAATAGTTAGGTAACTCTTAACTCTATGCTTTTATGTATATAGCATAGAGGGAAGTTTTCTTCTTCACCTGTTTTCTCTGATTTTAAAGCTTGCAATTTAATATTTAAAATCGCTAGTATTTCAGTTGTTATTCATTTAAGTATCCCAGTTGAAAGGGATAAATAACTTAAATGTACCAAACTCCATCATCATCTATTTTTCAAGAGAACTGTATCCATGGTCATTGAAACTGTATTAAGGTATGGTCTTAACATGGCTCCACCACAATTGCCATATATATTCATATACTTAGATTTTCATGGGCTGGCTAGGTCCACAATCACTTAGGACCCTTGTTTTATTATTTAGCTATTCCACCGGTTAAGGTTGGTTGAAATGGAAGCGAGTAAACATCCAACTGATTTTTACATGTGCAGGGCCCTACCTACCAACCATATTTCTTTCTTCATCTCAGCATACATCAGTGCATAAATAACATACTAAGTAGGTGGCACAAATGTTGTCTGGTGCCAAGATTTTATCGCCCAGTGACAGTACTTGGTGCCGGCAAAAAGGAAAAAACTTTGTTAAACTGAAGTCAGGAAGAGTTAAATGCCGAGTACATGGGTGACAGGTATCCCAAACCCAATAGACCGAGAAAAAAAGCGAAAGCTAATGGTAATTTTAATGGGGTTTTGGGTGGTGGAGGGGGTTCAAGCAGTTTCTGTGTCCCTCAGTGAAAATTCCTTAAAATATGTATGATTTTAGGTTTTCCCAGCGAATGAGGCTGATGAGTTGTTCTCAGGTTTCCCACCGGGTTGGGCTTTCCATGATTGCTGACATTTCAGCAGGAGACTTTCCTGCCATTTTCAAGGTTGTGGATGCGGATGGTCTTGGGGTTCCAGTCTTTATACTCTGTACCTCCCACCATGGTCTCTGTTCATTGGCTATCCATTCCCGCTAATATTATAGTTTCCCGCCTTTTTCAAGATAGGGTTCCAGGTACAGCTGAGACGAAAACCCTGATCCCTGTTGAGATTGTTGGTCGTGAGCCGGATCTCAATGGCCTTTTTAGTAACTCTTTCCCAGTATCCTCTGGTTCTCCCCAGAATGGTGGCTTCCTCCCAATAGATGGAGTGATTTTCTTCTTTGCTATGTTCCGCCACAGCAGATTTCTCCATCTGTCCGAGTCTGAAGTGGCGTAGATGTCCTTTCAATCTCGTTTCTATACTTCTCCCTATTTTGCCAATATAGACCTTGCCACACTCGCAAGGTATGCGGTAAATTCCGGGTACTTTGAGGCCAATTGGATCCTTTGTCTTTACTAGGTGATTCTGTAGTTTGCCAGGAGGGACTTGAAAAAGGCAGAAAACCATAATATTAGCGAGAATGGATAGCCAATGAACAGAGACCACGGTGGGAGGAACAGTATAAAGACTGGAACACCAAGACCGTCTGCATCCGCAGCCTTGAAAGCGGCACGAAAGTCTCCTGCTGAAACGTCGGCAATCATGGGAAGCCTAGCCCAGTGGGAAACCCAAGAACAACTCATCCTTAAAATATACTCTAGCATACATATTACCTCTCTTCATCCCTTCCATAAAACTGATTCTCTTTCTCTCCCACTTACCCTATATCCTCCCCTCTATCTCCATCTATAGCAACCCTTCGCCCCTCATTACCTCTTCCAACCGCCTACACAGCCTCTTCTAAATCTCATCCAGAAGTTTCCATTCCTTACCCAGCATACCAAGCACTTCTGGGCAGGTCCCAAATGAGCTCATGCATTAAGATGGGCTTGGTTGCCTCAACTCACCTCTACATCCCAAATCACACAAGCATACACACACTATACCATCCTTGCCCTCTTTAAAGCTTGATTTACCCATAACTAAGAGGATTCATTGATAAAATGGAATGACCCAGTGGCATTAAAATGATCCAGGCTAAGGGTGTGATACATCAAACATAGCAAGCTGTGTTGGTAGTAAAAGTGTGAAACAACTGTAGAAGGATAAGGACATAGGCACTGTTAATGGATAATTAAATAATTAAGGCAAAAATGAAACAAGATAGAGGAGAATTGATAAATGAAAATACAAGATATACCTGTGATAAATGGTCCCTTTCATATAAAAAACAAGAACCTAAGGGTGAGTATACCACTGCACCACTTTAAGAATACCACAAGTGACCTATAAGATCATCAAATTAAATGTTAACCTCATACCCTAGACTTCCCTTGGGGAAAATGTTCTGCAATATACAATGAAAAAAAAATGACAAAATTGGCAAAGTGCACAATTACCCAAAATACAAAGGGCTTTGATATTTTAAGAGCATATTAATAAGAGCATATAATTTGTTCTGTAAGCTTAATCTTTGATTTCACTTTTTAAGCAAACAAGCTCTACTAGATTGTAACAGCCCTAGGGCTGATGACTTAACCTTAACTTTTTCTCAGCGACGATACAAGTTTTACCAGATGTTTGGAGCTCTTAGGTGAACATTTTTGACAGAGTGGTTATAAAGCTCTTCGTCAACTTCAGCAAAACTACCCTCTGGGAACAAGGAAACGCAAGTTGAAAAAGAATATTTTACCACAAGTAGAGCAAATGCCTTTATTGAAAAAAATCAAATGCTGATCAGAGAATATATCAACGGCGAACGATGGAAAATTACAGTTGCAAATGTGATCATTTTCAGGTCAGTTATGATTTTCGACGCTGATTTTGCTCAACCAAAAAAATAATGCTATAAGCGATGTCGAAACGAATTTCGCAGAAATAACTCCTTATCCTTGCAAAAAAAATTGTCAAGGCTTTCGCCTCGTACAATGCACGTGACGGTCGGTTGTCATTTCCTCCTTAACCCTATCTCCAAAGACTCCTAGCACGCACCACGGCCACTCCGGGAAATCTCCACAGCGACTGCTCAAATCGCGGCCAAGGCGATTGCGGGCGACGTATAAAAGAGCGGTCCCATATTTCCCTAGGGACAGTACGCATTGGCCTCACCCGAGGTGGTTTACTAAACACTCAGAAGAGGGAAGTTTTCAAATGGCTCATCCTGAGGTCATTTTGTTCCTCCTTACAGCAGCATGGGGAATGCCGTTGGGTCCAACTTTTGCTGGATATTTCAAAGAAGGATTTCCTTTCCAGGACGTGGGTAAGTAATATTTTTAAGTAACTAAACAATCGATTTTTATCAACCATCCTCCACTTTCGCCATCAGGAGTCCCAGGAGTAGAAAACATCGGGAGCGGAAAATACTACTCTAACTGTTATCGTGATAATACAATAAAAGTTGAATAAAATACAGAAAACAAAGTGTTTTTGCTGATGGAAAAGTTTGGTTGAAATTTTGACTTCCACTGCGGCTCGTAAGACCCTAAGCTTGGTCCGCCACGGTGACCCAAATAATCCACTTTAATTTCAGATCATGTCCCTTTTTGGCGTCAAATCATTCTATCCCCGTCTGTGTCACGGTTTCATCGCGCAAGGCAGGGGAAAATGAAAATGTATCGACAAGATAAAGAACAAATGAACATTGCCACAAATTAACAATAATCACCTTATAATAAGGACAGTAAACCGTAAATATGTTTGCGACATCAATTCAAGTCTAATCGCAATTGTAGGTTTGAGAAAACTTAATTATAGCAAATAGTATCTACCAAATTCTCTGTAACTACTGTGGCTAAAAAATTTTCTGCCCGCGGTTTCATGTCTGATTAAATTTTTTCTGTACAATAACCTATGCGGATACGTTTTCCCATCGATATCGACCTCGTCACCTTTAACTAACAGTATGAAACACTTTACAAAACCTGAACTTTCCGTTAACATCATTTAACGCGAAAGTTAATTTATCTGACGGTTAACATTAACCTGGAATTATAAAACCGAGCCCTAATGAACTTATTCCAATTAGCTTTTTTCTTATGCTGAAAGCCCAAAATAAAATTTATGGAACTCACGACGGGGCTTAAGCCTCATGCTGATTACGGTAAAGTAAAAAATTCTATTTGGAGTAAATATGATATAGGTATAAGTGACCAACAACGATAAATACCGCAGCGATCGATGTTTCGCGAAGAAAATCACAAGGTTCAGTAGATACCTTTTCTGGAAAGATTCTCCAAATACTTATGGTAAAGCATAAATATTCGCAGTGGTGAGTCTGGTATAGGGAAAGTCTACCCCACAATTTCCCCAACTATTTCTTTACGAGCATATAAATACCATAAAGTTAAAAACAGGATATTAATGGATAGCGAAGGGGTATTTGCATTTACTAGAATATTTTGCTTGAAGAGTTGAAAAACTCCGCCGAAAATCTAAACATGACACATATTTAAGAAAATTAAGTCATCATCGTACAGTGACTACAACAGGCAAGTACTTTCTGCTGTTTTTAATTTCAACTCTAATTAAAGTGGGTACACTAACCACCACACCACACTACCACAAAATTACACTAACCTGATAAAAATATAGGTAAAGGTGACCTTTCTTCTCGCACGGTTAACATTTTTTTTTAAACGTCGTAAACTGACGAAATTGAATGTGATACGTAGGAGTAGAGGAAGAATGCGCATTTGTAAAAATGTAAGAATCATACCCGTGTGACTAGTAGTTTTGGAGATGATATTAACGTTTGAAAATGAGCAATTAACAATGAAGTAAATTTACCTGATGGCAATTGTGTCTCCGGATATCACACCGATAATGCACCACAAGTTGGCGTGAACGGGACAAGTTTGAATGATGGCGGCACGTTTGAATAGCGTTAATACGGGTTGCTAACGATTGTTTACGAAACAAAAGCGAATCATAAATCACTACCGCGTTGCCATAGAAACAGCCCACGTCACTCTACTTAACCCACAACTTCATAAGCACCATGATCAAATTAGGTTTTAATTTAATTGTTTTACTCAATGTAGTTAAAAATCCCAATAATGCATCCCATAGGAGTTTATACAACACTATTCATATTATCTATACAATTATGTGGGTAATGATAAGAGAATTTTAATTTAAATACAGAAATTCAGTGGAAGTGATAAGATATAAGAAACATACGGTTTAATTCATTATAAAATACAAATGCCCCAAAGGAAGGATATCCAATATCTGGTACATAAATAGTTAAATAAGGTATAATATAAGGTAAAAATATAACTATAAGGCTCCTCAAAAAGGTAAAATTTAAATAAAATCAAATGTTTTATATGTAATGATTATCGCTGTTACCTCTTGAGAAGTTCACAACAATTTATTCCTTGCATGGCAATAAAAAAATATGGAGTCACAATTATTTAATTGATGCTGTAACATTTATTGGCTTCATCGCCGCATAATAAAGGTGAATTTTTAATTAAATTATAAAGTAAACGCTCGCTCGATCTGTGCTAAGCTATATTAGCAGCCATTCTGCTTGAGGAAAGAAAACTATGGAAAGCAGAGAAAAGGGATACAACGGTTAACACAGAAGAGGAGGAGAGAGAGTCATGGATTAGAATACCATTAGGTCAATGATTAGGTAGGTCCCTGCGACACAACTATGCTATTATACACATTATTTTTGAAATAGTATTTTCCTCTCATGATTTAGCAGTGTTATCGAAAAACAGATAAACATTTCATCATCAGACAATTACTTCACAAACCTATGAGAGTTTTCTCGGGACGCAGAAATGTTTTAGTTGTACCAAAGTCTTTATGAAGCCCCGTGCTGGGGACACCCCTAATTACAAAAGTTTCTGCTCAGCTTAGAGATCGAGCAACAAGCTCACTGCATTTCGTCCCCTCGCAAAGGTTAACCAAAGTAGAAAACATTGCACCATGGTTTATACCGTCTGAGAGTCAGAAAGAAACCACGAAAGACATGATGTTTGCATAGCTATACTTTCTCGAGCAAAAAGCGAGCGCCCAAGTTTCCTAATATTATCTTTTAAATAATGGCACTCACGATCCAATTAACTATCCTCCTCCCATCTACTCTATCATACAAGGATTTTTCCCAGTGTCTTCCTTTGCTTCACCGTAACACCAAACTCCTTACTCATGCCATTTAAAATTGTTTTTCATAGATGAGCGAAGAGTAGGAATGTTTTCCTACTAAGGAATGTTTTCTCGAGCAAAAGTTTACGCTAAGTTTTCTCTTACTATTAATATCCCACCAGCATAACATTACCCTTTATATCACAGCACTCAGGATCCAACTGGCTCTTATACCATTATCCATCCGTTTTGTCATTCAAAACCTTTCTACAGTTTCATCCTTCGCTTCACTGCGACATCGAGCGCCCCTTCGTTCGCGCATTTTTCTAACCACCTTACCACAAAACCCGCCTCAAGAAGAGCATTATGGCATCACTGCGCGGATTTAAAAGCACGTTTTTAATGGTAATGATCAAGTAGGGCTGCGGACAGGCAGAGAAGAGGAAGTCCTCCACTCGAGTCCTGTCCTTTCTGCGGTCATGTCCCAGCGTCCCACGGCCTCAGTCATCCCCGTGGGCCAGGAACCCAAGGAGTCATAATTTTAAGTTTATCAAAATTTAAACCTCAAACTGTTTCGACCGCAAAAAAGCGAGTTCATAATCATACAGAAATGCATTGAAAATTAAGAAAAAGTACCCGCACAGGAGAGGGAGTCTTCATCATGCTGATATGCCCCATTCTACAGGGAAAACAAAGGTAAAGTCAAAGAGTGGTTTGTTCCTGCATCTATGCACAGATTTTTCTAACATTTTGAGTCTGAAACCATCAATACTTACCTACTC
The DNA here is from genome assembly GCA_963573305.1 of Pyrrhosoma nymphula. Taxonomy (NCBI): domain Eukaryota; kingdom Metazoa; phylum Arthropoda; class Insecta; order Odonata; family Coenagrionidae; genus Pyrrhosoma; species Pyrrhosoma nymphula. The sequence goes on from OY754329.1 coordinate 99,541,947, forward strand.
TCCTCCAGGATCTCTTTCTTGACTCCATAGAACATTCAATAATAAATAATGACAAACATTTTAGTACAATAAATGTCAAAACAAAAACCTCACAAAAACCTAAAAATTTAATAGTGCAACGTATTTTACAATGTAAAATGACTTGCTTGCGAATTAGAGTAATGGGTATTATCAAGGACTGGAGAATAATCATTTTTTACTCTAAGGTAACATTAAAAGTTGTACAGTAACTTTGACTTGGGGTTTATTTTACCTGGGCAGGGATAACTGAGGAAACTTCGTAAAGCACACTACGTATTTGGAGCTAAACTATGGAGGCAGAAATCAAGAGCCTGAGTCGGTGGGTGTAGCAGGTATAATAATCAAGGCGATGAGATGCTAAGGGAAGCATAGATGTTGGGTCAGCGAGAAAGGGGCGGGAAAGAAATTACATTTTTAAGACGGGATGTAAAGAATCATGGCGTATGCTGTGCTGAGGACAGATATCGCATGAGAAATCAGAGACGTCATTACGGATCTTAAAAGCATGTGCGCTTGCCTTATCGTAATTTTTCTACTGCTTTAACAAATAAAATACATGCTATGAATGTTCTTCAAAACTACGCAACAAAATCAACAGTCTACAAAATCACCGTTCTCGCATTTGAAGAGCGAATTGCATGAACTGTGACTGCGAACGAACTGTAAAAATGGATGTTCGTGTTTTAGAAAACAACAGCGACAACGCACATGAAAGATCCACGATCGCGCCTCAGGTGTCTGCAGTTGTACAACAGCAGATAAGAGATTATTTATCTCCACACAGACCGACTCAAATGGAAGTTTACCTCTAATACAATAAAGTGTTCCCAAAACTTAATTTTACTTTTTATCTGAATTGAAATTACTACGAAAAAGTTATGGGCATAAATGTCTTACGGAAATCCCGAGACCGTTGATCGCCGATGGTAAAGCCAATATCCTTCCCTCGACACTTTATCGCCGTAATTACAATACCTTCTCTGTCCGCATTCCTAACTTACACTCGGTACTAGATGTAAGTACTTCTGCTATCCTCGACAGCATTCTTCCTGCGGCGGACCTAACAGGACTTGAAATGAAGGAAAATGGGCTCGATAATATATCGAAAATTTTCAACTATTTGCGGCGTTTTTTTATTATCGTTCAGAAAATTTAACGGATAGAACTTAATGGTACGCTATAAGCTAAAGTGAAAATATAGAGGCACTAAGAGATGTTAAGGTACAAAACAGAGAAGATATTAATCGAACGGGAAGCTATCCCAGGGGGACTATTCTGTATGGCCTCGGACTTTCCGAGCATGGATACAGTCGAGTCGACAGCGACGAAATTTTGACGTCACAGCCTCGAAAATTTCAAATGGGGTCATTCAAAAGTTGAGATTTGTCGGGGGCTGTGGCGCCAAATCCACGGGCTTTCCGAGGTCAACCGTGTCGGGTCCTTACTGAAAAAGGCCCCAGGATCGGTGGAGAGAATACGTGGAAGAGCTATATGACAGACGTGATAGACCAATGCACTCTGCGAACATAGAGAGCACGAGAGAGAACACGAGAAGGATAACCTCCGAACGGAGATATTCGACAACGAAATAGAAAAGGGATTAAAAGAGATGAGTACAAGGAAAGCTGAGGGAGAACGTAACATCTTATTGGAGTTAATGAAGAGTTTATGTAATAACAGGAGAAGATCAGTTTTCGAACTAATTCGTAGGACCTATAAGTAGGGAATAAGACCAGAGGAATTCGTAAAAAGTTTTGATACCTAGGTATCCCGAAGAAGAAGAAAGCGTCAGAGTGCGAGGAATAGAGAACAATTAGTTTAATTCCACATGCTGCAAAAGTTTCACTTAGATCATTAACAAAACGTTGGAGAATAGAGTAAATTACTACTTAGGTAATGACCAGTTTGGGTTCAGGAAGGGGAAGTTAACTCGGGATGCAACTGCGGTGATGAGACTATTAATAGAAAGGAACCTTGACAACTTCAGGACGTTTTTGCTTGTTTCGTTGATTTTAAAAATGCGTTTGAAAGGGTAAATCAGGAAAAATTAATTAATATACTCAGGAAAAGATGAGCTCCGGGAGATAGAAAACTGATTCAAAACTTGCATACGGCCCAGACGTCGCAGATAAGGGTGACGAACGGAAAAGCAGAGTGGGCAGTGATAGGTCGCGGGGTAAGGCAAGGTTGCTCGTTTTCGCCTTTGCTTATTAACATTTATGCTGAGGAAAGAGTAAGCGAGGTGTGGGAAGAGTTAGATGCAGGAAGAGCTTAGATGTGGGAATAATGCTATGAGGACAATTGAAAAAGCACGTAAGATTCGCGGACGACCAGGCAATGAATTTTCCATCTAAATGATTGCAGGTACATGCATTAGAAAATCAGTGGGGTAATACGGAATGAAGATTAATCATATAGAAACTAAAATAATGACATTTTCTAAGACAAAGAAAGCGAGGCTGGTCATAAATGCAGCAGGGCACAAACTGTAGCAGGTACAACAAATTAATTACTTGGGTAGTATGCTGGAGGAAAATGGTTAAAGTAAAAAGGGCATGGGAAGACGAATTTCGTTAGTGAAAGAGGCGTTCAGCGATAGGATAGAGCTGGTGAGGAGTTTAATATGGAGTGTAGCGTTGCATGGCGTAGAAACCTGGAGTCTGATAAGAGGACGATAATAGGCTGCAGGCGATTAAGATGTGATTGAGGAAAGAAGAGAGATAATGAGATGTACGGAAAGAAAGGCAGAGGAGGAAGTGCTTCATATGGTGGGTGAGGAGAGGAAGTTTCTGGAATAGAATAGGAGTCGGAGTAGTGGTTGGAAAAGTTAAAGAGGAGCGAGGGGTTGCTGAAGGCCACAATACAGGGGAGCATGTTAGGTAAGCGGTGAAAGGAGAATGGGTTTTATGACCGACGTGAAGAGAGATAAGACGTAATGCCGAGCCGGAGAAAAAAATTGTGAATGAGATAGGGGTTAGCGCCTGGAAAAGTAAAAAATATTTGCAATCTCTTCCATATAAACCTACCTTCCAGGGCAGATCACCCTTATAACAATAACAGAGTTAGGGATGACCTCAGGATAGAGGGAGTCATTAGCAGGGATAGTAAAAGGACCTACCGATAGATTGGTAGGATACTAATGATAGAGAGAGCAATTATGTAGTAAATATTAGTCTGATCGACCTATCATACAACCACCGAACAACGAGAAATGACACCGTTCAAAGTAATTTTTACACAAAGGAAGTACAGAAAAGAAGCTACAACGAGACTAATTCTTTGAGAGGTATTCGACGACGAAACTGCTCTGGTTCTGCTCGCCGAAGAGATACAGCGTTCATGTTCTGGCCGGTCGTTGGCACCCTCCACATGCTCAGAAAGATTTCGCTGTGTAGGTACTCTTGAAGCCGTTTGGGACACCTACTGTCTGTGCAAGACATGTAAGCATTAATAGTCGAGAAAATCACGTTAACTACTCCCAAGCAATCATTCTCAATCATAACTAAAAATGCAACCACCTCTTACGGCTAGAAAATATCTAAGAAATTATTATATCCATAAACCCTAAACGTTGTTTTGTTGTACCTTTCGTTAATTCCCTTCCAACTTCAGTAGTCACGAAAAGTACAATCGTTTACGGCTTTTGGGGATATACATTTCATGAAAAGCCTGAAGATATTCAAAAAGCTCACAGTGAAAAAGACCATAAAAGTGTACTGAAGGTCTGAACCTCAGCTGAGGACTACGGCAGAAATTTCCAAGAGAAAACAACCATGGGGATCGGAAATCGAACCACGTACCTTTAGACTGTCGGGCCAATGTGTAAACCATCACGCCGCCTGAGGATAGAACTCTGCCATTTCGGGAAACGATATGTTTGACAGAGAATAGCGAAAGAGGCGATATCGCAAGAATTATATATACATGAACCTGCGTCAAATAGGCCTTCACAATTAGACGTCCCAGGCGGACGAACGCAACAATTGACTATGGGGCACCATTCAATCCCAAGCTCCATAGTACTTGCGCCCTTCCCCGGCAAACGAAAGGTCCCTGTTTCGATTTCCTATTTCAGGTGGGTTTTTTCTTCAAGGTTATTTCCACATTATGAAAATATTGGCTCCATTGCTATATTCGACGATATTTTATGACACCCTAAAGATAGATGTGGAAATATTCTTTAAGCTTCCGATCTAACTGAAATGGCTACATACTTTAAAATTGGCTGCGAACGCGAAATACTACGCCATCGTTAATACAAAAAGGTGTTGTTGGATGACGAAATCGTATCGTGACAAGTTATGTTTACGGATTTCCGAAGGGAAACTTATAAGCTATGAGCATGCGTAAATAAGTTCCAATCGAGCGTAGCAATGCTATCCTTGCTAAATATGTGGCTCCAACTCTGCCTGATATCCACGCCTTCATTTTCTAAGCCACAACCCCGTCTTCCCCTCCCCCGAGTCTCCAAATACTTTCTCGTCCTGAGAGAGAACAAGGTTTCAACCTGAATTAGTGACGTTTTACACCTTTGTTGTTATACCTGTCAATACAAATAGGTTGGTAACATATACCTTTTTTTACTTTTGGGGTTAGGTCTACGGGAGTGTTCGGAATTCATGCTCGATACATTTCGAGGGGAAAAGTTGATATTTCCAAGCGAAAGTCCTGTCCGACTGGAAAAACTTCTTCCCTTGCGGACCAATGTCTCGAGTGTCTTGTCTTGTCTAAATGGATGAAAACGTCGTATAGAATCGTTCTTTTTGGACTTCGTGAGACGCGAATTCTAACATCATTCCTACGATTAGGGATCGGAGAAGCTGTGAAGCCAGGAATTATATGAGAGCGTAAGATTGGACCGAATCTACCGGTATTGGCTAATCTTTAGTGAAAGACTCCTGTTCAATGAAGCCTACAACTTCGACGGATCAACAACGCGGTTCTCCAGAAAATGAAGCCATTTCATCTACCGACCGCGGAAGCCTTCACTTGAACAAAAACTTCTGGATGAATGTTATTTACTAAAGAGACGTCTACCGATCGAAACAGAATAACTAAGGGGTCTTTTCTCAAAACGCCTAAATAATAATGCGTGTGAAAATACTAACTTTATTGCATAGTTTCTCCGATTCAGCACTCTCGAGTGTTCACATCCTGTCCGCAAGCGTTAATTATTGATTGGAAAGTATCGAGTGGTTGAGTAGCATGCGATACTTCTACGAAATCACCCGGCAGTTTCTCTGGGTACTGTCTCCGGGTCATGTGACAATGGAGAAGAGGATGGAGAGGCAACTGACGCAAATTTTTAAGACACAAAGAAACATTGACAACAGCACATGCTAAAACTACCATTGAGCACATGTTAACGACGAAAGCATGGAATCGGTTATGGAGCAAACAACAGTGCCAGTGATACAAATACTCTGTCATAAATAGAATGAATATCAGCATTACAATGTATGTTCTGCTTTCCCTTAGGAATTTAGCAGCAGTAAAACTAAATTTATGGATATTTTTTAATTCCATAAGTCCTTGAATTTATTAAGAGTCAGACAATCGATAATGATTTCATTAGCGCATCAAGGTAGCATTGAGGTAACTGTACGCCGAAGATTACTAGCCCAACTGCCGACAGCTGTACCCCCGCTGCCGACAGGCGGGGCCGGACTCCGACACACTACCGACAATTCTACTTTCCGTAACATGTTAAGTCCGGAAATTTTCGTAGACAATCATAGGCGGATTTTTTTCAACTATGAACCGCTTCTATCATTTAATAAGTGAGAACTATGAAAAATTTTATGCGGCAGCAAATGCAACCAAATATTATTGGAGGCCATGCAAAGTTTCAGCTTTCGCCCAAAGAAAAGCGTCTTTGACCAGCTTTTTTTTTAGCGATTTCAGCCTCCAATACGACGGGATGAAACTCGGGTGGAACGAAATTGAATCGTGCGACACCGTAAGTAAGTTTATTATTACTCCATACACAAAATGGAACGCACAAGACAAAGCGAATCCCTCTCTCGGAACAACGCGGCGCGCCGCAGCGAATCAATTTCAATCCGCTCCTAGCAGTTTCTTTCATCCCGCCACGCATTGTCAAAGAGTAATGGCTCGAATAACGCCAGCCAAGTCTTGTTAACAACTGAAACTTTCATAAGGTGGCTGGAGCGGAAATCGCGGGTCATTGAGTGCACATTTAAATAATTTCTTAAATTAGTCGACAAAAATTCTTGGACCACATTTCATTTACCTCCATCTGTTTATACGTTGGAACTCACCATACAGGAAGTAGGTATTGAAAATGGTACAAGAGTTATATTTAACACATTTTTCCTAAATTAAAGCATGGCTATAGTTTTCAGCGCGGTATTCGAAATTTAGACGAAATTATATTGAAATATGTTTTTTCGAACATTAGACTCGTATTTGTTGTCTTTGTACCTTGTATTTGTTAGCAACCATTATAATAATGATAAAAGTATTACTTCGCGTTCACAAGAAAATCTGCACATATGTAATCGAATTATTACTACTTACATATCATATGCCATAAGGCTACGCGTTAAAGTACCATTGAATTCTATGGTACTTTAACGCGTAGCCTTGCAAATTAATTGCAAAAAAAAACATCCATATAGTGTAATTTTTCACTTTCACCAATAGATATCACTACTGAGTACGCGTATGCAAAGTTTCATGCAAATCTGTATACAAACGAAAATCGCTCCAACCACCTTAATGCTAATTAACAGCATCCATTGCTATTTGAATGGAGTACGAAGACCAATGTTTGAGCTCAGTCGCGATATATTTAAATGGCGATATTTAAAGCAACTTTTTCTCCGTAACAACAGCCATTTTACTTAGATGGAGACGCTCGCCTTCATTGATATAAAGTTAGAACTTTCCTACACGAACTACACCTCAACTAAGGAATCCTCTAAGTGTAAAAATCCTGAATGCCCTCTCGTCAAACTACCACCGCGATCTCACCCTCCAAGGTGGGTTCGATGTGAATTCGCACTCTCGGCGATGTCCCGAGCGAATTTCGCACCCGCATACCACAATTGCCTTCCTTGCAGGTGTTTTCCGACTTTCAACGCAAAATACAAATAGGATAATCAATAGAGAGAATTCTATTTTGGGGACAAGTCGACGATATTGAAAGATAAAAATCTTTAGACTGTGGTATAACTTTCAATGCTGCGGAAGCCATGTCATTTCACGACTCTGCGAATATCCATAAATTAGTTCACTTCAAGCCTATTATCAAAAATAAATAAAGATTTTTTGACGTTTTGGCTTACATCAACTTATTAAAATAAAAATTGAATATTTAGATTTTTTCGTGAAAATGACATAAATTCATTAATAGCAATTAAAAATTGATTTATTTAAACAAATTTTGTCAACTTATTTAGTTTTCTTACGTTACGATTCCATTTTCTCTGGCCCTATGGCTCGATGGAATGAATTACCTGAGCAGTTTTAGCAAAAACTTTCAGGATTGTTACAGAATAATTTGTTAACAAGTAATTTTAACGCCAAGGAATCTCAATTCCAGCAACACTTCTAGATTTTAACCATAAATTAAGTGTGTAAGATTTTATTATCCGAATATCATTCCTGTGATAACATTATTATTTGAAATGCATTTTTATAATAATTAACTACAATAACCAACATTGATGAAACTCCTGGAAATCCATTTTAATTATCTGCTTGATGAGCTCCGGATTTGTAAACCAAAGATCTATCCTGAAAATTTTACACAATACTCCGCTGGATTTCGAAGCATTTTAAATCCAGTCTGCAATCAAATGCACCTATCCTTCTGACCTGAAAATTAAGACACTATTGTGTTCTGTAGATACTCGGGAGCACATTTAAGTACTCTATATCTAATAACAGTGTATACACAAATGACCCACAAACAACTCCATCTGCTTGTGCATGTGTAACTCTCACAGAGGTAAAATAGGAATTTTACATAACACCCCCAATGCAATATGTTCTGGTCACTGGCAATCAAGGCTCTTGACTGTTAAGCGAAAGCAAATCCTATCCCATTCACTCAGATTCTTCAAGTGCACAGCAAAAAGTTGCCAGCTCCACACCAAATAGCCTCATTATTCTGGAGATGATTAATATTTTAACTGATATTAACTGCAGAGGAACCCACAGTGCATGTAAAGAGGGCTTGGGGCCACATAGGTATTCCTGGAAACAAGCAAGCTGGCTTGCCATCATAAATCAGAGAAGAATTCTACCTCAAAGATAATGACAGTCTTAAGCATAACCATATGCAATAAGTATCTTTAAGTATATGCTGTTCATGGTGTATCAAGAGTCAGACGGAAACAGATTCATTAAACTTCGGAAATTACATTTATATAAAACTACCTATGTACCACCCTGCGAGCTACCACAGAGGTGTGTAGCAAGGGGAGTTAGGACACCAGCCATGAATGCGGAGGGAATATAGATAAGGAGAGGAGAGAGGACAGAGGTGAGTTTTATGTTTTCAATGTGTTTTATATTGTGATATATCTGATCATGAAATATGAAATATAGGATTTTGCTTTGGAATCCGTCCATTAGGAGTACTCCAAGCAAAATAGAGGCAACGGGACTGAAAAGAGTAATGAGGCTACAGTGCCTTACCTCACTATTACTTATTTACACCTGGAAATTATACCTCCATGCGATGAGTATAATACCATCCTTTCTATTATGAACCTGCTGGTGGATTACCCTAAGTATGACCAGGAGACATGATGTCTCAGGAGACCCAGTTTATTTTATGCAATGACCATTCACAAATTGATTGACTTTAAATATTTCACGGAGAAAAATCCTCTCTCCCACTTTAACTATAGTAAATTAATCACATACTAATCTCATGATCAAATAATGTACATAATAGCTATAAATTAAGTCAAAGTGGGAAATTACCTCAAATGTTGAGGCAAAAGAAAAAAAACAGAATCCACTTAATAAAAGCAGTCAAATCTAAGTTCTTTTTTGATTTATGGGAAATTAATACATACTTTACTGAGGCCTTTTTCAACCTTTTTGTGCTTATTTGGCTAAAACAGGAGACTACTTCCTCAACTTTTTTGTTAATCTTTGAGGCTATTTTTGTAAATTCTGGTAATCCTCTGTTTTTTTAAGTACATACTATGTATATGATTCCTTCCACTGATTGGCATTTGCTTGGTGTAAAACACAAGTGCAGTTAAGAGCAAAAGGCAGGAAATATAAATCTTAATAGAAAGTTGTAATTACATATTTGGAGAAGATTGAGGAAAATAGAACAGTATACAAAGGTGTGAGTAAACAAAAAAAGCACACCTTGTAACTTATGCCTTCCAAATGTTCCCAATCCCTGATGAAAATTTCATTGCATTGAGCATTTTCTACATTATTTAATTAGCTGCAGATAGCGGAGTCCACTTGTAGTTTCATTAATAACTCTTGCAATTCCTTCTCAGTAAATGACCTTCTAAGGCTGTAAAAGATATATGATCACCTAATTATGATAGAATAACAAAGACTGCCACAAGTATCACACAATAAATTATGGCCAAAACTACTGGAGCGGTTCAGAGAGCCATTCATTTTCTCACTACTTTGACTTTTAGCAGTTGCAAAATATACTGACAATTTATTAAATGTGTTAAAAACTAATATGTACACTTGACTTTCAGAAAGAAGAATACTTTTTAAATCACCACAAAAATATAAGAATAAATTTCCATAAAAACATAGGTAATTAAGTTAAGAGCCACATTTAATACAGTAATATATGTATAACAACTTTGAAGTGTGTAATTAGTATAATTAGCTTTCATTAATGAGGATGTGTCCAGAAGATGCAATGGTGAATTAAGTGGAAAAGAGCAAAAATCAGTTTCCATGCTTATCATAAATATCACTTGTCCTGCTTCCTTCTATTGTGAATGTGGGCTATTTTGGGAAGAAGACGATTTCAGAATGTACTGCCATATGTGGACCATAACAACCGTAAAATCAATGTTAGATTGTTAATTACAAAATTCTAGACTTAAGGAAATAAATTGTGCATGTCCAGAACAAAGCAAAAGACTAGAATTAACTTGTTTTTTTTATTCAGCAAGAAGAGTTGCATCATGGTCCCCTGATCAATCAGAAAATGTGTGGGAGCTCAGTGGCCAATATGAGGGAGACATCATGCTCCTGCCTCAACAGACTGGATCCTCAAGAAACATCATCACCAATGAGGAGACACGTTGGCCTGAGGCTACTCTTCACTACTACATTGACCCAGTATTCTGTAAGTCTTCATTATTACCTTTTATTAACCATGTTGCTGAAGCCCAAGAACTGAGAGCTTGGGTCCAGCCTCACATTATGTCATAGTGCTATCAAACCTTGCGAGGTTACAGATAATTTTGCACACCAGTTCCTAAACTAAAGATATTTCATCAATTTGTACTGCCCTTTTGAAAGTATTGTAATATGTACAATGTCTCCTTGGCAAGAACATGAAGAAGTCCAAATACAAAACTAAGATCCACAATGGACCAGATTTGGGTGAAAAAATCACAATCAAACTTTTAAAAAAAATAATCTTAAGTCCAAGCAAAAATATAGAAGATTTTAAAACTATAATTGAGTTCTATCATAGAAACCAGCAAAAAAACTTTATTATCCAGAGACCACGTGCCCTGATATTTTAAGTAAATATCATTAAAAACCCTGACTTTTTTTCACCTTGTCTCATTTCCTTTACTTAGCAGAAAAAGAGAGAGGAATCATTGAGGGAGCACTCAAAGAATTTAATGAAAAAACATGTGTGAAACTAGTCCCCTACAAAGATGGAGAAAAGCCAGAGAAAGATAAATCAGCAATACGTGCTCTTCCTGTATCACATGACGATGGTGAAGATGATGAGTCCAGGTTATTTGCTGAGAAGAAAAAGCCAGCAAGTTACATCTGGATTCAAGGAGAGCCAACAGGTTGCTGGTCTATGGTGGGAAGGCAGAAGAGCCAAGGGCTTTTAGACCCTTTGGAAGACACAGATAATTCTTCAGATGACCTGGATAGAGTAGAGCAAGACCATTCAAAAGTCAAAAGAAGTGAAAAGCGGAAGAAGAGAAGCTGGTTGGAAAACCTGGGACTGGGCTTCATTACAGGAGTGGGTGATAAGGGCCCAGGTCCTGGAGGGCAAGTGGTTAATTTACAGCGTCCTGGATGTGTGCATCATGGTGTTGTCGTACACGAAGTCCTTCATGCACTTGGATTCTTCCACCAGCAGAGTGCTCACAACCGTGATGAGTTTGTGGAGATCAAATGGGACAAAATCGAGAAAGGTAGGTAATCCAACTCCAATGAATTGCACTCTGGGCTCATTAATCCAGTTTCCTACTTAGATTTATCATTTATCAATAAAAAAAGCTAAGACCTGTATAAAATGTATAATGTTGCCAGGGATTAAAGTGAAGAGCATTCTGTATTCCTTTCTGGATAACAAACAATTCAATTCTGCTCACTTATTCACATCACATTGTTCAGAGGAGCTCACATTCTATTAGTTACACTCCAGCCTAGGTATCTGCACAGTGAGATATTGAAATTGCTATGTTGAAAATAAATTGTATGGAGCTAAACAAAGGTTCATAGTTAATTCACTTATGATGAAGCCATTTTTAAATTCGATATACAACTTCTAGTATTTAAGCTTCAATCACTTATGTTTAAAAATTGGGATATAATGCTATAGGAGCACCTGAAAAGTGATAACATTAAAGCAAAATACAGGCCATTTCTTCTCATACACCTTTTAGTAAATTATCAGGTACTCAATGAATGGATATTGCATTATGACTATACCACTCTTTCAACGCATAAAATGTACGATTGTAGCACCTGATTATTAGCATATCCACACAAATTAATGTAAGTACAGTACCTATTACTTTTAAATAAGCAACTTAGCTCACTGATTTATAATTTCAGGTAAAGAAAACAACTTTCAGAAGTATAATGAATCTCAAGTCACTGACTTTGGAGTAAAATATGATTACTCCAGTGTGATGCATTATGGGCGCACTGCTTTTTCAAAGGATGGAAGTGACACCATTGTGCCATTGGTAAGTAACAAAGTTCAAGAATAAATGGAAAAAATTATCATTTGGAGCAAAAATTCTTAAGTTTCACAAAACTGCTCCCAGTAATAATTTTTTTACCATCATAGCAATCTTAAAGCTAAATATTATGAATCACTGGTTTTAAATAAGATCAGAAATAACAGCCAATTATTGCACTAACTAGTTTTCATCCTGCCCAGACTGAAAATTAACCTACTATAAATTTCTCTTCTAACCTAAGTTGCATAAAATTCTATTATTATTCTGACAGCTGAAAACCTATCTCGAGGGTATTATTTCTGCAGAACAGCCTATTTCACTTAATGGAAACTTTTTCTGGCTTTAATATGTTTATGCATTTTTTTATAACAAAGTGAAGTAAGTATTGTGATGGTAGAGTGGCAATGAACCATGTTCTAAAATAAAAGCTTCAGTCACCTATATCCACCTTGTATAAATATGTACAGTGCTTTATATACTTAGCCTTTTACATTATGAATGAGCAATTTAAAGATGTATATATTTATATATTTTAATAATATTCACATGTATAATTTCAAAATAGTATAATCTTAATAAATTAGGCCCAATGTCACTCACTGAGCCATAAGATTTGCATATAATCAAAGTTTCAGTTCTAACATACAGTTATTCCTGTGTTAAAAAGAAAGAAAACGCTTAGTATTTCCACAGGAATTGAAATAAAATCATGTGGAAATACTGTTTACTTTTTCATTAGGTTTGCAATTTACACATTGCACAAAAAATGCTATTGTAACAAAGGCCAATAGCTTAGATAAACAGCTTCACACCTCAGCACAATAAATCAATATTTGAACAACACATTCACTCCAATGCATAAAATGGCTGTTTCATAATAAGCAAATTTAACAAGTTCCCTCACTCCCTTTTAGTGATACCACTCAACTTTGATGAAAAAATACTTGGGAGATCAGGGATACATATCTATTTAATGTTAACATGTTAAAAATTCATCAATAAAATATTTTTCAACTTTTATCCACTTCAGTTGAATTTCTATTAGCACAGACAAAATCATCATTTATTATTAGTATTAGGGCAAAAACTTATGACTGGAGATGACTGAACAATATTGATGGCATGCAGAATCAAATCAGCTTTAAAAGCGATGTCACTTGGAAGCAATTTACATCCATGTCTGTGCCTTTGCCACATTAGCACGTCCTTAGATTAACTACTTAATTCAATTCACATCCTTTTTCAGAGTTTTGCTGCTCATTCAATCAGCAGTAAAAATAGTCACCTTCAACTCTTAGTCAGCAGGTACTTTCATAAAATTCCTCTGCACTCTGGTTAGTCTACCAAAACTATGCAGGGCCAACCAGACTCAGGGAGAGATGTGAACAGCATTACACAATGTATTAAAACAAATAACCCATCAGAATCAAAGTAAATTCAGTAAAGTAAGTTTCAACTGAACTATTGTTGAAAATACTACAGATAATTACAATGGAACGATGCTCATCTTTCTGCCAAAATGCATGTAACTGAACTGATATTAAATCATACTGAGAGGCAAGGAAATCAAATGAAAAGCATGAGACAAATGACTCTTATAATTCCTCTGATTATCCTCAATGCATGCATCTAAAATGCATGTATTGAGGATAATCAGAGGAATTATAAGAGTAGGGAGATAGGGAGTGCAGGGATGACTTTAGCCTACCAGTGAACCTTCACATATAAGACTCAGGGTTGATTTTCAAGCAATTATTTTGGGGAAAATGTGCATCTTATTTGCCATCAAATATGGTAATTCAAACCAAATTCAACCATCAAATCAAATTAATATTACTTAGGGCTTGATTTTAAATACATTTAAGAGACCTGAAAACTGTTATCATCCAACTGATTAAAATCGAGGTTTTTCTGCAAACCTTTCCAGAGATTTTAAAACTTCCAATTCCCCTAAAAATGCAGGGTATCACCTATAATGGCCACACATCATACAAGTTTCATTTCGCATACAGTAGATTATGTTTGCGCTGATTATCCGACGTTCGATTGACACTACTCTTCCTTTCCCTCCACTCCCCTCCCTCCCCGCCAACTTCCGCTTTTGTTCGCTATTTGCTAAATTTGCTACATTTTGCCCTCACAAAAGGATTTCCTGCAGCAGGCTATTCAATAGTGCACATGGCAGTAATGCTAGTACTGTATATTAGTGAGTCCCATGAATAACTGTTTGTGCGGCCTGGGCAAGCGAGCTTATATTGCTTCCTCGACCAACTATTGTTGCTAAGTTTTCTTCACAAAAATAATTTATTCAAAATGTCTAATTCTTCGGGAAAGAGAAAGTGACTTGTGTCATTTATTTCCAAGAAGTTGATGATAATTGGAAGGGCATCAAAGGGAGACTCAGTGGCTAACATAACTCTGAATGGCTCATTCATGAGAACGAATTTTAGGACATCAGATTCTTGATGATATTGCTATCATCTTCACTACAAGAACTGCAAAAACTAGTGCATAGAGGACTGCAAAAGAAATTTGGAAGAAACAATCGATTCAAAACGAGTTTCTCTCTAAATTGTACTGCAATCAGAAAAAACTATGCAGTTCTTGGAACGTGAAGATGACACCTCTGTAGCAAGCAAAAAAGCAAATGTAAGTAAGAGATTTTTTAAAGGGTAAGCAGATGATAGCATGAAGCTATTATCCGTTTCAAACATCTTTGCGACTGAGAGGCAGGCTTAAGTTTTTTGGGGGTGAGGGAAGAGAAAGTCTCCCGGCACGTGACTTCACGAAAACCAACTAGAATGCAGTAGGCGGAGCATAGTTTCCCCGAAATGCAGTCACTCCCAGTCCTCCATTGTGTGAACTTCGTGAATCTCCTAGCTGTGTTGCCAAAGGAGAAGACCCCTTCGTGGGTAGAAGACCCCTTCGCACTCCCCCACCTGATTCTGTCCTCGCGTGTCCCATTAGGTTTTTCCCTTGGGGGATAAGCTGGGTGACTCACAAGCTGATTTTTTAGCAATTATATTTTTTCTTAACTTTCATTTTGCATAATTTTAATTTCACTAACCATTTTGTTTATTATTTCCAAATTGATTTGAGACCAAACAATAAACAATTTCGTCGTATTTTAGCGAAAGAGCATGGCATAAACTTAGGGAGAAAAATCTTCGCGCGATCACGACAATGGTCAGAAATCAAAGAAATTACATGCCGTTTGGACTCATTTTAATCGGCTGATTTGAAAGGAACTGAGATTAATGTCTGTTTGTTATTATTATTCATCATATAAATGTCACAACTTCTGTTTTCAAAAGTCCACTTCTGGGTCATTAACCAAGCACTTCCACCTGACCCATTCCTTCAAAGACCCTTGAGACTGGTCAAGATAAGAAGTCCCTGTGGGGAGGGAAAGGGATGAAAAGGAGTAATCCCCCCGACCACGGCGCCAGCCTGGAACTCTTCTGCCCCTCCAACTGGGCCACGTGGTGAATCCCCCGTGTCTGTCACAAACAATGCCTACGACAGGCAGCCTTTCGTTTCCATAAATTCTAATTCGCGTACATGGCAACGTCGAGTCCGAGTTTACTCTCTCTCCCCCCACTCCACTTCCCTGTTTCCGGAGGCCTCACCTTCCTGCTGCGAAGCCCCTCGAAGCGTTCCCAGCCCACACGAAGGACCAGTCGCAAAGATATTTGAAACGGATAATAGCATTATATGTACCTAAAACGTATTAAAGTTATTGGATGTCTCGTATGAAACATTATTACAATTATACAAGAATATTATTTTTCAAAACCCACTTTATTACAAGAGGAAAGAGAAGCTTTAAAAATATTTGGATAAGGAAATGATTGGTGAACACACCACTTCAAGCAATGAGGAGATTAGTGTAGCATCAATAACATTAGAAGCATGCATTAGGGTATTGGGGTGGTTGGTGGCCATGACTTGTTTACTTCGAGAGCGAGCTGGGTAAGCACAAAGGTTTATTGGACTCGGAACCCCTAAGAAGTGACTTCAAATCCTCATATAACAGACATGCCTAAGTTAGCTATAGTTTGGGATGGATGAATCGAACTCCCATGAGCTGTAGTCATGCAAGTTTGCATCAGCGACCCTGACCGGAGTCTGAGAAGTTAAAAAATGCGAGGCAAATTTTTCCCATCGGCATAGCCTCAAATTCCTAGCAATGATCGTATTGTGTTGCGATCATGAATTAAAATGCTTGCTACTGTGAGGCAAATACCATAAATACGTACATAAAAGCAGGACGCACTGCGTATCTGAGAATAAAATTCACCAATCAATAAATATTAATTTTAGTTGGTGAAATGTTTCGGAGAAGTTAATGGAATGAACAATCACCCGATGAAGGAAATGGTACGAAAACATGAGTAAATCAATGCAACATGCTCAAAAGTCTTTAAGAAACAATGGAGCTAAAACCAAGGCCACAACTACCTCAAAATTGAACATGAATGGATTATCCATCACTTGGGATTATCCGATTGAGCTTTCCCCACATTAGCATGGATAATCGGCGTCTACTGTATTTGGAATCATCAGGAGATGACCATTTTCAATCCATTATATTTTCTCTTCTCCCATCATAGGTGAAAGAAAATACCTTTACCATTTTACATCTCAGAATACAGACATTCTCATGCTCATATAAGACTGAATTTTGAGGCACTTATGGAGGGGAGGTCCATCTTCAACAAATAGCCACATCACTCTGTCTCAAGGCTATCATTATGAACCAAATATTTTACAGTGCCTCTGATGAAACATTTTTTTGGAACATTTTGATGCCAAATGGCATACAAACAGAGTTCCTGATTGGATACACAATCAACTGGATTGTCAGGCATGAGTAGAGATCACATCATACCTCACACATGCATGACAAATTATCATTAACTCATTTCTTTAAAATATAGCATCGAATCCCTTATTTTTTCCAAATACAGTATTCAATTTACCAGAAACTGCCACATCCTAGACAGAAGATGGCATGGGTAGGAGTACCCTTGGGTATTACCCAAATTAGAACCTGGGATGCTATGATCAGTAACCAAATTCTCGACCTTTAATGCAATTACCTCACCAATCATTTGGGATTCAGTACAAAAATTAGTAAAGGCCAAATTTGTATTAACTTCGATTATGAAGTTGAGTTTTGTTGAGATTATCATTAAGAATTGAATCAGAGAACAATAAGTTCCTTCATTAGATCCTCATCTTCCAAGTTTACTTTTAAAATGTACTGAATTAGCCTTAACGAGCAAGTACAAACCTTCATTATAAATGGTTTTGCAAACATTATAGTCCCCAGGACTATAACAATAGAGGTATATGAGCAGGTGACTTTATTTAAGAGTGTTATGAATTCTCACAACCCCAGAAATGTTGCTACTTGACTCCTTTCATGACTCGCTGCATACAGGCACATGCTCAGTCAAACTTGATAATCTGAAAACTGAGAATAGTAGGTTAAAATTTTGCAGCACAAAAATCACAAATGTCAGTGCTTCCAATATTGTTAATTTTTTAGTAAACTGAATGCCAGTAGGCAGAAACATGTAAATTCTCCAAATATTTGGAGGATAGTGAATTTACGAAAGAAAAATATTGCTTGTATTGTAAAATGTAGCCATAGTGTAAGAAACTTCTTGACAAGTACATAATAACAAACAAATGCATTTATACATTAAAAAATTCACAAAACGTCCTTCATGATGAGATATTCAAGGAGGATGTTCTTCTGTACTCATACTTCATTCAAACTGAAGTTAAGCATAGCTAAATGCTTTGGTTGTGGAACTTCATAGTTCCATTTTTCAAAGGAGGAGAAATTTTTTAAAGGAACTCAAGAAATTTTACATGCTCTGCCACTAGTGTGGGTAGCAGATCACATCTGTAGACATGGTTGCACTCTTTAAGTGTTAAACTAATATGAATGATTATCACTCTTGGAAATACATTTTTATTGATATAAAATTCCTTTCCTTTCCACAGCAAGAAGGTGCTCCCATTGGACAGAGAAATGGAATGAGTGAAAGGGATGCAGAAAAATTGATACGTACATACTGTGAAAAAAATGAGGAGTCCTAGAGGAACAGTCTGACAGTCAAAACATCATTCAATACCAATCACAGACTGTTAATGACCATTCATCTTTTTTAATGTCATTTATATTTGAATTTCATTGATAATACTCTACATAATTTATCACTCCAAGATCAATAAAATCAGACTCACTTGAGAGCATAAAATCTGCATTTTATTTATGTTTTTGACTGTAATATGGAAGTTTCTTCAATTCTGACACAGCAACTACAGCAGCCTGTGAAATATTAAATCGGAAAATTTTAAGAGGGACACAGATACAACATGGCCACTAAAACGTGATCAAAACAAAAGACAATAACAAAACCTAAGATACAAATACATAGTTATCCTTGAGCATAGGGTCAACCTTAGGTAATCTTTTATTTGCCCAGAGGTCTGGACACAGACAACAGGGTGAATGTACAAGATATAAGGCACGTCAAATAAAAGGGGTTTCAAAAAGTACCAAATTAAGAACAATGTGGCAACATAATCAAACCAAAGAACAAAAAAATCGATAAAAAAATAAGAAAGTATATACAAATAACAACGATAAACATACACAGGTACATAAAACAGAGAAAGAAAAATCAAATAGAGTCACTAAGGAACTCATTATCTGAGTAATATAATTTATCGAGAAGAAACATTCTTTTGTCATGTTTAAATTTGTGATGAGACTCAAGTTTCTTTTATCGTAAATGGTAACTTATTAAAAAGATGAAGACCCATGTTTTTTTGGACCCATAGCAAATTTTCTGGTTCGTACATAGGGTACTTTAATGTCACAGTGCCTTCTGGTAAAGTGATGGTGAACATCAGGGTTGAGATTGAGCTGAGATAGATTACCTTTTATGGATAATGTGGAATACATAATGAAAACACAGGGCAGGGGCAGGATTTTCATATCACAAAACAGCGGAGAACAGGGTGCTCGAGGTCCTGCTTGAGCAATGAATCTAACAATTATCTTCTGAATATTTTTGTGGCAGAGGGAGATGAACCCCAGAGAATAATACTGGATGTAATATGGGAGTAAAACAGACTATAGTAGAGGGTTAGGAGGACATCAATGGTAACAGTAGGGTGAGTAGCATGGATAAGGTATCGAACAGAGCTGAGTTGGCTAGGATACCTAAATGAGTATCCCAGGACACAAGTATCACTAAGTATGACTAAATTTCAACTCTGATGTATTGACGACGGGATGTCACTGAGTAAGGCATACATAGACTGGCACATTGTAACAGATATGTTACTTTGAATGATCCGCTCCCCCTCGTTACCCATCATAGGTTTTTAGGTGACCCTTCTTTCTCGATTTCAACTACAGTAAAACCCCTAAATTACACTTTTCCAGGGACCCTAGAAAAAGTGTAAATTGTGGGAAAAGTAGAATTTTCACTTCTACATCCATGTTCTTTCACTGGAGTAAGGGTAAAATTAAGAAACACTGAAAAAGAGTAGTGTCATAATTTATTCCTTGAACTAGCACTTCTCATTTATTTATATTTGATGAAAAAATACATTAAACATCTTAGCCAATTAGAAAATTGAAAATTAAGAAAGGATGAATATGCCTTGCATAAAAAATACTATGCTTCATTTCATAGCTTGAATCATATCTGCCAGATTGCGAGTTGATGTAGGTCAAATTTCTGTTACTAGTGGCGCTGTATACTATTCCCGCCACATTCAAATTCTTCCTTAAAACAGGTCTTATTGCTGCCCTCTTTCGTATTTTTTCTGCATATATGTACAAGACAAAGTCAAAAAGTGTTTTACAAAGGATGATATGCATGAGTAATGCACTTAAGAAGTGAATTTTATTTTTTGAAAGAGCGTGTTGTGGTGAACATTGCGGGAAAACTGAAAAATGTATAGTCTAAATTCGGGGTTCTGCATACGTTGGAAACATTGGAAATTGAATGGGACTTTGCAAAAGTGGTGTAAATTGCGGGAAAACGTAATTTCTGATAACGCAAATACGAGGTTTCACTGTATGTAGTATTGACGACATGATGTCGCCGAGTAAGGCATACAAGCCCTCCAGGACAATGTCTTTGCATGGTTTCGTGTTTACTTGTCTTGGAGTGTGTTCCGAAATTTTTGCGATCACTCCACTCAACCCCACTGACGACGGGATTTCGCCGAGTAAGTTATGCATAAATAAGCACAATTTACAGATACGTTACTTTGAATGAACCTGCACCCTTCGTTACCCATCATAGGTTTTTTCTCGTGTGCAACTATGTAGTATTGATGACACGATGTCGCCGAGTAAAGCATTCATGCTCTCGCAGACATGGTCTTTGATTGGTCTCATGTTTTCTCGTCTGAGGGTGCATTCCTAAACTTTGGCAGTCACTCCACTCAACCCCACTTTTATTTGGATGTATCATCTAGGCCTATTCATAGCATTCTTGCACAACTACCCAGCTATATTTAATTCTCAGATAATGTTTTATTTTCCCCTTTGTCTGTTGGGCTAGCTTTGTGCCCAAATTTGAACTGATCGACATTGCTAAAAATTAACTGAAGTTAGTTTTGAATCAGTTAATGTATAATTTTTATGATTAAATGTTAACTCTTCTAAAAAGTAACATTTAAGAAAAATAGTTAACTAAATTTTTAGCGATTAATTTTAATCATTAATCCCAACTATGGTCCCTTCCCATTCATGCATTTTTAGGCAGTTGCTATAGTATTATCACATCAAATTAAACTTTAAATATATCCATAGTTTAATTTACAAACCTTTCGAACATTTTCCACTGAGTCATGGGTCAAAGCTTCAATATCTGAGTTCAGGCATGTGGACCATGCAGTTTGAAGTGCATGACATGAGAAGCGAGCCAACAAATGCAGTAGCACACAACATCGTAAACGTAGCACAGGATTACGATGGCGAAGAAACCTGCTCAACTCTATTCCAGACTCACTATCTTCTCCTATTAAATGAATAAGAATGATAAATAGAACATAACATTCACATTCTTGAAAGAGAACATAGACTAATTTACAACAGCAATATGATAACTTTTTAGCTATGCAGACATTTACCAGTTGAGCAAGGCTCATCAGTGCAAAATCAATTTAATCAGGCTGTCTACGAGTTTTTCAAGGAAACTTCATAAACTGCAAAAATGACAGTTCATAAACTCAGCTCTCATCAAAGTATAATACACTAGACCCTCACTAATCTGGACAGGATTCTAGTGTGTGGTGTGGCTGGTATATAAGGGGTCGTGAGATGGCCTCACTACCACATGATAGGATATTATCTCTTGCAACAATTTTCTGCTTAATATCATTAACTTTCCACTTAAGCAGAATGCCTGTAAATTGATCCTTGTATTTCTGCAGGAGCAAAATTCATGCTGGAGTGCAAACCATGAGTTCAGAGCTCACCATGAGTGCAAATCCCTATTGCCAACATCAGTGAGGATAAAATAGTGATGGTACTTCGACAAAACTTGTGTTCTTGAGCAAAAGTGTAGTTTACGTAGGACTAATCTACCTCATCAATAATGAAGGTGAGCACATCCTTCCACATAAACTGACAGTTTTTACAAGGGAAAAATATCATTTTCAACTTTACCATTTAAATATTGCATGACCAATTTCTTACATTACTCTCCATGATTCCATAAAATAAAAAAGGATACTATTCATCAGCATCAATAAGTTCCCAATATTAAATAAAAATACTTGGCTGACATTATTCATTGCCCTCATCCAATTGACCTGAGACATGGGAAACTACTTTGAGCTAACTGACATTGATTAGATGAGGCACCACATTTTCCCAAAAGGGATTCACTTTGCCTCGTGCCCTCCAATGTCGCAACATTTCAAATCACCCTGTCCAAATCAACATCCTGTGCCCCCCGCTGGAATAAAAAAAATATAGCTGTAGATGTTTTTTCTCATTATGGAATTTGAAACTTTCATAGCCTCTTCATGTCTTGCTGCATTTTCCACGCTTCACACTTGAATATTAAATATCAAAGGCTCAAATTTTAAGTACATAATTTCACCCTCAATTTCTGATGAAAACCTCCAGACTCAAACTGCTCTGGAAGTTCATGAGGTTCAGTACTGGAAGAAACCTACTCCATTTTATAAAACAATTTAGCGATGTTACATCAACTTAATTTGTTTCTAGTAATATTTGTATTTGTCATGTAACAAATATTGGATGCTGTTTTTATCAAAGTTTTTACTTTATACAGTAAAATGGTTAATTTACAGGCCAACACAAGAAAAGTTATATCACAAGAGAATACTTAGACTTTGGAGAGTAAAAATGAAAAATTTCCATTAGAGGGGACACTGAAAATATCTTATTTTCTATCTTATGGTGAACTCCAAATCTGTCCACATCGACTTTCAGTGGCTGCAGTGCTTATATGCTACTGACACATAAAAATCAACAAACTGATTCATAAGTTTGATGTTTTATGGTATTAATCATAATTTGTTATACATTTTGTTTCATTTCTACCAATTATGAGAAAATTGAATTAGACTGCATACATCCAAAATATTGTCATGCTTGAGCCATCATTTTTACTCAGGAGGGCCACCTACCAAATTGAAAGTGCTTTAGAGTTGTCTGTGATGGAAGGTACCTCAAAAAGGTGTTCTTTTTGAGAAATCCCCAAATAATCCACGATTTACTTAATTCGTACAACCCCTTGCCACATATAATCTGTATAAGAGAAGGTCTACAGTATTTTTCCCAAATTTGGAACAAAACTTTATGTAATTGCAGTTGAAAAAAAAACAAATCTTCTTACCTTTACCAAATACCACCTCTTCCACAAATGGTGCATTTTCTGGTAGAATTCTTAGAGTGTGAGCCAATATTGCCAAAAGATCCGCAGCAATGCGAGCTTTCCTTCTTTCTAACTGCAACTGCCTCCGAAGGAATAAAGCAGCTGCTGAGGGCAAAGGCCCAAGTACTATTCCAACAGAGTCTATCCATTGCTGTAAGAAACCTTCGCCAGCATGTACCAGGTGGCTAACTAACAACCACACACATTCTAGGGCCTGCAGAGTTTCTGCCCCAAGATCACCTTCCTCTTCATCAGCTGAGCATTCTTTACCTGACAGAGTACATGATGAATTAGTTGACCTACCACCACTCCTCCGTCCTGCTAAGAGGCGGGCAGCATACACCAAGTTAGGAACAATCTTTGCTTCCAGATAGGTAGCTAATAATTTCTTGTGCAAAGTTTTCCTTTTATCTTCTTCTCTGGAAAGCAGCTCAGGAGATGACAAAGGAAGAGACAAATAACAGGCAACATATTCAACAACACGGGATGAAGCATGTGGATGTCGCAGAGGTGTGATGGCAACCGCTATAAAACCAGTTTGTAAGAGAGATGAACAGTCTCCATTCATAACTTCCTCCATGGAAGACTGAAGAAATGCCAACCACTCGTCACTCTCAATAGGCCTGGGATCTTCTTCCAAGGGAAATAAAGAAGATGGTTTTACATGGCAACTTGGTGCGCTATCCCCGGGAGCCTTAGGGGAAGCCAGATGAATTTCACCCTTGAGTTTCTCTTCCTCAGTGGCACATTTTTGATCCCTTTCAAATTGATTTTCATGGGAGAGAGTTTTTGAGTTCCGTCTTCCATTCTTTTCACCTTCATCCAATTTCAGAAATCTGACCTGACCTGTCAGACCAGTTGGTTTCTTCAATGCATCTACACTACTACATTCACTGTTTCTGGAATTAGTGAC
Organism: Pyrrhosoma nymphula; assembly: GCA_963573305.1. NCBI lineage: Eukaryota > Metazoa > Arthropoda > Insecta > Odonata > Coenagrionidae > Pyrrhosoma > Pyrrhosoma nymphula. The sequence continues at coordinate 99,565,967 of OY754329.1, forward strand.
GTCAGAATTTACCGTCTTATTTTTTTTGGCTCCATCTGATAATGTCAATGATTTAAACCTCAACTCTTTAAGGCTAGATGTAGCAGGTTTGGCAGTTTTATCTGCTGCTCCAACTACAGGCATCCCACAGAGTCTGCTGTGCAGTTCAATCTTCTTGACAGCCTCAACTAGAGCACTAGAGTAAGTGCAAAAAATAGAGAGGAGAAAATAAACATGAAAAGTGTTAAGTACCAACATCACTAAGTTTAGAAAAATTGAAGAATTTTGAGAAATGAGTCACAAAAATAACATCAATATAAGATGCTGACTTGGGCAGAGAAAATGTTGTGCATACACTCACTGCATATTAGGTCCACTGTTGAATTGAAAAATGGCAACAAACTTGACCATGGTTTTCAACAGTCTCCATCATTCCAGTAAAGCATTTTTTTATTTCTTTTGACATAGTAAAATGCTTAAAGATCTCCAATGGAGCCAGAATCCAGCACAATTGAAACTACCTCTTTTCTTTTATAAATGCCAATATGATGGTACATACTTGATGAAATCTTAACTTGCACAAGGTTAAATTGCAACCATTTTGGCTTTGCCTTCAATATTTCAGAGAAAATCCCAATATGTACGACCCCCAAGTGCAATGACCAGGTTGAACCACCACAGCTGCTGCTCGCAGGTATATCTGGCCCAACAACCATGGAAATTATATACAAAGAGGAGGAAAGAGATTCAGGCCACAGCAGAAGGTAAGAAGATAGGATGAGGGGGACATGAGGGAGTTTTGATAAATTCCCATGAGGAAGTAGCTGATAACCAGGTTAAAAAATAGTCTATAAGATTCTGCCCTTTGTTTATATATTCTGACCTTTAACGCAAAGGAAATGACATAACTGTCATGGCCACAGGACAAATTGAGATTCATCTAACAGCTCAAAAGCTACCTTTTTGAGAATTTCTCAATTGAGAGGCACAGGGTAGACACCACCATTGCATAATGTGTATGGGGCACGAGGACTTCTTTGTCCTCCCCATTATTCATCATATTCAAAGATTAGATATGTACTGCAACACTGAACCCTGACTTGGCCTTGCAATCATTATTCAGCAATATCTTCTTCAGTGAGAATCCACACATAAAACACCTCTTTTTTCTTTTAAAAACATTCCTTCAAAGAATGCACCTATGACTATCCAGAAATGGAAAATGAGTAATGCAGTTCCACAAGTACTTTAGTTGACAGGCTCCTCAGCACTAGAGATGGGCCACTCTGAAAATTACCTCGGTAATTTTCTTAAATTAGCACGGTATTTTTCGTAGTTTACCGTGCCCCTTGAAAATTCCTGTAATTTTCTAGACAATTCACCTATGTTTGAGATGATTTTTCATACTGATAAGTTTCCAACATGTTCTTTGAAGTCAAGTTCACATTTCCTACGTGTTTAATAAAAAATTGAGGCATGTACAACTCATTTTTGGAATATTTAACTTAAATTATAACATTATAGAGTAATGCATTAGAATATTCTTCTTGAAAATTTCTCATACTTTGACAAAAGAAAGCCAGATTGCATGTTGCTACGTTGCATAGTTCTTTTTACAATTTTAAAAATTTCTAATAGATTAATGTTTTATTAGGTATGGTTTAAACATTGTTATTCCCTTCCTATTGCTATTGGCTTTTTTATTTAACCATACATTTGCTGTTAAATGCTTAAAACTAAAAAATACTGGAAAATAAAGGTAATTTTTGAAAATTACTGTAATTTACCGTGGTAATTTTCCCAACTCTACTCAGCACATGGCAATGATAAAAGCATACCTAAATATCTACTCTAATGCTCAGGAATTTACCTTCAGTAAAAAGCATCACACAAATTTAAAGTGCATACCAAGAATGATTGTTGCACATAAATCTTGTCATGACTAAACCCATACCGTAGTAGCTGGATATGCTAACCAACTAAGTCAAAGGTTCATAGAGGGTTATGCAAAACAACTTACCACAAGAAGATGTTAGAAATGAAAAGTTAAGCATTTCCTTACCGATCACAATATGCCCAGGGTGATACGCTGTATTCCACACAATGCCAGGCATTGCTCCCTGATCATGGAGCCAAATAAAACCCTCACAATACCTGAACAGCAAATGCTTTTTAAAAAAAAAACCAAGTGAAAGCAGTTTTTAAGTGCTAAATTTTTATTATTAAAAAAATTTAATTTATGAATTTATTCGATTTGATTTATTTTAAATATTCAAAAACAGCCAATTCAGCCTTTACATTGAACATTTTCAACTTAGAGTCTGCAGCATTAACAAACTAAAATATGAATAAAAACATGGGTTGGGAAATAGTATGAAGATAAAAACAAAGAGACAAAAACATAAAACAAGCTACAACAAAATTAATGAGGGAAAATTAGAGAATCAGGAGGAAAGCACTTTTCTATGCTGACGCTTGAATGATCCGAAGGAGGCAGTAAACGGTACAATGGATTTCGCCGATCTACGGCTTAATCAGGTACAAATTCATAGATTGTTTATTTTATTGACCATTGTTTGTTGTCATAGTTATGGGGTTGGTTTGAGTGAGGGAGGATGCAGTTATACCGTGGCTTGGAAGTGTGGGTGCGGACAGGTGGCTTGAATGGTTGGCTTTCCATAAGGTTACATAGTTTCTCAGAAAGGAGTGGGTAGGGCTGTGGGAGCAAATGCTCATTATAAAGGGTCATGTTAGGGTCTGCCAAGTGCCATCTTATCTCGATTTTCTCGAGAACATCCATCCGTTCATACACAAAAGAGATATGAGTTCTCAATTTAGAGAAAATCCACTTATAGAGACCAAATAATTCCTAATGATTCGTTCACAATTTTTCCCCCAAACATGCTGCCCTTCAATCGATGATCCACCACCTCCTACATCCCCCTTTCCCCCAAAAATTTCAATATGGAACTTATGTCAATAATTAATATAGCCACGATCAATGGGTACAACCTCAATCTAGTATACAGAATACGACGGAAACAACACAAAACAAAAGCCATTAATAGTATTTCCTTTAATAGGACAAAAAGACTTCAAGTGGTTCTCTCTCCCATTCCTGGGAGATATCTCATATGAAATTTTCAAACGCCTGCCTACCTCACTTAAAGCAGCATATTACCCACCATTAACCCTTTCGAAGCTCCTAGTTGATGGTAAAGATAAACAAGAAAGACTTCTCATGACTTCTTCATTTATAAACTTAATCGCAATGGTTGTAACACTTCATATGTTGGTCAGACAGGTAGAAACTTCTTGATATGCTCCAAAGAACACGTCACAAAAATAAGGATTCCAGCTCCCTCTTTGCTACTCACTTCGTGGAATGCAACCACAAAAGTGATTTTGTTCCCAAAATTTTACACATCCTCTCCAAGGGATTAAAAATGGATGCTCTTGAGCAAATCGAGATAAGAAGGCACTTGGCAGACCCTAACATGACCCTTTGTAATGAGCAATTGTTCCTGCAGCCCTTCCCACTCCTATCTGAGAAACTAACCTTTAGCAAAACCAACCATTCAAGCCACCTGTCCACGCCCACACTTCCAAGACATGATATAACTGCCTCCACCCTCACTCAAACCAACCCCGTAACTACGACAACAAACAACGGTCAGTAAACTAAACAATCTAAGAATTTGTACCTGATGATGCCATAGATCGGCGAAATGCATAGTTCCAATTAATGAATTCTGTGGAAAAGTACAAAGCATATTATTTATTATGGAAACTAAATACTTCCACAAAGTGAAGCCTGAAACTATGTATAAAGTGTATAAGATTTCAGTACTTTAAAAAAATAAAATTTGACATACTAAGAGTCCAAACCCATTAAGGCCATTTTGCTCATGATAATGACTTGATAAAGTTTGGCATGCCAAAAAAATAACATGGTTGTTATAACTAGTTCTACTCAATTCAGTCATAACATAAACTCACTTGGGCTGCCCTGATTGCTGCTGCTTCTGAAGTCCTTCTTTTTGCCTTTCCTTCTCCATTTCCTGGGATGTTGTCAGTCGAAGAGTCAAAGGAAATGCTGAATCAGCACCAAAGAGAAATATTAATGCAATGCCATACCCTAAGCACTTTAAAATAAAGAATTGTGAACAGAGCAACTCTTTGTAAGACGCTTAATTTTAAATTGAAGCTCTCACAAAAACACCAATAAATAGCTCCTTAAAAAAGGTTTGAATACCAGGACCATGGAGAAATATGGAGCAATAAAAAAGTGTATGTCAAACGACAGATTTCAAAATATTTTTTTCGGCAAATCAACTTAGGATCATTTAAGGGCTCAAAAATATCTGAATTTTATATGAAAAAGACATTTTAATAATTAGAAAAAATCACAAGACATGAAAATATCTACTTTTAACTCTGAGAATATTTAGGATAATCCTTGAAGAAAACTATCATAGAAATCTTAACATTAAAAAGTGAGAGGTGAATGCAATTAAACTTAGTACTATGGCATACTTTCCACCAGGCATTTCATGACTTAAAGGAATGAAGGAAGGGGAAAAACTACCTATATCACATCATAATTGGATGAATTATGAGGGCAGATACAGCTAACATTACTGCTGTCCACTGTGTGCCTTCCAGAATGTCCAGTTCCAGCAGTAATGGTAATGCTCCAATTCAACTTCTTCCTCTGACCACTGAACATCAGATTTCTCTTCTGTGATGAATTTCTCTTTGGTATCACTGTTGGAGCTACGGCACAGCTCATCCGGAGGATAGAATCAAGACAGCGTCATCAGTCAGGCAGGCTTTCATCGAGTCAATGACAGAGGGGTTCTTTTTCAGGCTGTAATTTTTGGCATGTCACTGGTGGATAGCTTCTTGAATTTCTAACTCTTTTTAATGCCCAACAGAAGTACAATTACAAGAGAAATCTGGTCCTGAAAAGGACCACCGAGGAAGAGAGGCAACACTATACCATGACCTGCAGTAACGCTGAGGTGAGCAACATCAAGGATGCCAGAGCCTTTACCACCATCCCTTTCATCATTGAGACAAGTGAAAAGGTGCCCAAAGTACTAAGGAATTAGAACATTGTCATAAGATACAACTACATGACCAAAGTATCCAACCAACTGCCAAGATCCAGGGACAAAATTCCTCAGCAATTCTATGAGGGAGGCTATCAAGTACCACGCTTGTGCAAGAAATCATACAGAGGCTAGAAGAGGAGGTTACCACCTCACAACCACATGGAAGTGGATTTTGCGGGAAAAAGCAGCACAGGAAATAGAGAAGAAAGCCTACATGCATACTCATCATGCCAATCCTTTTCAGGGTGGGCAGAGTCAAGAGATCTTAACTATTGGGGTCAGACCTGGGAAACTGTCTATTTTTCAATTATTTTCTCCATACTGCCCAATCCTTGCATCCTCTTAAATGAATTTAAATAAAAACTTGGTTCTGTCCACTGAATAATTTATAATACAACACGTTTCGATGACAAAGCATCATCAGCAGGTACAATGTCTATTTGGGAAAAATAACAGCCTTTATATACCATTTGGGGGCAGGGGTGGGGAAGGAGAGAGATGGTTCTGGAAGGAAGTAGGTGTTTTGGTGATGAGCAGAGGGGGAAGGGGGTTTGTAGTCATGGTTTTATGGCGGGAGTATGGGGGAATGGCTTTGAAATTACAAGTCATTAATTAGATATGCTCCTCTTTTTCTTCTCCTGACTGCTTGAGAGCATCAAGGCAGCGTTCCTTATCCTTGAACTTCAGAATCTTGGGGGTGAAACAGCTTTGGTGACCTTCGCTGATGAAGTGTGTGACAACTATGTAGTGACCAGGTGTCCAAATTCCTTCCCATTTCAAATTTTCCCCTAACACACATTGAATCTAAGGATGATGTTTTGAGGTTGAAACATATTATAAACTAAATTATTCAAGACGGAACCAAGTTTTTATTACTTTGTAAGTTTATAGCGGTTCTTGTCAGATATCAATATAGGTACTTGCATACCAGCTTTGCTTCTGCCACATTTATGCATTGGTTCCTACATGCTCAGGGTGTCCAGTGAATCTCAATTTTCTGAATCTCAAAATTTGTAGCCAGATGAGTCTCAAACTCAAACTTTATACTGTAAATACATTCATATCTTAAAGTCTTTTATTTATATGCAAATATCAGATTTTTAAACAACTGCCCACAAAGAGATATGTATTTGCCTTGAAATCAGCAAAATTTTGAAAAATAACATTTTTATAACCAAAGTTGCCAACTTCAAATTATTTTGACAAGGGATAGTAGTCCTAGGGTACTTCTTATAAATTGGAAGAACTTGGCAAACTGCCCTCCTCCTCAAAAATATTCTAAAAACAGCAATTTTAGATATTTCAACTCCAAACTTAGGTACTAAAATTCATAACAAAGTATAGGTAAATACAGGTTGTTAGATACATAGCCCCCTAAATACATATGACAACTGCTTTTCTCGTCATCCTAAAACTAACCACAGCTGAGAAAAAGAAGTTAACACCAATACATGCAAATGAAGAAAATTATCTGCACCGATAAAGAAAAATTGCCATTAAAATTGTAACCACAAAAAATAAACAAAATAAATGTGGTTTTGAACCGTCAAGATGTCTATCAATGCTCAGATATCAAATTTTTCTAAGATGGTCAAGCTTCCAGTGTTGGACCAATTGGTATGGATTTATCCGATAAAAACTTATTAATTATGCAAACCTAAGTTCATTGACAAAAAGAGTGCAATTTTTAATACACCTAGTGTCCTTCTAGGTCTGGTGTGATATGTATGTATAAGAGTGGGCTGAATTCGATAGTTAACAGGATCCAATGATCTGTTCCATCAGTCAATTATTTGTTCATAGGACTTAAAAGACTTCCCATTACTGTCTTTATCAGCCCTTTTTCTTTGCGACAAAGTAGCACCAATAGACAATTCACTGGGGCAAAATTCAAAATAAATATTATTAGCTTACCTTCCTCATTCTCTGCTATTATAACTCTTCCCTTAACAAATGGATGATCCAGAAGTTCTGGCCATGTCAACCTCTTTTTGGGATCTTTTTGAAGAAGACCCTAAATTAAACCAAAAATTAAAAGACTATCTAAGGGCTTGTTATGGAGAACAAGTACAAAAAAATAACTTTCAAACAATAACATATGGCTAATTTTAGTGGAATATCTATAAAATCCTTAAAAATTCCTTATGTAGAAATTTTATCATCAAGTTTTGAGTTATGATTTATTTTCAAATCTGGACAAATAATTACACAAGGAGTACAGGTTAAAGTAAATACCAAGGAAGAAAACATTTTCTCACTGGCTGATTCTTGTACTTACAATGACAGCACTCTTAAGAATTACCACTCAAGATTTGAAGATAATGTTACTAATAACTATTCTAATAAGTTATTTCAACTATTGCTTATACACTCACCTTTATAAATGACTCATATTTAAGTCCTTGATTAGGCATAGCAGGTTAGAAAAATATCATCTACCATTATTACATGATCGAATTAAGGTTACTTTTGGATAAATGAATAGCCAGTAATTAACACAATATGTAGTTATGACTAAAAAAATTAAAATTAATAAATTTCCTGAAGTGGAATTCCAGATATTCTAATACATATATGAAGTGAGAGTTCAGCCAAATGATTAAAAGGTGATGATCCACTGATACCTCCATTTCTAACCAATGATAATCTAATCCCCATTTCTACCCCATTCACCATCTTCTTCCACTTCTTCTGATGGTTTTCCCCAGCATTTAACTTGCATTTTTAGGCCAAAGTGAAATTGTAAACAGAGAAGGCAAACATATGTGGTGGAAACTCAAAGAAATGCAGAAAAATACTAGTGAGCTATGTAATTGAAATTGAGCCTACAAAATTCAAGTTCCACTTTAGTATTCTTAAAAAGGTACACTGATAGTAAAATTTTAGGATTTCCTTGGTGTACATAAATCATACCTAATAGAGTTATTTATTACCTGCAGGAAGTCTTTGCATGACTCTGATATAAAATCAGGCCAATTGATAGCACCATGGCAGACTAGACGAACCAAATGAAGAATAGAAGTAGTACAAAATGGTGGTGATCCAACAAGTAACTCATATATTATGCAGCCCAAGGACCTAAAGAAAAACCCAAAAGAAGACATTAAAAAATGAGACGAGACAAATTCCACGGCAACAATTACCTATTTCATGAATTGAGTATATGAATTTCTTCCTACCAAAGCAAAAAATATCAACGGATTATATGAACACTTTTTATACATGAAAAACTTAAACTTTGTGGTTCCACAATGATAATTTATTTTCACGATCCGGGTTTTGACGCACTATAACGTCATTTTCAGGTTATAGTACGTTGAAACCCGGGTCATAAAAATAAATTATCATTGTGGAACCACAAAGTTTAAGTTTTTCATTTATAAAATGAATAAGTTCCACCAAGTAACGCTTGAAAATACCAGTTATATGAACACATTTCCGAGAGTGCAAGAGTTGTATAATGGTATAATATCTTCACCTGCTTCACCAGGAAATGTGGAAGTAATGCAAGCACAGCCAAAGTATGAGCCACCAGGAGAGCCTTCAAGCTAATAGCTTAGTTACAATTAATATTCACTAATTCAATGAAAGCAATCTATACCTATCCACAGTGGCATAGCTAGCATGGGTGGCATCCGGTGCAGATAACGTGGTGTCACCCCAAGAATGAAAACTGTTAACATTAATAAAAATCTGATAATCGTGAAGTATGATTAAATTTAATAAGTAATAAAATGAGTCTCAAGTTACAATTTTATGATAGCAAAAGAATTGTTTTATCATAGATTCTTTCACATTGATGTATGAAATTGAAAGTTGGATATGGCAAAAGAAGAATGAGAGTAGAATTAATATTACTGTCAAACACATAATTTCTGTACTTAAGCACTTTAAATCTTTTCTTTCTAGCTTTGACAGCTGCAAACTCGGAAATTACATCCTCAAAATTAATAGTTTTGTGTTGCCTCATGCTCAATTGCTAATATTCCAAGAATGTTAAGTCTCGTTTGCATTCCCGTAAACCACCACAGGAGGGTTTTCTGATCCAGAGGTTGTGGTTGGCCACTGGCGTGGAATTGCTCTTTCTTCCCGCAAACGACACAGCAATTGTTGTGTAATTTTGACCAGTGGTGTCAATTTATTACGGCCATTGGAGATTTTTATAACTTGTTACTTTAAGAGGCCATAGAGCTCAAATTCCCTAGATTTTAATTTTAGTTTGCTAAAACTTCTCTAGCATGAAGCAACTAATATGCAAATAATCATAAATAACTTAAGTGCAACCATAAGATTTGGAGGAGATTCTGTAAAATCCCATTCCACGATAAATTTCAAAAAATCTAGAGACACCCAATTAGAATTGTTCTGCAACATTGGCCACTTTTAAATGTCTTCTCAACCTTGGTATCTCTAAGGCCGTGCGCACACTTGGCCACTTGTGGTCGCGACTAGTGGCGGCTCAACCCGTCCACCTGTTGCCGCCACTTTTTTCACTGACTGATTCCTTTCCGTAGACAAATTTCAATAGAGACAAGTCTACTGTCTGATAATATGGAGCCCCGCTTGATTGCCTGAATTATTTTTTCAGAAAAATTAGGAATGAATTTCAGGCACAGTGCATTCCAGACCTCGGTTTTCTTCACACGATCACTGTACCAGTCCGATTTCAGGTCCCAAATGGCAGGACGTGCTTCAATTTCGGATATAAAGACATCCACATCGAAAGTCTCCATGACGAGCAATACACACGCACGCTCCACGGAGTACTGGAACATACCAGAGAAACGCAGAGTGGCTAGCGGCGACAGTAGCCAAGTGTGCGCCTGAAGTCGGCAACTAGTGGCCGCCACAAGTAGCGAGACCCGGCCACAGCCCTAGCCTGTGGCCAGACGTGGCGACACCAATCGCCGAGTGCGCGGAGGTCTGATGTAAATGTACGCAAAGCGTCGGCCGCAGCTTGTCGCGGCCACTAGTGGCTGAGCTGTGGCTGGCGCGAGTGGCCAAGTGTGCGAGGGGCCTAAAAGGAGTTCTGTTTCTGATACCTCATCGTAAAAATCAGTAAACTTTGAAACAGCTTATTTCAATTCTTCATTATTTGCTAAAAGCAAAGTAGTTTTCAGCACAACCTCAAACTATGAAGCTACACCTGGAATGGACTTCGATCTAGTTCTAAGTTCAATACTGAATTGGTCAAGACATTCCAATATATCCTTTTTCAGTTCAGCTCTTGGTGTGAGTCCTGCATCGGTGGCTCCTCACCAAACATTTGTTTTTTACGATAAATTCGTCTTTGTATAGGAATATCGTAGTCCTCTGATTTACACAGCAATATCTATTGCCTTTTCAAAAATATCATTTCGTTTTTCGTCCATATAAAGATGAAGAGCCTCTATTTTTATAGCTAATTGATCAACACTCAAGCCTTTACTTTGTAATGCAATCTGAGCACAATTTATTTCTCTTAAAAAGATAGCGAATAAATGTGAAGTCACACACAGCAGGCACAAGATTCTGTGCAGCGCCTCTGGGGGGGTTATTTTGTAAGCTCACTTAATGAGAATACACCATTAAATGTGGAAAATTACGTCATTTTTCGTACTTCAACTCCACCACCCTGGCAGCAAGACCATCTTCAGCTCTAAAGTGGTGAACTGCCAGTCTATTTATTTCATTCATCCCCTTTTTTGACTCTTGATTCGTATCTTTCGACTCTTGATACATTTCATTTGCCTCCACCTTTCATTAGTTCCATCTTCCCTGTCATTAGGAACCTGAAATGTAGCCACCATCGGACCTTGGCCGATCGTGAGTTGATCATTAAGAGAGCAAAACATATCTCCCACCTTCCCCCAAGAGTCCTTAAAAATGTGAGATTACAAAATAACCCCCCTGGAGTCTGAATTTTCTTGTTGATCACATAATTCCTCAATTGAAGCCACAATCTCATCAAAAATTTCTGCCAATACTTTTATACTTTTACTGCAGCAAAATGAGCACTACAACGGGTTGCTGAGTTTTTTAACAGACCTTTTGTTGTGTTTAAGAAGCACTTCCCAGCGGCTAGTGGAAGTAGAAAAAGTTTAAAAATTGTCTCTTCTGTTCCGAAAAATGTTACACAAGATACATTTTGTGCAAATGAGTGTTGGCCACATAAATTAATTGAATGGTCTATACATCCAACAAAAATTGCTTTGTTTTTTTTTGCTTTAATAATAGCTTGCACTCCTCCATGAATGCCACTCATAACAGCTGCATTAACATAGCTTTGGGAACAACACTTCATATACTATATATAGATATAGTATATATTTACTGTCCATGATGTGTTAACCTTTGCTAGCTGTGGAAGCTACAAAAAAATAAAATGTAAGCAAAAATATTGTTGGTTATGCGAGGGGCGTGGCGGTTGGCAGCGGCAGCTAGCGGAGTGAGAGCGTGCGTGCATCGCCTCGGGGACAGTTACTCTCCTTCAAAGACAGCGTGCTGCTGTACCACTATGGTTAGGATAGCTGCATTCCTAGTGGTATGGCAGCTCGCCACTGGTGGGCTGGCAGCCAGCCCACCGCATCGTAGAGCAGTCAACCTACCATATAGTCGAGTGGCTGTACTGTATAGTACAGCCGCTCGCCCAAACTTTTTCCTGTGTATAGGAACTAAAATAAAACAACATAATTTTGGGGGAATCCCCAACCCAACCGACCGAGCCATATAGCTACAAAAATATAACCAACAGACAGTGTTTATGTGTAAAATATTTTTGTGGCAATATGCTACCTACTGGAATTTTCCTAAGTTTTTTTTCATGGTCGGGTGTCACCTGGTGTGGGCCGCCCCCCCTAGCTACACTACTACCTATTGAACCCTGTCATCTGAGATATCCATGGTTTGCTGGTACATCTGTAGACCAGAGAAATCTCAGTAGATTTAATGTGGAACCACAGATATGTGGGAATACTAGGGAATGAGGAAGTAGACACAGTGGCCAAATATGCCCTCAAAAACACACTGATTTAAACACTGTCCCAATCACAGAGTTAATACTTTAAAGAACATATGCTGATGTAAAAGGTATGGTAAGTGGTCAATGACATCTGGAAATATAATCCGAGAAACTAAGTGTGTCCAATGTTCTTGGTTCTCCTGCATGAGACTATGAAGACGTGAGCTAGTAGTTTTAATGAGGCTTTGGATAGGGTGCACTGCCCTAATGCACAAGATTTTTTAAGAGATTCTATACATGAGGCTCCAGCTTTTCCTTCAGAAAAATTCTTAAAGAGAATTTCTAAGGGAAAAAGAGCTACCAACAAAGGAATTTTAGTATAGCTCTTAACACTTACAACCTATAAATAAAACTTGCTCGGTGGGGTAACTTTGTGGTATTGCATGATATAAATTTGTATTCCAACTTTTACCTGACCACAGATATATTTTTTAAACACACACGTGTTTCAATGAACTATCATCGTCATCAGGTAATTGGGCCAGTGGCATGCATAGCTACTACATAAATAAGAGCTTTCCAGCTATGCACACCACAGACCCAAGCACCTGATGATGATAATTCATTGCAACCCAGGTCGTGTGAGTGTGAAAAAAATCTGTGGCTAGGTAAAAGTTTGAATAAAAATTTATCATTACAACCCATGTCTATTACTTTCATTCTCCCATTTAGACAAAGAAGTGACTGCAGCTAATATTTCCAAGGGATTGATGAAGATGCCTTTATGTTATTGGTGCTCTTCATTCAAAGTAAACAAGCAAGGTATTGAGAAAAAATGCTTACTATTGGACTAAACTTTCATCTATTTACAGATAAGAAATTAAACAGCTAGCATATCACTTAAAAGATATATGCACACATAGGCGTATCCAGGGGGGTTTGGGGTTTGTAACCCCCCCCCCCTCCCCCATAGATAAAAAAGTTAACATGGGGGATATGGAATACCAGCCATGTAAAAACCCCTTCAGCGGTGGTAATCCCCCCCCCTTCAGATGCTTCTAAATACGCCTATATATGCACATGGGTTTGTGTTACTTTTCAGCTAGCAAATGAGCATGGAAGTGTTTTTCTGGTGATTTGGAAATAACATATTCTTTCATCAAAGTTATAATTGAATGGTGAATAATAATCATAATACCATAGGTCTGCATTGTGGTCATATGGTCTTTCATCAATCAATTCTGGAGCCATGTAGAGAGGAGTTCCCTTAATTGATGTCAGGACATGAGTTCCTGTGGTCATATTTCGAGCAAATCCGAAGTCGCAAAGCTTGGCACCCCCATCTTCCGAGTGAAGAAGAACATTCTGCGGCTTCAAATCTCTGTATTAATTAAATTTGTGACATTAGAATACATTAAGAATTGCTAATTTTCAAGTGATGAAGCTAAGTTAATTCCTTCAAAACTATTTATATTTTAACATTGTCAATGAAGTGAACTATACCGAGGATAGAATGAACCTTACCTGTGTAGAACTCGATGAGAATGTAGGTAATAAAGAGCAGACACCAAATCACATGCTATTTCCCTGACTCGATGCTCAGGTAAGTAACCCTCCTTCCCCAAAATGGTGTATAATTCTTTACCAGCAAACTCAGTCACGACAACTATCTGCAGAAGTAAATAATTACACATTAGCCGAGTCACTCACATCTCACTAGAATTGCAAAATGAAGTAAGCTGCATACCTCGTTTTCTGTTTCAAAAGAATCCAACATCTGAATTATATTAGGATGGTGTAAATGCCGCTGTATCTCACATTCTTGTCTTAAACTTCTTAACTCTTTCTCAGTTCGGCCGTGCTGTCAATGACATAAACACCAATTAAAACCTTACCCTCATATTAAAATAGGATAGTGGTAAAAATCCTAACAATTAAGTACGTGAGTGGCCGCAAAACACATGATTTCACGTGAAATGAAATCAAGGAGCATTACCTTGCTGATAACTTTAAAAGCAACTATTCGGGAGGTTTTCTTTTCCTCAGCTTTGAAGACTCTCCCAAAAGAGCCTTCCCCTACGACTTTAATAACTTTATACTTCTCCATTGCACATTCGTAACGTATAACATTACATTTCCGCTAAACGCGGACTTTTCACTACTGGTACTGACTTACACCAGCATTTTACACTGCCGCTGCCGCTAATTACGTGGTGCAATACTCATTTGTTATGCCGCTACCACTATTTGGAAGCGAACTACTTCTGACCAATAGCATTTAGGAAACCTAGCGGTTCGTTCAAACGGCCTGTAGGCACTTCTACACATTTGGCCGAAACCATGATTTTCATCACGAATAAGATAGCATCACAGACAGTACTTCTAAAACTAATGATATGGCGTAAAACACAAATTAATCCCAAGAATAATAGCCGACAATATAGTAGGACAATAACATAAGGAGCTACATTTTATTACCAACTTCACATCACTCCTTAGCAAAGCTTGTGATCCAAAAGGTTCTTAGACTCTAAGAACCTTCGTGATACCCAAGTTTTCTAAACAAATGATAGGGAAGCTTCACAGAATACATTTTTTTTATAAAAGAATTGACTATTGATATGGTACGCAAAATATTTAATTATGGTCAGGTTAGGAATAAATACAGTACATCTCTTTCATAATTTCTTGTAACATTAAATGAACCTAAGAAACCACTAATCTTTTTTTCGGTGGTCCTTATCTTTCTTGTACTTCGTTTTACTATCACAGTCCGAATCACTACCATGTCGTCGTCGTCTACTCTTGTGATGTCTTTTCTCTCTCTCTCTCTTCTTTACATCAGTTTTCTCCCCATGCCTCTTCCTTCCCTTGCTTTCTGTCTCCATTTCCTCATCACTTGAAGCACCTTTCACAACATGAGCACCACCATCCCAGTACTTTTCATTGCTTTGTTTGGTAGTCTTTAACCTGACATAGCTATCTTTTTCACTACCACTATACTTTTTATAAGCACGATCCTTATAGGACTTTCTCTCACTTCCTCTGTATGATACACTTTCCTTTTCCCAATATTCCTTGCTTCCAGATTCTCTAGAATGATGGTATTTGGACCGAGAGTCTCTGCTTTTCTGTGGATAATTCCGCTCCCAGCTCTCAGAACATTCATTTTGTTCCCTTCTTTGGTAACCTCTTTGACTTATCCCAGGCTCCCAGTTCCTCTGCTTTCTCTCATCATTTACAAATGACTTCATATCATCAGACAAATGACAACTTGCATTATCATACTCCTGTTTCACATCTAATTCACTGACTTCTCCTTCTGAGCGACTTCCTGATACTTCCATTTTTTCAGGCTCCACTTCTTCTATTTTAATCATATTTTGATCTTTCAACCACTCCACATAAACCTCCATCTGGTTTTCAATGACTTCTCGGATGATCTAATAGACAAAAAATCAAACTTCATCAGTAAATTTCCGAAGCAAAAAAGTTATTTTTTATACCATGAAAATATTTATCACTAAGAAAAAACAAATTCTACAGTGATGCATAATATTTCATTCATTCATTCAAATAAAATAAATACGATTTAAAACTCCCATGCCCAACCACGGATGGCTATTATTCCAGATTCTCCAGATGCTCCATGTAAATATCATAAAGCAATAAAATTAAGGCTGGATCTAGACCATTTGTGTATGTTGACAAACATTTATTGAATGGATGGACTTTTTTCCTTCAATAATTGATATTTATGGAGAAGACCAAATTTATTAGTAGTCCTTCAGGAAGCCATTTCATCAATTATTTTTAATTAAAGGGGACTATATAAATTGAAGTACATCACAAATAATTACCTCTGTATGACTCTTCCTATTGATGTGAACCTTTTTACCTTCTTTCCTTCGCTTAGCATCTCTCTCTTCAATTAGCCTTTCCAAAGGGGTCTTGTCTTTCTTTTCTTCTTTTTTGTTCTGGAAACTATTTAATGGAGGCAAAGCATTGTCTTAGAACTAGATATTTTCAGCAATATAAAATTATAGATTAACACATTATTTGCCTTACTTCTTCTCTAAATCCTGTTCCAGTAAGGA
Source organism: Pyrrhosoma nymphula (assembly GCA_963573305.1). Classification (NCBI taxonomy): domain Eukaryota; kingdom Metazoa; phylum Arthropoda; class Insecta; order Odonata; family Coenagrionidae; genus Pyrrhosoma; species Pyrrhosoma nymphula. The sequence continues at coordinate 99,582,100 of OY754329.1, forward strand.
TATTTCTTTCCCTTCACCAGAGCTAACTGTATTAGATATAACATATGAATGGATAGCAGCCCTTTCATCTGAGGTAAGAGAAGACATGAGTCTATCAGAAGTCAGGGGTACATCACGGTCATCCACTGCACCAGGAAATCCTGTGAACGGCATTGAAACAGCATTATGAATTAACTGCCATAACTTAAGCATAAAACATTCAAAATTCAATCAAATAATTTTATACACTTTCTAACAAAGATTAATAACACTTTCATAAACTACAATTTCCACTGCCACCTGTACGTTAATGTATGGAAATGAGACAGACGAGGAATTATTTTTACAAGCAAAAATTTCCTCCTGTATAAGAACTAATATTGGGGACTGAGAATGCAGCAGTTTAAGGGTAAATTACTGTAACTCCCTGCTAGTATCAAGAATTTTTCAAGTCATTCCCATGGAATAACAAATATAAGATGTGATGGTACTATCAATCTAAACTTTCCATTATTCCTTGTGCCCTCATTCTAAAATTTCCACATGATGTAAGTATACAGTGATGAAATGTGAGAAGAAGAATCAAAGCCAATAAAATAGCTTTCAAGACTTCACCAAAGTAGGAAAGGAAATATGACAATTTTAGAACTAATTCATAAATTTTCCAGGAGGGAGTATGGTCAATTGACTTTCTAAATCTAGTAATGAATATCATTCTTAAGAAGAGGAAAGAAACAGTATGTAAAGATCATTAAATAATAAACTAAGTTTAAAAAATGCCAAGAAGAAGGTAGTTGTTATAACAAAGAACAGAAGATCTGAGTAACATTAGTATAAGAACATGAGATACTATTGCAGTAAAAATTTCTATACAATGAAATACGTAATACAATCAAAATCATTTGGTCCATGTGTATCACAAGGGCTTTCAACAGGAAAACTAAATACAAAATTAATTGGCATATGAGTTGCAAGCATAGGATGACTGGGTGGATGAGTGTTGTTAGAAACTTCAGGCTGCTCAAGCATGAGTAAAGGATAAAAAAATCATGGTTAGCAGTTTTAACAGAGTAGCCTCCTAAATTCATTTGTAAGACAGTCTAATTAAATATATTGGCAATTATGACATAAAAGGAGGGGAATTGAAAGCACCTGGCCCAGAGGAAGAAATCTCCTAGAATCAACCCTGTCTGATGCAATTACCACACAGGTTAGAGAAATAAAGGTGATTACTGCCACTGAAGAACACGCAAACAAGAAAGAAAAGTGAATGGTGGAATTCTAAAAATTTCATCATAAACTTAGCACACAAATCTCAGGGAACTCCTCCATAAAATATTACATCCGAGGAACAATAAACATTTCTTGATTTCTTAAATAATCTTATGTTCAAATTTGTGTTTCATTCATAAAATTGCTTATTGCTAACCATTGTTTATAAATAGATGTTAATAAAAGTTTTAACTTTGGGCACCCCACATATCTCACCTCCCTCCCCCTACCCACCCACAGGCGTCATCACTTGGCCTTGCAATTGTTTGTTCCTCTCCCCTAATCCCTAAATATTCAGGCAACTTTCTCCCCTACATCCTCATCCAAACACTGTCCTCTTTCCTCCCACTTTTCTACCCAGTTCCAACCCATATACAGTGGCGTATGGTTTTAGGGTTTAACCCCCTCCCCCAACAATATGTTTACCTGCATTCATTTTTGTTCGTTTACCTGAACTAGCATTTAGAATTTTGCTTATTGGGCTGAAAAATATAGACTTTGAATTGTCTTCACAAAAAGATGTTGATTTAATTATTGTTTTAGTCAACAACAATCTAAATATTTTATAATGATGCACATAAATATTAATAAAACCACCACCCCCAGAAGCCAAACCCCCCCTCCCCAGAAGTCAATCCTACGTACGCTACTGCCCATACACATACAAGTACCGAAAGGATAGTGAAGTCAGATGAATCACCTTGAAAATGACACTGACCATCAAAATCAATTGGTTTAATAAGTAGTGAGAGGAACAGTACAAATGTTACTATTTGTCATTGTGATTAATGGTTGAAAATGTTTAAAAATCACATATTTTGGATTAGTAAACTGTTCCCAGGAGAAATATCTTAATGTATAATATTTGGTCACAGACCAGACAAAAAATTGGGCCAACCAAGGACTTAAATGAGCAGTGGGCCAAAATCGTAAGAGAGTAGTAAGTCCTTCTTAGGTTCTTAAGTGGACTGTACAGCCTGTATCTTTCAACAATCAGCAAACTACAAATTTTTCCCAAGACATAGAAATAATTATAACTTAAGGAAAAACTCTTCACAAAGGATACAGAGAAGATGTTATCCTTGCCTCCATGAATCAGCAACATCTTTTCATTAATAATCTTGTGTTTTTATCAAGGATTTACACAGACGTCAAAGCAAATAGCAAATTCATACATAATATTATGGTGGTTTATCTTATAAAATACTACAATAGTAAATCACTCTTAAGATGACTTTGCCCATAGACATGATTGACATAATTAGTTAATTCGGTAACTTAATTGATATTTTCAAAGGATATGACAAGCAAACTCCAGAAAAATCGTGATATTGCCAAATGTTATACTCACAGGAGGTATGCTGAAAATCAAAAGAATCATAGAGCTTGATGACTTTAAGGTTTATTCATTTAAATTAATTATTTTCGAATACGGCCATTTCGACAAGTGAAACGATTTCCAATGCACATACCTGTCAGCATATCTGGATTCATAGCCTTTGCTTGCCTCAAGATTGATGCCTGGAGCTCCTTATCGACTACAGGGATAAAATAATACACCATTAACACGGTAAATAAACTCTTGATCAGTTACAAAACGCACTGCCTTAATTCTAGGTTAGGGCTGGCTAAAAGTTGTTGGTAGTGAGTACATCCGCAAAAGAAGTTTACTCGAGCACCTAAATTTCGTCCTCATTGACAATGAGGGACAATTATTACCTTTCAAAACACTTGAAGAATTGGAATGGACTGCCAAGGGTGGAAATGGGACATCCTCAGGATGGTAGCATTGTTTACTTAATTTGCAACGTTCGACATGACTTGTAAGACTCGATTTTGGCACGACGTGACCGTCATCAAATGGACAACAAACCATTTCCTGAAAAAGTAAAATCAAACTTTAGATGATTTGTCGAATAAATTTTCGATAACACGGCAAGAATAAGCTATTCTGACCTCTTTCTCATCCAGTGATTTAACATCCCATTGAAGCTCCTCGGCAACGTCGAGTGCCTTCTTCCGAGCTTCAGCAATGAATTCCCCCAAATGTTTTAGTTGTTTTCGTCTTGATTCTAGGTCAATATTCATTTTCTTCGTTTTACCACAAACGATAGCTGTTCAACGCAACAACATAGTCCATCACTTCACAAAACGCATACCCAGATTTCAGCTCTTCGGCAATGTTTTGAATTTTCGGACCACCGAGGACATCTACAGCAAGGATTATAAACTAGGCCATGACTGCAAAATCACTCCTTTCGTCTCCGTTGCCACCTATGAAGTTAAATTTGAACTACTAGAACTTCCATGGCGCCAAAATGCTGCAATTGATTATTTTATTAAACTTTGTACGAATAAAGAAATTTCAGTATTTGCGCTACATTTTAACTCCAAGAGGGATAAATATTAATATAAATTAAGAATTTTGGAATACTCTTAATTTTCACAATAAGAGTGCTTAAGAAGCCGATTAATTAGTAATTATATAAAATTTAAAATGCACGAGAAGAATGAGAGAAGCAAACATGATCATTAAAGGATTGAACCATGAATAGAACAATGTGGAAGGAATTATGCCGATAAAATTGGTACCTTTTATAAGACCTAAATTAGTAAGAAGGATTTTAAGTATTCCAAGCACCAAAGAGAAGTACCTGAAGGATACATCAAACTAAACATGCATAAATATGAAACGAATAATATTTTTAATGGATGCACGCTCATGTTCACTACAGCCTCCGTGACAGAACATAATAACAGAATGGGCCATTTATAAACAAATATAACCTGTGTTTATGGCTTTATTTAAAAATAAAAGCAAAGGAATTCCCAAAACTCAGAAACAGGTTTGTTATTTTTTTGCTCCGGCGGCAGGCGTGCAGGCGAGCCGGGAAGCGCGATCGGAGGGATCGGGGAAAACACGGACTCGCCAGTCTGCGTCAGTCCTTCACTCGCGACGCACGCCAAGCTCGGAGCGGAGAGGATAAGCTCGGCGGATAAAATATATTTAACAGTGATATCAACGTTTTATCGTGAGAAATAATTTTAAGCGGTGCGAGGAAGATTGAATATTTTTTCTTTGTGCTGAAATGTGTTCCTTAGATTATTCCACGCACTAGAAGATATTTTGAAACAGCAATTTTGGATACCTAACCGCCCCCTGGCATCCAAGAGGTTCTCCGACCGCTAACTCCAGTCTTTTTGGTGAGTTTTTGTGATTGAAAATGCTATCGCGAATCGTAAAATTATTTAAAATATGTGACAAAACGAAATTTGAATTTTGAGTGAATAATCGACCAAAGTTTTTGGAAATCCAATGAGACTTAGAGTAAAAGGGTGTATATTTGTTTAAGTCAGGATTAATGTGATTCAGTAAATTCTAATCTCGGAGAGCAAAATATTACTCGATTTTCAAGACAATTCTGGAAAATTAACTTACTGAGGATTTGTCCGCTAAGCAAAAACCGCACTTCAAAAGTAGCGTTTACTTAAGTTTTCTAAAATTGTAATCCAAGGTAAACATGCGACGCACGTCATATTACATTTTTATATAAAACTTTCTTTTCATTTTAACGAGTTTTCTGATGTCGAACATCCAGACAAATCAAAATATCCGGAAAACGGTAAAAAAAGAAAAAAAAACAATGTGGTGTATTTTCTTCATCACTTAATCCACTTTAACTAAAACTATAGAAACATAAATTATACCAAAATTATCTTTTTTTAATTTCACTTGATACAAGTAATTCAATTAAGTATTCCACACTAAGTAACGAAGTGTGTCTCAGGAAATGATAAGCAAAATTTTATCGTGATTTTTCAATTATATGGAAAGATGGACTGAAGACTCCCATGGACTCAAACTCCGTAAGAAACCTAAAATTCTAACGAGGGAAAATGTTATTAAAACATCTTTATAAAATTTCTCAGACAACTAAAATGTTGTGTGAATAGGCAAAAGTTGCCCCTGTTACCTTGTTATTAGATAACTACAACAGACTCTTAGTGTGAAGCGAAATGTAACTCCTCTATAATAAAGTTTGTATGTTTTTTTTACTGCCAGGAGCATACGATTTGAGTCGTTCTATCCCCTACAACGATGCCCTAATAAGCTTGTTTGAAGCATTTTGAAGATCTCTTTGGAGGAGCGTCATTAAATGATAGGGGGTTGTCACCATCGCCGCTGGGACGGTGGCCGCATCTCTAAACATTTTCCCCGGTATTTTTCCTTAATTTCAAAACATTTTCTTCCTTCTTACATTTGTTGACCTTAAGTGGATGGATCAGTAAAACGGAAATGGAGATTTTAATACAACCGCTAGAGGCATGTTTTATGGATAACACATAGGGAAAAAGGATGAAAGTAGGAAATCATTTTTCCGCTGATAACAGATGTGAAATAGATTTAATTTAGCCTTTACCTTTTTATTTCCTGTGGAAAAAATAACAAACATTTCATAAATGTATACAGTTTTTTTTATTAAAGCTGCCGTTCACCTCATTATTTTTCGGTGGAGGTGATTTAATTCGCATGCAATAGGCTGTTTATGTACATCCATGGAAACAAGAAACAAACGTCATGGAATAAATAGCCGTACAACTTGAAAATCAATTTCTTTGCATAATTTCACGCTGCAGTTCCTTTTACGCTCCGTCTCCATTATACTATATGAAATTCCTGCTCCGTTTTCTCCCTCTATCTGCGTCGCTGAACATTCTTCCATCTATCAACGCCGCGCCGTCCAAACTTTGCCATCCCTCGATACCACACCAACCCACTCACCCGTTTCTCGCTTCCTTGAAATGTCAATAGTGCTTCTTCTCTCCACGCACCAATTCTAACATTTCTTAGTTCCACTCTCCTTTTCCACATTCTTCGCTCTTCTCCGTGCCCACGTCCCAGAAGTCCCCAACTTAATCACGTCCTCTCACTGAATGACCAGTTGGCGGAACCACACAACGCCGCCAACGCTGTTAAGTCAAGGTCTTGCCTAATTTTTCTACACGTCTTCCACTAGGGCCATGGTCATCAATTCCCAATACCACACAATTCTACTGATATTTTCAACGCGAAGGTAATTTTCGATGGAAATACGATCAATACACTTGACGAGTTCCATCAGCTGTAAGGTACATACCACGAACTTCCATTTAGATGCTCAATCTGGCATTAATTCTCATGAAGGATATCATTACTTTCACTGTATTAATTGTGATTTTTCTCGGTCCCATACTTCTAACACTGATTCTGTACCGTACTTAACCATGCCCATAATCTCTTCGCCGACAAGTTAATTTTGATCATCTGAAAATAAAAATTAACTGATCAGTTCTCCACCTATTTTCATTCTTAACTCGAGCTTTTCCCATCCATCTAATGTCATTTGTTTGGCGTTTTAGCAACTTTAGCAAATTGGCAGGGGCAGAAATTGTGGGTCATTAAGTGCACATTTGAATAATGTTTCAAGTAAGTAGAAAAACACTAAGACCACATTTCATTTAAGAGCCTATGCTTATACGGAGGAACTCACCACACATGAAATAAGGGAATTTATACAAAATTTATATTTTACATTTTTGCCTCAGTTAAAGCGTGTTATAACTTGAGATATTGATAGTTTTCGGCGCTGTATTCAAAATTTGGGCGAAAGTTATATAAAAATATGTTTTTCGAATCTTTGACTCGGTATGGCACCTTGATATTTCTTATCAACCAATATAATAGTATGAAATGTATTATTTCGCGTTTAGAATAAAATATGAACACACGCAATCGATTGATTGCGAAATGTATCTCATTTGCCATAAGGCTACACGTCAGAATAGCATGGAAACTCCAAAAACCATTCCGTAAAATAAATTTTTTTTCACTTTCATCTATGGATACCAATAATTAGAACACGCATGTTAAGTTTCATGAAAATCTTTACAAAGACAAAAATTTGTCCAGCCGCCTTAGTTAGCGCGATTATTGTAGGTAAATTGCGTTTGTCTTCACCGCCTAATACTACCCACCTTCACTTCACTACACGCTTCACTCGCATGCACCTGAGTCATATCAACACCCTTTGTGATGCTTATTACTGGACATAAAAATAACGAAAATGTAGTAAATGTTCAGAAAAAGTCGGTGACTTAATTCGTTTCTGACATTTATGCTCTGCGATCCTCGTTTCCGGATAATCTCGTGGCGCATCCTAGGAAGTGACAAGCGTAAGAGACGGATTAGAGAGTAGGAACTCCTCCCGGGAAAGCATTCCATCTTCATCGGCACATCTAAACAGAGCGTGGGTAAGTTCCTTAAGCCGAGTGGCCCGATAAAGAACACGCGAATAAATTTATCGATAATCTGGAAACTTTGAAGCATTTTTTAAGTGGAAGAGCCGGATTAGAGAGCGCTCAAATAAAAAAACAAAAGAAAATGAAGCCCTTGATATTCCCAATGTTCTTCCATATCACTGCATTCACGATTCTCATTATTGCATGCATTGTGATGTCTGGAGGTGAGGCCTCTTCGATTGAGAAGCGCCGTCTTAATAAAATTCACTACAAATGCTCACTGTGGATGTCACCAAAATGTTAAAATCCAACACGAAAAAATAATTTGACTGGATGGAAACTGCCAAGGGACTCCACCTTGAGTTAAGATAAGCCATGAGGTGGTGTTACTGGAAAACGCACGTGACCGGTCAATGGGAGATTCGGGTTCGAATCCCAGACGAGGAAATATTTTCACAGCGAATTTCTCCCTTGCACCCGCGCGCGTAACTGCGTACTTCATCATTTGTATCATTTTGGCAATGAAAATGAAGTAATACACTGTTTACTCCATAATCAATTTCTAAGTATATCTATTAATTATCTACACCACCTGTTGAACCAATTCCCCTGGTAATTAATTCATAGCATTTACCAATAAACAAAATTTAATTTTATACTATTTTCGAGTTGCACATTATTTTCAAGCAGAAAGCACTGTAAAATTATGTAAACCATCGGGACTAGTCTAAAATCAAATTATATACGTGAAAAGCTTCTATTTATTATCACAGAACAGTTAAAGAAGAGGTGAGGGTAATTCAAGGAAAGATCAATTGACAAGTAAATTTAAATTAAAGATTACTCCAAATTGTCAATAAAAGCAATAGAAATTTTGACTCGTATGCTTGAATTTCGGTCATCCAGGTGCCCATTTACATGGAGAGAGTTTAAATCTCGTAAACACATGCGTATTTTCCAAGGTTTAAAGTCCCAGTGTTCACACAACACGCATGTGTTTACGAGATTTAAACCCTCCCTGTCGATGGTCGCCTAGATGACCGAAATGTATTCATCGGAGTCAAAATTACTCTGCTTTTATTGACAATTAGGATAAATCTTTAATTTAAATAGAGATGGTAAGTTGGCTGGCGAGGAGGACGAACGAGAAGGCATTGGATATGTTGATATCACGCTCAAACTACCTTAATCTATGGTACATATCTGCATATGCAACCATAAGCAACATTCTAGAGTAGATAGATAGAGAGAGTGTTAGTAGGGGGGCCTTAGACAGAAAACCGGGAACTTAGACTTTCTTGGTCCATTGTGCCAACCCCATGCCTGTCTGCCACATGCAGACAGGGGACAAGAGCGGCACGGTGAATGTATGTATGGTCACCCATCCAACCGCCGTCCGGGCCCAACATTGCTTAACTTCGGTGATCTTACGGGAACCGGTGTGTCAATGGTGGGAGAGGAAATGAAACTGGCGGCGGAGTTTAGGAGAAGGCAAAATTGGTGGATGGAGGAGGTTTTAAGAGGCGAAGGTACGTTAAAAGGGTAATAAATGGGTGAACGCTGTGGAAGCGTGGAAGAGAAAAGGAATTTCGGACAACATTAGGAGGGGGTAGTGGGTATGATGAATTTAAGAGAGACCTGATGGCGAGCCATCAACAGGAGGGAAAGTCCCAGAAACTGAAATGCTTGGATGCGAACTGTCCAAAAACCTAAATATCAGCTGCAGATGGTAGTATACCCAAATTAATAGAAAAGTTACTGCATACCAACCTGTACACAAGATCAGTTAGTGACTCCTTTCCTATTGATAAGCATTGTTTATGCACTGATATTATTGATTCTTCACCCTTTCCCATGTCTTCCTTTCGGTTCTCTTAAAAAAATAAGTTAAGACCGACCGAGAGGAGGTTGCCATTGTGAGCTAGAGCGGTTGAATGCTTTCGGCCCAGCGGAGCGCGACCGATAGGAAACGGCGGAGGGTCGGCGGGAAGACGCCCCTTATCAGTGCTCGCGGTGTATGCAGAGCCGAGGAAGTGAGCGGCCACATTTCTTTCTCACACCTCCTGGTCGCCGGACGAGTTGCTCTGGGTGGGAGTATTATCCAAAAGGGAAGGGCTCTTTTTCCTCTTAAAACTCCCGACGAGGGATAATGGAATGGCGTGAGGGAAATGGGTCATTGCCGTTGAACTTCACTTAACGCCGACGACAATACGGTGGCACGAGGAGGACACGGGCACACGAGAGGTGAGCTCTGCGAATAGCTGCTCGACCTTAGGGGATGAACGTGATATGCCATCCCTATTACCATTCGACAGCTGATGGTGTGCATATGGGCATAAATTAAGAATCTCCGTAATATGTAAATCCACTTTGTTAACTTCCGCAGGAAAAGGAGCTTTGTGATTATAAAAAAGTGCGTGAATATGTCTCAGAAGCAGAGCAGTTCGAAGGATGAGGCGAACAAGGCTATTGCGTCAGGTTAAAATCTGAATGAGGCGACAAAAGAAAAATAAAACAATTTACTACGTTTTCGAAAATTCCAATCTGTTTTGACGAAATACAGAGAGACGAAAAACTTCGTCACGACTCTTGCAGTTTCACTTCCAGAACTATCATCATTTACGTTAATATCAAGCCAAAAAGTATCTAATATCTTTACATAAATTGTTCTATTAGAATATAAGTTCTGCTCTTTCATAGTATCTCAAGCGAACTCCTGTTATTGCAATCAAAAGTTTACCAGAAATGTATTTTTTAAAGTCATTTTTTCATATATTACGTCAGGACGCAATTTTTCATTATTGCCTCGGGGAATAAAATATTTCGGCACTGCTCTGCTCATAAGATATTTGATAAGTGCATTAATTAAATGCCACCATTTCTTGATACATTATAAGTGACATAAGTCTCTTGGAAACAATAATGGACGAAAAACGAATAGGGAGAATGGCCGAGGGAGACCGAGGGACCTTCGAACAAATTATGATCGTTGTAAAAATGAGAAATTCGGAATGAATATGTAAAGCGGTTAGCTCAAAAGTAAACTGAGTGGAAAACAGCAGCAAACCAATCTTCGGAATGATGACGGCTGATGATGATGGCGATAAATCAAGCAGAGCAACGACTTGGAAAGGGAACACATCGATGGAGCGGAGCAAGTTTGTGAGTGGGTGACGGTACACTTGAAGGGTGGCAGATTTGCTGACGCGAACCATTTAAACTTCGGGAGTCAGCCGAGATTATTCGGATCTTTGATGGATTTCCGGAAGTTTTTCCACTTTTTTTATTTTTACGGGTGGCCGTTAGCGCCGTCCCGACGGGTGGTCAGCGATTTCACAGACAGAAGCGCGAGTGTATAGCCTATTTTTACATCATAATTCACGCATCGAGGGTTGGGGGTTAACATGACTCATTGAATTTTCCCCACAGTATTTTTTATGCCGAGGAGGAGAATAGTCGGTCCAAGTGTCGGAAAATGTCCTTCTATCCTTAAAAATTAGAAACATATACATGGCGATTTGAAAAGCGCCGAATCAGGGGAGCGTTGGCTAACAAGCGACCGGGTTTCTTTGGTGCGAACCAGACCTTGACTGGTCCCAGGCTAATCCTTGGTGTATTATACAAATTCAGGTTCTTTCAAGGCTGCAGCAAAAGTTTATTCACCTCTGACAAGTTTAAAAACCCAGAGGAAAGCACTATAAATGTATTTAGTATATTTAATTTCATGCTACTATATTTCTGGGCAGGAATATAGCATTTTGAGCCAAATATTGACACGTTGTCACTTACTTATAAGTGCAATGATAAAATTGTTTAAGGGACCTTAATTTCGGATAGGCATATTATATGCACGTGCGTACATGAATGATATGAAAAATTTCCTGATTTTAGATCCATTATTTTCATGCATGCGTGTCGTTTTACTGTTTTACATTCCTGTTGCATTTTATTGCGTAATTTATTTCATTCTAGCTTACTACATGACTCTCCTTAATAATTAACTCGTAATCTGAAGAATTAACAGTTGCATTCCCATTTCTAAGAATATCTCTCTCCAAATATTTGCCGCAATCAATTGGCGATACAATATTTCTGATATGAGTTTTTGGACCGAATCATACTAGAAACTTTATCTTAGTGTTACGATTTATTTTCTCGGGGTTGATTATTCTTCCCATAGCCTCAATTACTATCCACCATGGTTAACTCTCGTCCGAGGATTGAGTCAAGCCTATACATCCGGTATAAGTGAGTCAGCCAATGGTGAATCTGAATATTTTAAGTGGTCTCAATGGAAGCCTCATTAACGATAGCGATTTCAAGTGTACAGAAAGAGGCATGAATTACCTTGAGTGCTTACTTCTCCGAAAAGGAATGTTTGGAAAGTGCAACGCAAGGACAGAAAATGCCCTGAAATCTCCAAAAGTTGCGAAGCGTGACTTACCGGAAGTTTTTGAATGATCTCAGCAAAGCAAATTACATTATTTATATAAAGTTTCAAGGGTAAATCAAGACTAAAAAACTGTTTCCAGGGAAGCCTTGTTACCGAATAAGATCGACTTCGGAGGAGATGTAAAAGATCATGAAAAGAAGTTTGATAAGTCTGTCAGACCTCTAATAGGGTCTGAGTGTACCTGAGGGGCAAAGGCTTATTTAAGATAGTAAAATCATTTCCTTAAAATGGCAAAAAAATAATTTTATCAATAGTTTTCATCATCAGGTAGTATAATACAGGCAAATATGCTAAATAAATTGCATTGCAGCAATTTAAAAGATTTTATGTCAAGGAAAACTTGAAACATAAACGTTGTATAACTTTCGACCGTATATAAATAAATATGTCAAATACAATATTTTATCAATAGTTTTCATCATCAGGTAGTATTTTACAGGCAAACATGCTAAATAAATTGGATTGCAGCAATTTAAAAGATTTTATGTCAAGGAAAACTTGAAACGTATTTGTTGCATAACTTTCGACCGTACATAAACAAATATATCAAATATTAAGTCCACGAACGATTAACTTTCTAACTCAACTTCAGAAAGAAGCACTTTATCGGCTGGCTTTAAAGAAACAAATTCTTTCCGCTACATTTCCTCTTTCAAACGTAATTCATCCTCCTTTGAAAGAAATCCTTTCATTGCTTCTCTTTCTTCGACCGGAATCGTGTTTGGAGTGGGTATACACTTAAAATCTACTTTTATCATCCTCATTAAAATATATGGATTCTGCATATTATTTTTGTAGATGTATTTGAAATTCACCTTTTTTCGTATGCATATATAAAATGATGGTAAACTACATAGGATGCAATATAAGCTTCATGCTTGTTTTCAAAGTCGTACTACCTGCATATGCGTTAATTAAATCTTCAAATCTTCACTGAGCTATGCTTGTTGCATGATAGAAACATTGGATTAAGAGGGAAATCACTGATTTCCTTATGTTCACATTTTATGTGTATGGCTATGTGTTTATTTCTGGCTCTTCTTGTTAAATATGGTTACATATATGATCGGTGCAGTCTGTCTTCACATGAATCCCAGGATCGAATACTCTACCGCTCTACTCCCATGCATCGATCTTAACATCTAGATGTACAAGATCGATATACTATATAACAGTTTTTATTATAATACATAAAATAAATTCACAAAGTGACATCTGAATCTGTATCTCATAGTATAATTGTCTCTGCCCCATCATTTTGAAAACACTTCATCTTACTCAGTTTAAATCGTTTTAAGTTTTCTGCTTTTAACTTTATTATTAAATAGAGAGAGATTTTAACATTCGTGTACTTAGTTGGTCAGATCCAACAACAATGAATACTTATTTTTCTTTCTGACGGCCGGTTTCTCCGTTACTCTTGTCACAAGTCCTTGCGGAGACTAGCCTAGTGCATTTCGAATGCAAAGAATAAGGATGTCCAGGGTCGAAACGAGTTCGACGGCCCACCCACGCACGAATACTTTTACGTGTGGTGGCTACATCGGTGGTCACGTTTTCTCCCGAGTGAGAATCGCGAGTAAGATCAATCGTCCAAGTTTTAGGAGACGAAGAGAGAGGGTCCACGCCCAAAGATTAAGGATGTCGCAAGAAGAAAACCGAGCTACCCGTCCCGTACAGCACGACGGCGTCTAAGCCCGGTTTACAATGAGTTGTATCGTTGTCACAAGTCGTAACTTGTATCAGTAAGCGACTTGTGTCCATTTCGCAAATTTGTAGTGCATCGTAAATCATAGATCATGACGTGTTGGCCAACCATCAATATTTATGGCAACGACTTACGATACGGGTTACGACCAGCTAATGGGCGAGCAAGTTTCGGCAACCAGGGACGGATCATAAACAATCTGCATGAACTGCATGATTGTGAGAATATCTTCTCCGTCCTTATGGTATCGTTAAAATTAAGATACAGAAATATAAGCCACAAGTAGTCACAGGAATGGATAGTATCATGAACGTTGCAGAACTACCAGTTAACGAAGTCAAGCAATGCTTGCAGAGGGCACTCCGGCGAAAGCTATCAAAACAAAAGAAAGATTGGTAGACATTTTACTGCGCCACGAAGAAAATATGGTTCATTTTAGACACTCGTCACAACCTTTTAAATCTAAGGCTATCAAATGACGACTAAATGAGCCTGTAAAACAAATTTGAAATGTCAACTTTTCATTTCCGCCAGTTAAAAAATACGGCTTTCACAAATGACATGCCTAATCTATTGAAAAGTAGAAGTAGGTCACTAAATAAGCCAATATTTCTACGATTATATTTTAAATAATCTCTTATCTCAGACCGAGGAAAATACTGCGGAATCATTCGAACTAAGCCATACATTTTGCCTCTAAAATTTAAGTTATTCGCATATAATTCGAAAAATATCATGTATCGGTGCTTCCTTTTTACTTTTGTTAGATTCTCAGGAAAATAGTTTCTTACGCCAATATTTCGCAAATATTACATTTGAACGTGACTGATAGAATATTTTTCCGTGTGTTTCACCTATTACCGCCTTTATTCCAGCGTAATTTCAAGTTTAATTCTTTGAAAAAATAGTGTGAAAAAATAGGATTCCGTTGATTAAGGGGACATATTTTACAAAGGAAACGGTTGTAGGCTTCACCTTGTGGAATTGATCCATTACGGAATAATCATAATAACTTTGTTTCCTCCACTAGTTATTTATTAACACGACCCGGGTTTCAATACTTGGTGTCATCTTCAGGTTGAAGATGACACCATGTGTTGAAACCCAGGTCGTGTTAATAAATAACTAGTGGAATAAACAAAATTATTATAATTATTCCGTAAGGGATATATTTTTATAAGTAACACGAAAATGAAATAGTTTATGTTTGTTTCATTGCACGATGAAGTCTCCTTAAAAGCCAACGGGAGAAACTCGACGGGGACCACTTCTCCAGGGAGCGAGGAAAATAAGGAAAATAAATCCCTCCTCCGCTAGTCCGCCAAGTGCGTCGACTTCATCTGCGCGGAGAGGCTTTGCCCCACTCCAGCCGACTCTTCCCAGGCTCTTTACGCTCATTACCCCTGGCTCTCAGCTACTTCCTCTCGCCTCTTGCCTTTAAAAGCCCGTCGTTCCATTACGAGAATTTTGGTCTTGTGCATTTTTTTTTCTTCCCGTCCCATAGTCCGTTAAGGTCGCGTTGCGATGATGAAAGCATGCTTCTGCAGTGTCTTTCGTTCGAGGGTAGTTGCTGGGGGTAGATCCTTGTAGCTAAATGAATATGATGCTATTTTCTTATTCAATTTCGTGCCATTCGAAGTAGGACGAGTCCTCTATACGGTCGCATTACCAAAACCCAACCTTTTAGCACTATTTTTCCGTAGATTTAACTTAAGCTTGGGATCGTAGGAAAAAATAACTGAAAAAGGATGAAATAACATTTTTGAATTACACAAATGTTATTATTGTAAAACTTGGCATTGTGAAGCGGCACTTCCCTGGAAATTAAGCGGTAACATAATTAAGGCACCAAATTATTCTACGCTGGTTTTTTTTTGTTATTAGCAAAGCGCGACAATTTATGAAGGTATCATGAGCTAATTAAGCAGAAATAGAACCGGCGCTTTGGGCTGGAGAAAGTATTTAAAATATTCTATAAATGGCCTTCATTTGCAGTGTTGCACGTTTGCTTTCCTGTGGCTATGGCAGTTCATCATTAAAAATAGTAATGTTAAATGGCCCATACGTGAAGATAGGATTTCTCATTTGGTTTTACCTTGTGAACTTCCTTAGCAGTCACCATGGATATTCCACCAAATGAGTACCTAATAGATCCTTGATCATCCCTGCAGATTCTCCAAAGTTTTCTTCACAAAGCCATCTATTTTTCTGTTTTACTTAATCCCTCATAGACTATTCATATATTCTCCTCCCTTCATACAGTCCATTTCCAGATATATTCCTACCCAGTACAGATCCAGTCCAATTCTTCTCCTCCCTATCCCGCACTAAAACAAGCATTTCCCCTATGTCGCCCTTATAACGGTAAATAATGGAATAACAATTGAATTGTATGTATTTGGATTAGATTTCCCACATTATCGTACGATTTATGTATGTTTATTTAACTCGTTTTAGAAAAATATGCGCATAAAATGTCACTGAAATGCCAAGAGTTTATCTCCACTTTGTTGCAAAATCTATTAAACTTGCTGCCTATATTTATGACGGCCAAATGGTTGTTCGTTCCCTCCTAAGTAATAACGCAAATCTCAAGTCAATACGTCAATACGTTAGTAGTTATTACCGGAGCTGTATAATTAATGAATTCATGGAATAGGAAAGTAGCATAGGCTAAAGAGGAGTTATGAAGTGGTCAGAGACCAAGGAGAAAACCGCTGTCGGCATTTCTCTTAAAAAAAACATTCTCCAAAACGGAAATCTGAAAGAGGAATATGTAGTATTCACTACACTGTAACTAAGTGATGGAATAGTCTAGACCTTCCAGTCCAGGGATGTACAGAATAATAGAAACAAAACAAACTTTGTAAATTTTACAATCAATTTTATTCACTACGACCGGTTTCGACGCATAGGCGACATCTTCAGGTAAATTTTCAGGTCGATGTCGCCTATGCGTCGAAACCGGTCGTAGTGAATAAAATTGATTGTAAAATTTACAAAGTTTGTTTTGTTTCTATCAAAATGGAATTTTACAAGGTAACGCCTGAGAGTATCGAGTGTACAGAATAATATTAATCAAAGTAAAATCATTCGGGAGACTTTCATTGAAAATTTTACTTCACTTCACTGGTGTCTGATTTTGGAAATACCGAGAAAATTGCAGCATAAACAATTGTTAAATCATAAATTTTAATGGAATATATCTATTTAGGTAACATGGTAAATCATTTTATTGATGATTAAATAAAACCATCTTGAAAATATACGATGAAAAATATTAACATAAAAGAACATGAATGATTATATCAATATTTGATTAAGATTTCACCATTCATCGGGAAAAATGAAGCGCGGTAGAGTTATATAGAATAATTTCTGAAGTTAAACTATAATGATGATTTCCTGAGTCGCCTTGTCTCCATTTTCCTCGCATATTTCACGAAAATTTCCAGTGTACCTGGATGTAATAAATCCGTGAGATGCGAACAAAACTTACTGCAACGACTAAAGTTCTTGGAGCTCCTCACCTCAATGGTATTGGTGAGCGAATAACTTTTTAATGAATCACAGCCTTCAATTGCATGGCAAAATCAAAACTCATGCAATTTTGAAATGGCACTGGAAACACCATCCACCTAGGTTTAGAAACACAAACTCCATGCCTGCTAAATTATTTCATCCTTCCCGAAATGAAAGCCTCTTTACAAAAAGGAATTTTTTTCATGGAAGCTCATGGCGAAATAATTTCTCCCCCAGTAATAAAACAATACTCATTCACTATATTATGGCTAAAGTCATGTCCATATAGAGCTATTACATATTCCTTGCCTTAGGCCGCAAGAGAAGTTCATAAATGCTAGCTTTTTCCTGCACATGTTTCCAAAAGCATCCACTTCTGAAAACGCGAGCACATTTAGATAATAATCGTGAAAATTATTATTCTTATTGTTTCACAGATTGAGATTTTAATCTGAGTAGGAAAACATTACTTTCTTCCCATCAGTGGCCGCAAACATAGATTTTAATCAGGTTGTTGTGAAGACATTCCCAGAAAATGGAAGAACTCGAAATGCACTAGCAATAATCTGAGGCTTACTTTCCAGACCGCCTTTATCGTGCTTTAACACTTCTATGTAAAACAAAACACATCAGTGGTTACAAAGTCTCACAGCTTACGCCTTTAATCGCCTAAGAGCCACTTTTCGTAAAAGGGCTTGTTTCCTAAATCGATACCGTCAGAATCTGACGTAAGAAGCCATTTATTTTTCCTCAGGCATACCTGGAGCTCGTTAAACTTCTTGTGAGTGACATTTTAAAACACGTATTATATTTTTTTGACGATACCAGGCATATTACCACAATTAAGACATACTCCATGAATCAATATCGTTGCTCAACAGAAACCTTGCAGATAATTCTTTCCAAGGAGAAGTAATAGCATATCTTAACAATGGCTGATTGCCTTCGTCTTTCTCGCGCCATCAAGTTTTTTTCTCTATTTAATGGTGCCCGGGAAAATAAAGTTACTTCCTCTCTTGCAATTCCTTACATAATTGTGGAAACATTTTCCTTTTTCTCTGATGATCTACGTACTTCCGCTAGCTAAATGAAACTGCCAATTTCCCACGGGTGCATAGAAATGGCATTTTACTTGAATCCAGGAAACAAACTTTCATTTTTTTAAACCCCTGCGCAGACTTTTCCGATTTCTCCAGTTATTTTTTACTTCATTGATGAAAGACTGGATAATTCACTTATAAATAAATGAAATTGCGGAATTACGAGTTGTTACACCCCTAAATATAAATTTACTTTCAATACAGAGAAATATTTTAAGTTTTGTTGAAATAGTTCCTTTTCCAGTCCCTTCTCGATAGCTAATGAGAGAGAGAGAGAGTGTGTCAGGATTTTCGAAAAAATAAGAGCTGGAAGGATATAAGAAGTGCTTATAAGTGATGAAATCAGTCCAATGTCCTTTATTTGACAGAAATGGCTTCAGATGTCCCGACGACTAGATGGGAGATAAAGTTAACCAGAGACTTCCCTAGAACTGTCCAATTATGGTAGAATAAATATGATGTGACTAAGAGTCGATCAAAAATTATCAGCACCCTCCTCCGGGGAAAAAGAGGACTTGAGCACTTTAGTAGTTATAATCATTATGAATAAATTTATTTTTTGACATACTAAACAATATGCATGGAAATGAGTTCGTTATTCGTTTTTTTTTAATTTGTCTTTGATGACTATCTAAGGAAAATATAAATTGATTATGATAGGATTGGTTCACTTATCAGAGACAAATTTGAGTCTTGGGAAAAAAATTCCTATTATTAGTACCCTTTTCCTTAAGGGTTATTCCCCTGCCTTGCACTCATGACTAATTTATTTCAGCATCGTCGTAAGCTCAATCAAGAGAATGTAAATTTGCGGAACTCGATGTAGAGGAACCGTAGGTGCTATGGTTGGGTGATGCACTCTTGCGCTATGAATAGTTCGTTAAAATGTTCGCTCTGCATAGCACATGTGAATGACTCACCGATACCAAAATCAGTTTTTCTCATCAGTAAACAAATCTGAGATTTGGTGTGACTGATTAATAGAGAATAAAATTCGTATTATAGTCTAGTTTTCTGGAAATAATATGGTAATCAAAGCTAAATACTAAATCAATAAAATGCAAATGTCATAGAATCCTTTTATGAATTGAAAGTCTGTTTAAAATAAAAGCGAATGCTTACTTTGATTCTATTTAATGTTATGACAAGCAAGGGAGTGTTATTAAACTTAATATCGCATTCTGGATGCACCGAGATAAATTAAACAATCAAGCTGATAAAAATAATATACATAAACTACAAAATAGTAATAAGTGACTGCATCGTCTCCTAAAAGTGAAAGTAATTTATCTAATTAATAATAATAAATACTCACAAATGAAAAAGTAACTTGGTTTCCTTCCACAGATTTTTTTTCCTGATACAAAATGTTTCGACACAGCGATGTTATCATCAGGTACCTGTGTCCGCTATCACCGCTGTGTCGAAACATGTTGTACCAGGGAAAGAAATCTGTGGAAGGAAACCAAGTTACTTTTTCATTTGTGAAATTCAACTTCCACATAGTTGAGCTTGAAACCATGGAACGTAATAATAAATGTTTAATCAGAAAAAAATTCACGACATTTTCCATACATATTCTTATATCCCTTGTAATTACTGAGTCTATTATTCCTAATTAATGAGGTTATTCAGTACGAGTAAATTGGTAGAATTAACAGTCTTACAAACATTCCCTTGAAACTGGCCTTGAAATATTAATACTCGTCAGAAGAAGCTTTATTCATACAATAGCCTCCGAATTAGAGACAACGGGGTCAGAATGAAATTTTCCTTCTCATCACAAACGATATGAATTGCAAGGGGGTCCTTTTTCTCATCAAATGGCCTGAAAAAAAATATTTGCTTCGAATGGAAAGTTTCTCCCGATCAAAGGATAAAGAAAAATCATGAGGGAAAAAACTTAACACATAAGCGACGAAACCCAACTTAGTATTTTCAGGCTACGAAAACACAAGCTTTTTCTTTCCATATTCTCGCTTTTCTCTCTTCATCAAGGGCCTCCCCGACAAACAATGAGAGCCCACCCAACAAAGGATCTATTATTCTTTTTTACCCTCCCTACACTTTTTTTTCCTTCTCACCCACCCTTCCCCTCCTAAGAGTGAAAAATTCATAAAAGGCTGCGAGAGGGGGGAGTAGTAGGAGGAAGAGGAGGGGGAAAGAGACAACACTAATCTCCGCTTTCCTGAACGTCCTCATTCCCATAGCAAACTGGTTCGAATATTCTCTCTCCCTCTCTCTCACTCACTCCAGTCCGCTCTCAAGTCGCATTCTGGCTGTTCATTTTCCCCGGCGTCGACCTCGGCGTCGTCGACCCAACGGAAAGGAATGGAGAGGGAAGGGAGGCCGTCAAGAGAGACAGGTCACTGCAAAAGAGGATCAACCGTAAAATGTCATTTAATGTAGCTGTAGCGAGATTTTTCCCTCGTCATTATAGAGACCGTAGTCAAATTTTATTTTTAAATTTAAGCATCTGTGAGAAGCATGAAATAAATATCGTAGCATTAATGACGCAATTTTTTTCAACTTAATGAATTTATCATAGGTTAACTAAATATGCATATACATATAAGGTTTTAATGTGACTCATTTTTTCATGCCGTACACTGCAAACGCCTTCACAACGGAAAATTGTTTTAGCGATTCTGTAAAAATTACTGCGGTTAGAAATTGTTTTATTTTTAAAAATAGTTGAGAAAGTATACAAACTACAATTTTTTAAATTTTAGAATCTTTGCGTAAGAAATTCCTCATATTTTTAAATAATGTCTCTCTGGAGTGCTTACCGGTACCATTTCCCTTGGAAAATGGCTGACATTTTTTTGGCAAATATCTTCCAAAAGTGTAATCGTTAGCGCCTGATCTCTTGTTATATGTCATTGGAAATATGAGACACTTTTCTTAATAATGAGGCCAAATTCATCGATTTCTACGTGAATTGATAACTCGCTCAAACGAAATCTATTCTTATCCTGCATAGTAATAGCAAATCTCACGTCAAAATCACGCGTCTCCTTTGTGTGATATGAATAGCAAAAGGCTACCTTTCTACGCTGCTTTTTTAGCAAATTTCACATGAAATTATTAGGTTTTAAATGCGAGAATGAGTGAAACATCGATGAAAATAATATTTCTCTCTCTGATATAAATATCATTCTCGCGAAAAACTTAATGAGGAGCAAAAACTCCCAGGGAATTGAATTGTAATGACATATAGATACCAATCCATCTCAGGTTTTGTGTGATTTGCAAATTACTACAGAAAATGAAGTCAAAATGCGTTAGTCCAATAGAAATAGCGATGGAGTTAGCTCATGTGACCGAAAAAAAGTGCTCATTAAAATTATAACTGTCGAATAATCTGCATATTGTGTAGAAAAAATATGTTTCCTAATAGATAAGGTCCTTCATCAGTGAAAGCAATATTTTTCGTACCGAAACCCCACCTTTTCGTACAAACGAAAAGGTGGGGTTCAGTATTTATTTTGACTCAATAGGTCGTGACGGTGGTTGGGTAACGGTTGCGAGGTATTCAATGACGGTTTAAGGTGGTTCCGCCGTAAATGACATATTTGCAAGGAGGTTGGAATATACTATATTTTAACCTCCTTGCATAAATTTCATTTAATTCAGATTCTGGGTGCATATAGAATAACATCCTCCATCTGATTTGAACTTGTTAACTAGAAATAAAATGTTACCTTTCCACGCTATTTTGCTTGGAAATTGACATTGAAATTTCATGGCATCAAATGCGACACTGGAGGAAATACGGGGAAGATATTATTTTTCTATCTACTATAAATCATATATAAAACCCGGGAAATTTAATAAAATTAAAATATAGTTACGCATTTTACCACCTTATTGTTTGAGTTATTAGCTAATATATGCGATAATTGAAGTCAAAATGCGGTAATTCCAAAGAAGAGAATTCCGTCTGCGGTCATCCCCTATGGCTATAAAAATACATTCTTCTAAAATATACTCTTAGAATAATCTGCATATTTGGTACCTTAATTAACGCTTGTCATCAGAAAAAGCAGAATTTATTAAACCAATTAAACTAACAGTTGGAATTTAGATTTGTGTTGACTTCACAAGGTCCCGGTGGAACCTCCTCAATAACCCGTTTCCACAACTTAAATACAAACATACTATAGTACAGTGAGAACGAAACTTGATGGCAGTCGCCTGCGCGAAACGTGACGTCAAAGAGAAGGCTCGTATAGAAGGGGTCCAAAAAGGAACGGAGGAGGGAGTACAGCAAATAGTAGACAACGCTGCCAACATAATGCAGAAAAATGCACGAAAAACATTAGGTGTAAAAATTTGCAATCCGAAGTCCTTGAGAAATTGGTAAATTTGTCGACGGTGGGACGGTCCCTGAGGAGGACTGCAAGGAGTCACGACCATAACTTACGAAGAAGAGCGAATCAAAGTAGATTGATGACGTTGATACGTACTTGCGTTGAACGATTATAGAGTGGCATAGAAGCCAGCCCCCATTTCCTCTCTCTCCGTAACTCAAACGCTCACACATACAGGAACACTCCCTACTGTTCTTCTTCTTGCCTCCTCCCCCGCCCTCCACTCTCCGTGAAAGGCCCTCCAATGGCCCCTCCCTCCCTCGACTTCCTCCTCACAACCTCCGACCTCTAGAGCGCCCCTCTCCACTCCCGAGCCTCTCCTTCCACCGGCTTGTCCGCCACCTCTCCACCTCACTCCTCCCAACCCGAAACTACCCCTCTCCCCCTCCTCCCCTCCTCCCCCACAACGACTCAGAAAACGGCTTCCAAGCAGGACGGTGTGGTTTCTTCATCAGTTTTTTTTTCATCTCCTTTCCCTTCCACCAGCACCACCACAAAAGCCACCCAACTCTGCCTTCCCTATCAACATCTCCCCCTCAACCGTGTCCCTCTTTCTCTACCATTCTTTCCTCCTCTTCCTGATCCCCCACCCATACAAACCACTCGTTTCCCCTCTGGAACTCACCCCCTCAGTCGTTCTTCCACCCCCACCACCCACCTGTCTTCCCCTCCCCATCCTGAAGTCCTCGTCGTCCCTCAACCCATCCGACGAATCCCACACTCCCCTTTGTTCGCCGCGAACACTCCCACTTCACCGACCGTTTTGCCTTGAGTTTTAACTCACCTTCCTCTCTTCTCCTCTCCCTTCCTCGAGCGCTCAGCCTCGATTCGAACTGAACTCGAAGACTACATTTTCCATCCCTTCTCCTTCAACGAGGCAAGGGTTTTGTGTTCTCCTTTAGAATATGTTTTTCCTTTCGCCTGTCCCACGAGCCCGTTCCTATATCGCAAACGTTATGCAGGAGACTCCCGCTCGTCCGGAGTCGACGGGACCGAACCCATGGCGGGATAAACGTTTGGTTGCGAAATTCGAAAACATTGAAGGTAGTTTGAGCGAGATTTTTTTCACTACTCATTAAAAGACTTCAATTGTAAATTAAAACACCTGTAACAAGCATTAAGTAAATATTGTAATGTTAACGGCGCAAAAACTTTGTTTTTAATTACTGTAATCCTCAGTAATTAACTAAATATACATGTATAAGGTGTTAACTTGACTCATTTTTTCACGATGTATGCTGTAAGCGCCTTAACAACTGAAGATTTTGTTTGGAATTTTGTAAATATTACTACGGTGAGTAATTGATTTATTCTTAAATATAGTTTATAAAGCATATAACAACACTTTTGAACTTCTGAAGAGTTATATGCATTAGAAAGTCCTCATTTTTTATAAATAAAATCTCTCTGAAGTGCATTCCCGTACCATTTCCCATATAAAATGGCTGGTATCTTTTGGAAAATATCTCGGAAAGTGTAAGGGTGAGTGGCTGATATTTTGTTTTCATTGAAAAGATGAGATCTTTTTCTGAAGAATGAGGCTAAATTCATCGAATTTTATGTGAAGTGATACCTCGCTCAAACTATCTTAAATACCTACAATTTCACAATTGAATGTCGGAAATTAGAGATGTGCGGTAAATGTTTACTTAAAAGTATCCGAAGGGAAATTACCTGTATTTAGCAATTTAAAAGTACCGTTAGCAGCATTTAAAACAATTTTTTACCACCCGAGCACAACTCTGTCGTATGGTGCTCGAATGGCTGGCAGGAGTCTCCCTCTGAATACGCAGACCGGATAATGCGACGCACGGTTAAGGCGAGACCGGTTCAGGATTCCACTGTATACTATCTCATGGCGCGTAGCCCAAGATTCCCAAATTTTTACTCCATGCCAATATAATTTTAAGCCGTCGTTAATTTTCAATATACTCGTTTGATTACACGAGTTGGAAATGCTGCGCGGTAGAAGAGACAAACTCATTGGTAAGGCACAACAACCTTCATAAAACGATAATGGAATGAGAACAAATTAGACAAATTACTTACGAAGATATAGGGTGTACTATATCAACCAGTTTATGAGGGATGATGTAACGAGGAACAATAAGTTGTTTTCCAATTATAGAATGGGGTGGCGAGCTGCACCCAAGCAATCATCGCACTGATGGCTACTGTTGATCGATGCAAATTAGCAAGTCTTGTTTAGGTTATGTCAATCGAATACTCGATGCTTTTTTCACACTGTTTGGGGTCCTTCATGAGACTTGAATTGACTCTAGTCTATTTTCTCACAAAATAAATGATTACATTTGAATATGTTCCAATATAGCATTTGCTGCGAGATTGAATTTCCGGCAGGTGTCCAAAGTGAGAGTTCTTGTCATAATATTAGCATTCAACATCCTTGTTTTGGTCACATTATCAAACTATGGTTGAAGTCTGCACCCTTATAGACTACCCGTCATTTAGGTACACAAGTCATGAAGAATGTGTTCATCTCTTTACGAAAAATTAGCAAATTTTACTCGTTGTTTGGTGGCTCGTCAAAATACACATGTAGCACACGGAGACGAAACTACTTCGAAGTGCACATTAAACGTATTGTAGTTACGCTGACTTTAAATAAGAAAAATAGCGAGATAAAATAAAAAATAAATAATACTCTGCATAATTCGCGGATATTGCTGAAGGTGGAACCGGACAACGGCTTTGCGTTTAAGTTTGAGATATATGGGAAAAAAACAACGAATTCGGCAGTTTTAAACCGTAAAAATAATCGTCTTGCGTCCGAGCTCTAAACGATGACACATGGAACACAGTACTTGGGTTCGAGCTCTAAACGATGACACATAGTAGTTTTTGCCGGTGTGGCAGGTTTCAGTTTGTCATCAGTATGTACCAGATGATGCCGTGGCGAACGTGAAACTCGCCGCCGGGATAAAAAGTATTTAATGAGGGAGCTTGTACTCATACGTTCATGATAGCCTTTCAGGAAGTCGAACCTAAGTCAGTCTATTAGATATCTTTCTACCGTTTGTTCGTATTCGCAATTAATTGGATAGGTATCACCCTACATATATATCATTTTACTTTTTTTCACCCATGCTTGCCGTTAGGGTTGGCTGATTAACTTCGGACATCAGAGCATAACGTGATGAAAATGTTAAAATCATGCGAGATGCGATTCGATTTTAAATCTCAGAGCAAGAATCCAAGAAACAGCAGTGCTGTTTTGGAAATTTTACCAGAGAGAATAAAGCTATGATTTGCGTCAACTATTTACCTCTGCGTGGACCATGCGGAACGATCTCAGCCATTAACCTTAACCTTTGTGAATCGTTCGTGTTTTCCGGATCTCGGATATATGCAATAGATCGGAAATCTGCATATCTTATATATAAGTTGACGCGTGCGTCATCATAAAAAATAAACTCCTCCGCAACCACACCAAATAAATATTCTACAAATAATGATCAGAAAAGAGATTTGTTCATTGATCACGATCACCAGTTCAATTGGTTGAAAAGATACAGATAAATCTACAATCACAAACAATTTTCTGCCGTTGCTAGCAATTCTACTTCTTCTTTCTTTCTTATAAGCTTTCTTATAAGCTATAAGGGGCTTGTTCTTTGCCAAGAGCTGTGGAATATCCTTCCATCCTTGTCTCAGTCTTCCAGCTCTTCTCTTAACTCCCGGCCTTTCGTCTCTTTTCGCTATTCTCACAATTTTATCCTTCTGCATTCTAATGATTTCCTCATTCTATTCTCATCTTCGTGAAGTTATCCATTCGGTACCTGGCTTAATCTGGCAGGGCTCTATAATACTCTTAATTCCTTCTAAATCACAAATTATGAGATAGAGAGGGGAATGAGAGAGCGATTCTACTGCTTCCCGGATAAAATGAAAAATAACTTGATGAGCTCCACTTTATGAATTTTATTGAATAGACCCGGGTTTTGACACTTTACATCATATCCATGTAATACCTATCAGGTTCCGGTGTTACCTAAACGTAACATAAAGTTTCAAAACCGGGATCACTGCAATAAAATTCATAAAGTGGAGTACACCAAGTTATTTTTCATTTTCTCCGTGATGGATACATACAGACTGATCATTCCCTTTTGATCATCATAGATGTTAGTCATTGCTGTTCCGTGATGGATAACTTCCACGAAATAAAACCTGAAACCGTTTCCTCTTGTCTACTGCTTCCCGTAAATACTCTGAAATTACTTCAGTTCGCAAGGCCTGGAAAACTCGCAATTTATTTTCTCGCGGACTTCACCGGGGCAAAGTTGATCCCGCGAATATGCAGCGGTAAAAATAGAATATATCGATGCTGCATCGATGCTCAAGCACGCATACCCAGTCCTTTCCCATCCATGACGTCTACGCATCCTCTGCCCGAACTTCGAGTCTACTCATTTGCGCTCCCTCCCGTCGTGACAGCGACCGCGCCCATAAGAGAAACAGAAATGCGTTTCAGAAGTAACATAATGTGTTATTTTTTTCCAGGGCGGACGTCCAATAGCAAATCGGTCCCACGGCGACCACGTCCCATCCACTCACGACCTTATAGATTCTCTCATTTGGGCGTGTGCGCGAACGTACGGGCAAGCTATCCACGAGCGCTGGTTCTGTATCGCTCTTGTGCGGCAAGTTCAGTTCCCAGTTTGGTTCGCGGCGGCGCGTGGGAAAGGCGTTCTATGGCCTTTCCCCCCGCTCATGTGCGGACGCGCTTGCTAATTACGCGCTTTAGAGGTCCCCCCTTCTCGTATGGTGCGTTCAACTTTGGCGTGAAAGTTGCGTAAAAATCGTCGCACATCGTGATATTTCTGAGAATTTGGTCAAGCGAAGGTAAAGTCAATGGCAAGCCGAAGTTATTGGGCCATCCATTTAACACGGCACAAAAAGTTGAGAAAGGAAGCACAGCTAAGTAGGATGGGGACTAGAGGAAGGATTATGTCCCACGGAAAACGCCAAAATTTCACAAGACATACGCGGTATACTCCGACGACATAATTATTTCGAATCTTGGAGCATCGAAGAGTCCACTTTCAACAAGAAGGTTAAAATGAAATGGAGGAGGCGTGGGCATGAATTCTCATGAGCGAAGGTGATGCAAGATCAGGGGTGCATGGGAAGGTCTTTGTGCCGAGTAGGAGTGGCCAACCAGTCACAAAATATCGCTCTACTCTTGGATATTCACTTACTTGATTTGACGAAAATTAAACGCGACCATCGGAAACGTAAACCGGAGTAAGGCCTAAACTGAGCCGACTGTAATGGCTTCATGAATCAAGTGGGTTATCGCCTCCATTTTTAAGTAAGAAAAATCGCCCCTTGATTTTCAAGTAAGAAAGCACGGCTAAGGGGGGTAGAGGAAGAATAAGGTCCCACAGAAAGCGTACAAATTTCACAACTCGAGCGCGGTATACTCAGATGGCATGACTATATCATATTTTACAGCAAGGAAGGGTCGATGATCAACCTTCATTTTCATTGTCATCTAACTAGAAAATATGAGTGAGAGAGAGGAAATGAGAGGGCTTGATTATTATGATTTAATTATTATGGTTTTTATTTACTTTAATATATTTTAAATATTTTAATGTATTTTCAATTACTAGGAGGATTGGATGAGTTACGAGAAGGGCTTCAAAACAATTTTCACATTAATATGTACTCCCTCACTCTTTTTTATTCCTCGATTCAGCATGCTGTCAAAGTCCCTTCATTCAAATTCATTCACTTATTTTTCCCCTCTCTTTCATGCTTAGCTTCTTCGAATTATCTCAAACAAATACTATCCTACCCTACTACTTATTCTTATCCCTATTTTGTTGACTTATTTTAGGCGCTTTAAACTGTCACCATCCGCCTTCAAATCCGCACTTCAAATTTTGTAGTCAAATCTCATCCATTTTTCTCAAACATCAGGTTCTGGAAACAAACAACATCTCGCTGCCCATAAAAGCCAACCCTAACCCTTTATAGAAGAATTCAACAGTGAGGCCTTTAACTAGTATCTACCTGATTTTATTGAGAAGAAAAGAAATAACTCTGCTATTTCATGTAAAATATTTTATTTCACTACCGATAGGGTTGAATACCATATTTTATTTAGAATAGCAGAGTTTTTTCTTCTCTTAGCTATATGGAAATATTCCACGAAGTCAAGCCTAAGACTGTCTCCTTTACCTGATTTTAGTTAATGCTTCTTTCATGGGCATTAATATCATTTGAAATGGATTTAAAACTATCTAATTTCGTCCGAAGCATAAAAATGAGTGATAAAGTGATACAAGAGATGAGGGAGAACTACACATATTATCAATGTTTGAAGTCATGAACTTTTGATGAAGTAAATTTGCGGTTTCAGGGTGTATTACGTGAAATTTTTCCATGTTAGGAATGGTAAAAAATTATGCGAATTTCACAAAAGATAGTTTATTCACGACCCGGGTTTCAACACATTATGTCATCTTCAGGTGGACATAATGTGTTGAAACCCGGGTCGTGAATAAACTATCTTTTGTGAAATTCGCATAATTTTTTATCATTCCTAATCTTGATGAAGTATTCGGAGATGAGACGGACGACGGACGGACACAATCCGCCTCTCGACTCTTACTTTTCAGTCCACTGAGTACACATGCCAACAGAATAACCACATGGGATTCCTTGGAGAACTAGATGGAATAGCAAAAAAAAATAATAATAATTGGGCATAAAATGATCGATAACTTTTTTGCCACAACAGGAGCAAAGATTTTTATGCCTTGTCACTTCTTCGAGAATACCTACAGTGTAACATGACATCCTATTGCACTGACGTAATCGAAGATATTTCGGGATATTTTTCATGCAATTTACCTTTATATCATGGAAAAAGAAATTATACAGAGAATCTACTTCTCTGCGAGTCGTATCTCAACTCCAATGGTTTCTCTCTCCTTCTCAATCATTCTCATCTCACCGTGTACACGACGGTTGAAAGAGGGTATTTGTTGATTTCGTTCAGCTTATATACTTACAAAGTATGTACTAAAGCATGATTATTGGGTTAACCTCCATGCATATTTTTGGTAGATTTCAAAGAAAGACTACCTATTGTCGTCGTTACCAGGGTGCGATTTTGGAAAATTTCGACAGTTTTTTGTTTTATGGTCAGTAGACCCCAAAAACATTACCAACTTTTTGTTTATATTTATATATATTTTTATAGTCACGCTTATTTCTATAATAATGATCAAATTACTTCCAGACTGATACATAAAATATGAAGGTGGAAAATCTCGGTCAGGTTCGATGATAGGCAAAATCGAACTAAGGGGGTTGAAATGAGGAAGGTTTTTTGAAAAACTAAAAAATAACCATAACTCATTAATATAACTTACTATGAAACATATTGCATTCATTTAAAGTTATTATACTTTCTAAGAATACTACCAAAACTTTTGTTCGACAGATGTTTTGATAACATCAACCATTAGCTCCAGGGGTGGGGGGTGGAAAAGATGGGGCTTTTCGGACAAAAACCTATCTTCATTAGTAGGCACAATATCAGATTCGTCCAAGTCATTGTAGATATTTTAAATCTTATATAAACCATTTGTCTGCAACAATTCCTGATACGACTAACGCTTACTGCAAGGGGTGAGCAAGATGAGTGGAGCCTATGTAAAAAACTACGAAATCTACCAGTGTCTCAAGGCCGGGCTTAAAGGAATTTTTATATTGCAAGCCGTTACACAACGTAGTACTGTCTAGGCTTCCATGGCAAGGACGCGAGTCAACGTGAGATTCGTAAATTAAAATGACAAAAACTTATGTCGATGTCCAGAAAAAAGGAGAAAAAATTCGGCGTAAATAATATTTTTCTTCGTCACTCGCGATATTCAGACATATATTTTATCCACAATGTTTGGATGATTCCCTCGGGGTTAAAGTTAAACTTGAATGACCTAAATATCTATGTTATGTAATGACATCCGAGAGAGCTATAGAAAAAGTGAAAACACCATTAATCAACCCTGCCCGAGGTCACCAGGAGATTTAAATCAATATATAAGATGAGATAAGTATCTACTACCGTCATTATTCGGGTCATAATTTTCGAGGCTAATGGTTGTCAATAATGTGGATTTGATGTCCCGATAACGCGAAGGTATATGACTCGTTGGCTTGCCCAAGTTGAGAGAATGAATGGCAATCGAGTAAAAAAAACAGATATACCGTAGAAGAATGAATGGGGAGAGTATAAGGAGGATATTGAGAAAGCTATGGGTAGGTGTGGAGGAAGAGCTTCTTGAAATGTGTATCAGGAGAGTAACATGACGTGTGAAGGATTTAAGGTTTTCCTGGCGAATTGTGAAAGTGAAGGTTTCTCGGGTTTCACACCAGGTAAGATTATTTAAATGGATCAACGTTTCGATGGTTGACTCAGCTATCGTCATCAAGATAATCGATGACGATGGCTGAGTCAACCATCGAAACGTTGATCCATTTAAATAATCTTACCCGGTGTGAAACCCGAGAATCCTTCACTTATGACGTGTGAAAATAACATGAAAGTCACAGAAGCGATGGAGTTAGGGTACTTTGGAATAAATTATTAAAAATGAGGAAGGGTTTTGGCTCCACCAGAAGGTTAGAATGCCGACCCAGAAATTAAATTGCAACCTGGGAAGGTACAAATGTCCTGAGATCAGAAAAAAAGGCTTAAGTGAAGGGCTAATTTATTCTGGTACTCTCCTTAGGGAAGTGCAATATTCCTCCATAAAGCACAAGACGTCCCACTCATGCCTATGGAATTACAGAAATGGAAAGATGCAGCGTCAGTCGAAATCAAGTAAAACAAGATACCCTGCACATTCGATTTCACTTATGTTAGAAACATTGCATAATCTGCAACCATTAGGTGATGAAGCTTCATATTTTATATCACCGCCTCTTTTCACTCATAGGACCAATTCATTTTTTTTCTTTTAAAGCGACCAAGGAAAAAATTAAGTTGACTCACATTAAGCTATATTTCATTCTGAGTGGGCCCAGGAATTGTAAGCAAAGCTAATATTAGTTGGCATACGAACACGCGAGTTAAGCTCATCAAAAAAACCGAAAAATTACACAGGAAATAGTAGATAGGTAGATACCATGATTTCGAAAAAAATTACTCAATAGTAAGTCACCTGAATATGTTAACTTACCATCTGTTTAATTCTAGTTCATTATCACCTGTGCATGGAGTTATCTTACAATTGCAAAAACGTAAATTTGGAGCAGCACGAGAAATTTAACATTATACCCTGGTAACGTGTGACAGTTTACTCAAAAGTGGAACGAACGCATTATAATAAGGGTCAACAGATGAGTGTGCCCCCGGATTGAAATACAACACGATGCAAGGAAAAAACTGGCAATAAGGCTAATGATAGAGCTGATTAGCCTCCCTGGATTACCAGGCATACTTTATGATGGGATAGTCGGTTGAAAATCATTAACATAGCGATCAACTGGCACTAAATTATTACGCAAAACAAACTGTATAGGTTGTAGACCATTACGATTGCTCCTCGAGCTGACAGCTCTACCCAGAGGATGACGTCAATGAAGCTTGGATAATAGTGCGGAAAACCAGGTTGAGACAAATATGGCCCGTGACATTCGTTCATGGGGGCATAAACCTTTAACAAGTATGTACCTTGATGCTGACGGTCTGAGAGCCGTCAAGGTGTAAAAGTAAAGAGGCTCAGGAAAAATTGGCCAACGAGGGGTCACGATGGCGCAAGGTCGGCCGAGTCGAGGCAATAAGTCCTCGCACTTAATGAATGGAAGGATTACTTTTAACCGAAACTACCGCTGGTATGAAGTTTTATTGAGCACTCACCGGTTAACTGTCGTGCTCGTAATCCGCTTTTACATTTCGTCGGCCAATCTCATCGCAGTCTGCCGGGAAAAAGGTTTGAATAATGCGGGTGAATAAAACCAGCGCTAACGGGTTAAAGTCGGCACTTAAACGGATGGCTCTGCATCTCGAAGGACGGGCGTAGTAATGCACTTGTCATGTTCCCCTCGTAACTCTTTTAGCAGTCTAAGAGGCCGGGAACGTTGGAGTCTCAAGTTCAAAACCTGTCTCCTCCGGAAATCGAAACCAAGCCCCTTGGCATGCGAGGCGGGCGCGACGTTGTTCCACCACTCACCGCTCCTCGTTTTCAAAGCTAGTTCCCATGCGAATGTGAAGCCATCCATTTGTCTATCGACGCCTAGAGCGCGCGGCGTGGCACGGCGTCGCGACGGAAGTTTGAATCAGAGCGACACTAAAACGTTCGTAGTCTCATTTTGAACACCGCTGTCACTTTGAAAAGTTTTTATCCCATGGCAAAAGTGTTGACATTTATAATGTTACGCGTGTTCGGCTATTATGAGTAATTAAACCGGTGGGAAGAAAAATAATTAGCCACCGCGCTATCTGGATCACTAAGTGCCGAACAGATTAAATCTCTCCCTGTTCCATTTGCCGAGCTTCATTTTTTTCCTCTTAATTGTATTTTGCGCTCGTGAAAACATCCTATAATGAGTTTTTCCATAGACAGAGCCTTTTCTACATGTAAATATAATACATAAGCTAGTTTTTTTACGGATAAGAGTTCGTCGCACTGGGTATAAATTTATATCCTATCCTTGTAATTAACGGCGTGCGGTTTTGGAATGGAGGTGCGTGTGATATGTTACTGTTACCCGGATGTTAGTGTCCATTCGTACTTCCACAGACATATTGTTCCGAGCCATTTGAATTATATGGTCCGATGCTGCGCATTGGTCATTAGGAAAGGCCCTAATATATGTCATTTTTGCTACGTGAAGATTTTTACGATGTGTCTTTCAAGTAGTAAGGGCCGACAGACGTACTGATTCTGTTAGATAGGAACAGAATGTATTGGGTATGATAATAATCAAACGTAGCGCCTTTTCTCACTGCCGAGAGAAAATATAGTAAGATAATAGGAAAGACAGTAAGATTGGTATCTAAAGATCAGAAAGCGTTAGTCAACAATTATATATTTATATTATCCGATTTTAATACCTTTTCTAACTTTTCCATGATTAATGGACATATTAAAAACGTCATCGTATCAGTCGCATTGCCAATGTTGGTACTCACTAGACTGGCGTCGTTTTCATTACTTCATTCGGGGAGTTTAAGCCGGATTTAGACACTTAGATATCGAGGAACCAATGATAACTGACTAATATACATCGAGGAACCAATGCCTTAATAGCGCATCCACAGCAGTGCGCCGAAAACCGTCCGGCAGGCACGCTCATACAAGAATATCGCCGCTGGGAGACTGCCGGAATGAGACTGTTTTACGAGAGTTCACTTCTTCCCTGATGCAGCCACCTCTGAGAGATTAGAATCGGAGGAATGGACAAAATCGTTACTTTTAACGAGCCACTCTGTCGGTTTTTGAGTGCTCCCCCGACGGCCAATGCCCTTGCTCAAACTCGAAGACTTCTCAAGAGAGAGAGCCCCTTCCTCTATCCACGCCCTCCTGAGTGGGGCTCGTCCACCACGCAGCAACCGCCGCAGACGTCCACTCAGTGCACACACAACACACCACAAGGTCTGCCCTCAAAAAGACGGAAATCATCCTTGGTGCCCAAACCATGCGCACAAAAAACCACTTCCCCCCTTTCCCGGCGGTGAGAAATTGCCGTGGGGCGGTTCGGTGGCCATGTAAACGATAGTGGGTTCCGCCCCCCCCCCAATCCCCCACCCCCTTCACAATCCAACCAACAACACGCAACCTACCTCCCCATCCTTCTCATCTCCTTCCCACAACCACCCGTCTTGGATTCCACTTCCCCTTTACATCCATCCCATGCTCGAAGAGAGGCGAGCATCGATGGTCGCTGGCCTATGAAAACATCCGACGAACGACCGTCCGAAGTTTGATATTTTCACCCACGGTGGTTTCATAACTAGTTGTCGTAACTCCCATTATTCAGTTTAAACCATTTATATTAATGTAACATGAGGGAAAAAACATGGTTAAATTTAAAAGAAGGTGGATGCCTAATCAGTGTGTCATCAGTGGAGTACCTCTGCGGGTTGATAGTTTTGCTTTGCCAAGAATCATCAGGAGGTAGCGTAAAACAAATAAAAAAATTCAGTTTAGTAAAGCAGTGTTATTTGTTTTTTGGTGCTTCGAAAACCTTGGAAAATTTGTACCACAGTCAATTAATAAATGCAATTAATTATATTATTGAGTTACGCCAAAAACATATATTCTAAGACAAAAAGGAGGCTACGGCCAGGTATTTTAAATCAAACGCATTGGTCACAATTTATGTGAAATGTGAATATTTTTATAAAATGTTAGTACCTGGGTGAGATAATCAGAAATAATGTGAGCATACGTTTAGGTCACCACAAAATTAGCGGATACATTTTTTCGGGTTTACTATAGCTTTCATTAATTAATATTCATTGCGAAACCAACATTAATGTACCATGTGTGCGCGCAGTCACACGCAAGGGTGCGAGACAAAAGTGAGGCAACTCGCCATGAAAAATCATTTGACTTGACCGGAATTCGTACGGAGATCTCCGTATTGCGGGTTGGATGTGTTAGTCAGTTACACCAATATTCCAATGCAAATCAAAAAAGAATTTCAGAGAGGATTTGCGCGAACAAAATTAGACTCGGCGGAGGATAACATACCTCACCGGATATTGGTGGATTCAGTTTCAAACCCCGGTCGAGTCAGATTGCTTTATGGCGATTTTCAACATATTGGTGTCATACCTTTCATAAATAGTTTGGGTAATAACTGATAATTAAATAGCAATGGCGATGAAGCGGTAGAATATATTAATATATATTTTATTCCTTATTTAAATACTCATTGCAATTTAAGGTCCGTATGAGGGATATGTGTACCCCTTAGAAGACAAAGCTTTCTAAAACGGAATTACAGACTCGTAAAATAATTTAATTCGCAAACAAACTAGAAAAATTGTGCAAAGAAAATCAAAAACCTGCCTTGTCTTTCCCGTACACTTGTTTTGAGGACATTTCTGATTATAACAAGTAGAAGCACTAAATGAGTATTACCATAAATGCACGGAACAATTATTATAACATCAATAGATTTCCTCCACAGCATCATAACATTTCCGGGACGAACAAGTCCCAAAATGTAAATTGAGTAAGCCTCAAATTTAAGAGATTACATCCTTGCACTCCATCTTTTTCAGTATATACCTCTTTCTGTTTCAATAATTAAGCTCTTACACTTTTGCTGAATTTAGTTTCATTTTTTACTATTGCAATGCCATGAGGAAGAGAACCTATATACTCGATTCTTTCCAGATGTCGTCTTACAATATTTTCTCTCGACGCCCATCCCTATCCCAGACCCACCTGCTTCTTCATATTCCCCTTCACACCCCCCCCTTTCCCCCGAGCACCCTCCTCTCTAACCTCTTCCTGCCTCCCCCTTTCACCCCACCCTCATCTCCCCTCTCTCTCCACACACACACACACACACACACATATTTTTTCCCTTTCTTCCTCGCTCAACCACCAATTCCAGGACCGAATTCCGAAGTCCCTTTGTTTCATCTCCACTGCCTCCGAAGAAGCGCTTTTCAACGTTTTTATCCGCCCCTTTCCACATCCATTTCTCTCTACCTCTCCTTTGAATTGCACGGTGGCTGAATCACAAAACACCGTCGCCCAGTCGCAGTCTTGAGTGTTTTCTCCTCCTCAATTCCCCTCTTTAGCCTTTTTTTTCCTCCCTTGGGCCGCTCAAAGGAGCGCAATGTGATAGCTAGTTGGTGCCGAAAATGAATGGCAGTCCACGGACGGATAGGCAGGTGCCCGGACGTGCGAGCACCTCACCGTGATGTTTTCTTTTTGTCTGCCTTTTTATTCCGGTCAGTCTCTCTCAATTCTCATTTAAGGACGTTCCCTTGCGACTACGTTAGTCAAAACAAATTCCACCTTTTCATTGGTTCCCTTTAAAAAATTCTCCTTTCACCAATAGCATGCCAAACTTGTAGAAAAGTATGAGTCAGTCACTAAAAAAATGCCCGCTTTTGACGAGTTTGGCTATTAGCGATCGCTTATCCCAGCTCGGGGAGGAGGATGCAGCGTCGTTTTGCATTCATAATTGAAATCAAAATCTTTCGACGAATCAGTGGAATCAGTGAATCAACGGAAGTGATCCCTCCAACAGAAAAGAAGAGCAATCCAACGAAACAGTGCTTCATATGCTGTCGAAAAAGGGATGCAAGAGGAAAAAAACTTAGGAGGGAGACAAGATACTATTGTCCAAATTGTGAGGTGTGTCTGTGCATAACTCCGTGTTTTAGGGTCTATCACACATCAGCAGTTATTTGAGACTAAAATTAAATGAATTTTTAGTGAAGGTGTATGGTTCAGCGATTCAGTAAAAGTGTATTTTTAATGTTCTTCTTTGATAAATGAATATAATATTGTAATATGATGCCCAGAGGACAAATAGTGCAAAATTTTGAAAAAATCTTAAAAACTTTAAATCTGAAAAAAATATTTAAAAAATTGTTTTTGTGTGCTATTCTTCGAATATATGGTTTTAAATATGAATAAATAACAATAATCAAAAATAAAAAAATGTGATGTTTTTTAGACCACACACCCTAAATTAATGCGTCAGGGAAGCGGTTAAAATGCATTTTGCCTTTAATTACGGGATAATGTTGCTACTGATTAGGAAGCTAAGATGGATTGGTGTCTTTATTTTTACTATTTCTTAATTTAAAGGAAACAATAGCTGGTATCAACAGGTTAACTCAAAACTTATTCATTTTCATAGTATTTTTTGTGCGTTTTTCTCTATTTCAGCCTTTAAACCCATGTCACTGCAGCAGTAACGCGAGAAAAAATAGCGTGAAAACATACGTGCAGAGATAAAAAAGGAGGGATTTTATGATGTTATCACAAAGAGGGGGAAAACAAATGGGTAGGTGTTAAATATAATAGGGAAATGAGGTTGATGGGAGAAATTAGGAAGAGGAAGCAAATGTGGCTGGAGGACATACTCAGGAGTAGTGATGACTATACTGAAGAGGAAGATGAAGGGGAAAAACTTGGGAGGGAGAGGATAAGGCTAGGAATTCCAGACAATGTGATGCGGAGCAAATGATACGAAGAGGTTTAAAAGGGACGTAATTTAAAAAATAGGTTTGCGAAGGAAACGTTGGAAAGACTCTCTACGATCGGGGTAATTATAAGTAGTGCTGCCCATGGTGATGGCCGAAGCTGGGCAATATTTTATATTGCGCCCCTTGTTAAGAATATATATGCCGATTGTGACTTCTTAAACCGCATGTTGGTTTAAGGGATACTCTGGGGTTTCAGAACGAACCTCTTAACTTCGTCGTTTCCTTTCCTGCCGGAAACTAAATATTTAATCAATAATGTTTCCCTACGGTTCGAGTTTGACGAGGAAAATTGTTCGTAACGATTTTATACTAAAGAGTTACTCATTGTGGGTAGGTGTAGTTCCAACGGTAAATCGTGGTGCAATTTTAGCTACAGTTCCATTCAATAATTGGGCAGGTGACAAGAATGATTATGAAGGAAATTCGTCCGGAAAAGTTAGTCCGTAGATTGTATTGTGCTTTTTATTGAAGTTAGTCACGTGCATCAGTGACTTTCACGATGTACTAAATAAGGTAAATTTGGATGGAAATGCATGTATGAGTTAGTTACATTTTCCGATTTTCGTACTTTCTTAATAAGTTGCAGACTGATCGCTCCTACGACCGGCCGCCTGTGACTTTTGCCCACGTCGCCCACGCCTCGGGCCGGCACTGCATGGCTCTACCAATAATTCAGTAGAACACCCTCATTGATCAGAATGAGGAATCGTTGTTCTTGAAGGAACACGAAAATGAAAAAAATGACATTATCTTCATTCTACAGTAGAATCTCCTGAACGATGGGTAATGCATGGTTTAGTGTGCAGTGGTTCAAGAGTCCCGCGAGCTGATCAGCCCTTTTATGTTCCCTGGGTGAATGCACTCAACGAATACTGACAACCCAGTCCAATCGAGGAGTGTTGAAATCGCCGCCGGGAAACGCGAAACTGAACGCCGGGCGGCGCTAACCACTGGGTGGGAGCTGAAATTTCAATTTCCATCAGGGCACCATTCCGTTTTCCCGGAAGTTCGTGTGCCGGCCGAGTGTAATAATTGGCTCGTATTCCTTTAATGCATGAAATTTTTTTGAGACGGTCAATTTTAATTTAGGTTCGTTCAGAGAATCCCTTTGATTTTCTCTAGGAAATCGCGCCAGGAAATTGTAGAAATATTTCTACATTGCCGACGCCTCTGAGAGAAACTCTAATGCCAGTTCGACGGGAAGCAATTAACCGGGATGTTGAAGACTCTTTGACGGCCCATTTCTAGGTAGGTATTTTTATGAGTACAAGGGTATGGTAGGGCATCTTCAGTTAGTCTTCTCCCAACCAATTCCCTCGGAGAAATAATCGGTAGATGCACTCAGCAGAGCTCTGTAAATCACCCGATGAATTAATGAAACTGGTATTCGAACGGTACCGTGAAGCTTTCAATAACATCTCGTTCCTCTCGCTTGGCATTCCGAATGGACCACCGACTTCGCATTCGTCACAGAACTAGGAACTCCCACGAACGGCGGCGCCTTTTTTTTTCTTTCGGGTATTGTCTCCCATATAATGCACGACTTCTGTTACTTCCACACAACTATCACATACTAATATCGCTCGGTCGGGACAAGACGAGAACGGAAGTTATTGTCCGTGGTAAGAAAATAATGCTTCCCAGGGATTCCAACCATGTCTTCTTTCCCTTCATTTGGTGGTTTGCCCGTTATTCCAACTATGTATATGGTTGGCTGTGATGAGTCTCGTAAACTATTAATATCATATTAACGCGTGACACTCCTGTGTGTCAATATAATCAAAATTATTGAAGAAAGTTAAATCCCTGGAATACCACACAACGATACATCGTGGTTAGTTACTTTTGAAAGATGTGTCAATTACGATATATCGTTGTTTGCGTCGTAATATATTATTTTTCATTTACAAATATATGAACTTAGTTGATATTCCTATGAGCAACAAAAAACAAAGTTATATAAAAAATAAA
The DNA here is from genome assembly GCA_963573305.1 of Pyrrhosoma nymphula. Classification (NCBI taxonomy): domain Eukaryota; kingdom Metazoa; phylum Arthropoda; class Insecta; order Odonata; family Coenagrionidae; genus Pyrrhosoma; species Pyrrhosoma nymphula. The sequence continues at coordinate 99,621,983 of OY754329.1, forward strand.
AAGAAAGTACATTGAAAAAATAAAAAGAAAATTTATTCCCAAAAAAATAAAAATAAAGGGTACGGAATATCTTGGTTTATGATTAAACATAAAAGTTAAAATCATTTAAATAACTCGCGGAACTTCTTTCCCAAGCCAACCAGAAGAGATATGGCTCTGAAAGGATATTTAAAAGTCCCAACGGAATTCAAATCATAATAACCACTAGCTTCATAATTAGCTTCATCACACCATTTGTAAGGTGATTGGGCCAAGAGATTATAATGCGAGGGTAATTTGTGAAAAGAGATACCGTTTTCACTGCCTTTCAAAACAAAAAACATGTCGCTCTCGCTGAGAAATCAAACCGCATTGCTTATGCAAGTCACGACATTCGTAAACATTTGCAGGAAAATGGATGAGAATATAATAACAACCTCTAAGACCGGTGAGGAAAGTGAAATGTCAGAGGTAATACAAGGCATCAACGAACCATTTTCCAATCCATCAAGCTTATGTCAGTGTTTCGCGACCTTTATGGGGCCAAGGCCGAATGCAGCTTCAATAGAAAGTTAAATTAATACTATCAGAGTGCGAACGTGGATCATGGCTCCAGCGTTCTTCCGACATCCGCCCTCATATATAATCGCCATTACTAGTTCTTCCACTCAAGTGAACATATCGCTGGAAGGTTTCTTGATTCATGGAATAACTTTTCCTCTCACTAAATAATTTCCATACCTGGTTAGATGGTACTAAGCAAACGCACTGCGAAGAACGGCAATAATAGCCAACTCCTGGCTGTAATTTATTTCATTCAATAAAGCAAGGCTGTCGTAGGCCAAGCAATCCATAATCTTTTTGAATTGTTAGGACGTAGTAAGGACATTGTAAAAATACCAACCAAACAAAATATATAATGCTGTCTCACCAGTCTTTTAGGCGTGAAATTTACTTCCAATATACCTATAGTGAAGATGGCGCGATGATAGCTGACGAGCGATATGCAGTCGGCAGGTACTGATAATTATTAATATCAAATTATGAAGGTTAAATATTCAAATATTCATCTTATGGAGGCTTATACTCAATTTTTATTCCATTTCAACATTAAATTTGTCATAGTATAAAGTCTGTTGAGTTAAATTTGTCATTGTAACGCAACTATCGAAACATTTTAGAAATTTAAATGAATTTCAATCGGTCTAGATTCAGAATATGAGTACACCCTAGTACTTTTTTATAGGCTAGTATTTGTGATAGCTCATTCTTGATCGAATTCTCCAAAAAAGAAGCCATCAGAAATATTTCCATCAGTTCATTCCTCTAGATTTTGAACTTAAGATATTGCCATACCCACATCATGTCACGACGTGTCTATGAATTTCAACAAAAAAGAAATCCTAACGAAGATCGTTACCACGGATCAGTTGAGATGTGCATGACGACTGCTAGCAGGATACCCCATCAAAGGACCGATGAATCCCCAAGCACCCAAAACCTGACCAAAAGTACACGCAGTTCCAAGTGACAGAACTTTATTTCCATGGCGTCAGTCACGTTACTAAAGGAAATTATATTTATTCAACTTTCTCTGGGTCCGAAACACCCTGAAGGCGCTGAACTCTGGGAACAACAGACAAGGTGCATCTCTCCATTCGACCATACTCCTTCCGGCTACGTGTCAGGATTCAATGCGAAGTATCATCAACTGCCTCAAAAATGAAACCAACGCATTTTTTTACGATTGGAATCCGTTAAAACGACTAAATTATACGCACCGTGTTCGGAAACTCACCAAAAACTCCGAATCTCAAGTCATTCCGTTGTTTTCAATCCTTAGCATGTTCCCAACCTCAGTGCACGAGAGAGGTAGGCAATCCCCTCCCATGGTATATGGTACGGACGTGCTCACCTTCGAAAATTAAAGTCCCGCGTCGAAATTGGCCGAGATTGTAATCAGAGTATATATTAAGATTGAAATCGTTAGGGAGAGTGCGTTTAAACTCTTCGGACCCGTGCAGCCGGGAGGGACTGTTGCCGGTGGGAAAGGGTTGGAGCTCCTACCACGCCCCCAGATTACAGGTCTTCGCGCCACTTCCCAAAGATGAAACCCAACTTTTTCCGGGAGATTCTTGAAATGACTCGTCGGGCGATGAGGCCGTTATAAATGCACACCGAGATCCGTAATCAACAGAAGATACTAGGGGTTAGATAGGCGTGTTGGCTATAGAACTGAGCGAATTTGCACGTTTTCGAGAAACACGTAAAAAATTTGCATATTTTAAGTAAGCAAAATACCAAAACATTATGGTACATGTAACCCATTTTTGATTAGTTACCTATGAATGAAATCTGGGGTACGATCACGGTTCTCCATAAACCGTACGCTCGTGTTATCGCTATTTTTCTACTGCGCTCATGAGAGCGATAACGTGATCGTCGTTCTTCAAATTTCATCGCGTGCTTTAAATCACCTATCTTAATTGATGGAGTGTGTTCATAGGGTAATAAATGTGTTCATTTTCCTTGTAGAGCGGTTTACGTGTTGGATAACAACAACGAGAAATAAGGAACCGTGGTCCCACTTTTGAACAGTTATCTTGCGCCGAAACACTGAACTGCAATGCTCACATCTTTGGACTATGACATATTTCCCATTGATTATCCCTATTTTATCATTATTCCTTTCACCACGTTTTTATTAAATGCGTAGGTGTTCCAATTTTGCAAAATTGACAATGATATAATGAATTTATTCCCAGTATCGAACCCGGAATACATTTCTAAACATGGATTGAGCTGTATGCAGCATGGAATGGACGCCATATAGCGTTTATGGCTTAATAATATTGATGCGAAAGAAATGAACTATGCACCGTCATTTTTTTTAAACGAGTCAAAAATTGATACTTGAAACTTGAAGATGTGACATGACCTCAGTTGTCGATACTACTCAAACTAATATACTTGAAACTTATTGTATTACATACTAGAGAAGGTGCCCGTTGAATATCAACGGGAAGAATATTATCATTTACATTGATTGTAATAAATCATTCATATCTTATTTAGTGAAAAGAATCATTGAGTTAATGGATATACACGGAAACTCGACAAGTATGATCGTAATGGGGACTCAAAAACGCTAAAATATTGCGAAAAATCGTAACGTTTTAGCAAATATTTCGGAATTTCGACCGAAATACGAAATTCGATTGAAGAAATAAGAATCTTTATTTTATTTTATTTCTATTGGTACCTTTCCCAATAACAGAAATCCACCATATCTAATTTAATTTTGCAAATAAAAAAGGCCTGCAGCCAAATAAAGTTTCGGCTTCACGTGTGTTTCTTGTGTGAAAGTTACTGACATATGTATACACATCGGTTATTATTATAGTAGATTATAGGGACGATTTTTTTCTGAAAATAACAGATTATGAAGCAGTCTCTCTTTATTAATGAAAAAACAAGCACAGTTAGATAAGATTCCACAATTTATTAGAAACAACATGACCTAGGCTTTTGCATCTCATGCTATAATCAGGTTGCAGTCTCTCTTTCATTCAAATATTCTACTGGCGGTGGTGGAAATTATGTATCATTCCGACTCCAACTTGAAAACACTTAAAGCACAATACTCCATCCGTCAATACTCGTTGCGCCTTCCGTTACGATTATACCACCGCTGGGCTTCTCTTCACCCAATAATTCATCTCGAAAATTATCCAAATGAACATCGCACTTAGTCACGACATAGTACCAGGAAATTCAACGAGAAGAAAATCATTTGAATGGATCAGTGATATAATTTTTTGTATTGAATTGGCAACATTAACACGAAATTTTGTATTTAACTTAGTTGATTAAGTGACTGCTTACCAAGCGGTGCTAGATGATCGTGTGTTCTAGTACATTAGTAGTAGATCTGCTGACTAATCTAAATAAAACCACCTTTTTAAAATAGTATTTAGTACAATAATTTAGCAATATCATGTTTGCTGAGGTAGATTCATTCGAAACCATGACATTTTTATAAGAATGAAATTAGCTGATATGTATTATGACGTATTGAAAGCCCCACCTGAACAGTCAAATGAATTTTTCCTAGTGAATTTCTACACATTGTTGTTTCTCCTCTCCCTTTAACCCAACCTTCCAAGCCTATCCCAATACTTTTCCTCCCGGTCCGAAGTGGCGATTTGCGCAGAGCGGATTCGAATTGTGTCAAAGGAAATCGACATAAGAACGCGTCGCGCGACTTGTGTTCACCATCGTATCCGATCGCCCCAATTTGCAATCGCCGATGCGGACGTTAAAAGGTGGAGGAGACGCCATCGATGGCGCGAGATACATGTTCGATTAGCCTCGCGCCGTGGGAAGAGAACACTTCCTAAGGGGTAGACGCGAGAGCAAAGCAAAAAATAAATAAAAAACAAATATGAAGCCATCTTCCCGCGCGTGGGCCCCCAAGAGGGATCTCGTCGGGTTGTCCTCGCGATGTTACGATGGCATCGCAAAGAGGAGCGGCTCGTCCTGAAGATTCCAGAAAACAAGGCGGTAGGAGGAGCCAAGTGCTGGCACGTTTATTCCTCATTGTTTCGGGTCCGATGGTTTTCCGCGGCGCTCATGGCTCAAGCTTGCGTAAGCTCCTAAGGTATTTACAGTCAGCCTTGAGGGGGAGTTTGAAAGAAATCGTAAACTCTGGATGAAGACATTTCTGTTAACATGGAGGTTTTATTCGATCGTTATCACAATATACTGCGACGAATGTGCTGTTCGGAAACGTTCTTGTCGATGCAATACAAGCGTCGCGACGAGGGAGCGAATGACATGGCTCAATCGTTGACGAGATGAAACTTGATGTAAGCAAATTCCGGAATGTTTAAACAAGTTTTATGCCAGGAGGGCTCAGCATGGGGGAATAACGACAGTGTTGCGGTTGTGTACTATTTAGTCTTTCCTCTTAATTATGCATGCATACGTACCTACCATTGAACTTTCCATCAAGGAAGGACTTCTCCTCTCCAAGTTTGTCTGAATCACTTTATTTGAATGAATAAAAATTCCACGGAGATACCGATGGAATTCAGACAATTTTTTGTTTGGTTTTTCGGAATCCCAGTGAAGGACGAATGATGTCAATGAACCTCGGAAATATAACCCTTGCTAATTCCAAGAGGTCATAAAACTTAGCAATGCATTGCATAGTTTGATTTTGGTATGAATGAAAAACCGTAAGCATCATAAAATATGTTCATATGAACAAGGACGAAAAAAAATCAAGACTAATATTGAAGAAAGTGTCATATATGATGAATAAAGTAACTACATAAATTTTCACTCTGGTTTATTTGGTATCACCATAATCGATGACGATTCAATGTGCCTCAACTACGGTCAGTACCAAATATGTCAGAGAAATCACAAAACTACTGTGTGATTTCCTTGATTCAACATTTAATTAGCGGAAGGTGCTCGTTGAAATTCAACGCGTGTGAAAAAAATTGAACTTATTTTATAAGTAAACCACAAAGCCTGAAGAATACTGTCAACGTGATCATTTGAGGAGTTCGTAACCTATCTTGTTCGTTGTAGTAGGCATGCTGACCGTTTTCCAGGTGCACGGAGAGATGGTCCTCTTTCATGCACGGGAATCCCAAAAATGAGTGAATGTAAGTTAACTGCACTTAAACACCTTTAAACATATATAAATAACTCGACAGGTTTATGGTGTGAGAATTGGTCTAAAAAACAATTCCCAGTCGTAATGAGAGGCAGACGCTTCCACTACGTGTAAATACATCTGAGTATTAAACGATCTAATAAACAACGCTGTCTTTGTTGTAGCAACATAGGCATTATTACCATTACTATTCGCTGCATCTAAATATTCTTGCACATTTAATCAAGTGTGTAGTCTATTTAATTCATTAATATGTATCGTTTACTACGTATGTATTCTCTCATATACACGATCAGAGTAAAACTGTAGATTTGTATAAAAACCAAACAGACAAACATTCTCCTTTATATATATAGATGAAAAAATATAACTGCCATAAAGTGGCACTTCATTCGTCATCATCATCAATAACTATTTATGATTAGACCATTCCTGTAGGCAGTTTCGTTTCAGGTCGGAAGCTGATCCCTCCATCGTTTCTTTGGTCGAACACAATCTCTTCTTTCAAATATCTGTACTTCATAAGTATCTGGGGTAGTTTTTTGTTTGACATCCTCAAAATATACTCATACCATTTGCGGTACGGAATTTTTCAATAGTTTCGATGATGGCCGGAACATTTAGCTCTGAGCGGATGTCTTCATTTCGTTTATGGTCATAGAGAGTGTAGCCAAACAAGGGTCTTAGTAATTTCATTTCAGCTGCTACACCTAATTTATATTTAATAACAATTTAATTCCTTATTTTTGATAAATTAGCATCTAAGGAAGCTAAATATAAAATAGCACGCATTGGCCTACGTATAGCAATGTTTCAGATACTCAAAATAATACTAGGAAAAATAAAAAAACGTCCTTTTTCCTATGGCGTCTTTTTCATCTCGCATGCAAGAGGAGGAAGTAGTTTCCACCACAAGACAGTAAAATGGGCTGTAGATTTTCACCTCGTCAAGCGAAGAGCGCGCTCATTCACGTCACGTAAGAAGCTCGTGAAGAGGTCGCGCTCAACTGTGGGCCTCGAACGGCGGTCGAACGCCACGCCGCGCAAAGGGGAAAGAACTCCTCGGAGAAATGCGATGATTCGCGGCGTAAAAAAACAAGAGGAGAGGGTCTGGACTTCGCACAGACAAGCCGCCGTACGAGTTCACATGTCGTCACCAACGTAGAGCGGCTGTTCATGCCCACGGTTTCTCTCCCGGTCGGGCACGCGTGAATGAAAAATACTCTCGGTGTGATATTTCAACCGGGAGGGCAGAAAAAAATGAAAGCGAAAGCCGGTCTGGGTAAAGCAGCAGCTGTCGATCTTTGTTCATCTCCTTCATCGCGCGCCATTTATTATGAAGAGCATACATTGCCCAAGGGAGAAATGTTCACGTAACATGGAGGGACAACTGCTCACCTTACATGCCGCTTATATTTCTCTACCAAATACTCAACTCTTTTCGTCTGTTTTAATATTGCGATTTTCACAACTGAACTTCCAAGTTCGAATAAACTTAACTGTTGCTGGCTTCACTTTGCAAAGGTTTTTAAAGTTATTAATCAAAATTAAATAAATTACCTTGTACTTTTCTACAAACGTACAAAATACTTTTGAAAAATATTCTAGAAAAGTACTAAGTATGTCAAGGTTGAACACAGAATAAGATTTACTTTAGATAATTATTATCATACGATAGAGCTCTTTCCAATTCTTCTCTTGGACTACATATTTTTTGCGATCGATGCCGTTGTTACTGGCATTATTATCAAGCCTTGATAATGATGTAAAACATCGAAACTGGTCGTATGAATGATAACTACAAAAATGACTCTTCTATCGCCATTCATACGTTCCACCACATCTCTCCTGAGACAACATCATTAATTAGATTATCTGATTTGTATTCAAGACTTCACAGCAAGTTTTAAAGAAAGCATGGATTGTCCGCACTTCCCATAGACGAAATATACGTTTAACGAATGTTTTTTCAAATATGCTGATTCAATCGATGTTTAACTATTCCCTATTTTAGAAATATATTTTAGGTATATTATGACAACAGTTTTTTATTGTAAAATTCTCCTGGAATATTTACCCAAACTTTTTTGAAGCACCAGGGATCCGAAAAACATTTCAATTCCCGGCGACCTTCACCAAAAAAGTATACCCCGCGTTATAAGTAATCCTAGATGCAGAAAACGATGAAAAGTGGCTGAAATTTATCACGCACCAAAGTTTTATCAAACTAAAACTAAAGACGTTACTTTTCACAAATAACCTCGAAAATTAAAATGTTTGGTCTTCTATTAATAAATTACGAAGCTAATTTAATGGACACCATTTTTTCATTGCTTTCCCAAGAAAGTTAAGTTCAACATATTAAGATGTCAACTATAAAGCGTATGAAATGTAGCGAGCATACCCTAAGCCAACAACATCAATTATTTAAGTAGATATGAGGAAATCATCCAAGACTTTGGTGCATTTGAACATTTTCTATTTTAAGTAGCGGAATTGTGCCGATTCCTTTGCCACCCTGGGTGTCATATAAAAGAATAATACTATGAGTGGATAACTACTTTGGCACGTTATCATCGTGAATATAATGTTGCATTAATCAATACACCAAAGCATTGATTCATTCATCCTATGAACGGCTCCTCATGAAACGAGACTACAGATTCAATGAGCGGAAAAAAAGGAATCCAATAGGTTGTCCTGATGATTTTTCTCTTTCTTCAATAAATTCTAATTTAATTTAACTTTATCATAACAAGGATGCCACAATTTCATTGAAATGGAAATTAATATGCTGGCTTTATCATCTTTTCCTTCCCTTTCAAGTGAATCCTGTGCTGTATGCTTTATGATTAAAAAAAACACAGAATCAACTTTTAAACTTCAGGATTTAGCAGCTCAATCCTCTGTAGCAAACGGGAAAGGATCTCTTTCTCAGAATAAATGGCAGTGAATGGAATAAAAAAATATCCCGACGCAATGTGATCGCAAATGTCTTCGGGAACAATCGCGCACGCTCTACTTTTATGGCCATCGCTGTAAATCCTTGTCAGCAAACGGAATTGCTGCAGATCTTTTATTGCGCCATACATATTTAATTTGATATAGTACAGTCGTTTCCATTAGCAATTCGAGAGCTCTTTTTGCGTGCGTCGATAAAAAGAATTCAAGCTAAAATCGTTGTTAAAATGCAATGCTCTAGCATTGTTTTTAGTTAACTTACGTTTGAACTTTGGAGCAAAGTGGCATACGATAAACGAAGATGTCAAAATGTAGACATTTTAAGTAAGTTAAGTAAAGTTATTTGATACCGAGAATAAAAAATCTTGTTTCTTTTCTTAATTTAATGCTGGAGTTCTTAACATGAAAAGTAGAACAAAACTCATTTCCAGCTATAAAGCCACGTGAGAAAAAAGAAACGCTTTCCTTATTCACGAACAACTGAAATGAATCTCAAACAAACATCTTAGTACACGCGGACTCTACTTGAATGAGAATGAAAAGGAATGAGTTTTTTCCTCGAGTGCAGCGCAGTCTAGGATTTCACATAGGAAGGACTTCCATACGTTTCGAAGCAGGAAGTATTTATAACAAAGTATTTCCCAAAAAATATTACAACTGCCATAATCAACAATATCATCAATCATATACTGTTATTGACATATGTAGGCATTTGGTGATATGCAAAATTATGAGCTTAATACATTCTAAAGAAAGACGACACCATGATGAAAATCTGCCAAGCATTTGACATGCCAGTTGAATTTTTATCTCAAAAAAGTAAAGAGGCATATCTTAGTGGGCAACAGCCAGCCACGATGGAAATACCGGTTCCCGATCAGTCACCGAAGTTAAGCATCGTTGAGCTCGGCTCGAATTTGGAGGAGTGATCCTCCGATTCGTCCGACTGCTATTGCCCCTGTCTGCAAGTGGCGAACAAACCTTAGCTGTCGAGGAATATACAACATTCCTTCGTTGAGAGTGAACGAACCAAACTAAACTCAACTTGCAACCAGCAGACGATCCGAAAAATATGGCAATTCGATGGAAGGACACCGGAGAAAGTAAACGTGTTGGTAACAACGCTGACGATAGAACGTATCTCGAACTCTTGGACTGTCATCTGCGACTCTCTAAAAAGTAATATAAACATTTTGCTCCCACAAAACTGTGAGAAATTTCCACCAAATTTCTACTTCGATTCTCGTGGATGACAAAGAGGCAATTTTTAATCCACGGTCCCATTCATTACACCGAACAAACCACGGAAGTGAGAAGTGCGAATTGAAAGGCGAAATGATTTTCTCTTCCTCAATCGCAACAGCGAAGAATCAACAAATGTAAAGAAAACACTTTCCCCATGCTTTCTCCGTCATGGGACAAATACTGAAACGGCGCCAGGCGGCAAAAATATAGTTTGAGAAACAAACAAGAGAGAATCTCGCTCTCGTATTTCGAAAGTAGGGCGCGGACACGATGTGAAATAAAGTGTCAAATTAAAAAATAAAATAAGTTTTCCACGCGCATCATCGGCAACCTGGAGAGGTACCTATACTTACATTTTTTTCTCCAAGGTCCAAAATCACGCCCACCAAAACAAGCCCCATTAAACGGACATAAAGTATCTACTTTAATGGCAACGGTCGAAAGTAGTATGAAGTCGTGCGAATATCTGATTTCGCTCGCCGATAAAAAGTACCCACACCAAAACTTTTTACGGTGGTACCGAAAAAAAACATAAACAGGACCGCGAATAAAATCCAATGGTCCAGCGAGAGAAAGAATGAGAGACATGTTGCGGCATAAGGAGTCCATCTCGTTGACTCGCAAGCCGACAAGCGAGATGCAGAACCTATCCCGCCTACCCGTGCGGAGTAAATAACAATCGCAGGACAATGAGCGTGGACATGCTTTTTTTCAGATTGCCATGATATAAAGAGTGACGAGATCGATGAATGAAACCGGTCGGTCAGCAATCGAAAACTTCCTCGATGCATTTCTTGGTGACTTCAATGCCTCGGTTCGAACTTAACGAAATAAAAATCATACTCCTTCACGTTAAACCTTTCGAAGAACGAAGCGTACACAACAAAACTCGCGATTCTCGTCGGCGTGCGTTTCACACGCGATATTGAATGACGTAGAGTTCAGAAAAACAACGAAAAAATAACCGTTCTGTGTTTTAAAAAATAACTCTTTCCTACAGCTTCCGGGGAGGGTGGGCTGATTGCGTCACTAAAGCATCACAAATCATCCCAATTACAGCGGAATGTCGCGTATTATCCCCCGAATGTGAGGCGTTCCTCCCTTTATACTTATTTTTTTCTCTCTTCTTTCGCGTTCGTTAACGCATGAGGGAAAAAATCGTTCCCGGCAATCTCCGCGCGGAACCTTAATGGGCAGGGTCAAACCGGCGGCGCCGCAGGTAAGAAAAAGAAATAAAAAAAGTAGGTGGGGGGGGAAAGATTTTTTTAACGGAGTCGAAGGAAGGGGAATGGGAGAGAACGCTCGCCTAACCCCGCATAGAGGACCTGAGATGATGGATGGCGTTCCGCAACCGATGCCCCCAGGATCACGAAAAGGGCCCATGTCCTCGCCCTCCTACCGATAGGGGGAGGTGCCAGTGCGGCGGTGGGTGGCGCCGAAGTCAACTCATCGCAAGGGCGCTCGTCCTTGGAAACTTGCTGGAGAGAGAGAGAGAGACAGGAAGAGAAATAGTTTGGGAGGGAGGCAGCCCTTAAAAAAAAAAGCATATACAAAAGCATTCCGATATGCACGCCCGGACGAAGGAACTTTTGAGCCGCGTTCCTATCCACGTTGGAGGCATACTAGTCATTCTTGAGGCGGTTGGAGCGATTTTTGTTCATGTACAGATTTGCGAGAAACTTAGCATACTTTTTCTTATGTGAGATATCTATAGATAAAAGGTGAAAAAATTGCATCACACCGATTTGTTTTGGTGAACATTCAATGCTATTTTAACACGTAGCGTTATGGCACATGAAATATATTTCATAATAATATGATTGTATGCGCACAGATTTTTTTCTAAAGGCAAAACAATACCTTTTCTATTTTTATTATGGTTACCAACAAATATCAAGGTGTAACGCCGCGTCCAATGCTCGAAAAAAATATTTCAATGTAATTTCGTCTAAATTTCTAATACAGCGCCGAAAAATATAGTCATAACATGCTTTAATTAAGGAAAAAATGTGTAAAATATAATTCTTGTATTATTTCTAATTCTAGTCTGTATGGCTAGTTCCAACCATAAAAAGATGCTCTTATTTAAAATGTGGTCAAATAATTTTTTCGACTAACTTATTAAAAAATTATTTAAATGTGCACGCAATGACCCACGATTTCCGCCCCAGCTACCTTAAGGATCCTCCTACCTCTAGATCCGTACGTTTAGTGTCCCTTAAAAATCCGTCAGTTGTCGCTTATGTATAGCCACCAGTATAAGTAGCTGTGGGAAGCTATGCCGCGCCTCGATTGAAACCACAAATTTCACTATAATACGTTTCGTATGAAGACAAACATTAATTGTTTCATGCGCTGCTTCCTACAACTACCCCAAAGAGAGACACGCATTTCTTTTTCAGTCTTTGATTCTACGAAGATTGATCCTCATAGTGGTACTAAATAGTTTCCCATATTCACTTATGCTGGTGAATTTACAGAGTGGCATCTCATGCGGAAACTAAATCAAGAACTGGAAACCTGGCCTTTATCTTGAATGAATGCTATTCTATGCCTAAGAGCGATAACTAAATTCTTTGACTTTGACGATCCCGAAAGGGAATGGCGTGATGGGTATGTATGTGTACAAAATCAACGTTAATTCAAAACTTGAATCATGCCAATAGAAATTAAACAGACGTAAAGGCATGCGTCAGTCGTAATCTGTTTGTAGGTGATGTGTATGCAGTTTTAACTTTAAAAATTGGCACCTTTCACTTTCCTCATACAAGGCCATACATGGACCTCGGTCATCCACTGTTCACTGCGTGAAAATACATTGGCACTAGTTATCCGTAAAGTTCACAATGCGTGCGCCAGTACCTCTACTTCCCGTCTTGCGCTGATAAGTACATGTCTGCAAGCAAACATTGACTGTGTCCCAGCCTTTATTTTTTCTCGAAGTCAGAACGTAGCTTAACGATTTCAGAAATCAGAAAAACTTAACGGCAAGAGGACCAGTACAGGTTGGAACCAAATTAGATTTTTCAGCAAGATGCGGGTACTGGCAGTAACTGTTGTACAAATTCATCATGGCGTCTGAGATGGCAATGGTCGTGAATTGTTGTGTGGGTAAATTTAAATGCGTATGCTACCTAATTTTCCATGTTTGCATTCGAAAAAAAGTTACAATGCTCTTAGAAGTTTTCCTTTGGTCGATCAATTTGTTGCTCTTCTCGTTTTAGCCTCTTATGTGACAGTTGCTATAGCACATAATTTTGTCGCCTTCTTAGACCACGTCTTCGTAATAGCGTTGGTTGTCTGTGCGACTCTGCAAGCTTGGCCCTAACTTAACTAAATAGCAGTGGCCGCGTATAGGTACTGAGGCTCTGTACGTGAATCAGAGCACGGCCTTGGTTTCTTTTTACACGCGCTGGATTCCTCGTACAAGTTATGTCTTTCTCGCGGGACGAAATTCCGTACCGCCCAGAGATTTTCACCTCCCCCCCCCCCCCCCCCCCAAACACCTCCAGCGACACCAAACACGTAGCGCGTAAAGAGAATACTTGTCAGGGTGCCCCGGCGCGATGATTGGAGACAATGTTGTCGCACTCCAAAACGGAGAACTAAAGAAAAGAAGCGTTACATTTTTAAGATTGCATACAAAATTCTCGCAAGCAAAACGCGTAATTAGTATGTTGCTAAAGTCTCTGTTAAGTACTCTGCCGCTGCAGTGAATATCTATGCCCTCTGTCCGTTCGAGTATGAAGAGGACAAACCGAATTAGAATAACTTTCCCTCGAGATAAGCCGAGAAGAAAGGGTTTTCATAATATTTTATTGAAATCATGACAGAACCCCGGAAATTAGCGCTTTATATATCTATGAATGTACATTGTAAGCACTTACAACAAAAGTGAAAAAAATGAGTTCGTCGTCATAAAAGTTAGGTTTGGTAACATCAGTTGCTTGAAAAAATGAAATCACTATATCGCTTCGAGAAGATTTGAAAAAAAAGTGGTGAGCATAGCTCTGAACTAAATCAAAATCTGGCCAAAGAGCATATCATTTTTACACTAAAGAAAACTACACTTACTTTGAGTGATAAAAATATTTCCTTTGCCGCAATTAGTCACTCCTCTTTAAAACTGATGATATCAGGCCTGACCTCGTGGAAATTATGGATACTCCTCTTTAGTTTATTAGCGTTAACGTGTCCCTAGAATGCACTGCAGTAAACGGCTCAAAAATTACACTCTGGAGATAAAATTTGTTCTGATATTAGATAGAATCAAGCGGCCAAAAACACTCATTTCATCAAATATTTTAGGGCATTTGAAAATATATCACTGAATCGATTGGTTCGTTTTCGAGTGAAATGTACGTTTATAGCTGGCAAAACACCAGGAAGTCGTGGCAGCAAGTGGTCATTACTGCTCTCAGAGCTCCGGAAATAAACATAATTTTATGTGGTGATTGCCATTTGGAAACAATGACGGTTTCGTGACATCACAACTTCATAAACAAGGCATTTTATTTTTTAGCTAACATACGCAATTTACGCTGGCAAGTCTGCGAGGTTCCCTATAAGTCAAAATGATGAGCTAAAAATGGAAACACTATTACGTCTAAGCGATAACAATTGAATAACTTATAGCCTAATAAATTATTAAGTATAACGTAATTTATAACACACAGGATTAATGTACTTTGGAGGTTATAGCAATGAGCCCATAACATAAGATTAAATTATGGCTTCATAAATCATACAGTCCAAAACAATTTATTCATTTAATTTTATTCCGAGGCTATGCGTGTGTACGTCCCTACGAGTAATTAGGTTGGTACCACGTACCCTTTAGGAGCGCATTTCAATTTTCTGAATGCAAACAAGTTCTTACCGCATTTTAGTCGCAACTGACCATCCCAATTTCTCTCACGTCAGAGACCTTAGGCCAGCCTCGCCTAAAAGTTATGGAACAATAACGCCAAGACTAATGGCATTCCGCGACAGAAGGTTCTCGTGTAGAGGAAAGAACGGCGAAGGACTCTCGACCGGACCACTTAAATCGCCCCCTGTTTTTTCCTTTATTTTCGTGAGCTGAACTTCTTATTTTTTTATTTTTCGAACGCGTGAGTCAAATATATACATTCTCCACCCCCACATTGAAACTTTGACAGGAACGATTTGCAAAAGAGAAAAGGAAACAGGATGCAAAGGAGTGGCTAAAAACAGCAGGACTAACATCGCGAAAAAAAACTCTCGAGTTGTGGCGTGGAACTGATGATAAATACAAAGGTGACTGCCTATTCTTCTGGAGAAAATAGCGTGCGTTATGCATTACTGCAACTGTTTTCAACCCTCTTTAACTTCTAACATATACGCAACCTATTCACGCATTGGAGAATGATAGAATATGATCACTTTAATTTGAAGTATCTGCGAAAATATTTTCCTTCTGGATGATATGGCGTATCATAAGGCCCTTTGTGTTTTTTTAGTGATTTTGTCAACTTATAAATCAACGATATTTGCTCATTTTTCAAGTATTATGGGGCACGTGTTAACCATTCTTAATCCTAGCAGTGAATCACATTTTATGGATAGGATCCATTTGCGTTTGCTGCATTTTATGATGAGGCGCCTATTAAAAGATAAGCAACAATTCTGTATGACTATGTGGAGCCAGATTACATTATTTCATCACTTTTTTACATCTCCCGTTAGCAGGGCGGCTTTTCACTGGACTGGAGCAGCTCAAGAATCGCATCTTTTTGAGCCGTTTTCCTCTATGTAGGCAACATATTTGATGCGGGGTCTAACTAAAGCAGTGTTTCTCAACCTTTTGACACCAAGGCACACTTGAGGTTTTTGGAAATGCAAACGGCACACCAGTGAAAAAAAACTGTGATTTTTTATATTTAATTATCAGCATTTTTACAGCAACTGATTTTAAAAATGTATCGTTTTTAAACAAATATAACAAAATTGAAAATTATCTATTAGTTTAATAATTTAATTTATTATTATTGATTTTTTATGATTTTTATGAGTGTTGCGGCATACTTGGCATAGGCTTGCAGTACACCAGTGTGTCGCGGCACACCGGTTGAGAATCACTCAACTAAAGGCATGCAGTACTATTCCATTACTGTTAAGTTTCACATCCCAAAATATTCGCAGTAGTTTTTTTGTGGATTTCGTGGATGTCAAGAGGCATATTTTTACGATTCGGGTTCCTTAATACTAGCAGAATAATATATGTGAGTTCTAGTCAAAGATAAATAACAATCCCCCACGATTATAGGGCATTGGGTGCGATGTGGTGCCGTCTTGGTAGCCTTTTTCCCTCGGGGTATAGCAGAAGAAGCTTCCATCCACCTTCATCAGCCGAACGGACTATTCTCCTCGCTTCCACATCTCCCTTCCCATCCCCTTTCAATCCACCGAAGAGCTTCCCTGGTCTTCACGTTCGTCCGGACGGTGACCTCAATAGCCCGCCCATCCCTCTTGCCTATTTCCCTCACACTCCCAATTTACCCCTCCACCCCCCCCCACCCCCCGCATCCCTCCGGTGTGGCCCCTGTTATTCTTTTTTTATACCCTTCCACTCACTTCTCTGGGGCCCCTCCTGTCTCTTTCTTTCGCGGGAATAGGTCCGGTCTCCCGAGGAGTTCCGTCGTTTATTTCCACCTTGCACGCCGACACCTCTCGGGGATCGCCGGCATGCGGTTTAAGGATTGTCGGGGAATTGACGATATTGCCGGCCTCCCTCGTCAGAAGTGGAGAGGGAGAGTGGAGTAGGTGGGAGAGGGAGGAGATGAAGGTGGGAAAAAAATAAAATTCCCGAGAAAGGTGAAATAATTTAAAACAAGAGATGGGATTCCATTAGCCGTGAAAACGGCTATCAAACGAGGATGAGATTGCCAGGGAAAAAATAAATTCCCGACTCGGATCAATGATATCCCGTCGCGAGACTACGCTGCCACCTAATCAGCAGATCTATAACTCGCATTATTTCACATTTGGCACATACGTACTATTCTCACTCTTTCGGGTTTGGCGCAGTAAATAACTCTAATTATTTTACTTGACAATTTCAGACTAAAGTAACAATGTGGAAATTAACGTCTAATCCTGTAAAAATACTACGCATAATTCCAACAAAATATATTCAGGCGCAACTAGTTTCGACGCACCGTCGCCATCATCACCTAATAACGACGCTATTCCGTCAATACCCTATCATTTATAATCCAAGCAGCTTGGCTATACTTAATGGATACCTTTACTTTTCTTGCTTTAACAATTATATCGCTGAATGAATATTTAATAGAATGAATCGAATAGCAGCGGATGACTTGGGTTTTAGGGCATTAAACTTCTAAGGTTATGTTATTATTCAGGTAATCTACCGGTTAAGGTAGGTTAAAATGGAAGTGAATAAAAATCCTCCACGTTTTAAATGCGCAGAACCCTTTCTTCCAATTACATTTCTTTCTTCATCTCAGCATACGTCCTACTTCTCTTCATTCAGTCATCAATATCTAGGTATTCTATTTCTTCCCCTTCCCCACTTACCCAACATCCTCCCCTATCTCACGGCCTTTCGCAACCCTTCGCCCCTCACTACCTCCTCCAACCACCTACTTTGCCTCACCCTAAACTCGTCCAGAAGTTTCCTTTCCTCACCAACCATACAAACCACTTCCTCTTTTGTCTTCCTTTCCGTCCACCGTATCTTCTCAATCCTCCTCCACAACCACATCTCGAACGCCTGCAGCCGATTCTCGTTTTCTTTTCTAAGAGTTCACGTGTCTGCCGCTTGCAAGCAAGGTTATGTAGCACCGTCTAATCTTCGACCTTATTCCTAATACAAATACAGCACCCATGCCCGAAGCTGGGTGCGATCCCGAGATTTTTAGGCTGTCAAGTCGGCAAGTCAGCAACCTGCCTACGGCGGCCGATTTATGAGTATTATTAATTAGTCCTCAAAATTGATCATGAATAAATCATGATTAATTACCCGGTTCGCTTATCAAGTCGATTGATGAACTTGCTGAGAGATAGAGTGGACGTAGCACCGTATACAGCTTTGAGTCACGCAATATTTTATAATAGTTTAACTTTAGCCCAAGATTTTAATCTTCGCATTCATACATGTCTTCTATTACGAGTGAGCTCAACGCCTGATCAATGACGAAAATACGCGTCCGTCTGCGGGTTTTCCTCAACAGACGAAGTTTCGAGGGTGTAAATCCAAGCGGTACCTGCGGTCACACTCGGTGAAGCCAATGGTATGCGAAATTTCTATGTGGATGTTCGTTTGGGGAACCGTGGGCTGCCCATAGCGGAAGGAAATACCCCTCCTCCCAGCAACCCCCTCGAATGAATGATTTCATGCGCCGTTGGTCTCGCAGTGCAAGGTGAGTCCTATCCTCATCAGAAAATCAACCTCTATGTTGATGAGCCCGGTGACGTAAGCGGCTTCGAAACATCTGCCGCAGTTCCCATAGCATTTCACTGAATTAAAGTAATGCTAATCAAAATGATGATAGCGCACTGTTAAAAACAAGGTGGGTCGTTTGCGATTAAATGGATACCGCATCCACCACTAGAAATAGACCCGTTTGCCTCAAAATTGACAGGTTAAACAATCGACTTTTTATTTTTTTTCGATGGTCTGTAATGTTACGTGAAGGTTGTCTTCATAGCCACGAAAGTGGGAGGGGCACTTTTTGAACGATACTGCATGGAGTGAAGCTCGATTTCCTTTTGCCTTTTTAAAGGTTTTTTTTCCTTGAGGAAAACTGGCTTCATACATTTTCAGTGAAATGGCACGCTGGGCAGATATTTCCCGGTGACTTCCGAAATGTATCAGCGGTAAATGCCAGAGTAAACCATATCCACATTTACATTATGCATGAATGGTCGCCATGTGTAAAGCTCTCAATAAAATTGGTGTAACTTATACAAAAATAAATGTGGATAAAAATGTATTTTAAAAGATTCCCGAGTGGGTATAATATGCAAAATCATCATGAAAATACTAATAATACTTTACATCTCTACTGTTCAGGAAGAAGACATGTTTAGTGGGTCCATAACATGATTTTGTATCCCGAGTCATCCACATATTCCACAGGTTAATATCATTTTTAGGTATCTAAGAGTAGAAAAACCTTCTGCGGATGGCATTTATTTTCAAACAATAGCGGAAAGAAATTGTAGACAAAATCACTAACTAAATACCTGAGTTATCATTTAAATGCACCTTACCCAGTCAACAAAATCATGCCCCTAGAATATGCTCAGAATATGCTTTCGAGACAAAGGTATATGCTGAGAATATCCTCTAAGAACATGCTGGAGATATGATAAATGGCACTGCTGAGTACATGCTGAGGGCAGATGCTAAGTATGTGCTGGGGACAGGTGTTAAGCATATGCTGGGAATATGCTGGGCCACCCAAAATATATGAATTAATGAAATCTTAACACTTTAGCAAGTATGAAACGGCGTGGAAATATTTTGATGAGATTTACGATGATGAAAACCCAATGTCTAAAGTTATAAACGAAAAAATAAAATCAAAATATTTTCTGCACCAGAGCATCGAACTTCTAACCTTACCCATATCAATCCACCACCTTATCACCTCTGCATCGAAAGAATTTGTAGTTCACAGGGGTTACATTCGTTTTTATTCTCATAAATTCTGATTTAGCGGGATTGTTGTAAGCATGGAGTCTTGGTTGCAAGTTTACCGTGCGGTCAAATGAAAATCTTTGAGATTAGGATTGGAATTTCATTGGGAATGAGTTTTATTACAATTAAGCTTTCTTATATTACCCGAATCAAAATTCTAAGTCACGTGGGATGGTGAGTATGAAAATACTACCAAACATGTGGTTTAAAACGCGATTCATGTACTTTGGGAGTGATTAAACTAGCGGAAGATATTTTAGGTCCATTGTTAAGACTATTTTGGACTTTAAAAAGTTTCCGCCTCCTCACATCTCGGGAGCATGTGCTGAGGATATCCTGAGAATGTTCGACCAAATTTTTTTTAATTCTACCAAATTGAATAAACTACCAAACATGTGGTTTAAAACACGATTCATGTACCTTGAAAATGATTAAACTTTTCCTAGAGGAAGTTATTTTCGGTCCATTTAAAGACAATTTTGGACTTGAAAACAGTTTCCGTCTCCTCACATCTTGGGAGCATGTGCTGAGGATATCCTGAGAATGTTCTTCTAGCATATTCTAGGCAGCACAAACTTAGTACATGTGCCAACATATGCCAGCACGAAAGTTTGCTGACTTGGTAGCTTCTTTGTAAAAGGGATTTAAATAACAACTGATAGATAAGCGAGCAAACTATTAATAGGAATGAACGCTCAAAGCGTTTGATGATAACCACGAAAAAACCAATCAATAAAATCACAACAAATCGTAAGAACTTATCTTTTAGGTTTTTGCTAAAAATTTATATGCACCATTGCAGCTCTTATAAAAAATGAGAGAGAACCCTCACAGGTGCTACTACGTGGAATCGATAACTTTTTACAAGTCTGAAGTTTTCGTCAAATAAGTCAATAAATAAACCAGGGGAAATAATAGACTCAGATTGCCGTAACATTATTCATTGCGTTAATTAGTCTCATTCTTTGCACATTGAGGAAGACTGCAAGTACAGCTTCATATCGAGCTTGATAATTGGACTCAAGAATTAGTCCAATTCATAATCATTCGGTGTAATAGCGTTCTCCAGCGTCGACACATCCCCGCAATACAGGCGTATCGGACTACCTCGCGCTTCCTAGAGATCTTTCGCTCGGGCCTGCTACTCCCAACCCGCATAGGCGAAGTTATGCGGCAGCATCCGGGGGCTCCTGAGGTCAACTCCGGAATAAATAACGCTAGTCGAGGGCCGTGGCGTCAAGGGGCAAGGAAAGAGAGGGATAGAAAGAGGGAGAGAGATGAGACGCAAGAGGAAGACGGGAGGGCAAAGCAGTCTGGGCGGAAAAAAAATAAAACGAATAAAAGTTAAAAAAAAAAACTCCCCAACCATCCTCTCAGGAGGTCAGCCCCTTTTGAAAGCACCAACGGTGCGAGTGAATTGGATAAGTTATCGGGTGGCCAGGGGAGGGGGATAGAAAAACGTTGAGCAGGAAAATTATGCTCTCGTTCCCGCCGCTTGGAAAGGAGGGTTCGTAACATCCCGACAACCGCCCCGTTCGAAGGAATACCTTTGAACGGACGACTTGCATTACACCCATTCCGGGCCTCGTAAAAAAACCTCATTATCCCATCATAAACTTGAGTAGTTTGTATAAAAAAATATGGCGGGGAGGAGAATGGAAACAGTGAAATTCAGGCATGGTCCTGGGAAAAATGTTTCAGAAATCAAGTAGTATATGTGAAACAGAAACTCTTGGGCCGACTTTTGTAAACACGACTGCAATGTGTGTGCTGCAAAGAGCGTATTTTTGTTGGGCAATGTTTGTGAAACAATCTGCCCACCGCGCGCCGGTGCTGTCCTTGATCGAATACTTCCTCGTTCAGGAAAAAAGGACATTGAATATTCGGTTTGGTCGGCGATTCGGCGGAAAATATGACGCGTTTACGCAAGCACCGGGTTCAATACATGACTGTATTATATTGCAGTCCATAATTTCGATTTGAATTAAGATACGACTAACTTTTGTACAAAACCTGATACAAACTTGTAAGCATGCATGATAATTCTGTCACAGACATGAATTAAAATCGTGTTTTTTGCATATATTACTGATGAAACGGTGGATTGATGGACATAAATGAATGATTCCGAGAAAAGTGCGGTAGACGGAAATTGCATAATCGGGTTAGCGGGTGACCCTTCGGAAAAAAATGACGTGTCGTGATTTTTTTGCAGAAGGTCACTAATAAAATTGTGGATCGATATGAATAAAGGATTATATTTTTGTAAAAGATGATCCTGATAAAAGTTCGGTTGACGAAACGGCATCATAAAGCCTTTTCAGCTGTGGCGACGATGTCCCAGTCTAGCAGCTGTGGCGTTACGACGACTTCCGCCGCTGTGAGGTGACAATTCACATCCGGCCCCGGTCGCCGTAAATGTTTAAATAGATGTCGTTAAATTATCGCGCGATAAATGCGATAAAAAGTAATACGGAGAACCGATAATTTACGAGAAACCCGACCGAACTCGAATGAAAGAATGGTCTCAAAATGGTCAACTGGACAGAAATAACCTGAGAAGAGCACAGAATGTTTCCTGCCGGAAGAGTTCATCGCTCAAGTCCATGAAGAATCGCTAATTTATTTTTAAATGGCATCCCCTCCCCCTCGATCTTTCCGGTGCACATTACACCTCGACCCGAAGGGCGTGGAGACTTGGAGGCTCCAAAGTCAACCGACACCCAGCGAGAGCGGTGGGCACGGCATAAATTAAAGAATCATTGTGATTCCACGATGCTCCAACACCACCTCCGCTCAAAACTCCAACAACAAGACGACTCCCGTCTCGTCACCGAGGTTACAGGAACTAACTATGTGACATTGTAAGACACAAGACCGGCGGTGAAAATCATCGGAGTCTAATGCATCTCTCAAAAGTGACGGGACACGTGAATTTTGAGTCTTTATATTTGCATGGAAGCGATGGGGGGAATGGACGAATAAAATAACGACCCGCGCCGCATAACGGAAAACTTTCCCCAAAGCGGAAAAACGCTCGGAAATTTTTTCATCGTCTACTGCGGAATTAATAAGCGGCCCTTCAAGCGTGAAATTTTAAAAACTTAGGCGTGATTAGTTTTGGTATTCAAATTTTTCGGGCCACATTTTACGAGAGGGGTAGAATGCTTTTCAGCCCACCCAAGTGCCTCGGGTTCGACTACCACCGAGATGGTAAACTGTCAATTGAGATGGTGTATGTATCAGCTGCTTTACGGACAAATTATATGGCATGATTATCATAATAAAATAAGCGTCCCAATTTTAAATTATTTTATGGCGGAAACTCGGCTTTTGCGGCAATAATAACAATTGAGTTTAAAACCTTAGTTGATAGGCTAAACCACAGAACCACACATTGGCGCTAGATGTGGTCAGCAACATAAAATGCTAAACATTCTGTTTTAAATAGAGGCTGCTTTTCAAGATGTATTCTGTTTGAATACTAAATAAGGAGCAAACCCAATCACATGTGCATAGGTAAGGCATCCATTGTAATTCTAATATTGTGACTCACCGTTATATGATAGTAATATTTTCGCTGCTTTAACCAATTATGGCCAATTTAATATATCTTACCCAACACTCACATTAATTCTCTTGATAGTGAAAACCACGAAGACGAGATTTGAAACCGCGACCTCAGGTTAGCAGGCAAGGAATTTACCCCTCCGTCACCGAAGCCGGCTAACAATCATTTAAAACCTCATTTAAACCAAATTGTTTTTTTCTATTACTTCATTACCACGTTTCTACCGTCGTAAACGAGAGCTACAAGTTCACCTGCTTAACAGTGACAAGCAAAAATCCCACTTAATGTCCAATTCATTCCGTTCAAGTTACGATTGTTCCACTCTGCCCGTCTCCAATGCGTTAAAGCACTTCCTCCACGCATATTATTTGCAAATCAAGAGCGGATTCCTCGGGATGGCAAAAATAAACAGCAGAGTGGAGCATAAAGGGAAAGGGGGGGGATGGTGAGCGGGTAGTATGACAGAGAGAGAGGGAAGGTTAATGAAACGCTTAACAGGCGGAGGGTGAACGCCTTGAGTTATGGGAATAGGTCATTTTTCTCAAACGGACGAGAGGAGACTGCAATTCAAGCAGCTAGCTGGAAATGGAATGGTCGGCCACACGAGGAGACGAAGAGAACGAGTACATGGAGATGCGGAGTTGGATAATAAAGGGAGCGAACGAAGCGTTTAAGCTGGAAGGGGGGGGGACATGGGGGGAGGCGGGACGTGCTCGGCACTTGAAGTCGCATTCGCTTCGTTAGTGTCGCCATACGTCGTAATTGATGGCCACTTCTACGGCTTCTAGAGAAAGGGGGCGGGAGGAAGGGAGGGAGGGGCCTTATTGCATCCAAAGGATCGACCCCACCGCCATCCACTCACTCTTGCCCCCTTTTTAATCCTCCCACGCGGTCTGACGCCGGGCGTCAAATGGTCGGACTCGATGTACAGCAATCAAGAACCTTGGTTTCGGCGGCGTAAATAGGAATCGCCGGGCTGCGGCATCCGCATGGGGCGACGTGGGCGGCCGCCTTTCGGCATCCTCTTAACGAGGGTCGCGGTCTTGCCGATTCACAAGCAGATGCCGAGTTGGAATCGAAGAGGATCCCTCTTCATGTTCCGATCGCTCGCCTAATCTCCTGCCAATAAAACTGATTTCGGGAGACAAGAGTGACAAGAAGGCACATTTTTGGTTGAATCTTGATGGATGGGTCCCTGCCACTCTGGTGAGGAAAGCGGAAGATATTTTAGCCATTAACACCAACATGTTTCAAGACAGTCTAGGGAGGTTGCATTTGGAACCAATGTCTATTAGAAACTATTTCGATAGGTTTACCACTGTAAAAACTTTTACATAAGCGTTCTTCTTCACATTTTAGGTATAGGCTGTGAATATTCACCACCCCCATAAGAGCAGCATTTTTCTTATTACAATTACGACATTCTCGTACTGTTTACTGAGAGTTCACGTTTTGTACACCGCATCGGACAGTGGGTTACTTAACGTGAGTGTTATCGATGAGAGAGCGTATGAGCATTTCCGCAATAAAAGAAAATAAAATATAATTTTTTTTTTCCACACTTGAGTTTTATTTCACCCATCCAGGTTTCTACGGTTGAAAATTACGGTTACCCAGCGAAACCAGGGTTGCTAAAATAAAATTTAAATGTGGATAAATACAACTGTTAATTTATTTTCTTTTTTTGTAAAATAACACTATTCCTCGAATTAAGCCTGAAACTATATATTGTATTAGCATTGGTTTTTATACCGAGAAAATACGTATTTCACCAGAGATTATAAAAGCGGGCCTTAAAGTGCCCCAATTACCCGCGTACATATAGGCCATCATTGCAAAAAGCGATGAGTACTTATGAGGGTTTTTGTGAAAAGCAAACGTAAAGTGCAGTGAAGAGATGGAGTCCAGGCTTAAATTGGCTCTAGAGCATGTGATGATCCAGGTGCCCTGCCATTGACCAGAAAAGAATTTATTATGATCACTTTAAGAAAAAAAACCGTAAGCCGAGATGGCGCTACCCCGTAACGGATTAGACAGGATATAGGCTTTCTGACTATAACGTCTCTTCCTCTTCTGGGGCACTTCCAGCATTGAAGTCATAGCATTTAACTAGGGCCTATATACATCCTCCGCGAAAGCTGTCCTTTTAGATGAAAATTGATGCGAAATATAAAAACATAAAAGTCTCCTTCCTCGTGATTTAACAAACGTATCAGATTAAGTAAGTATGCGTCAACGATTTCGCGGGAACAGTTTCCTCGCGCTCAGCTTGAATGATCCCGCTACGCCACCCTGACATCTCGCATTCTTGAATTAGAATAAAACGTTAACTGCATGAAAAAATAAGTGTCTCCCCTTTTGCCGGATCTCACAAATTATAGCTGCGATCCAGGTGAAGCGATAAAATGTCACACGCACGATGGAAGTAAATGTTTATTTTAATGGCTGCATGCACGATAAATCGAAACTTGAAATATTGAATATACCGGACCCGAACCAACGAATGCTTTCTATTCTGATTGATCTACCCCTATGAAACCGGTTCATCCAAAGGTGATCAATCCTTTATGCTTCTTTTTATAGTAATGCTCTGAGAACGAAGTGCTTGTAAAAATACGTAACGAAAAGAAAAAAGCACTGTTCCATAATGCGAAATGTCTCGATCAGGTTGGTTTATCTAAATATGTTATCATACTCAGACAAAAATTGACAAATGATGTAGAGGAGTGCAATCTTAATACTTGTTTGTGAGCGCTGAGCAGTCATTTGCTCTACATATCCGACGGGTCTCCATCTGACTCTATCAATCGTGAATACTTATTATAAAAGGCCATTGTATTCCTATTTGCCTAGGATTCCTGGCGTTCACACACTACTACCACCTATCTCGATAAAAGCACACCACTGGACACACGCAGGTGGAAAATAACGAGTTTGAATTAATACGTTACGTATCTGTAATTTCTCATCAGTATGTCCAGTGGTGAACCACCTTCCCGGAACGCAATGTGGTATCATCAAAGATTGCCACCTAAAATAATGCATGAGAAATAAGTTTGAAAATTTGCTAGGCTATACTCATTTCTAGCTTGTGAATCCTCCCAATCACCAGAAATAGGTACCTATCTCTTTCGTTTTTAAAGGCGACACTAGGATATGCATCAATGACGCACAGCAGTAATTCAGCGTACTGACGTAGTTTCTTTCCCATACCATAAATATAAAGCCCCTCATGGCCACGGAAGAAAAAAATCGAAGATTAAAAGGTTGACATTCATTAGTAAACGTTTCAATGATGCTATAAATAGCAAACGAACAAAAAAAATAGCAACACTGATGTCCCTAATGCGCCTTTTTTGAAATGCAGTTTATCTATCAAGTTATTTTTCTAAACATCTCGACTCTTTTACGATGAGAATATAAATTTTGGTGCTACCAAAATAATAATTCAATCATATCCAAGGTACTGAACAGTTTAATTGCATTTAACATGACTTTAAAAAAAGATCTGATTAATTGAGCCAATAGTTTTGCTATGGGTGTACCTAAGTAATCCTGAAATCACGGTTCACGGAAATAAAATCAGTCTTTTAGGTAATAGCTGGCCTATTTCAGGTACCGCATATCCTTTAAGAAATCCAAATTTCACGGGTACGGTACATTGTGTATTTTTGTAAACAACTGCCCTCACGAGAAGACTCCATCAATGTCGTGTATATCTATGATTGTTCTGTGCTCCATCTTAACCGTATTTACCGCGAAAGCAACCAGGACTTCATGTTTATCTTCTTATGTAACCCTGAAATTATCTAATAACTGCAAAGCAGTGTACTTCTTTTCATCAGGAAGAACAAGGACATTTGAGTTATTTTTTATCTTCACGCACGTTACAGGGAGCATTTTTGACCGTCAGTTTTTTTTTACTTTTTTTGAAAGTCACTTAAATGACGTCACGAAACACTCTCCTCAGCTGTTTTATGATTTTTCCAACACGGGGCAGCGTCTCGCGCGTCGCAATGCTCACGCCCAGAACCAACAGCCAAATGATTGATCGCTTCGCGCAGAGCCTCCAAAGTGAATCGCGGAAAACACGACGTCGAGCCCGACTGAGACGATGGCTTTGAGGCGAGATCGCATCCGTTTACGGGAGGGGAGCCACGATAACACCGGGTAGACACAGCACTTCCACCGATTCCGCGCGCAGGAGACTTCAACGCTGCGACGAATGAAGAAGTTCCCACAAATTACGCACCGAAAGGGTAAAATTAGACAGACATCACGTGTAAAAAAGGCTGTTGTACCGTCGTGGGTGATAATTAAAGTCCCACGACACAACGATAAGATGAATTCGCTCCCTTAATCAAGGGAAAAATAGATCGGTTTCAGCCGATAAGGTTCGTGGCACTTGGAAAAATGTGTCGAAATTGTTACAAATGAATGACGGGGTGAGAGCGATTGTTTACTCTAGTTTGGAATCTAACGGAAGCACACTAATCGAAATCCGTAATCTCGGGAGAACAAGATGTGATGGTGACGATATGACGGGGCTGTTTCCAAAGGAGTCACGAATAGTATTTTACGACAGGGAGGAGAGAGAGAGGGAGAGATGGCGTGCTAATGCCTAGCCCATTGAAATGCCTCATCTCTCCTCCGCTACCCAAAACACTCATCTCGCCTTCCCAATTCCTCCGCGAAGAAATCTCAGAATGGAGAGCTGCAAGAAACGCTTGATGGATTATAAACTGGATTCGAGATGCATTAAACAGTGATACCCAAGTTAGTTGACCACGGCTTCTGGACTGGGATGTGAGCATAGGGCGACTGCGGCGGAGGCGGCAGTTAAATGGTAGCGGTCGTAAAATGGGCCTTCGAGCGTGACTTCCCACACTTTTGAGGCCGGGCTGTTTTGAAGTAATGAATTCATTTTCCTAGTCCCACGGTGGTGTGAAATTTGAAATGCAAATGACAACGATTTTGTCGGATTCCTCGCAGCACTTGCAGCACGAAGGCAATTTTCGACACCGACAATTAAAACGATTTCGTAAACGCTAAAATTGTATGCTTTGGTGATTATTCTTGGGGGGGGGGGGGGTGATTGTTCTCGTTTACTCGCTGGATTAACAAAGAGAGCGAATCCTACCCCTCACGTGAACGTGGACGCTTTGCAGCTACTACTAAAGAGCAACAAGGTTTGTAACATAAAACTACCTGAATCACCCAAGTATCAAAAACTCAATATATTGTTAAATTCTGATCAATCGCATAAACATATCATTACTCTGGCATAGGTAATCGACTACCCTTCCTCATTCAAACTTTGATCATGCTCCATTTCCTAAGGGTTCTCAATAGGATCCGATGTTGAATTGAGCTTCCAAGGTGAAAATTACCGTGGGATAATACACCGGCTCCTGTATATAACAATAGTAAAACTTTTTCAACTAATTATTCTTTCTTTTTTATGTTCCTGTGATAAAAAAGAGGATACTCAACTATTTCCAAAGTATAAGGCAATAGAAATTAATTGAAGACTGGCATCTTGAAAGATTACTACCCAAATTTGTTTTTTTTCTGAAGGATAATTTCAATTGAGCTATGGAATGTCTCAATATATCCCCTGAAAAGATTTACATTCCATGAAATGATTGCTATAACTCCTTTCAAAAGCTAAAGTAACCATCACCATGCAGCAATGACCGCAACAAGGGTTTTAAGTGTAAACTCCTCACTGACATGAATTACTTGATTTAATCTTGTAATAAATGTATACACATAAGAATTAGAAAACTTATAATTCTGTCGTTACTATATAACATAGTTAGGAATGAAATACGATAAATATAAACAAACTGGTAGATAAATGAATACTGCATCTTTTTTTTACTTTCCTAGCTAGATTATCAATCGTTTCAAGCTAACAGGTGCCAACGTCATATTCATCGCAACCTCCAGCGGTTTATCATATCTACGGTCCGTTTGCATTATTTCACATTGACCGATCATCCAAGGACATAATTATAATATTCAACCTGCAAGACTAGCATAATAATTTCCAGGAAACCAGAAAATTTTAAATGTAATTGGAAAACGTAGGCAACACCATCAAATAGCATTTGCATTGAAAACTCGTTTTTCAGCATCATTGACCGCGAATGTTAGATTCAACGGGTGCGCTATCAGCAAGACAAGAAGGAATGATTTCTATCAATGAATCTTCTTTCTAATTTCTGGGTAGCATAAAAAATTGACTGATTACACCAGAGCTCAAAGGTCATCTGTTTTTACTGATCATAGATGCAAAGGCAAAATGGCCTTCCATCAGTCTCATCCAGAATCAAGTCCTCGAGATTAAACATAAATTATACCGCTTCAGTATGTCTTGATAATGGATGGCAGGTAATTTATTTCGGATGGCGCTCTCCATCATGATTGAATTTTGAACCGCTTCATCGGTATATGACTTGCTCATATAAAGCGCAGCGAGGAAAATTGACGCCGGAATTAATCAATTTTTAATGTGCGCATAAAATTAATTAAGATCACCGGCGTCTAATTCCAAGATGGTAGTGAAAATGAGAAATCTTAGCTATGTCATTTTGATTTCCCAGTTAGTTTAGATAAGTTAATAACAATTGTTTCATTTTTCAAATTAAGCCCAACTTTTTTCAACTGGTGGCATGAGAATTCAATAAATTTCATTCGGAAAGAGCGAAGCCCTAACCCAAAGAAGGAAATTTTGTTATCAACATGGAGAAAAAAGTGTTTAACGGGAATATTTGAACTTCCTCGTGAGCCATTAGAAAGATGAAGGAAGACACTCTGATACGCACCGGAAATGTCTTTCAATCTACCTTCGGTCCCTCATTAAATGAGTGAGGGAAATATCTAATCCCGTGCATGGGATAAGTCTGCTCATCACCGATAACATCGGACAAGCAGCAATGCAAATACATATTAGGAAGTTGGGCTCACAGGAAAAAAATGTTAATTTCCTTTCATCGGCCATCACTGAAATTATAGGGCATCAAGCACGCACATCGCTCAATGAATGAATTTTTCTTCTAGCGTTTTATAAAATGAAAATGCTCAATTAGTCGAAACGAACTTAATGCAACACAATCCCACGTACTTCAATTTTAAATGCACTACCCGGTTTCACCAATAAGTAGTCATCATCATAAGTCAAAGGTGACAATCACTAATGCGTTGAACTGACACTAATGAACTTACATTAAGAAGCACTAATCACAAATGCATTGTAATTTTATGTCCATGAATGCTAAACATTTTTACGACCGAATGTGTAAAATACATGGAGTTTACATTAAGTGTGCAAAAACAACTGTAAAACTACTATTTTCACGTCTTACTTTTTTTTAATAATAGTGGCGCTAAACCACACAGTAGTGGTTATAAAGCAAAAAAGGATATCAATGCAGAAAGTATTTGGACCCGAGTGAGAAAGCTGAAGCAAAATATGTAGAAAACTTCAGTTGTAAATCGCTTGTTTGAAACATCAAAGAGAAATTTTGGTTAGGAAACAGTCTCCGAGAAAATTATTACATCCCGAAATATACGTGGGAAGAATAAGAATCACACACAATTTCATATGAAAACTAATTTGGACCGTGTTTCAGAACTCTTTCACAAGTTAATTAGATATTTGTAAGGGATGTGGATTTTAGTATGAATTTAAGTGAAAAGTGTCCCATTTCGCAACGTCCACGTTTCATTTGCACGTCATTACGTTTTCAACGTCAACATTTTCACGTAAGTGCCATTAAGTGGCGCTAAACCATATAGTGGTGGTTATAAAGCAAATAAGGATATCGATGGAGAAAGTATTTGGACCCGAGTGAGAATGCTGAAACAAAATATTTAGAAAACATCAGTCGCAAATCGCTTGTTTGAAACATCAAAGAGACACTTTTGTTAGAAAACTGTCTCCGAGAAAATGATAACAACCCGAAATATACGTGGGAAGAATAAGAATCACTCACAACTTCACGTGAAAACCAATTTGGAGCGTGTTTCAGAACTCTTTCGCAAGTTATTTAGATATTTGTAAGGCATGTGGATTTCAGTATGATTTGAATGCAAAGTGTCCCATTTCACAAACTTTCACGTGCAAATATTTCTCAAGATTTTTATTATTTTTTTCGCATGGGAATTGAGAATGGGTTTCGGTGATTCAGGTGTAGTAATGCCTTCCATTTCTGTAATGGCCTCGCGAGTTTAGGAATTTGCTGACTATGGAACTGCAGAAGATATAATTAAAATTTTCGTCACTCAAATTTCGTCTTGAAGGCCCAAAATATACATGTAAATTTGTCTGTCTTTTAACCTTCCTTTTTATCGGTTACATATACGCGAAGATATAGACGAGTTCGAGGGATAGACGTGTTATAACAGCTGTAAAAGTTGTTAATTAAAAAGGTATTAACTGAAAAAAACTACCCACCTTTACCTACCAATGTTAAAGACAATCGCCTTGATCACCATTAGTAAGGAGATGATCCTAAATTTTAGAGACAGTGGAAGGTTTCCATTCAGTTGGATGTTCAGATGTTGGATAGTTTCAAAAAGAAACTTAGTTATATATTGCACACCATTTTATTAAAACTCAACCGGTTTTAACGTTTACAGGTCATTCTCAAGAGTTAACAAATCAATTGACAGACAGGGTGGTATATATATATATATGTGTAGGGTCTCACAACGGTTGAACGGGGGGGGGGGGGAAATTTCAAGGACAGTGGTGAGGTGGTGATTGGAATGTTATGAAAACGGGGGGGGATAAGGGGAAGGTCATAAAACCCTACACATATATATACCGCCCTGTCTGTCAATTGATTTGTTAACTCTTGAGAATGACCTGTAAAGGTTGAAACCGGTTGAGTTTTAATAAAACGGCGTGGAATATTACAAAGTTTATTTTTAAAACTATCAAGTCTTCATTCCACGAAGTGAACTCGCGAACCATTGATTTGATTCAGATGTTGGAGTTAGCCCAGATCAAAACACATAAAGAAAACAGGATCCAATGCCGTCTTTTGATAAGAAATGCAAATTTAATTACAAAATTATTGCAAAGGTCCCAATAAATTCAAACTGTCCACTAAGATGACAAATTAATTTTGCAAAAGTTGACGTCACGGATACTTCGACGCAGTAACAATTATGACATGAATAAGATAATTTTTTTGGACCACGCTTCACCGGAAGGTAAAAAATAACGACATCGCCCAACCGCTGAGGCCGACTGGGTCAGTTCCGTCAGTTCTTTTTTTTCGTCAATCGCCTGACTGCCAAGGCCGCACTGAGTGATGCGCTCCGGTGCTCACGGTCCGCAGAGGTCGAAACACGAGGGGTGGCGGCGTTCGTTCGCAAGGCGGCCACCAGTATTCTCCCTATTTTCAAAACCAAAGAGCGTTCCAGGTTTTCCTAAAGAGAAAAGTTACACTTTTCAAGGTCGCTATAATGCACTATATCTTCCACCCTATAAATAATGAGAGGGAAATTATTCATATGCCTATTGAATTGAAAGGAGATAGCGACCTCGTAAGATTCACCTCCGATGTGATGATTTCGACTCTCCGTTTACTGAGCGACATATCCTGACGCCATTTGATAAATATCGAAATTCAAGGGATAGGTTGGAGATCCAAGGCCACTTACGAAATATCTTAGGTGATAATCCCAATAATTTCAGCCAACTTTTAATTTATCTCCGCAAAACTGCCCTTTCAGAAAAATCGTATTTTATGATATGTTTAGTGGGAAGAAATATATTATGTTAAATTATCGGGATTGCAGTCAACGGGATTTTATCGGCTAATTCATTTGAGCATGGTGCAAAAACTTCCAAAACACCCTTAATTTTGACTACTATTACAACAATAAATTCATAAATCATATCGTAATCAAGAGGGCTGCTGAAGGCCGTAATAGAGGAGAGGATGTTGGGTGAAGAGGAAAGAAGAGAATAGGTCTTATGGGTGGAATGAAAAGGGGTAGGTCGCATTCTAAGAGGAAGATAAATTGTGTAGATAAAGAGAGGTCTGCGCCTGTAAAAACCTAGAGGATGATTACTCTCTTCCATTCAAAACTACCTTTACAAATAAAAAAATAATCGAGGAGGAGAATTCCCAGATTTCTCAGGGAGGTAGCAATCCCTTAGAGTTTTCGCGATGTTCAAGGATTTCAAGGAGAGGCGGCCACCCTGGTTGAGCCTGGAAGTCCTTCGTCGTGCGCGCAAAGCGATGACGAATGACCCATGGGGTGGACGGCGCCACCGTGATGAAGCGGATCCGTTGGCACGGGCACATTTCATCGCCTCACCCATGTCTCTTTTCCTCAGGCAATCATGATCGGATGGGCGGAGCTGGGCTCCGGACTCCCACGCCGCCTTTCCCCGCCGTGCCGACCGAAGGGTTCGTTACTGCCGCTGTAGCAGCGGGTCGAAGACGCCAACCAGCCGGCTATCGCCATAAACGCTCCGGCCGTCGTGCATCATTTCTTCCCTCGCGATTGAGTGAATTTCTTCTCTTCCCTCAACGAGACGGAAACTGCGGCGCCGGAGACTTCAAACCGCCGCCGCTGCTCCTCAACGTGGTCGTTCTAATTTCTCAATCAGTCGAGAAGACGAGGGAAGGCATGAATGGACTCACTCCAAGCTTTTCAAGCTCGCGCCAACGCACGGTCCAACAACTGATCCGTAGGATACACGCGCGCGATATATCGGTGGCTGCAAGGGCGAATCATGAGCGTTGACAAGGTGGAACCATCATAGTCATCGTAGAACCAATGGGCGTTCTATAGTAAGACGCCGGTCCAGGCTCTACCTCAGTGAATGGTTTCATTTTCTAAAAATGGAAATGACACTTTGCAATCGGTGTGGAATTTCAAAGTGATATTTTCACTGTCACGTCCTTCAATAACTCAAAATATATGGGATAACTAGGGCACCGTCGCAATTTATCTGAGGAATCCGGTAAAAATTTAAATACGGGTGAAATATATAAACTGGATTTGTCAAAAGTGCTGCTGCATCGATATTGCGGAGCAGATAAATAAACGGAACAAAACCAAATCTCGAATCATGAATGCTACATAATATTTTGCAGGCCATAGAAATATAAAAGAAATAAAATATTCCATTTCTCCACGTCAACGCTCCTAGAGTAGTATCATGATGAATGAGAAACATTGGTATTTTATTCCTACCAGCAATAAATAACCTGCAC
This sequence comes from Pyrrhosoma nymphula, assembly GCA_963573305.1. Classification (NCBI taxonomy): domain Eukaryota; kingdom Metazoa; phylum Arthropoda; class Insecta; order Odonata; family Coenagrionidae; genus Pyrrhosoma; species Pyrrhosoma nymphula. Next base: position 99,656,362 of record OY754329.1, read on the forward strand.
ATCGTATTACAACTACCACGTGGTCAATAATACTTTCCAGGATAGCATTTACATGAGAGCTGAGCGACTTAGCTGCATTTCTAAGGTCTTTCTACATGCCCATTCCATTTATTTCTCAGAGGGCGACAAAGGATGGATGACTCTGCTTCATAAAATTCCCTTGAAGTTTTTCTTATTCATCCACAGCACATGTATACGATTGTCATATGGAGGGTAGCAGCATTTAAATTACGCGATGCAAAATTTACGTCGAACTGCTCACAGGCTAGACACTGCTGTCCATAGGCATCTGCATGGCTCCCGGGATTTCACCGCGTTCGTTGGATTTTCTGGACAACAGTTTCGCTGACATTCCAGCCAGCGTCTTCAGGTCTAAGACGCTGACTGGAATTTCAGCGAAACTTTTGTCAAGACAATCCAACGAACGCGGTGAAATCCTGGAAACCATACAGACGCCAACTGATCGATGCCATGGAAACATACGCACTAATGTTAACTGCTGTCCATACATAACAATTTCGCGAATCGATTTCTCAAACACTGAGGTACATCAGACTACTATTGTCGGCTTAAAATGATATACTGACAGGCATAGACATTTATACTCTGGATCATAAGTGCGGATAATCATAAGAATATTAAAGAGAGGCAGTATTTTTTAAATCGTCATTAAGGTATTTCTCTCGGTTTTATGGCAGTACTTTTTAATCAGATAAATTCATTTGTAGAAACACAGTGATATAATTATTGATCCTGCGTACCCTAAAATTAGCATTTTAGTCAACTTGTTGAACTGAAATTCATTTACAGAAAAGCGGGGCACATAAGAAGGCAATTTTAGAGCGAAGGTTTCCGCGGTGATGGTGGTTTGATCTCTGCATTTTCCGGGTTATCTGCCGCGTCAGTTGGCTATGTTGACAACAGTTTCTGTTTCAGAAACTGTTGTCAACATAGCCAACTGACGCGGAAGATAACCCGGAAAATGCAGAGATCTAAGAAGGCAATTGTTTGCCGCTAGAAACAATCGACTTCTTTCTTCAACCTATAGAGAAACCCTGCAAAAATACGAAAATATTAAGCTAGTAAATTTAAATTTTCCGCCAACATTTCCAGGGTATCTATCACAGTAAAAGGGGACGGTGGAAAAAATAATCAAGGTGTGCTTGAGGGCAGCAAGTGTCTCTCATCGCCTCATGAGCATCATGAAAACGTGCTGCATCATTTATGGCTACATGCTGCTATTAGATATTTAAGTTATTCCATGAGAGCAAGATTTTCCATCAGAGAGAGCGCTCGGAAACTGACCGGGGGAGCAAGAATTCAAATCAGGATGTAGCCTCTTTGCACTTCATAATCGAACCACGGACCTTTGGTCTGCTGAGCCAATGTGCAGACCACTACGCTACCCTTGCTTCCTAATTCTCGTGGAAATTTCGGAAGCCTTGGTAACCTAGTGATCTGCACATTGTTACGGGATTTTAGCATAGTGGTTTGCGTATCGTCCCCGCAAGCTAAAGGCCCATGGTTCGATTCCCGGTCCCGCATGATTTATTTCTTGTTGAAATTTTTACGTAATTCATCGCCGTTCATGGTGGCAAGATTAAAAATCATCACTATTGGAACTTTCTGGAAGGAAGCTGAGTGAATTTCTGGGTAAATTATCTTTCTGGTGAAGGAACCGGCACGTTACCCCATCCTTAGCAAGAAAAAAAGTAAATATTTATAACATATGCATATTTATTTGTTGGTTATATTTATAAGATAAAATATATTTATAAATATAACTAACCTCCGGGTTAAAGATTGATTTTTGTGTTGCTGCATTTTAGTGAATATTTCATCAAATCCAGAAATCTTCAATTTAGTTTTGTTATATATCCTCACCAGGATTATATATTTACTATTTTATGTGACCCTCATTGTAAAGGCCTGTTCAAACAAGGTGTGTGTTAGTAGGAGTTGAGACGTCGACACATGTGTAAACGACTGGAGATTGCGAGAAGAGATGCTCAAAATTAGAACAGGCCATAATGTGGGCAATTGTTCTCGAGATTGTTTATGTTTATTGAATGAAATCTTGAAGAATCATCGGTTGACGCATTTACTCGCACATTCACACGCTTCGTGTAATCAAGGACTGAAAGATTTTTGGATATCCTCTCGCAATGCATCCACACTTGAACTTGTTACGCCAATCGGGCTCCAATAAATCAAAACATTCCGACGTCGAGAAGTGAAATCGATCGAAGACGTAAAATCTCACCCTTCGACGACTGAAAAATCTCGTCGCCTAAACCTTTTCCGGCTCGACTGACCACAACGTCTCCATCAATCTCTCTCTCTCTTGCAGGGACAGAGGCTGGAGCCTCCTCCCATCCTCCTCCTGTGATGCGGGAGCGGGGCCGTGACCCGTCCGGCGCCGGCTTCTCCGCAGACGGCAGGGCATCGTCCGCCTCCGTGAACGCCGCGCCGTCGCCAACGCACCTCAGCGAGGGCCACGGCGGCGGGAGGGTGAGGTTCGGCGGCGGGAGGCCACTCGGCAGGTGAGAGAGGCCAAACATCCCATCCCATCCCACCACTTCCTTTGGAAAGGGAACCAGAAGGAGATGATGATATACTCATGAGGAAGGCGGGTACGACGAAGCTTCCCCGTGGCAAAAGGACACAGGATATCCAGGGCCATGTTAATGTTTCGTCTCCACAAAGAGACGAAACCAGACAAATTATGGTAGATCAGATCGTGAGAATAAAATTAGGGAAATAGACTGCTCAACGGAGAGGTTTAATAAGTAACTTTTCTCGCGAGCGATAAGAGACCGCGTAATAGCAGCCACTTTATGAATATGTTTGCCGCTAGGTAGTGCTGCTAATTTTTATATTTGCTCTCTAATGCTTGTTTCTCAATCTGCTAGATAGTTCTAACAGTATTTCTTGCATGCTTCCTGTATAACTCTTTTATTGCTGACCATTACCAACAAAATACTCTACTACTCATAGCTTCTACAACATTGGTCTCATACCTATAATGTAGTCACACACTCCACTGTAGGGCATGCTGGTGAAATTTTACCCCCTGACAGGTATTTACAGGTTTTTGGTAAGGTATAAATAGATGCGGTCTCATTAACTTTAGTAAGATACAGTGATTTTGGTGAAAACTGACCTCCGGCCACACACTCTTTAGGTGAACAACAAGGTATTATGGAGATGAACAGAAAGATTAGGTCCATTTGCTGCGAGGTACATACAAGCTGTTTTGCCGCTCCAAATTGGCTGATGATAAAGACTCTTGGGCTCAGGCGGGCTGTAGTAAATGCACGAGTCGCCCTCATATTCGATAAAATCTGTGCTATAATATTATATAGCTTCATGGAAATGATACAAACCCTGTAAATTTCTAACACGTGATTTAGCAAAGGAAAAAATTGTCTTTTTTATAGGATTTATAAATGTAACTACGGGTATCATACAAATGTGGCAACTGAAGATGTCAATTATTCGATGATTTGAGTCACTACCACAAAAAAACCTCTAAAATCTACAAGTGTTTTCCTATTGCTATATGAGGTTTCATGAAATTGATATCATAACTATCGAACTCGTCAATTGATTAATTTTGGTGCTAACAAGTTTTCAACGGTAGGTACTTGGTACTAGAACGGTAACGGAATGGTATTACACACTTGAAAATAAAGACTATGCGTAAAAAATTAGTGGGCACTAAAATAAATCATCCGGTGGGAATTCGAATTGCTGGTATTATTTCCTAAGGATGTATTGCCACAGAGTTGAGGCTGAAACTATAGAATTCATGATATCCTTTATAATGCAGACATCTGCAGTCGGAGCCAATACCAATATTATTTAAATATCGCAGTTCCGTTAAAGAATCTTTATCTATATATTTGAATACATTGGAAACATAGTATCGGCTATGGCTGTAGAGATAATGAATACAATATTAAATTGGAGCATCTAAACCATTCTAATATGCAGATGAAATAGAAAAATTTTGTAGATGCAGATAAATAGACAAAAATTAAGATAATATATAAAAACGTTCTTAGAACCCAAGGGAGCTCTTCAGAGAACATGTCATCTTCTTTCATTGTCACGAATATCAGTAATCATATTTCAGGCATTAACTGCTTCTATTTAATTAGTAATCCAAAGCATTAATAAGATATCTAAAACAAAAAACTGACATAAAGAGAATACCCCATGCATATGAGATTCATTGCAAGGCAGGCTTGTGAATAATGAAGAATTTAACCTCTATAAGTAATAGTGAAGCCCGTGTAAAGTATCGACTATTTTTAATTTTTAACGTATGACGTGGACATATAAACTAAAATAATAGTTACGTTTAATATCAATAGATAGGGTACGGTATCATGTTTCTCCATGCATCATGGATTTATACGAAGAAGAGCATACCGCCAAAGTACAGAAAAAAGCTATACCTAATGTTAATAGTACATAAAAATTTAAAGTAAACAGCATGCTTTTTGAAAAATGCTTCATATTGGAAATCCCTAATCTTAATTTTCAAGTATTTAATTCACCAGCTATAGAATATGGAAATAATATTAGATAATAACGCGCGTAAAAGCATTCACGTCCGTGAGTCATTAGTGCAAAATTTGCCTAAGACATTTTTACAAGAAAAAGCAGGTACAATTGGCATACCCTCCTAACGACGAAAGAACATTGAAAACTTCCCATTAATTGTTTTAATCGAACCAATCAACAGTAACGCGCTGAATATATATTCCCCATAATTTCAAAAAGAGAAGTATCAGGCGTTATATGGTGGAATTTCAGCATAATGAAACTGGGAAATGGCAATTTTCCACTTGAAAAAAATTAATACGACCATGGTTTCGATGCACTGCATCATCATTAGGTACATACACAAAAAACAGATCGGGTATATATACTAAATTGCCATTTCTGTGCTCCACAATTCCACTAATTTTGTTGCTAAGCTGAATAAAAATTATTAATAATATGAAAATACTGGGAGCTCTTAGGTAGGTTTAAGCTTTAAATTGCCACCGTCATGCTTTGGGTAGACTTGACTCCTGAACTTTCATTAGCCTCACTTTTCTAATTACGCTGATGATCTGAATGCTTCCGAAGAAAATCTAACATCCAACAAGTGAAATTTGACTTCCTCTTGTTTAGTTTCTATCTTCAGATAATTGCCCCATCCATGAAAACTCTTTTCAAAGAGAACAGCTCAACAGTCCAAGGTTTACGTAGAAATTTCCACGAGAAAAAATCAGCCTGCTCCAGGAATTTTTTTCTCGTGGCAACTTCTTCGTGTTTCATCGCCGTATTTGCGGCAGGAATAAATAAATTCACTCCAAGCTTTATCGTAATTATTAAATATTGTTTACGAAATCATCACAATACATACCATGCATGAAAGATGAGCTAAGTGTTAGAAATCTAGCTCAAAGATGACAAAGCAGACACTCCTTCGGCCACGTAATCAGAGCCTATTTGTCGCCAAACCCAGCCTTTAGAAAGGTTAAAAAATAAAACGTCCCCCGTTTACAACGCAGGAAGAGAAAGCAGCCATCTCTTCCGACCTATGCAAAGAAACTCTCTTTGCTTTTTAAGTAACTACACGACACTACTTCAAACCGGTGAGAAGATATCCTCCTAAGGATGAGATTAGTTGAGTGAGTTAAAAGTCTATTTAAATAAGCCTTGAAAACTGCTTTCGAGGGTTATCAGCGCCTCAGCAACGCGGTTTGGATTGGGAAAATCTTCAAGTAAGTTTGAACAGTGACAACATGTGGACGCCCACTCACAAATTGGAATACAAGTGGAAGTTAAACACCAGCAACATTTGTAAAGTTAATGAAAGTGAAATCAGTACTGTTTGGTATTCTGAGCGGCAGAAAAAGAAAATCTTTTAATTTTTTTTAAATTAAGAAGAAAACATCACTTCCTAGTCGTGCACAACTAGACTCAAATCAGTCACTTCAAGTAATCAGAAAATATTTTAAGCCGCACAAGTGACGCAAATATAATGCCCAACCACTTAATTCAATGAATTACTAATTTAAGGGGTGATGGATTAAATAAAGGGGAACGTGCTTCCACTGGAAAAGAACTAGAGATGTACATCTGTAACTGCAACGAGAGGCACTGACTGAGAAAATTCGCAAACTTGCAAAGTTTCCAATGAAAATATTTTTCTCCTGAACGTCTTTCCTCGCGCATTTTGCACTTCCGTGATGTAGATTGGCTTATCTTTAACAATTGCTGCAAACCGAAAGCAGAATGTCTCTATCTGTATATGTATCCTCATCTCATCAGTATACCATCGGTCGTCCTTCAAGAAAAATGTCTTTCGTGCGTAATAGACCTTTAGTGACCGCCATGTCCACGCAAACCTCCTAAATTCAAACGCCAGGTCTTGAGCATATCCTTTATGTAACTACAACGTACAAAAGTAAACGATGTTCAATCAGCCATGCCCAATTTTTTTACGTGAATTACTTTATACTCTGCATGGAAGCTACACTAAGCACAGAGCCATCCTTGAACAGGCGATGTCAAGGATAGCTAGCTCGGTAAAAGCTTAGTTTTTCTATGATAATAGCTTAATGAATATGGACAACCAATTTGATATATTATATTTTAGATTTTTTAATTTTGCATTTGATATAAAATTAAAATTCTCAATCTTTAAAATTAAAATTAGATCCCTAATGATTTAAATGGTAAACTGGAGAAAAAAAAGTCGTAAGTGAGATCCAATAGCTAAAAAAATTAATAATTGTTTAGAAGTATTTTAGAACCAACATCGACAGTCTACATTAAAATATCTCTCCTAAGATAATGTTAATAATAATCAATTTTCTTGCCACTCATGGAAAATTTTCAGGTAAAGGAATCTTGACTATCATTTTGAACTTGCTTCAATGAGTCATCTCACTTAAAACTTCCATTTCGTTCTGTAGAGAGGTACGATAAATCAAAATATCAATCTTATGAACGGCAATCAGAAAGCCAAGTAATATTAAATTTTAAAACTTGATTTCATTCTGAGAACTAAGAAACATGTTCTCTGATACACTAGCCTAAAAATAAATAGAAAAAAGGAAGTCACTGCAAGAATGTTCCGTCATGTTCGGATATGTTTGACTTATCTGCCACAATTTATGACTTAAAGAAATGTTTTACAATCATAAGCGCAATAAAATTTCTTAATTTATAAAAAAATAAAAACAATTACGCGATAAAATATATTATTCACCTTAGTGCTGTAGACCTGAAGTTCAACTCTTAAACGGTAATAGATGCGTAAACAAGGGATGAGACTAATTAATTATGATGTAAATGTTTATATTCAGCATAAGCAATTTTCTTAGACATACTCCTTCACAAAGAGTTTAAAATGCAAGGGTAGTGCCTGCTTTAATTAGATAAATAGCGTAACTTTACGATGACTCTATTTTGCATGAATTCCGGGACAAAGAGATGTCAGGGAGAGAGGATGAGAATAGACTGTGAGCGTAGTGGAGGTGAGTGTGAAGAAGGATGAAAAGAATGCGACGGACGGAAATAAAGACAAACAAGCTCTTCCTTGGTATGGTATCGGAGGGAAGGAAGTAGCTGGGGGAGGTTAAGAGGAGATAGTGCAAGTGGATAGAACAAGTAATTGAAGGCAAAGGATAATTGAAGACAAATATTAAGAATAGAATGCCAGGAAATCGGGAAAGAGAGAGAGAAAGTATAGGCATGTTAAATGGAATTAAGATAGGGAGGAAATATGCTAAATTGACGAAACCAATAGAAAGGGGAAGGAGATGGCAGAAGAGGGAAAATCAGAAAAGTGAAGGTTCATCAAAATCAGCCCCAAACGGAAGAATACTAAAATAATTAATATTCTGGGACGGTCGCAGTGAGACAATCTTTGATCCTAACATAAACATCCCGGATACGCGTATTCTTATCAGCACTCACTCAGCACTTTGAATGATCCAATGGTATAAGTTATTCATAGCTGCCAGCAAGTTCTTAATAAATTTACACTCACAATGAAATTCATTAATACAAAACACTTCAAATCCCAATGCCATACAGGAATACCTTAAAAACTTTTACTATGGTAAATATGTTTTACTTCTTTACGTACCTCAACAGAATAAGCCGATAAAGTCTTATTTATAATAATAATTTCCCCTTTAATCCGATAATAAGATAAGTCACGATCGTCCTCTTTCTATCCGTCATCATGTTTTATCACTGAATACAAAGATGCATACAAATTCTCAAATCGAAAATAACTGCTCAAAAAGTTTGCAAATAACCATTTTTAAAAACTAGGGTAAGCTCATAAAATTCATAATTTTCCATTTCCCCTTTCGCTGAAAATACAAAAAAATCAACATTTTAAATTATCGATAACCATCCAGTATCGTCCAACGATCCAGTAACGTCCACGTATTGCTGGATTTTTGGTGGCATTCTCCCTATCCTGGAAGACCCAATTTTCATCCTATCAAATGCCCGTGATAGCACCTCTCACGGGCAATACACGAGGAGGATATATTAGAATGACATTGCTTTCTGTACATTGAAGATTCCGTTAATTTAGTACACAGCACGCACTAACAAAATTCAGCCTCACTACGAGCCGAATCTCCTTCGGCATTTAGGGAGGAATCTGGTGCCTATCAATCCAGCCTTGCTCAACCCTCCTTTTTTCCCTCTCCCAAATTCACTCCGATGCCATGTGACTTCTCCCTCGAGATCAATCGTCTAGCTATCGGGTCATCTCGGCAGAGTTTTCGCACGCTTTTGTCGCGAGAGATTGTAGATGGATAACTATGGCAAACAGATCCGTTAGAATGCAATTAAACCCACGTCTTTCAGCTCGGTATACTTGGCAGTCTGTTATGCCGACTGACATATTGAGTGAGATTATAAAGGCGGATAAGGAGGGATTAGTTCCGCAATATCAGCTGGTCTCCAGAAGCGTGCTACGCTTGTCTCTTTCCGGGAATTGATTCTACGCCTTCGTCAATTACTTTAATTAAAGTTAGAAACTATAACAATATTTCATCATTTCCCTCCAAGTGTGACTCGCTGTTTCCCAGAGCTTAAAAGGCATTTTAAATAAACAGTTGAGCACGCAAAGTTGATGTACATACTTTTAAAAGTAAAGCCTCTTAAAGATTTTAATGCATCTCTTTATTTTTTAGCGATATGAATAATCTTCATTGACCCATATTCGTTTAACCACAACATTTTCATATTGTTATTCGTTTAGTTTCCCCTTTTGAAAGATTAATGCTATTTGTTTAAGTATGAGAGAACTGCTGTTGATTCCAAACATTTCTTACATAGCTAATACCTCCCACTTATGGGGCACCCAAAAATTCAACGTGACAAGAACAAGCACAGCTCTAAAGACACGTCACGCGAGCCATTAGACTGCAATCAAAGTAATTAAAACCTTTTATTTTGTCCTTGCTAATGAATACCATCGTGAGTGGCATGTATTGACCTTCAAGACTAGATGTCTCCCTGAATACATTGCAATGAAAGCCTCCACCTACGCAAAAATAACTTTTCATAATTTCAAGGTAGTTAAGCCCATTGCAAAGGAGAACAAAACCAATCCCACATTGAAGTAAGTACTAGGATAGAGTACTTATCATACTCTCGTGCATATTTTATGACTAAGAAAAAAATTATGTAACGACTTTGTTTATAATTTCTAATTAAAATTTTCCACTCGCAACAGTGCCTTGAACAAAGACTAAATATTGTATTTTAATTTGCTGTAAACACGTTTAGTGTAAGCTAAAGAGGACCAGAAATGGTCCAGGAGGAGCCAGGATTCCAGAAAAAATTAATCTGTTGGCCTTTGCAGACGATGTAGTGATTGTGGCCGAAAATAAAGAAGAGCTTAAAGAACTAACTACAATACTTTTAATGGAAGCCAAGAAAGTGGGCCTACAAGTAAATGAAGGCAAAATCGACTACATGAAAATAAGCAGATATGAAGAGGAAGAGGAATATTTAGAAATGCTCAATTATAAGTTCAAAAAAACAAATCAGTTCAAGTACTTAGGTGTAACAATAACAAGTAACAACAAAGAGCAGACCGAAAAAATCACCCAACTTGCAGCAGCTGAGAGAACCTACTGGAGCCTAGTAAATCTTTTGAAGAGAAAACTCCTATCACGAAACACAAAAATTCGTATCTATAAAACAATTGTCCAACCAGTAGGTACTACTGTATGGCTCCGAAATATGGTCGCTTACAAAAAGATCACAAAAAAACTGATAACGTTTGAAAATAAAGTGTTGAGACGAATATTCGGCCCCATTAAAGAGGAAGAGACACGGAGAATAAGAAAAAATAAAGATTTGAGGGAACTATACAAAGGACCAGATAATGTGGGTATAGTCAGAAGCAGACGACTAAGATGGCTAGGCCATGTCCACAGAAGAAGTGACAACACAATGGTAAAAATGATATGGAAAGGAAAACCGGAAGGCACCAGACCACCAGGGAGACCAAGAATGCGCTGGAGCGACGAAGTGAAGAAGGACCTGGAAAAAATGGGAGCTCAACTCGACATAACAGAGGACAGAAGGGCATGGAGGCGAGTGGTTGGCGACGCCAAGGACCATTTAGGTTTTCAATTGCCACAGGAGTAAGTAAGTTAGTAAGTAAGCCCGTTTACCCATTCAGGATAGAAAATTGCGTAGCCTCATTAGCTTAAAGGTTCGCTCATGTATTGATACAGAAGTCAGCGTTTGCATTTGATGAGATTTAATATTTAAAAAATACAGTTTGCACTCGTGAGAGAGGGTGATTATGTAGGAACCAAAATAAAGCTTATCTTTCATAAACCTTAAAGAGCGATAAAAATGTCACGAGAGGCACTAATTTATCCGTTACAACAAAGTACAGCGAAGATAGTCGACATTTTCACGTGAACGAAAAGTTTTCACAGGAAAATTCACCATATATTCCCTATAATTCGCCAATAGTGATGATTATGTCATATATATTGCCGTTATTTTATCTTACATCACTTGAAAATTACTCTTTTGTGGCTTATACACCAGCTCCGCCGTTTTATTTGCTCGCGCTGTAAGTATTCGGGAAAGAAAATGGGCGTGACACAAGGAGATAAAATAGCAGGAAGAAACCGTCAAATTGAAGGGGAAATGCGGAGGAAAACATTGAGCGGCCGGCTTGGAAACCCCGAGCAATCTTTCTGGCTTGAATCTGGAGACTTCAACGCCCGAGGTGCCTAAAGAAATCTGCCTACTCACAGTACATATTCTAGCAAAGATAAACGAGTTGCCAAAAAGTGTCCCTGGAAAAGATTTCTCAAATACTCTTTAATTTTGTCATGCATCACTTTTGACTCCAATGCTAAATTAAAATTGCCCAGTTGACTGCGATGATATTTTATTTCATGGGTCATTTTTTTCAATAAGAAAATGACTTGCACATTCACCTTGTGGACGAGAGCCAAAATCGGGGAAGAGGACGCGCAAGTCTTTACTCTAGAGATAAAAAAATAAATGTAATTAATGTAAAATACCTTGTGAAAAGTTGAATAAGTTGAATTAAAAACATCATGGCACGTTTTCCTCATCATCAAGGTTAACAAGGTTTACATGGATGTCCAATTAAAGAAATGCGAGCATTACTTTGTAATCCATTTTCAAACTAAATCTTAACGGCTTTCCATTTCAAAACAGATAGTTTTTCTCTTGGCAGGCTAACCTCTTTCTAAGCTGAAATAATGCTATTACCTACAGATGTTTTTCTGAAAAAATTGATATAATTCATTCCTATTCACGTATCATTTAAGAAATGTTCCCGCACAAAAATGTACATTTAAAATAAAATTATCATACAAACAATACATTGAGGATTACTAACTTAATCTTTAAAATTCGTTGATGACATGGTTTTTTCATATTTCTAACTTGCAACGAAGAGGAGTGAACTTTCTCGGTTATCACAAATAATATATGTATGAATACTAAACAGTAGATATTCCCATATGCTAAATTATTCGGCCTGGATCAAAATAACATAGAAGATTATAGAATCCAAATTGCTCAAAATTGGTATTTTTCGAAAATTTTACATTCTAATGGAAGTGAAGCGTCATGGCATTGCAATCTGGCCATAAGGCCAAAATACCAAGATCGAGCCTTGCTTATGTGTTCATTAAGTGCCCCGTCATGCTCTGTGAACCGGAAATTACACACTTCGTTGAGTTCTCACATGTGCCACTGGGACAGCACCATTCGTTCGGTGGAGTCCAGTCTTTATTAATAGATAAAATGGCAACTCCTCCCCATCGCTGGTTACTCGTAAAATATCGCTGTCTCGCGGGAAGGAACTTCCTCACATCGGAGATGAACGCCCTCGGAAGAAGATGGATTTTGCGCAGCCAGCGTACACGCAGAAAAGCGCGCATCGCATGATATCGCAATATATGAAACCACATAACATCGCATGCCGAATGATATCGTCATGTATCAATGGTGACATATCGAATATCGCATTTTATCTAATATTACATGCATTGCCAGCCTATACTATTTTAAAAGTTTGGCAAGAATTTTATTTGGCCAACTATAAAGAAGATGTTACTTGCAGATTGTAATTTCTTAAACCGAATGTTAATTTTGAAAGTATTCTGAGGTTTTACAATGATCCTCTAAACGTCGTCGTTTCCTTTCCCGCCAGGAACTCCAGTTTTAATCGACGAGTAGTCTCGAGTTTTACGAAGAAAAGTGTATAATAGGATTATTCACATTATACCTACTTCTTTTGTTGGTGGGTATAATTTCAATCGTAAATTGTAGTGCAATTACAGTCACAGTTCCTTAAAATTGGTAGGTGACAAGAATTCTAATGAAGGAACTTTGTCTGTCACTTTTATGATTCAATGGATAAGATAATTTCGGATGGAAATGCATGTAGAAGGTTAGTAATTTTTTTTATTTTTATACTTTCTGTCCCCTTTTTTACATTCATTAATAAGTCGCAGATTGGCCGCCCCTACAACTATGGCTTTTGCTCACGTTGCCTGCTCCTTGTACTGACACTGTATCGCATGGTAACGCAAATCGCAAGGCAATAAATCGCGCGATATCGCTTATCCCCAGCCGATGTTTTGCATATCCCGGAGGATCAATATGGCAATGCGATAACTGCGCTGCAGTGCGCATCGCAATCGATACATCGAAAAATCTTTCAGCCGCAGGCGCAAGCTGGATTGCCCAACGTCAAAGCGAGGGAAAAGATGAGGAATGTAGATGCGCAATGCTATTTGGGTTTCTGAAAAGAAAATCATGAACTCTCGCGAAGCGTTATTTCATTGTTGGGGGATTCGAGAATCTCGAGCGGGTGAAAGTGAGCAAGTTACCCCACAATCAACACAGACCGCGCCATCATTCCGTGCCTCCAACCTCCTCCCCTTCGTGCTGGACGAGGCATTGTTGCTCCTTGGACGCCGCCTCCCGATGGAGAGATAACTTATGACTGCATTCATGCGGGATAATTTTTTGCTCGAGGTGCTGTTGCGTAAACAAGATTTTATCTCAGTAAAAATCCATTATTTAACTCTAAAACTCCATCACATGAAGAAATAAAAATGTCGAAATTAATTAGGGTGTCGGAGGATTGGTTAAATAGTGATGTTACTCATTGCGTAAATTGTAAAATCGTCAAAATTGAAATTCAAAGAGCGTTTCATCGCAGCCATAACTTTACGCCTCTACCAAGCACGTTCTGGAATTTGGACGCAATACCATGCGATGGAGACACTTCTCAGTGATTGAAATTTAAGTATGCACTTAGCATTATGGAGTAATTTTTTAAGAAGATGTACATACTAAACTGAACAGCACTAAACTGTAAGATTTATATTTTAATCATGAGTGGGCTAGCTACGAGCAATGCAATTTTAAGTATCCAGTCAAGGTATTTAATTAATAACTATCCGCAAAGTATGAAAACTAAATTAATATATATCACGCCCGTTTGGAATTCATCATACGTGATCCTCAGTAAAGTCTCAGTAGGGCCTTGCTGTTTTGACGAAAGCTGAATTCATGAGAGGCATTTACGAGTATCTGTCTCTTATCTTTTGGACCCGTCTTATGTTAACAAGCAACATAATCTCCACTTATCCGACAATTTGAAAAATTGGTGGACACGTACAAATTGCATTCATTGCTATAATACGTGGGACTATGAGATCTGCTGAATAGGAAGATTAATAGGATTATTGGAAACGAATAATAGACGGAGAAAAAGTAGAAGTTGGCAGTGTTATTAGACAAGGAAGTGGATAAAGGAGATATATTACGAGAGTAATCACTCCTCTCAAATATGCAATTAAATGCGAGATGAGCACAATTAAGAAAGGAAGAGATCAATAATTATGCTATGTACAATAGAAATGTGCTGGTATTAACCAAATGGTAAAGAGGGAATGGAATAGAAAAAGATATACCAGCATAGTTTCACAATTTATTCAAGTTTTGCGTATATTTTCCAGAGGCATTCAAGGCCTTGAATAAACTTAATATTTTTGAGCGTTAACATGATAGGAAAGAATATCAGGAGAAAGTTAAGTTCAAAAAATTGACGATTTCCCTTCCCTCTTAGGAGTAAGTTTCGGAACTGGAAAAAAATATATGTACCTCTAATTTATCACTGTCCTATGGAAGTACACATGTGTTTCGTACTCCGTTCGATCAAAATCAACCTCGCCATTTGGAAAATTTAAAGTCACTCGAAATAACTATCGTTTGGCCCGAACTCATGGTATCGGAAATATTAACCGATATATTTTCCAAAATCACAGCTTCAGGACTAGTAAAATTAATCAATATTCTAATTTCGGTACGGAATGTGATCGATTAAAAACTAACCAGGACATGCCAAAAATTAATACATATGAACACATGACACGGACGTTCACGACCATGTGCATTAATTTATGCGCCTTCAAAATCACATTGCGTAAACATAAAAAATTGCGTAGATGTACGCATCCAGTATCTTCTGCATTCATTTTTCTTCCCATTCCTCATCTTCTCTTCTTCGACGAAAATCCTTTGACTAAGTTACAAAACCTAGCTCATTCTACAAATATTCCTCGTGCCCGCCGGGAAAAAAATCTTCCTATTCGAGCTCAACGTCTTTCCTAAAATCCTCGGTTTTTAAAAAGAACAAGGAAACACGTCGCACTTAAGTTTTTCATGATCTTCCTAAATGTTCTTACTTGGATTCCCTGTCATTCGTTCCCTCCTGGTGGTAAAAGCAAAGGGCTTTAAAGTAATACCAGCGCATGGGGATCAGAAACATACGCATGGATAATGCTATTTCAAATGGAAAATGATACTGTGTAAGTGGAAACTTTTCCGCTCTGTACATTGCAGAGGACCGGATGGCGTTAGGTTGTCTCCAACCCCTATCTTGGTCTTGGAATATACACATGAAAAAGAAAGAAATGAGCATTCCAGTTTCCGAGTCGCGCGGAATGGATATGTTTCCATGTGACAGCGCATTCGAAATTCGAGACAAAACCGGCGGAGTGTATATCTGGAAGCGGAAGGTTGATTCCAATCATGCTGACAGCTTTCCGAAGCCCTGACTCAATTTTGCAGCCACCTATCATCCGCTAAAACTCGAGAAATCCTCCAGTGAAAATTTTAGCCACGCGATTGGATAAAATCACGACACACAAACAAGGTGAAGCCCTTTTAATTCTGTATCCTAACCGGAGTATCAGCCTAAATACTTGCCGCGTGAAAGAGTTTATTTCAAATATGAAAAGTTAAAATAATTTTTACATTTCCCATTAGTTTTCCAACAATGTAGTGGATACAAGGCAAGGGCGTACTTACAAGCACACTCTTTTTCATTTAGCTCACAGAAAAAAATACTGAAATGACATAGAAATGTAGTGATAAAACTTTTCTAACACGCAATAAATACCTTCCCCATATGAATCTCATTCTTCAGGATGTCAAGGCAACTCCTAACCGTAAAGTAAATGATATTTTCCAGGTTTTTCACATTGATAAGTGGCATGATTGAAACACGATAGAAGTGATACATATAGGTATCTCAAATATTGAAATGGAGTTTAAGAGTCTAATGAAACCACGACTGGTGGAATACGAGATACGACACGACTGTTCTCGGGAAATTTCCTCGAACTTCTTCGCCCAAATGTTGCCATTTTCATGTAACAGTGGCCAATCAAATTGTTTCCGCAAAATATTTACACCAAAGTGAAAAACCTTTAAGGGAATTCTCCAGGAACAGATGTGTATCGTTAACCTGCAAATTAGAGAGCTGAAAAATTAATCAAACTACGTGGCGTCAAACTGTTAGTCTCAGAAATGCTGTTTTAACAAAGGTCATATCTCTATACGAGGCTAAAACGTTTTTTCACCTAAGAGAACTAACGGTACACTAAATTCTCACGCGTTTATAGTGGCACACACTCCAAATGAGAAGAAATTACCGTTCTTTGTTAAGTGGTTTCTCAGGAGTAGGCACGACCTTAGCATCAAGTAGAGCAAATTAACCTTGGTCAATGTGAATGCATTACATTGTCTGCTTGAGTAACTTACTGATATGAAGAAAACCCAGTGGGAAAAAGTATCCGGCAATTTTACATCTAGCGCGAAGGGGGAAGGAGGTGGATATTGCAGAGGAGCTAGAGATGAGGAAAAGGATTTACACGGGACAAATTTTGAATGCAATGAGTTTATCGAGTTAAGGTCAGAATTAATCAACCACAGGTAAAGAATAGCTGTGGTTGATTGTTTCTGGTCTTAGCTCGATAAACTCATCGTATTCATAATGGAGGTCAATATGGTGAATACAGATCTAATTTTGAATGACATTTTGTTTGAAAATACTTTACCCCTCTGGAAACTGAAGTCCTTAGGTGCCATTAACTATCCACTGTGTAAAGAACCAGTCGCCCAGTAAACCCTCACCATTCATACCCTCTAACCCTACCCCTCCCCACACTCCATCTCTAACCATACTCCTCTTCCCAACTTCCCCCCTCCCTCTAACCATCCCACCAAACCATTCCCTCCCCCATCCTACCCTTAAGTTAGTATATATGTAAATTGTACATCCCAGGACGTGTGTAAAATAATTTGTCCCTGAGAATAACGCATATTCGTTGAAACCGGTGGTACCAAATAAAATATTCTCTGAAAATAATAAATTGTTGTACACTATCATTCAAGATGAATTTTCACATAGTTGAAGGCGATTTTATCAATTTCATCGGCACAAAGTAATTTATTCATGTACCCATCACTACATGAGCCCCTGTCACCAATAAATTAGTGTATTGAAACCACTAAGCTTGGCACAAATTTAGATAATTCGTTGGAAAACTTACAATAACATCACCAACTCTAAGAATGTACATATTTTCGACGATCATTTGGCTTCAAATCACAAGGTGTATCATCAGAAATGAAATATTACTCATTATCATGTCACGTTTTTGAAGTGAGACAGCTGTAATTAATTAGAGTCTAACGCGTCTTCTTGAGACATAACAAACGATTGCTGCAAGCACTTTTGAAAGCCCATAAATTAAAAAAATGTTATCTTTCATTGCGCTCTTAACTACGAAGGATATTTATGGGCCGTTAAGTGCAATTGAGTCAAATGATCTCTCTGTGGAATCGTACCGTCTCCTCGCGGTAAAACCAAGGAGATAGAAAAAAATGGAGGCGACATACTTGATTCTTGAAGCCAATTCCGCCACTACCAAAGGCACATTTTAGGCCTTAAGCCCTTGCCCTACAGTAATTTTTTTCGCAAATTTATTCATGAAATTCATATTCATGAAACATGTTTCATGAATATGAATTTCATTCATGTTCATGAAACTGACGCTGATCGGCTGACGGCCTGAAAGAGAATTTTTTTGTTGTGATGACATCTATAGTGTGTAATCGGTATACATACAAAGAACAAATAGCGATGAGTTTTCCACAGAGTCCACGAGTCCAATTATAGTAATTGCGAGGAAATAATTATAGCCTAAAGTATCAACGGAATGAACTGCATGATCGAACATATTGGTTCACGATGATGCACATAGGTATACCAAGGTAGCAGTTCTCCAATAATAATGCGTTATTTATGGATCTAATTACCACAGGTGATTTCAAAACAGATGTTCGAACAAAATAATTCTGCTTCTGCCCTTCAATGAAATAAGACCAATTCGCTCAAATGTACGATGTGAATAATACTTTCCTCTTCATCATATTGCAACTAATGGTAAAGATGGGGGAATTCAATCACGTTTTCTTCTCAAGTACTCGAAGTAGTCCCTGGCAGAAGCGTATGCGGGCAGAAAAACCAATCTGTGGTCCCGTTTCGTCAAACTTTTACAGATATATCATTTACATAAATTTACAGAATATTGGCACGCACATGCACAGTCCAATTCTGAGAGTTCTCTTGAATTATTCATGAATAAATTTAAGAAACATTTTACCCAGTGACACCGGCTTTATTCTGTCTTACGCTGCTGTCGGTCGCGTTTGATTTTGGTCAAAATCCAAAGGCAATGCAATGTTTTGTGTCTTGTAGGCCCCGCCTTCTTGGCACAAAATTCTTTCCATTCACCCATGTTTTTGCTTCACCTTCGCCCACGAGCCCTCGATCGAGCATGTCTCCTCCATTTCATGTAAACCTCCTTGGGCAAAACGATGAAAAGCATAACATTTGGGTCTCTCTCCACCACAGGTCATCGAAGAAGAGCGCGCTATCCTACTCGGACTTCCATGCCGAGAGGATAGACGCGTCGGCGGAGGACGGCGAGGTCAGCGAGGGAGGTCGCATGGGCAGGCGGCCGGGGGTCACCGGCGTGCTAGACCCGTCCGCACATTTCCTGGGACAACGCTCCGTTTCCCTGGTGAGAACTTCTCCTACACCACCCATCGTGATGCTCCTCCCACATCTCTCGTGACTCGGCACGAGTGCAAGGCTCAAGCCGCGAGAGTCGGAGCGATGTAAGCGTATGTAGAACCATGGAGAGTAAATGAAGAGAGGGCTCCACTGCCATACGTTACTATGAGCTACGATGCCCACCGTGACAAGTTAATGGTAATTGGAATGATTTTCGTCCAGATGCACAGATTTGTGTGAAATTTTGCTGCAAATCAATTTTGATCTTGATATATGGTAATGTAAGAGCATTTTGGCATCACAGAATTCCGCTTAGTCTTTTTCATCGCATCATTAGCAAATAATAAAGACCAAATATTTTGTGCAATTCTTTTGGCATCACCAACCGTCGCGTCGGTGAATGGAACCAAGTGGAATGGAATCGTCGGTCACCGATGATTCCATTCCACTACTTGTCCAAAAATCACATCTGTTCAACCTCTAGTTCGTTTGGATTGGAAATATTGTTCAAAAGGAGTAAAAATGAATTTAATTCGATAGTTAAAATTTAAAGAAAACTCACAAATGAATGACTATTGAATATCGATTATAAAAGTTAATATGTACATGCAACTAATGCAAAAAATCCACAAGCTGCCGTACTCAGCTGCATGATGACGAACGCTTGCAATTGCTTTTAATGCAAGCACGATCAGCTGTATAATGAACTAAACCTTATATTTCTTACCTTACTTTGCTTATTAATTTAATTTTTTAATTTAATAATGCTTTGTTTAATTAATGCAACAAGAAGTTTAAACTTGTTAAAAAAAGGTATTCGAAGTAAACTGGAATATGTATGGAAAGATATGTGTTGAAATTTACTTCTCCAAGAATCCTCTCGTGTCATATCTTTGGCACCCTTCAAATAAATATTTCGATCACAAATTTTCACACACAGGAATCCATCGGAAATTTGAGAAAATTGCCATGGTTCCATTCCAATAGCTCTCAATACATGAAGTTTTACGGAAGATGTTCTGTAGGTGAATCGTTTTCGTGATTTTTTTCGGGTATCCTCCAACCGTGTTATAGATTCCATACTGGCCACCTTTTGGATGTTCGCCAAGAATTTCTTCTTCAGAGAAGGTGAGAGCCTATGATAATTTAATCATCAGCCCTGAAAAGAATGCACGTTCCGGATATAGAAACCTCGACCAACATGGAATCCCTATTCCAAAGAATCACTCATTACCCCCGATGATGATTTTTCGTATCGAGTATCGATGCAGCATTGAGTCCCACACCTGGTGAATCTATTATCAAACTAAAAGATGATATTCGTGCGAACCGTCGAAACGATGGCCAGCACCGATCCCTATCCTGATTCACTGAGTTACTAATGAGTAAACTATCATGGGCTCCCATTATCTCAGAAGATGCTGCTCGTGATCAAAGCATCGAAACGTCAGCCAGAGTGGATTCCCTAACCGGTTGGGAGGTTGGAGAAGAATTGACGAGGAGTTAATAGTTCTTATATATTGAAACCTTTTTCTTTTTCGCACGTTGTCTCTGGCGCATGCAACCGTCCCGTCACCGGCCAGAAGTAATCCCACACCGCGACCGCCGCGTCACCGGGCGGAGGCTCCTGGAGCCATCCTCCCAGCATCCCATCGTAAGAAAATATAGTAATTTTATAAATTCCCTTGCACTCTCTCTTGCCAGAGACGCCACACACACAACCATGCACCTCTCGTCCACCTTTAATAGCCTCTCTCACGCGAAGCAGGGGATGAGGGGGGGGTAGGAGAAGAGGAGGATGAAAGGTTGTGGACGCCACCCACCCCTCACCAACCCCCTGGTTCTCCCCTCTTCCTCCGGACTGTCTCGTCCAGCACACAATGCCTCCCAACAGCCCACCCAACCCCACCACAGCATCCTCATCCCCCTTTCACCCCATACCCCGAGCATATCCAGCTCAGCCCCACAGAGCCCGCCCGTTGGGATCTCCACCTCGCAAGACACGGAACTTTTATACAACCAATCCAGTCGGTTCCCTTGGCCCACCCCTTTCTCCCCCAACCCCCCTCCCTCCCTCAGCAACCACCCGTGCCATCCCGACAACCACCTCACTCCCCCCACCTACTTGCCCATTCCCCTCTCCACCCACACTGGCGAGGGGAGACTGGTCCGTTTCTCTCTCTCTCTCTCACTATCTTTCTCAACTTCTCTCACTCTTTCCACTTCTCTATATCTCCTCTTTCTCTCCGGCACTCGGATCTCCATCCTCTCTACTTCTGCCCTCCTCTTCCCACACTCAGCCTCCCCCTCTCCCCTCCATCTTATCTCCTGCACACGTTTTCATACGGTACTGATTCCTTCCCTCTTTTACTCCCAACCTCTCGAGTACACGAGAAGTGGGGAGAGAGACCGAGAAAGAAAATAAAGGATCGCTGACATTGGAAACGCATTGTAGCCATTCCATCTGTGAGAATAAATTGATCATCTTTAATATTCCACAGCAGACGAAAGCTCGATTTTTCTTGGAAGCTAATCATAACATGAACATAATCAGCGCATGTCGTAGTGGTAATTGAATTACTTGGAATATTTTATGCATGAAGTTACCAAAATTCTGTTGGTACAACTAATAGAATTTTACCTACTTGAAGAATAAATGATTTTTTAATATTCCTTTCTAGTTCGAACATACACAATACACATGCCTACCATAGAATCATAATTTGTGATCAATATTACCAATGAGAAACACAAATGGTTGGACAAATAACACTTGCACCTCAATTGTGTGAAATTCAAAGTGAAAAAATCATTCGCCTGGACTGGGATTCGAACCCAGACCCCCCGATTTCGCGCCGAGTGCTATACCAGTTAAGCTACCCAGGCGTCATCTCTCACTGTGAATTTCATGGAGGCTTTAAGCCTCCTTACTAGCGGGTGACTCCGTTAAAGTTACTGCGCGGCCAGTTCCGCAGTTCTTTGAACTTGCACCTCCTTAACTTTGAGGTATTTCAGCGTAAATAATTAATTATACACTTTCGACCTTCTCATAGTTACATTTTAAAAATAAACTGGCCATAAGTTTCAATGCACAAATGCCATCTTCTTTCCTTAGTCATATTACAAGTAATGACTCACAAACCGTTAGAGTGGCAAACTGGGAATCGAATAAATAATACCAATAGTACGAAATCACCGCTCACAAGCAATCTATGGGAACAGTATCGAGCATCGTACTCCTAACTAGCGTTGCTTCGGGTCTGAAGGCCATCAATTCGTTCTCATCTCACGAGAAGCAACCAGAAGACAACTCCCCTCTCGGATCCCTGCCTCTCATCTAGCGTTCGTAGTCGTTCTAGCCGCTCAGAAAGGGAGGGAATATCCTACCATGCTCGCGATCGGGGGTGAAGTGACGGGAAACCTGCGAACATCTGCCGTCGAAACGAGAGAGCTCGTCGTCGATGGTTTCGTCGGCGACGCCGGTGGCCATCCCCACACCCACCCGACCGGAGCCTGATGGATGGCAATGTAAACGGGAGGGTTCTCACTTTTCCCCGTAGAAGGTGGACACGGGGGAGAATACGGCATCATCATCAGCCTAGATGGGTTGTGTGTTTCGGTGGTGTTACGGGGAAGAGAGAACGAGGAGGAGGAGAACGGGCTCGAAGCCATTCCGATTGGACAAACTGCGAACGTCGGGACGATTTGCTCTCTTCTGCGGAGTCGTTAACGCGGTCCCGTCTCACCCCGCCATCGCCGCCAGCTTCGGATGCGATCCGGCCGCAAGGGATTTTTTCCGATATGCGTCCCGCCTCCGGGCCACGTCCAACGATTTCACCGAGTACCTTCGTCGTTAGCGTGATCCCTATCAGAGAGGTAAATACAGATAGAGAGAGAGGCTTTGCAGAATCGTCGAGTTCGCACAACAGGGAGGAGAGAACACCAGGCTCCGGTAAATTTATGCACTCGGGCCTTGGGAAGGAGGGATGTTTATTGAAACATCTCCGGCCGAGTGCCGTTCCCGTCCTCGCAGCACAAATCAAACATGGTTATACGCGTATCGGAGACGCCTCGAGGGAGACGCTACTCCCATCCTTAAGTGAGGGAAATTATCGCCGGATTTCATCGCCCATTTGTTTATAAACCTTTCTTCTCCTTTTCTGTATATATGGGGAGAGTGTGAGCGTAGATGGGAGTGGTCTGAGATATGAGGATATAGAGGAGAGTAGAATGGTTAAGCTCATGGAGAGGAAGATGTACGAAAAAGTATAGCATTTTTTAGGGGAGGAGAAGAAATCGAGAAACAGTATTAGGCTTTTTAGGGGAGGAGAGGAATTCGATGGGTGAAAGAGTTTATCAGGGAGGGGACCCCGAAGGGGGAGGAAAACAACATGTTCAGGAATTTCTGACGGCACGAAGGCCGGCGGTAGAAAATATGAAGGGATTGTGGGAGACTTAATTTAATGTACAGTGAAAGATTTGTTTTTTAGAGAATATTAGAGATGACCCCAAGTTTCGTGGCATTGATACAAGGAATTTCGGGCTTACAATAAATATTGGAATACCCATGAATGTGATTGTTTTTTGTATTACTATTTCTATTCATTCAATTTACACGTCAACACACAGTCTCTGGTAAACTGATGATGCAAATTGTATAATATCATGAATACATACTATATCATACAATATATAATATCATATATAATACAATACCTACATCTTTTACAATGCTTTAAAGTCACTAGTCTACATGCCGCAAAATGTGAGCAGAAAATTTCCTTTTTATAACAATTGGCTCGAAAGTACTTTTAAATTGGCACACCGCTTGAAAAAGAGAGCATCAGGTCTACATTGTGTTCATAAAATGCGAAGTGAAAAACCGAGGACGGAAGAGGAAACGAAAATTCAAGAAAACCATCAGTAAAATTAGAATAGCAAATCAGTCATGACAATGTATCCCTATCTGCTCCGGCAGTATTAATTTTCCGGGTGATTATATCAATCATTAGTAGAAAGGAGCCAGTCAAGCCTAAGTTGAAATTTCTTCAGAATAAAATTCCGGGAACAGATAAGTTTGATAATTGATTTTATTGCCTTAAGAAAGTTTACCATCCAACCCATCGATACTTCTGAGTGATATAGACGAAAAGTAACCAATGAATGAAGTGAAACACTAATATTGATGCAACTTATCCGAATCGTATTTTATCCGAGAGCAATTCAGTATGTATTCCGTAGGCTTTTATTTTATATGATCGGCAGGGGATTTCAAGAATCTCGCAATAAAACACCTTATTTTCGTCTTTAGCACTCATTTCTTGGAATAAAACTTGCTGAAGTGTAAATTTTTTGGCCCAAAACGCACCAACGGGTTCACTTTTTCTATTTACTACATAATGCGTTGAAATTACAGAGATATACGAGGAGGAATCAATCATCTTCATAATCCCTCCCATCCAACTCCAAATGAGGACTCCCTGGCATCAATCAGAAGCAAAATATGAGCCCCTCGGGGCGCAGTTAGATCCAAAGATGCCGAAGATAAAGTGGGCGTACTTCTCGATGGCGAAGTAGCGCGGACGCAAAGCATAGAAAGTATCTTCAGCCCACAACATGCGCCACAGTTAAGTTTCCATCGACAAATCGCGGATACGACTTGCTCGCCTTCATGGTTAACCCCGGCGGCCATCTCCGAGATTTCTTATTGGTGAACAGAGGAAAAAATTAATGGGAAAAAAATTTCGATGGTTGAATCATCCCTCCGGTCTTTGCTAGAGCCCTTCTTCAAGGTGAACATCAGCCTTTAGGGCACCCACACACGTTTTTCATACTTCGAAGCGACGATGCCACTGGGGCGACTCGAGTTCACAAGACTTCCGCATTGTCCCACCGAGTGATGCAAAACGATTCAATGGTTAAGAGAATCACTATTTTTCAAACCCAAGCAAGTCGGAAGTTCGTCGAGAATTTCTGAATCAATTTATGGCAAGTAATTACCACAAAATGCTAAATAAACTACTTTAGGTATTTAACCTAACAAAAAAGCGATATGTCCGTCATTCAAATTAGTTTACATCGAAATATTAGACCATGGTTGAATTAGGAGTGGGGGACTAAGTTTTTAATGCTGCCATGCTCCAGTAAGACATGGATAACATATCTAATTGACTCAGCACAAATAAATACAATCAGAAAGAAGCTAGTTGTGTCCCGAAAGAGATCGAACGAATCCGATACGATCGATGATTCACGGTACCAATCAGCCGATTCGACATTATAGGAAAAATCTGCCAATTCATCGATATTTCGAATTATTTAAGTGCACTGAGTGTGATTGAATTGACAACACGGGGAATTAAAACTTACAGTAGCTTTTGAGATTTAGGCGGTCGTTTGAAGATTTTATGAGGGTCAATAGCCATTGTAATTTGAACACGTTGCGTAGTATACAGAAAGGGTGACCGCGTTGGTGCGTGTTGGCCTTAAAGAAAACCTTTTATTCCAGCAAACTTCATTCCCAAAAATGGATGTCAGAGATGAGAAACATCAGAAGGAAACAATTAATTGCGAAAATGATAAGTTTTTCTCCCAGTTTCTCGATTATTAATATTCCTTAAAATATGTTTGAATCTACACATATAAAAGACAAATACCAGTGACTCACCATGATATCTCTGAAACTACTACATTTAAATTTTCCACATGTTGGGCCCTAGGTGTTCACTGAGAAATCTATTTCTTTCATAGCTCTAACAGGATGATTTTTGCAAATAAAACGTGTATTGCGGGTCTTACGTAGGCAACTTGCAGGGGCAATCTATTAGCCCGTGTATATTTCATTTCCTGCAATGTTTCGAAATTTTATTACACCAAAAATGTCTGCTAACAGAAGAAAAAGCTCAGTAAAAATTTTTATTTGACAAAAATGTAAAAAAGAAAACCATAAATCACCCAGCTTTGGTGACCTGTTTGGTTCAGTAGATTACACTGATTTCGTGCCTTTTTTCGTACGTGATCTGTGGCATAAAATAAAATTATTTCCAGAAAGTAAATATTTATTCTGAAAGTTTTCATATTCAGAGTATATATAAACTGAAAAGTAAACAAAACACATCGGTACTACTTATGCAAATAGGTATAGCCTTTATTTACCTCCTGGTATTTTTAAAGCAGATAGCCTGAAAAGCTGAAAATTATACATTAATTAAATAATAATTACTATTTTTCGAGCTTTTCCACATGTATTTATCCCATATAAACGCAATACCATGATCCCTTACACAAAGTTAAAAGGGCAGTTGGGGTGTGAAAAGAAGGTAACGAAGTACACAATTTGTATTATATGTAATTGGAAGAATTATGAAACAAGGGAAGGCGCGGGTAACATTTAGTAAAATATATTGGAGTAAACAGTATTTATTTACCTGAAATAAATAGAAAAGTGCATTAAACCGATTACTATCTATGCAAGTTTCACGCATCATCAGTATCGAATCGGCAAGCACAATCTAGCGGCATCGGACAGGAGTGAAAACAGTGGTATTAGGTAGGCCTTAAAAAAACACTCGTTCAACGCTCGTTATAGAGTTTCTCCTGCAAAAATCTCTCTTCCGAATCCGAAAAGCGATAATAAAAGAAAGTAACTAGAAAAAAAACAATCCATGGTTATGATTTTCTTTTTCCGGGATATTTCTTAGAAAGCTGCCCCTGATGAGACTCAGAGGTAAGAGGCACGTATGCGGAATGATCACGCGATATTAGTCTCGTAGCCTGTTATTTAGCCAGAAGTTGACGGTTCAGCCGGCTAAGGAGCATAAATGCCGACTAATTGAGCAGCTGGAACTAATTTCCTCACCACATGTTACTTTGAATTTTATTTACCATCAGCAGAGCTATTGGCAAACGGGACCAATAAATTATAAACACCGCAATTAGATGGTAATTACTCCATGTGCCATTCAGCATCCAACTGCAACAGTCGCTGATATTCCATGAATTAACACGAACCCACGTCATCAAACGTTCGGTTAGAATCAGTTAAAAACCTGGAGGAAGACGACTGTCGGTTAGAATCAGTTAAAAACCTGGAATAACAACTTGGAGCTTAGCATCTCACGGGTTAATTGAACGACTCCGGCACTCTTCTCGCAGTCAAAATTATGCATTGTCCATTGGAGGTGACTAATTTACGGTTGCGTGCACAATTTTTTTCCAAGCTTAAATTCTTTTACCAAAAGCCAAGAGATTGAAACGAATGAGTTCCGGGAAAATATCCAACGGGATCGGTCTGTGGACCGGTGAAGTGGACAAGGGTTTGTGTGATTCTTGATAGAGGGAGTGTAATAACCTGGTATCCATGTGAGCGAGATGAGAAGAGGGAAATATACGCCCAAGGATGATTAACGAGCTTCGAGTATTCTCAAGAATTGAGAATAATGAAACACGTGGCCCATACTCACTGGTCGGTTATTCAACAGGGTTATCAGGCCTCCCAGTGAGATGCTTTAAAATATTTCTGCGATTGGCATTTCGTCTTCTGGATCAGGAATTAAATCACGAACCTTTGGCTAGCTCTGTCATTATACAGACCACCACGTCCAATTAATCCCTAATTTCATTCGTTTTTAAAATTCTCGAGGATCAATAGAAACTTTATAACACGTGCCGTTACGATCCACCAAGGATGGCACTGTCATGGCACCAGGGGTGTATAGTCGAGCAGCAAAGAAGCCGCTCTCCAGTAAGATTAATCGTATTATCTACCTGGAAATATCCTACAATACATCACAATGTGAGGAAGGAAATATTCCGAGTTGAACCAGCAGATAGCGTACAGAATTAGGTGTCTATGGCTACAGATCACATCAAATCTTATTAGCTCATAAATCCATCCTCAACTGCCTTAATCGACAGATTGCCACCGATAACAATCACAATTCGTTATTATCCAACCAGGACAAGATATTCATGATGACAAAATGGACATGAGTTAAATGGTTTCAGGATATTTTTCTTCCAAGGTGATTTTCAACAAATTTAATAGCAATTTATCGTGGCATCTCGTCCAGGCGCTTGCTAAGTCTATGGGTCGGGAAATTAAACTACGGACCCGTCCTAATCCCCGAGGGGCGAAAGCTGACTAATGCCTCACCGGATTCTCCTCACCATCCTTCCCTCAGCATCAAGAATATGCCCCTTCCCTAATCATCCACATATCCTTGATTGAACGAAACGGCATCTGCCGACAAGTGCCTCCCTGCCACAACGGCAAGTGCAAGGACGCCCGAGCCGAGTCCCCACCACCACCACAGGCGCTTCGAATTCAATACTCTCCATCCATTTCCCACCCGGGACCCCCCTCCCTCACACTCTCCCTCCCTTTGGCTCCAGCCCCAGCATCCCAACGGCCCCTCCCCCTCATCCGTGTGCACTCACCTCCTCCCTTCCCTCAGCACAACCACCTCCGCCCGCAGGAACCTCCGAAGCTGCGGGCCCTCTCCCCCCCATTCGGAACTCCCCTTCCTCAGACAGTCCTCTCTCTCTCGCCCTCTCTTTCCAACCGTCCATATCTCTTCTTCGCCTTCCTCCTCCATCCCTCTACGAACAACCACGCCTTCGCTATCTTCCGCGCCTCCGGGGGCCATCTCATCCACCCAACTCCCCCCTTACCACTCCCCTCCAGCCCCAATCCCTCCACAAAGCTTCGGGTCTCCTCTCGGAGGAGAGAAGAAAGAAGTGGAAAGAAGCAGACGGGGAGGACAGCAAGGGAAGAGAGAGAGAGAGAGAAAGAAAGAGGAAGAGACAGGCATGGGGGAGGTTGAGTTAGCGGTGGACCCTTCGTCGTTCGTGGCGGAGCATTCCTCAGTCCTTCCCGGCGGTCTCCGCCACCGCCGCCGGTGTGCGGGGTCCTTACAGACCGTTTGAGTCTTGAGGAGGCTGTGTGGCAAGAAGAGGCTCCGATGGTCGTCCTTTTTGCGACGGCCGGCAACAGACGACGGGGGTCAGCGTCCCCGAGGAGACGGACAGGAGAGGGTGATCTCTCTCGTCGGAGAATTTTATTTTTCCGGGTTCTTTTGTGAATTTCGCCACATTCTTCTTCTTCCTCTACTCTTCGGCGTCAACGGGAAAGGTGTGCGTGAGTGGTAGTGATGGAGGAGGCTGAGGGGGAGGAGAGAGGTGTGAAAAAAAGGGTGCGAGATTCTCCGAAGCGTATTTTCTCGAACTTTTCCGGAAACTATTGTCACATCCTCTTCCACGCGAAAGGTGTTTTATTCGTGATGGCAGAATCGTTTTCACGCCTCTTAACACTATAACCTGCATCACACAGTATTTGATCTCGTTCAAAGCCGAGGATACTAGCAAGCATGACAGCTAGGAGAATCGCGTAGTACGATGGATCTACGGCCTTTTTCGGCAAGGACTCCAAATCTTCGAGCTTCGACGATGACGAAATTTTTGACTCCTCAGCCAAATTCAGAAGATTCGAGCAATAACGCGTGGAATTTTAATATCATGATTCGATAAAGAACTGCAATTTTTCTCAAGTAAATAAAACTTTAACTACAACCTAGGTTTCGGTGTTACTCCATCATCAGGTGGTGCTGAAGATGATGGAATAACGTAGAAGCCTTGATGGTGAAAATTTTATTTATTTGCGGAAAATTTCAAATTCTCAAATTTTGAATTATAATTGACATCACAGTTTCGATGAACCATGACTATTACGTTGCGGCAGTTGAGTTTTGACGATTAAATGATGTTCCAACCTCGATATTGTCAACGTTTTTAATTTCCAGCCCTTCCTGAAGGCCCATGGTGATCACTACACAAGTAATAAAGGCGGATGTGCTTCTGAGGGCCGTTTTGGAATGAAGTATGCTGGGAAATAAGGGAAGAGGGAGGAAGAGGATTGGCATTTCGGATGTTATAAATAGAGGTAGGAAGTATGCTGAACTTAAGAGAGGGGTGGTGTGAGATAGTTGTGAAACACTACCAATGGTTACGGGAGAAAAGTAATGATCCATAAAAAAACCTCTTAACCGGTAGACAACAAAATCATAATAATCCAGCATGATAAAAAATCAGCATTCTGGCCATCATGCAAAATTGCTAGCATACAAGCTGGAATATAATTAATTTCTTAATTGGTGCGGTCCTAGTTCGAAAATTGCTCTTAGCAGGACCAAACAGCTGCCAACAAATGATTTATTTCCATTATATTTGATCACCAACAACCATTTTCAGGATTTTCCGGTGCTCTGCACTTATACATGTAGAATCATCATGTGAGTGCTTCAACGACGCGACGGTTTCAATAATACTAGTCTTCATCTTCGCAATCAAATGCTAGCTATCATACATGTTTGGACATGTTCAAGTATCGCATGGCACAGTCTGCAGGTTCCGGAACATTTTACGAATAAACATGTTGGGTTGAAAATGAGACACAGTGAATTTGTAATAAATACACTAATGGAAGATATGAATGCGAGAATCACCAAGGGACAGACAAGAAAATGAGGATATATAGAAAATACGAACTAGAGGGTATAAAATGAGTTTTCATGGGAAATGAAAGAACGAAGTACTGCAGTTAACCTTTCATAGGATTAAATGACATGGTGATAGTGAATGCCAAGCTTATTCGTGACCTCGTGAGACAGGTACGAAAACCATACGTACATTAACACTAAGCACTCAAACATACCGGTGGGATCCGATACCGTAACAGATTTAAGATGAAAAGACTTGACATTCCATTCCAAGTGTTTAAGATTTATTTCTATCTAGATCTGGTTGGCAATATTCTATTATTCTTGTATAATATTTCGAACATGAACATCTCCCGACACCATTTGTGTGGGATCAGTCGGTATGCCATTCAAAAAATGCTCTTGAGTATTGGAAAACCTACCACACAAGCTAAAAAGCAGCTAAAAAGAAAGGTATAATATAAATGTGTCACAACTTATGAACCCTTCAGGAAAACTGTTCACCTCCAGCTGCGTTCTGCACGAGGCATGTCATAACGCGAGTAGGTGCATGAGAAGATGTGAGAGCGAATGCTAATTATTTATAAACGGGACTATTTATGAACATATTATCACGCACTTTGTTAATTTTCCGAAAATAGATGAAAAAAAGGTAGCACAATCCCAACTGAAAAAGTCTATCCACGAGTCACACTGAAGAGGCAATAATCGAAGTTCACCGGAGTTTTCTGCCCACATGTCAACTCGAATCCGGTATATCTTAAGCGTGCACAAAAAAAGGAAAATTTTTATTCCGAAACTAATATTCGCATCTTTCACTGCACTGTTCCAATACTATTCCTTGCACAAAAACGCTAAACTCGTGGAAAAGAGTTATTGCCCTCCACCCTCTAATCCGGTTCATCGTAAACATCTTTACAGTGGACTGTTAAAAGTAAACGGTTGACTGGAATAGAGGCATCCTGTTGAAAAGGATTACTGAGACGAAGGTAGACGATTAATAGCCCTCAAACTTTGTCTACATGAAAAGACACTCATGGATTTCAGATTAAATACATGATTCTGGCGCACTGAAAATTCCTCGCCGCATAGTTTGAGGACCTAATTGATGCGAGACGACGCTCCGGGAACAAAAATCTTCTCTCCGGCCCAAGTAAATACCCTGACGGACATGGCGATAACTTAATGAAGCAAATATCTCTGATGACTGCCTTTATGCACGCACGCACCTACGTGCGGAATTTATGGGCTGTTTCCGGTTCTGGGCGTTCGGTATTCTTCCAACGGGAAACCAAAAGAGTTGCTGTACGTCTATGAAGACGACGCGTTTAGCTATTTTTTTGTTCCGTTCGGCTCCCGACCGTCTCGAAACGTATTGACACACTGATTTCTCACGGGAAGAACAGTTTTTTTCGACGCATCAATAAATATTTCAACGGCTAATAAACGTCCCTATCCCCGGAGCCACAAATCAGTGTCCTACCGCTGGCTCACCACAGTAAAAAAATTAATGTACAAGTGGGTTATTCCGGTGGGGGAGACTGGAGACGCAGGGCCTAAATTAAGTTAAGAGTAGTCTGAGTAGCAAGCACGCCTAAAATGTACGGTATGTCGCGGACAATGCAGCTGCTTCTACCGTCATTGAGATGTGGAAATGCTAAAGGGGCAATTTTCCTCGCGGCATCGACTTCAGTATTATCTTTATTCCGCTTTGCGCACCAGAACATGAAATTGGCAAAAGAGAAACAGGAACATCACCCAGAGAAAGTCATAAGCAAGGTCGCTGTTCAGAGCCGTTCAAACCTCAAACTTAGCTTAGCAAACAAACACTATTCCAATCAATAAATTTCCGAAAGGTCCCTATTCTAAGCCCATTAACGATTACATATCACGTCTTCAGACTTCTACTAACAAACCTTTAACCATGAGTCTCAACTACGGAAATAAATATTCATTGAGCAAAAAATCTTTGAATATAAATCTACACCTAATGTCTTTTTCTTTAACAATTAATTATAACGTTCAGACTTATTTCTCCTAGTCTTCCGTCATTTCATTCGTGAGTAGAAAGTTATTTCATAATGAATTCAGACGATACTACGAAATTATAACACGAATATTTCTGAATTTTCGGTAATTGAAAACAGGAAAATAAGGCTTGAAGCATTCCCCATGAGAATTCCTAGACCAGAATACGGGCGAAGATTGCTCCCGAACGCATTTTTTCCCTGATACTCACGACCCTCTGATCTATAGTTTCGCAGTCTTGAAGTATCAACTTCTATTAAGTAAGGTAATTTGCAACAATAACACCAAAAATGGACGAAAGACATAAAATAACTGAGTACTGAGCTTAGTAGTTGTCATCAAGAGGGTATATAACAAAGAAATTTCCACATATCAAAGGAATATCTCTAAACTTCTAATAGAAACATTTTGCCGCTGCAGAAAAATATCAATATAGTTTTTAAATATCTGCAAAAAAAAGAAATCCCTTACCTCTTGACTATCGTAACTGGCTATTGATTTTCAACTTGTTGAGTTATTCCATTTCTGACGACCTACGATTTCGTCCTTAAGTGATAGGTAATTCCTTGATAACTCGGAGCATTGTGTATGTGCATAGGGTAGTAGCTGGGACAATATTAGCTCAGTCGGATGAGACATTTTTCTCCAGAACCTTTGTGTTATATATGCCATAGTATCAACACAGCAGCATCTGACTTATCAATCTAACCCATGACCCCAAGGTTACTCGGCATGTTAGCGAGCTAATTGAGTGTCTTCATGCGGAGGCATTGCTATTTATCGTGTAGTGTCATGCTCATTATGCGAAATATTTTCCAATGAATGCCATAGTTGGCTCTTCATTGAACTACGACCTTGACATGGTGGAAGGGCTTGTGCGTTCCAATGACCCCTAGAGCTGGACTGGCAAGAGCAAGTACTTTTGCTCCTGGTAGGGCCACCCATTCCAGATAGGTCGAAGGGTAGGAGCCAGACGAAAGGTAGTTCCGTGATGGTATCACGTTAAAAATACCGTTGAGTAGCGTGGAATACCTCTCAACTATCACATCCTAGAATATGAAAGTCATTAACAGAGAATTGATTCCTGACAACTACGGGACGCCGCCCACTAGGGCGGGTGTCGTGTCCAGCAGCGTGGGAGGCAAGGACTCCGCGGTCATCACACAAAATCCTTGCACAGGATCATCATCGGCGGAATCAAGGAATAGGAGAGAGAAGAAGAAGAAAAAGAGAAAGAGGATGAGGAAAACAGCGGTAAAAATAGGAACTTGAAACGTAAGGACCATGATGAGGGCCAGGAAGCTTGAAAATATTAAGCAGGAAATGGAAAAGGGAAAAATAGATGCTTTGGGATTGTGCGAGGTGAGATGGAAGGATAGCGGGGGCTATTGGAGTGATAGCTACAGGGTAATCTATAGTGGGGGAGATGAGAGTCAACGTGGGGTAGGCATGGTACTGAACACGAAATTGGGGCTGAGGGTGGTAAACATTGAACAGGTGAGCGACAGGATACTAGTGGTAGAAATAAAAGCGCGCCCTACGAATTTCGTACTGGTCCAGGTATACATGCCTACGAGCAACCATAGGGAGGAATAGGTGGAAGAAGTGTACGAACAAGTAAAAGAAATTAGCTCGTAGGCTTCCGCGGACGTAGTTTTGACTGTTTTTTTCGGGATTCATTCCGCGATGTTAAGACGAGCGAGACTAAGGAATCAGTTCAGTTAACCTGATGAAGCTGGCAGGGGGACCAGCGAAATATTGTTTTATGCAATTTTAACATCGCGGAATGAATCCCGAAAAAAGAAACAGTCAAGTAGAAGAAATAATTAGAGAAGTGCCGGGAAAGAAAAACCTGATAGTGATGGGTGACTGGAATGCAGTGGTGGGGGAAGGGAGGGACGGATTAGAAGTGGGAGATTTTTGGCTAGGAAGAAGAAATGATCGCAGTGAAAAGGCAGTTGAGCTTTGTAGAAGAAATAAATTAGTAGTGACAAACACTTGGTCTAAACATCACCCCAGGCATAGGTACACATGGAAAATGCCGGGTTATACTGGGAGATACCAAATTGATTATATAATGGTAAGACAGATATTTAGGAACAGTGTAAAAACCTCGCGTAGCTATCCAGGGGTGGATGCGGACTCAGATCACAACTTGGTGATGATGAAGAGTGGGGTTAAATTCAAAAGGCTTGGTAAAGGTAGGAAGATAAAGAGGTGGAACCTTAAAGCATTGAAAGGGTGGAAAACGAGGGAATACCAAGAGCAGGTAGAAAAGAACATAGGCGAAGCAAAGCGGTTGGGAACATTAGAGAGAAAATAGGAGATTGTAAAAACAGGCATCGTAGGATCGGCAGAGAAAACAATAGGAACGGTGGAAAAG
Source organism: Pyrrhosoma nymphula (assembly GCA_963573305.1). Classification (NCBI taxonomy): domain Eukaryota; kingdom Metazoa; phylum Arthropoda; class Insecta; order Odonata; family Coenagrionidae; genus Pyrrhosoma; species Pyrrhosoma nymphula. The sequence goes on from OY754329.1 coordinate 99,691,253, forward strand.
AAGAGGGTTAAGAAGCAGTGGGTTACTGAAGAAATGATTTTGAAAATGGAGGAGAGAAAGATATGGAAAAACGTCAACACCGACGTAGGCAAGAGGAAGTACAAGGAATTGAATAATAAACTCCGGCGAGTGACCAATCGGGCAAAAGAAAACTGGTGGAAGAGACAATGCGAGGAAATGGAAAAGCTGCAGGAGGAAAGGGGAAGTGGGCGCTTTGTACGCCAAGGTGAAAATGTTATCGGGTGGTAAGAGAGGGCAAACAATACAAAATTTTAAGGACAAAACAGGGAATATATTAATCGAACAGGAAGATATCCAGGAAAGGTGGAGAGAATACGTAGAGGAGCTATATGACAGCGAGAATAGACCCTTGACCCTAGATCTAGAGGATGAAAGATCAATAGATAAGGATAACCTCGGACCAGAGTTACTTGACAGCGAAATAGAGAGGTCATTAAGAGAGATGAAGGGTAGAAAAGCCGTGGGAAACGATAACCTACCTTCGGAGCTACTGAATAATCTAGGTAGTAAGGTAATCGTTTTCGAACTTATTCGCAGGATCTACAAGGAAGGAGTATGGCCAGAGGATTTCGTGAAGACAGTATTAATACTTATCCCGAAGAAGAAAGCGTCAGAATGCGAGGAGTATAGAACAATCAGTTTAATTTCGTACGCGGCAAAAGTTGTACTAAGAATTATAAATAGAAGGTTGGAGTGCAGAGTAAACTACTATTTAGGCGATGACCAATTTGGGTTCAGGAAGGGGAGGGCCACTAGAGACGCGATTGCGGTAATGAGGACACTTATAGAAAGAAACAGAGTATAATCAGGATGTTTTCGCTTGCTCTGTTGATTTCGAAAAGGCGTTTGACAGAGTAAACTGGGAGAAACTAATGCAGATATTGGGGAAAATAGGAATAGATTGGCGTGATAGGAGACTCATCCAAAACTTATATATGGGTCAGAGGGCTCAGGTGGGGGTAGCTGAGGGTGAATCAGGGTGGGCAGTTATAGGTCGCGGGGTGCGGCAAGGGTGCCCATTGTCGCCTTTTCTTTTTAACATCTATGCTGAGGAAATTGTAAAAGAGGCATGGAATGAGCTATATGTGGGAATGAAAGTAGGAGGCCAAAGAATAAAGTTGGTTAGATTCGCAGACGACCAGACGTTGGTCAGTCGGCCATCGAAAGGATTGCAAACTTTAGTAGATGCATTGGAAATGCAGTGCGAGAAATACGGGATGAAGATTAATAATAATAAAACAAAAGTAATGAGATTCTCTAGGACAAAGAAAGCGAGGCTGGTGATAAGAGTAGGAAGTCACAAACTGGAGCAAGTAGAACAATTTAATTATTTGGGTAGTATGCTCAAAGAAACAGGACATAGTAGAAAAGACATTAGGAGGAGAATAACGCCAGCGAAGGAAGCGTCCAATAATAGAAGGGAGCTGATGACGGGAACCCTATGATACATATCCTAGAGAAGATTACGCTTCAATGATTAAAATTAGTTATTTACATTCTGGGGACACGAAGTCATTAAGAGAGATTGCTAGCGACTTATCTTCGTGAGCATCTGAATTATTCCCGACCTAATGTTTACCCATTTTTTATGCATCAAGTTATTTACCTTTCAGGATGCAAATTGCTCCTGCACACCAATTATACTTGCTAATATCTTAGAAAGACTGCCGCAGGTTGTGGTCATTAAGGTGGACTTGTATCAATGAAACAATGAATGCGAAGAACGGTGAGCTTGTAAGAGAGGAAATTCACCATGAAAAATCATTCCACTATTTCATTTGAACCCGGATCTCCCGATAGCCGGTCAGACGTGTAAGCCAGCCACATCATCAGTCCATTTCCATTCAAGGAGAATATCTAAGGGAGAAAATACGAACAAGATGCTCCCGCCTTCACCTTATACCACACACAACAGCACATGAGGCGCAGTTTATATAGACCAAACTTCGTCCCTTTTGTGAGACTAACTTCTTTAACGGAGAATTTCCACACTTTTGTCTCTTACTTTCAACCATGCGTGTGACCGCATACTATATCGTCACTTTCGCAATATATATGGTTCAATTGGAGCGTTCCGAAGAACCCAAAACAAAGCCTGTGTTGCCGCACTGAGCTCCGGCATCCGAATTAAGGTTGCTCCCCGAAAGCATGTCGGGTGAAAATTCAGGAGTGACCCAACCTCAAAAACGTGAAAAGGAGACCTAAAAGATCGAATAAAAACTTGCCGTAATTTATTTGGTCGAGATGAGTGGCTGTTTTCGAGGAAGACGAATCACCCAACGGCTCACGTAAATGGGAGGCCACGCTGTGTTGGTCACTCCCCTTCCCGAGGAAAAATTGCCAGCGGCAGTTCACCGTGATGTACTTTTTTTTAAATCTCGGCCCGTCCAAAAATTTCACGCACTTTTACGCCAGATCCGTCACATGCCACTGTCAAACACGTCAAAACTCGCGCGAGACGTTCCATCAGAAGAAAATACCCAGAGAGCTCCCGCATTAAATGGAAGTGCCCCTTTTCAAATCCTCCCTTCGTGTTCAGAACAGATTTCATTATGATCTAGTCTCTTAGAATTTAGGTTCATAAAATGTCTACAAATACATGGTTTTTTAGGGAGAAATCTGCGTAACGTCTAGAGGTGATAAAGCATATGATTTTAAGTACTTTTGTCTAATGGACATGGGATTACGACTCTTCACTAAAGAAACTATTACGAAAACCTTTTATCTAGTACTATATTTAGAATTTGCCATGAAAACGCCGAATAACGGTGATATGTACCAATTAAGGAGGTTGGAGCGGTAATCGTGGGTCATTGAGTGCACATTTTTATAGTTTTTCAAGTAAGTCGAAATAAAATTCTAATATTGCATTTCAATTAAGTATGTACATCTGCTTATTCGGAAGAACTCACTATACATGCAGTAAAAGAAATGATACAAGAACTATATTTTACATTTTTCCTTACTTGAATACTTGCTTTGGCGGGAGTTTCTGGTGTGGTATATGAAATGTAGGTGAAAATTTCATTTAAATAGGTATTTTCGAACTTAAGACGCGGCTTGGCAACAATTATAATAATATAAAATGTATTGTTTTGTATCTTGAAGAAAATATTTACGTATTAATTGAATTATTACGAAATTATCTAATGTTCCATGAGACATAAAAAGTGTTAAAATAGCACTGAATTGCTACATCAGCGACATTCTCGCAGGCTTGAACTATTTTCCTAGCATTGGTCTAAATATGAAAACATCATCAACGTTGGTTACTCGCGAAAATGAAGGAACAGTCTTCGCTCTGAGTGAGTTGTAAATCCTCGTTCCGGATTATAACATTCGTAACGTCCCAGGAATATTAAAAATATGGTAAGTTTCGAAATTTATGAATTTTAAAAAAATGCAACTGCTTTTTAAGAAAATTATTCCATTCGTAGCAACAAATAATTTTGCATTTACAGATGAAAAAACACTGCAAATCTTCTGCTACCATGGTAAAGCTTCAACCGGGAAATTGGTAAACGTCTGAAACGTGCTTTTTAGCCCATGTATAGAACCTCCCGTAACTAACACGTTAGCACGAGTACCCTTTTCTGTCGTAATGAAGCTGATAAACCACGGTGGATAGTAAGGAAATAGTAACAATCGTAAAGGTTAATGTTATTCAATCAATGTTAATGTTTAGTAACCATTGATGCATTATTTCAATCGATGAATGTCATCAACAGCGTAATTATGCATCCAGCGGAGCGTGTGTATTAGTCTGTGTAGTACCTTCTCTTTGTTTACCTCTCCATTATTAAAATACGAATTCCATGCTACCTTCAAATCAATTAACTTACTTTCACACGCCACGCAGAAGCTAGTAACCAGTGGCAACGATGGTAACGCAGTCGTGGTTCAAAGGTAACTATGGTTAGCGCTAACCTGCATACACACTGGAAACGTTCAGCTGCAGTGCAAGCTGAGAAAACTTTTTGTATGAATATTGCTGTCGTATCTTCCACCTACGCTGCTGACCAAAACAAAATTTTCTCTTCCATTTCGGAAGGTTCACTTCCGTTGTTGCGATATCCTCCATCCATCCAGTGATCTACACGCCTTTGTTTGTCCGTAGCTTTGGTTTGTTTTTTATTACTATCAGTATTGTCTCCCGGTGCGGATCGTATTGAACCCCATGAGCGAAAGAATGCGACTCCAGGCCAACCAACCACACAAGGATGGAAGAGTTGGATAAGAGTTACCTTTTGATTGTAGTAATTGAAATTGGAAGACGAAGTGGACTGAGAGTATCACCAATATGAAGAATTAATCTGAAGAGCTGAGGATAAAAGACCTTTAATTTAAACTCTGCGAATGAGAGAAGGCAAACTAATTGAATAAATTATGGGACATGAAAGCCTCCTAAAAACAAATATGGAGAGATAAAAGGAAAGAATTGCCGAAGTAGACCGAGGAGAAGAGGAGGAGGATTAAATACATCAAGCACATTATACTTATTAGGAATGTAGGGATAAAGTGGTCAGTTGTAAAGAGAATGGACTGAAGAGCTGCAGAAAATTAACTCCAACTGATCGCTGCTAATGAGTTGACGTTCGTAAAAGTCCATGAATAAGATTATGTTAAAGTATATAGAACAACTGGGAGAGTGCAGATATATAATGGGTATTCCAAGAGTAATCTGAGTAACTTTTGGAGGTGATAGGGGATAATGTTTCAAGAATTTTTTGTCTTAAGGTCCTGGGATGGCTACTCCTTACTTACGGTGCTACCGTAACACAAACTTAATATTGAAAATATTTTGCAGTTGAAAACTGCAAAACACGCTGAATAAAATCGTAATTATTTTCTTATAAGAAAATTTGGCACATAAGAAGCAATATTTGAGTGTAACTGATGCAAAAGAGGTATGTAATGATAGTGCAGGGTGGAAGAAGTTGTTTTAAAAAAGCAGGGTTAGTTTTACAGGCCTAACGCCGAGAATTATTTAGATTCTTTATTTTGCCTACCCCGAAAGGGTACTATTTGACAGTATCATTAACTGGGAGGCGTGATTTGTACGCATGTATTTTTACAACTCATATAAAAACGTAAAATAACGGTGAGATATTTGAGTGCCATCTTGAAAAAGGTAAAATAAGCATAAGTGACAAAATTACAATTATAATGAATGACCGAACATATTTTATGAACCCCCAAGCCCAGTTACAGATCTCTTAAGTTGGTTGAAGCAATTTTTGTCTAAGTACCGATTTGAATTAAACTTTTCACACGTGTTCTTATTAGTGATATCTATAGATAAAAATGAAAAAAATTAATCTTACCTAATTAAATAAATTGTCCCCTACATTTCAAATACCATATCGAAACTCAAGACATAAAAAGTATTCAAGTAAGGTAAAAATGTAAAATATAATGCATGTATTGATGTATCATTTCTTTTACTGAATATATGGTGAGTCCTTCCGAGTAAGTTCATGTACTTATTTGAAATGCAATCCTAGAATTTTATTTCGACTAACTTGAAAAATTGTTAAAATAAGCACTCAATGAACCACGATTGCCGCCCTAGCCACCTAAACATTTTTTTATCCCTGCTAGTGAGAAGAGGACAAAAGAGAGAAAAAAATAGATAACAAAAGAGCGTAGATCCTCCGGTGATACTGGACTCGGAGAATGTGAGAGAGAATTATAACCACGTCCCTCATCTTCATTCCCTTCTTCTTTCATCTGGATGCGTGAGAATGGCCCATTAAAATTAATACTCCTTAACGAGCAACAGCTCGCCTGCGGGTAATATCGTCAAGTCCGCTTAATATCACTGACTATTCCCGGCGGCTGTGTAAGGGAGGGAGAAACGGCTCCAGGAATGAAAAATAAATAATGTTGCGGAACTGAGACCCGATCTTCTTCGGTGGAAAGCTTTATCGATGGAAGCGATCAATGCGCGGTCGAAGGCAAAGTGCCCCTCCTCCCACTTGGGCGGCCTTCACGTCCCCGCCTCTCCGATATCAGCCCCCCCCCGCGCAATCTCTCCCCCAGGCCAGTAATAATCACATTCGGCGCAATTTAATGAAGACAGAAGATTTCCATCGGAGTGAGGGTTGGATTGGGGGGATGGGACGCGTTCCGAATCCATATTCATCATCCCCAAGTATTTGGTAACGATTTAATGGCATACCTCACCAACGATGCTAACGACGTCAGTCATGTTAGCGAAGGCTGCCGCTTGTCCATCAGTGCAGATAATACCCGCAGTGCCTTACTTTAACGATTCGCACTGTCATGGCAAACCCATAACCACTTCCACGACGTGTGTACGCACACTTGTCTAAATTAACACATCAAACAATCCTGAAAGGAGTGTGTCACTAATGAACGGGATGCATGGCTGTATTACGCAAGAGCTTCAATAAATGTTGACGGTTTGCGGTGATGAACGCATTTTAAAATTTCAGGTTCTCTTTACAAATCGATAATTCAATTTTTTATTCCTTATGAAACCTAATTAGCAGGGGTAATGCTGGATGAAAATAGGTTTAGTGGTGGCATAAGGTATGATTGCGACAGCAAGGCACTTGCGAAAAGGTGTAAATTGACGAGGGGAAATTTGAGTGAAGACATTCAGAAAATATTAGTTGACAGCGTAACATGGTGCGTAGGGAAGAGCCGATAATAAATTTCAATATAATTACGGGCCGATATTCTTCTATCGATATGTTGGTATCGGAGTAGCAGAATCCGATAATCATTTCGCATCCACCGCTTTCTCAACATAAAGCTATATATATATATTTCCGGATTTAATATTTTTTACCCTCTTATTTAACGGAAAATTTGAAAAAATATGTGCACCTTTTAGAAGCAGCCAAAATATATTTAGCAGCACCAACAGGATCTAGTGCATCAGAAAGGTTTTTCAGCTCAGCTGATGTTTTAGTCTAGTGTCTTATTATAGACAAGGAAAACGTAGAACCAAAACAAGGTCTTGTTGTAACTTGTTTTTTCGTATAAAAACTTGCATTGATATGGAAGAATTAGGAATCTTAATTCAGCTGTAGTTTTATTAATTAAAGATTTTTTAAAGCCTCAGTGGAAATATTTTTGAAAAGGAAAACTTCTTATGGATGGGGGTAACCTCGCGAAAGCCTAGCATCACGCGACACCCGACTCCCGGACCGATCGACTGTTGAGTCATTGCGTGGTTACTTATATATACAAGCGCTTCGAATTAATGCACAATACTGTCACCATAGCAATATAGTGTAATTTCATGTGAATATTTTAAATCTATGTGTATTTTATGTCATTGTCACAATTGTTTAAATATAATTTTCACATTAATATTCTCATACATTTCAATTAAATTATTTATGCTTATTTATACATTATACTGGACTCCCCACTTCCAGTCATATCCATACTCAGAGTTCCACTTCTGTCGGCCGTCCCGCGATGGCCACACCTTTTTCCCTGACTACTGCTCTCTAATACCTTGATAGGTATGAAATATTTATCGGCTTATTGGAACAAAATATCGGCCATCACAACAATAAGGTCATCGTCTCAGCCCTACTTGTAAGGTTCAGAGACATGGTCTCTGCTCTTTGAGGATGAGTGTTGAATCGAGACTTGTAAGGTGTGGGGGTGGAGAATTATGAAAAGGGAGGGTTGGAAGGAGAGTAGAAACAATAAGGAAGTTTTTGATATGGCAGGGGAGGAAAGTAGACTGATGGGAGAGATTCTAAAGATGCAGGAAAAGTGGATGGATGACGTACTTATAGGTAACTGCACGTTGAAAAGGGTAATTGAGGTGAGAATTTCGGGTAAGCGTGCGGGAGAGGGAGGAAAGGAATGGGAATGTTAGGCGTTATGAAGGGAGGCAAAAGATACAAAGAGAGTTAAAAGGATTCAATTCTGGACAATAGGCAGTTAATAAAAAACGATTGAGAAGGATTCACGCGGTCGGGGAAATCATATGAAGGACTGTCCGTGGATATGAAGGACTGTTCATTTATTTGATATAATATAGTAATTGAATTGAATCTATGATGATGATAATGATAATGATAAATAGGGGTATAGAACTGAAAAATATATGCTAAAATTAATTTACCTTATCAGTTAAGACAGCAATATTCCTAAAATTGGGAGAATTAATTCGATTAAAAATAGACTCACTCAAACATTCGCGGCGACGAACAGCGGGCATGATATGGCAATTATATTTAATTTAAATCTTCAAGGGAAATTAAGCAAAGCAATTATGATAGAATAAAGCGGTGAGCTCGAAATAGAAGGGAGAACTGCGAAAAATCAATCTTCAATTAAATATTGTATTTGACACGTGAGGAAATCGAGAAGTCAGGAAATATCGAGGAAAACTTCCACAGCACTGAAGAAATGTATGTGAAGCTTAAAATTAGCACGAACTCAGTGCCCACCTATTTAAATGGCAAACAATGGCTAAATTAAGTACCCTCCCAATTACAAATATATTGTTCAAGACAACAGGTTGTGAGTCACCAAAACAAAACCGAAAATAGAGAAATTTCATTGGAAAGTCGCTCTCCATATTTTCCACAAACTACTTTCAGTAACAGCTTACTTACTTACAGCAACAAGTGTTATGACAACAGAATAACTAAATCATACAGTGAAAGGGAAGAAAAAATCATGGGAGGGAGAAAGGAGACAAATAAGCACAGCCTTTCTTTGACTATCCTAGATTCTCTTTCTTTAGACTATGGCGAAGGGAAGATGAAAACAAAAAAAGTGGAAAGCAAGCAATGAAAAGGAAACAGCTCAACTTGTGCGTTTAACTTACAATTGGAAACGGAAATTAAATTCTTAGAAAATCAAAATTCAATCCTGCTTCACAGTTCACAGTTCAGAGAGGGAGGGGATCAAATATACTAACCCTGTACCATCGATCACAATTTATAAAGTAGGTAAAGAAATATGAGTAAAGAAGGGGTTTTTTGCGACATTTTTGCTCCAGGGTATTCACTTGTAAGTCTAACGCATATATATGTATACCTGTTGTCGATTTTCTACCGATAAGATTAACTGGAGTTAATTTGCATAACAGCCCTGTTTAAAGTTCCATTTATCTTGGCTAAAAAGGGGGGATAAGAAATTTTTTTACACTAGAAGCGGTAATTTGGACAGTTTTTGTATAGGCATTCGCTCCTGAACCCGATTAGTAGCAATGCAAAATTGCTATCCAAGATCACCAAATGGAACATATCAAATTCCTGAATTGACTCTCGTACTCTCATTTCTGATAATGTGAGTGCATAAATATACTACAAAGGTTGACAAGAACTAGAAAAAGTAACAATAACAAATACCCGGGTATTTTCAAATAAACTAAGACCAAGGTCGACATATCTAATTATCTGACAGATGATGTGATTAGAATTGCTGTGAAAGATATGGTAGAGCAAGAAAGGATCACTTAAGAGAAATAAGAGTTAATTTAACGGAAAAACAGAAGTTTCGGACGAAAAATATATTTAAACTATAGTTAAGCCGGTTTATAAGCAACCGATTAACGAGCACCAACGACCAATTTACTTCCCCAACGCGCCACACAACAGAAGAGTGAGGTATCACTTAGTCAAACCACCGAAGGTGGTGAATAAGGCATTAAAAAATGAAACACTGCAGATTGATACACTCCAATAAATTAGAAATCGCTCATAGGGAGCTCATTTAAGTCTTGTAAACGAATCATCGTTTTTTCGTGGAAAACATCGCAACCCCCATTAAATCAATTCGCCATGCCCATTTATATCTGGCGAAACCACAACTCTTTCTTAGGAAAATCCTTCCACGCTCACTCCCGCAGATCCAGCGGCTTTGCAGCTCTTAACTCATACTTCACGCGTCTGTTACAGACCGCCTTGCACCCAGGGCAAACCTGCTATGGACCAGCGACGCAGATCCTACTGGAGCCAAGGATGGCCCAGCTGGAAACTCTTGAGGCCAAGGTAAGATTTATTATTGTAATTCCATCGAATGTTGCGCAACCTTTTACTGTATCCAGATGAACAACTATGTAGCGCCTAATTTCTCAAAATTTCAGCTTCATTTTTAATTTAAGTTTTCCAAAGAATTTATCTGACGTCTTCAAATATTTTAACAAACATTTGTTGGTACAATATTTAGTAAAATACAACTATGTTTGAATTAGCAAGGCACAATTAGAATCCCTCTTTGGATTACTCCGCCATTAAAAAAAACTGCACCCCTGGGAGGAAGAAATGTCGGATTTCCAAAAAAAAACGAAAGTAATTGGTTTCCCCCCCTTTTTTTTAAATATGTCTATATTCAATTTTACTGAGACTTAGTTTTTTTCATTTCATTCATGCCGCTTTTTCATTGCGCGCGTAATTAGAAACGCTGCTGAAGAGCGTTCAGGTGAGATCACACATTAAATATGCAGTATTAAAACTCATATACCCATAAAGTGAAATTAATACGTAAGATACTACGAAAAAAACGAGAAAAGTATTAGGTACAGTGAATAGGCTGAAAACTTTAATCTCGCGAAAGACAAGCTAGAACGTGTCCATTCAGCATATGCCACAGGTGTTCTTCATCATTTTTCATACTGTTTTATAAACTTACGGAGGAAAGGGTATGATTATCCATTACTAAGTATATTATCTTTAATAATAGTTAAAAAATAAAAAATATCTTAAATTTCTCTTCCTCCATTAGCGAAAAATTTTCCGAGTTTCAGTCGATGAAACTGCAACGACAGGGCATGATTTCACAACCCTTTCACAGAAATGTTTGGGAAATTATACCATGCTTTTTTCACTATAATTAACTGCCCCCTACCGCGCTGTTGACCCTATCGTGTCGAGAAATTTATGAGTTAAGCCTCTCGTCAAACCGTGAAGGATAAATATTATTTTTTGCCTTCATCAAACTTAATCGTAACAAAAGCAGATATTTCGGGCAACATCGAATGATCCCATCAAGAAAGGGTGAATACAAGTATAACGTAAAACACACCGTGGAACTGAGCCCAACGTTATGACCCCATAGAGGTGGAATTAAAACCAAGGACTGTAGAAACACCTAGCACTTCTAGAAAACTTGATGACAGTGAACACTTAAATAAATCATCAAAAGATGGTCAAGCATAAGGTCTCGAGTTGCAGATCTGTAGTGTAGCGCATGCTTGTGAGGCTTCACCTCGTTTTACACTAACTTTATGTTATAGTGTAATGCATTTTGGTGACTAATCACCCCCTGCCACACACCCTTGAGGTGGCTTTCAGGGTATTTTGTAGATGTAGATGAAAAACGTTTTTATGACAAAATGCTAAAAATAGTATGTGAGTGCAGTGGTGATGACGGTGCCATTTCAACCGGTTGGCTCCGTATTTTTCCCTCACCTCCCCTGAGTGAGTAGTTGTTCCAACAAATGCTACTTCGTTAATATTTTTACCTAAAAACTTATTCGTGCAATAAATAAGTAATTTTAGCATCCAATAGTTTCTGAGCACACTTTAAAAATATATATTAATGTATAAACATTTTTAATATTATTTAATCGTTGGGTTGCATAGATAACACTGTACGCAACCGGCCAATCGCCGTCTCTTCTGGGCACAGGTTTAACGGGAGCCTAGGCCCAGGTCCATAGGCGTGCGCAGGATTTTGTTATTGGGGATGCCAACGATAATAATGCCGCCTTTTGCCCTTGCCCATGACCGTAACGACAAGCCTTAACCCCAAGTGCTCGGAGGAAAGCCAGTTCTATAAAGCAACTCCCACAACAAAATTAGAATGCCCCAATATTTGTGTGAAACAAAAATTCTATATATTACATTTCTGCTTTAATTTGGATGCTAGGATAAGATATTTCGTAAAAAAAAACTTTTTAAAAACTGCAATTAAATGAAGCTTTGATAATACTTGCATAAAATATCTGAACTAGTCAGTTATTTAATTATTGTCAAATAAAAACAGAGGGAAGAAAATTGATGAAGAAAATATGGGGAAGAAAATTCGATTAAAAAATACGAAAAACTTTTTGTAATCAGCTTTATCAGAATAATGTTTTTAATATACTAATACTTCTACTTCTCGTTTTTTTGCGCCCACAATGGGCTCCGTACCCTAATTCAAATAAGCAAATGGCGTGATAGTTTGAGTAGTCTTATTACAGATCAAAAAATAAAATCAGACCTTCAAAAATTTTAAGATTGATTGGTTTTCCAGTTCATTTCAGCAGGACTCGCTTTCCCGCAAGTTGTTTGTTCCATCCAAATTTTGGCGGCCCTCCAAAATTTTTGATGGTGCCGCGGCACCCATGGCACCCATTGTGCGCACGCCTATGCCCAGGTCTTACGAGGTGGCGAATCCCCGTTTTTTCATGTCACTGGATTGACACATTAATCCGCCAACGCACTAACGGCCCCAAATGCATGAAAAAGCCACGGTGGTAGACCCCACGGAAATATTCATATGACCTAGGGACTCTCAATGTTCTTAGGGCGGCCCAGGGCAACACCACCTAAAGTAATGGCTTTGCCCAGGGTGATGAAAAATAAATCCAGTAAAAACAAGGGAAGAAAAAAATTATTCGGATGAACTGCTATATGTTCAAAGCGGCGCATCCTACGTTACAGATGGCGAGCATTGAAGTATCCCTCTCGGTGACACCAAGGCGACGGAGAACCCCGAGTCAGTCTGGGGTATCGACAGCCGCCCCATCGGCGCCGGCGACGCCCCTCGGCGACCGAGGAATCCGCTCTTATCCCTCCAAGTCGTCGTTAACGTCACCGAGTCCACGGCCCGTGGTCAGGCCGATGTCTCCACCAGCACCGGCACCGCAGAAAACAGTAATATCCTCTACCTCCGACAATAATTCTGATCACGCACCTATCGAGCTGGACACGCTGAAAAAAACTCTTCGAGAAAAGGAGACTGTCATTCAGAGGTGAGTTCGGGCAAACTTATGTTTTGGTATAAGCTTGGTGAAGTAGTTTCCAAATTAAGTAAAAGGAAAAACGAGTCCAGAGTGATGTGGTTGCATTTATTCCAAATCTACTGATTGTGATTAAGCACATTACTCCCTATTCAGATCTAATGCATGTATCTTCGATCAACCTTTACCAATACCCATTCATAAAAATGGAGTCCACATATCTAAAACAGGATAGTCCTGACCCTCGCAACATTTTATGGATAAATTATAAATTGAATTGTTGAATACAACCTAAATTTATTTATAATTCAACATAGAAAATAAATAGAAGATATAAATCTGTAATTTTTCAAGTATTTCTTAATTACTTAAACTGGCAAGAATTATTTTTACTTGGTACTTATTCATGTAGCTATGATTCAGCCCTAAATCGACAACTATAAAAGAAAGATAGCCTTCACCAGTTTGGATAGCTAAACACTGAATTTATCATAATAGTGTTATGTACATCTTATTATTTATGAATAAGACTAAATCTATCAACTTAGGCTTTTAAATAAAATATCTGCATTTTACAGTTTGAAGCAGCAGTTGGGAAGGTGGCCAGGTGCTGCAAATAACCATCATAACAAATGGGAGTTCATGACAAATGGTACCAAGGGTACAAACATTATAAAGAACATTACAGGAAGGAATGGAGAAGCATTAAAATCACCACTCACCAAAGAAGAACGGGCGGCAGCTGAGCGTAAGCTGCGTCACCTGCGACAGGACGTGGATGCTCGAAGACGGACCATTCAAGGCCTACAGGCATCTCTAGCTTCACTGCATGTCACAGAGTAATGCTCCAAGATATTATATTTATGTAGCCACCCAATGAATGAATTTACTGGCTTTGTTCAAGGAGAGGAAGCAAATGGGAATGAGTGAATAAATAATTACATGAGGCATTTTTCAGTTTTGGGGCTACTGCATCTAGAGCTATTGGTATTGACACATAAAGAACACATCTTAATGTCCTAAAATACAGTAGATCCTGCCTTATAAGTGACAAAAATAATGTAACTGAGCAAAAAAATTGTTTAACATTCAAAAGTTGCAATAAATTTGAATGCCCAACCTAACCTAGTATGAAAATTTCATTTTAATACAACCTTTTAGTTATACTGACAAATAATTTCCTACTTTCAGCAACATTGACGTGCGGATACAACAGGCTGAATTGGAGTTCAGCCTTGGGCGAGAGGAATTGGAACTTTTAACATTGCTGGAGCAGATAAGGAATCTTCAAGCTGCAATTGAAGAGTCGGAAGAAATTTTACTGGCCACAAACTCTCATGCCTTGAGACAGCAGTTAAGGGATATGCCGGGAAGCAGTTCTTTATACTGGTTGGACTTCCTTCACTCATTGTCTTAGGAAATAATTTATACTTGCAAACAATCTCACAAACACAAATATTAGTTTTAGAGTTCCTCATAGGTCTATTATTTTCAAGTTATAAACATGCATATTTCCCACTTTAGTAACAAACCCAATGCCATATTAGTAGTGGAAACTTTAGCCAGTAAGCAAATGACACATTATCTCCAGTTTTTCTAACTTTCATAATCCCTTAACCTACTTTTGCTATAGCTTTCAGTCAGAAAGTCATGAATGTACACACTACTTAATAATAATGGTTTTTTACTCTATAATATTATTGAGGTGGTTAACTAATGCCTATTAATGCAATCAAAATTATATTTTCTATTATAAAAAAACTTCAAAAATCATTCTCATCATCGAATGTAAAAATCCTTATGTGAATCTCTTTAATGATTACCACAGGTGCTTGAAAGAAAGTGGGAATGGTCGCTGGGAAATAAAGGCTGTAGAAGTAAATGTGGACCTTCGCAGACCAAGTTTCAGCGTCGTGACCAAACGGCGTAGCAGTGATGGAAATAAGTCAGGATTGTTCATTGAGTGGGCAACTTCAGCATGCCCCCTTTCCCATGGAGACAGGTAAGCTGAACGAATCTCTGACACTTCATGTATTCCCAAACATTACAAGTAGGTAGGTATATTAATCCATTCCACATTGTAGAGATAGCCACCCCTGATTAATTAAATTTTCTGTCATTAGTAATTATATATTTCTACACAAATTTGAAATAATAGGCCAAAATTAAGTATATTTTGAAAATAATAAGAAAAAAATCATCTTCCTTTTGATTTGAATGATTTCGATTTTAGCGACTACATACCTAGCAAATATGCACTGATATAAATTCAAAATTTATCATTCACTTTTCATGTGAAGCACATATCTCGGTGAAATACTTTGAAGGCAGAAATTTAGACGAACCTGAACTATCCATATAAAAATACAAGTGACATTCAAATAATTATATCACATAGCAGCCAATTGATTTAAGTGTGGTAATGAGTATAGGTGTATAAGCGAAACTTGGTGGCACTCGCTTGTGAATAGCATGACTCAAAGGAGAGGAAAGGATACATGAGATGTGGGTTGAAGCGCCCGAGCCATTTTCCAGAGGACCCTGCGGGAGTCCTTAGATAACTTTGCCCGCTCATCAACGCTTTGTTTATTGTCAGTGTCCTGTAATCCTCCGCTGGTGAGTGCCACCAAGTTTCTCTATACCTATACTCCAATAACTATCAAACATAAAAAATCAACTAGATGAGACTTTGAGAAAATTTATAACAGCTAACGCATTACAAGTATGTAGTTTGAACATGAGATTCGAACGGTTGCGTGTTCGCGCTGCACGCTTGGTTAAACAACTGCCGATCGTCTGGAGGAATGCGCAATGTAGGGAGCCTTTTTCAAAGTATCCCTGCGACTGGTCGTCATTAGCGCCACCAATATTTAAGCTCATCTAAATTATATACTTTTTATAATTATACTACTAATATAAACAAATAATTGCCTAAGTACTCTTGTAAAAGCAGGTAAAAATATGCTTACCCAAGTTTTGGGAAAGAAAAAGCCGGAGAACAGCGAAAATCTCCAAAACGAAGTGATTGCACAGAAATGAGATTTTAACAGTTCTACGTTTAAAAGGTTAATACTCGCCGTGAAAAATATGTTACCCAGGAAAAAAGAGAGGTTTAGGCTCATGTTTTGTTTGTTGAACGAAATGATCAGGACCCCGATCTTCCTTCTTGAACATGTATTATTTCACAGAACCTATATAGCTTAAGAGATTACTTGGGTATCTGATTATTTGGCCATAAAATTTCAGCACTTTCGATTCCCTTACTGGCTCGATCAAAATGAAGAGTGCTCAGCTTCTTTCCAGATGTACTACTTATGTACATTTAAAAAATATATATATATATATATATTATTGTTGAGTCTCTTGTCGTTGACGATGGCGGCTTGCCCGTCGAAACGTCCGCAAATTATTCTGTGAGTGTCCTTTTAATTTTCGTGTGCCTGTGTTTTAAAAGTATATTTATATTTGTGTTTTTATTCGCTGAGTGCGTTTTCTCAGAAGACATTATATATATATATATATATATATATATATATATATATATATATATATATATATATATATATTCATACATTCATAGGAAAATGGAAATGGATAGGTACACATAAAAGGACGAACACAGAGTTTGGTGGGGAAGATGAAAATGAGTCAAATCCAGACAGAAAAAATTTTTCACCTTAGCCGGGATTGAAAAATTTTTTCTGTCTGGATTTGACTCATTTTCATCTTCCCCACCAAACTCTGTGTTCGTCCTTTTATGTGTACCTATCCATTTCCATTTTCCTATGAATGTATGAATTTATTCGCGCCTTTGAGCGTCATTTTCGTATGATTGAGTGTATATATATATATATATATATATATATATATATACACAGTTTCTTAGGAGAAGATGCGCGTAGCACAATATAATAATACACCAGTGTCACTAGCTGTGACGCACTAAATAAAATAAAACACTAAGAAAGAACACTCACACGAGAAAAGTTTTTTCCGGAGCTTACGAAGCCAAAGGCTTCTTTCTCAACGAGAAGATGTCGACTGACTGGGTCAGAATGCCGCAGGAACAAGGGAACGGGAGGGGGAGAAGGGGTGATGGGGGAGGGGGTTAGCAGGATACATTAAGTCCAGGGGCGCTGCAAGCGTTTAGGCGCCAAATGCACGCTAATTCAAGCATGTGGAGGTTGAGGGCGGAGTCTGAACTGTTCGTGTGAGTTTCTTTTGTTTGTGCCACTATGATTTTTACTTCTCACGCCTGTGACTCCTTATTGGATATGTATACCTATATGTGTGTGTGTGTAAAACCTGAAATTAGGAAAAATATAAAAGCCAACTCATGGAATAAACCTGAGCATTTTACGTCAATGAAATGCATTTCATGGCAAAATTATCAGAGGATAGTTTTTTATGATTGATTAAGTTTATACCTCCTATGAAATTTTCTGCTTATAAAAAAATGATTGCTTTTCTTCCGGAAGGAGGAAGTCTGTTGACAATCATTGAAAGTGTAATTACGTTTATATTAATGATTATGTAATTGCTAACTTTTTGTTGACTAATAATGAACAATTGTGTGCACCAACATAGTTAGACCGACCACTAGGCAAATCATTTTTTCACTCCGGGGGTAATTTTTATTATCAGTAGAACGACCAATATAAAGTTAACAAGGTAGGCTAGAGGAGTTTACTAGATCTCTAACTATACCCCATGCCAAGTTTTTTGATATGTATAAAGCTTCAAAAAGAGTTTAACACTAACCAGTTAATATCGGTACATACTTTAAAGTTTTTCCTTCTATTTAGGTAAACTAATATAGTATTTTTCAAATTCAGCTGATTATATTTTTATTATTTCAGGATTATTGAAGTGAATGGAGAATCAGTCATTGGAAGCAGTTCAGATGAAATGAGAAGGATATTGGGGACTGTATCAGGAACTGTTTGCGTGGTGGTGCTCAGAAAAGTTAACCCCACAAGGAGAACAGAGGTCAGCTTGAAAAAAGATGAAGAAGTGAGAAGCGAGGATGCAGTGGCAGTATTAAAAAAAGAGAGAGATGCTTTGAAAGGGGAGAACCTCCGCCTAACACACCGAATATCATACCTTGAGGAACAAGTGGTGGAGCTACAAACAGCAGCTTCCGGCAGTGATGCATCAAGGAGTTCCATATCAGGAAGCTGGAAGGCTAGCCAACCCCCCTATGCTCCACACACCTCGCGCTCTTCTGAAAACAACCATCAAGGCAAGCACGAGGAAAGGACATACGAGGGAAAGCCCTCCCAAATGAACAGTAGTGATCAAAATGGACAAGTGACAGCTCAGAATCAAAACAGCCATTCCCATCAATCAATCCCAATTTCCCAAGTTGGTCCCTCAACTCCAAGGCCACCTGTGCCCCCCAAAAAGCCACTCAGACTTTCACTTCCTCGGGCAACGAGCCTGCAGTCAGTGGAATCCCTTCCAGCAGACACATCCCTCCTGGCAACTCGTAAACCAACAAAGAGAAACCACCGAGGTGAACCCCCAGTGTTACTTGTTGAAACTCCACAACCCCCACCACGTGCTTCCTCACGAGCAGACTCTTGTCACTCAGTCTCGTCAGCACCCTCCAGACACCATCACAGTTCTCATCGGTTAAGCATGGACTCACAAACACTCTTTGATGCTCTTTCCCACAGGACAAGAAAACAAGTACACAATGTCAAACACGATTGCTAAAGATTTCTCATAATTGTTTCATGTTCATCAAAATGTAAATAAATATTTTCTCAATGAACTGTTACTCCTCATCCCTTTGTCCACATCCCTAGACCAGCCCTGATGGCCACAGACTACAATTAAGCAATGAAACCAACTTTGCAGATCATTCCAAATCAATTGCATTAGAAGAGTATAGAAATTTCAAATTTAGTTTCAAGGGGAAAGTTTATCTGCTAACCATAAACTTGTTCAACTCCAGCCTCAAGCAATGATGATTTGGTGTCAAATGTTTTATGGTTAGATGAAAAATCATGGATGTGCATTATTAGATGGTCATGAATTTTTATATTAAGAGAAGAATATGAAGACGGGTAAATAAAGGGGCCAGCCCCGGTGACAGCAGGGTGAAGTCCTAGCCTGCTAATCTGAGGG
Organism: Pyrrhosoma nymphula; assembly: GCA_963573305.1. Lineage (NCBI taxonomy): Eukaryota > Metazoa > Arthropoda > Insecta > Odonata > Coenagrionidae > Pyrrhosoma > Pyrrhosoma nymphula. The sequence goes on from OY754329.1 coordinate 99,710,358, forward strand.
TTGTGGGTTCAAGTCCCTCCTGGGTCAGTTTTTCGCATGCCCAGGGCATGGGTGTTTCTGTCAAGTTCTGGTGGTTTAGCCTCTGAAAAACCTGATCACAAGCCAATGGCTTATAATAATAATAATTTCTATATTATTAGTCTTATCAGTATTGCAGGGGCATACGGACCACCAGAATCATCCGAGAGCAAAAAACAAAATTCATAAATTAGTTTAAGAAGGATTCAAGCACATATAGGTAATGTAGCAAAAGAAAATCATCAGCCACAGGTAGCAAGGCATGTCTATTTCTAATTCTTGCTGTCACTACAACTTAACAGTATCAAGTAACAATTTACCCAAATGGAAAAAAGGTAAATAAGATCTAAATAGACGTAAAAATAACAGCATGACTTGCTGAAGATCATGAATTATGAGGGTTAGATACCAAAGTATTCTAGTATAGTAACCCTAGCTAAATTCAAATTTCAGAAATCTAAGTGCAAGAATTAACCAGTCAACCAAACGAGTAACAGAAAAAGAATACCTTCCCCATTCTGAAATTTTTAATACCATTTTTGGCTAGAGCTAAGAGTGATGCAAACACTACCATAGATTTCTACCTACCAAAGATAGAATTTTCCTCCGCAAACTATATTTAATGTAAGAAGCAAGTATTGTCCAGTAAACACTACCAACTTATCCTCTCTGGTGTGAGTGCAGTGAACTCCCATTGATATTCCCTGGAATTTCACACCAGCATACACTGTTATTTGGTGACTTATACCACATCGCCAAATATAATTTGGAAAAACAGTTACTCTGCATTTAACCCTTTTAGTGCTGCCTTATGCCATCGGTAGTTGCGATAAATGTGAAGGATAATTTAATAAAATGTATCACGTTAGGAAAAAATCGTTATGAAGTTATTGTTGTAGATATCCATGGGCATTTTTTTCAAATTTTATATAAATTGAATTAATTAATATTGATACAATTCTTTTACATCATCTGAAAAATAAATGTAATTATTTCAGTGTTATAAAGTTGAACAATATTTTATTTGCGAGCCAATATATCGGCCCGCCGCACTTTTTGCCCGAGATGCAACAGCTGATATATTAGCCCATCACACTAAGAGGGTTAATATTTGTGACAAGGTAACCATATCAACCAAAAATGTTGATTCAGGAAATAATTTTGGATGATGTGGTAGTGATCACTGATGGCTTCTTATAACCCCTATAAAATAACCACCTGCACTACACACTGGAGGCATCATGATTATTCGGGGGGTCCAGGTTAGTGAGGGTCAGCAGTAATCCTAATGATTAGTGGTGGTGACTGATTTGATATTTATAAATTATGAGCCAATAACCTGCATTACACATTTTTAGGAAGCAATGGGACTCCAAAAGGAAGTAATGAGGTTCATCATTTTGAGCACTGAGTACCATGGCATAGAATTGGTAGTAGTTAACACCTCACAGTAGAAATATTAGTCTAAAATTGGCTTAGGTTTTCAAAGATAATATATATTGAATAAAAATTAAATATATATAAAAAACAATATTTATTTTCCTGATAAAATTGGCTAGTACACTAGCCAATTTTCTCAGGATATGTACAAATTCCTGGAAACATGAAAAATCTAATTTTGCACATAATGAAAATCAGATCAGTAGCATTGGAAAATCAACAGTAATCCGCAGCATTGTAAATGGATAGGAATAGAAACATTGTCAGCCCTAGTAATTATAAATCATTATTTATTATATTTTAGGAATTCATATCAGCAACCACTGGTGTGGCTATAATATCAATGCTAAGTTCAGTTCAGTCAGGACAATTGGGCGACCCCATACCTTAGCAATGTCAAAACATTAGCTCTCTAGCCAGTATAGAGACATTGGTGACTTGAATTGAATAGTTCATTGTCCAATGTTGAAATTGTCATAGCCTTGTAAGCAGGTCCAGGCGACTGCCTGGGGCACCGCAAAGGAAAGGGCGCCGTGATTGTGAAAAAATATTTTTTACTACGTTTAAATGGTGAATAGGTTTGATAAGCGGGGGGAGGAGGGGGGAATACTCTCGCCGGGATTAAAATTGTCTTAAGCTGGGCCTGCTTGTAAGACTTAGTCGAATTTTATTGCAGATTGCCAAGAGACCAAGAACCATAACTGAATTATAATAATGGACAAAACTTAAAGTACTGAGTCTGTCATCAACACATATGAACATTAATTGAAATAATTATCAATACAAAGAGGAAAGAGATAGAGACCTTAAGTTGCTTGGAAAATGAGACATCTCCTTAATTAACCCCACAATGAACTTACTTGATGGAGCTTAACGGTCACCTATTGTGAGCACAGTATGTATCCCCTGAGCGAGCAAGCATGTCTAGGATGGCATTGATCCTCTAGCCCCTTGATCTAATCAATACCATCAATAGATAAAAAAGTTGTCACTGAGAGTGAATAGCTTTTACAAATACTGTATTTGCAGGCATCATGGATGCACCATAATTTATATGGGAAACATTTTGAAAGAAAAATGTGCATACAATAGAATAACTCGGTTACACATAGGTATGTATTTGTTACCCATATGATAATTTGTTGAGTTATTCTCTTTACCATGGATAATTAATTCTCTTCGTTTATAGGTCTTAAAAGAAATTCAGGTAACTATACAGTGCTGATAACCTTTCTCTAGAATTAGTATAGACCTATGAATTTTGACCTCAATGGCAACCTTAATTTTAAGTAAAAAAACATATCCTCAACACCAACAATTAGAGTATGCTGGTATGATTAATACATACATAAAGCCAACATGAAAATCATTTCCAGCAACTAAATTAATGTATGTTGAATTACGTGCACATGTTTGTATAATGCCATGCAATGAAATGTTTTTCACGCATGACAGTAGAGATATGAGCAGAGGAATGCCCCAAGGCATTTACCTGCTATTACTGATACCGTGGGGAAAGGCTGTACACACAGCAATCTTGAAATAGGGGCGCAATCACAAATTTCACTAAGGTATCAGTAAGATTCTGATGAAATATACCAAAGTACACATGACAGCTTTTAAAAGTAGTTAGGTACTTTAAACTTAATGCATGCGATTGCTACCTCCATGATATGTTTCAATATCTATTAATGACAAAACAGTAAAAAATATAAAAATTGAATTTTACTTCCTTGTACATAAATACACACAATATTGATAGATATAATTTCACGGCATATGTATGAACAAAACAGCTCTCAAGATTGAACTGTTTTTGCTTTCTCACACATCCTTGCAAGAAGCCCTGACAACTGGATGAGAGTTGTTAAACCTTCTGAAATTCTCAGGTGAGTAGTAGCAACTTCCTGCAAAATAAATTCAAACAAAATTATGATTTCATATAAATGCACACAGTATATGCATTAAATTCTTTATAATGAACCTTTGTGATCATCAAAGAAATCAAATTATGTCACCTGTATGAAATGTAACTTCAAGTTAATCGGCATATCATAGTTTTTGCAGATGCGAAATATATTTCCCACTATGTCTTCTGATGCATATCCTAAAGTCCATAAGTGATTCAATATCTTAAAAAAATAAACATTAGATATTAAAACACAAGTAGAAACACAAGCATGAGAATGTTACGACAAAAGAAAAGAACAAGAATTATCACATTAAATGCTATTTAATGGCAATCAAATAAATTTAATTTCAATGTCAATCAGGATGCCACAGTTAGCCAAAATGCATGTTGTGCCAGTACAATACACGCTGGTAATCTGCAACATTGTTCTTTCCGAATGGAATCAAATAAATTTACCATAAAAATAATTCTGGCTATAAAAAAACACATGTTCACTGAGGGCTACCTACAGCATTCCTGTACAAAGAGAAATGTTGATCTTGAGAGAAAGAAAAATATAATTACCTTATATGCTGGATCAATATCTCCATTAATACAGTGTTTGATCATATCCTTTACAAGAAGTGGATGAGGTTCATCACAAACCTAAAACAAAATATTTGACAATTATAAAGCATTTAAATATTTTTCTCTCATAACAATAAGGCTCTTTTTCAGAAAATTTCGAATGAACTCCACCTTAAACTTGAATAGCAAAATGGAACAAAAATGAACTTGGGGATCATTGACTGATGGAATTTGACCGATTTGACTGATGGGTAAATCTGGGACCTTTAACAATATACAATGAGTACTTCTAAATGACAACCCATCAGTTTTGAATGATCAAAATGACAACCCATCAGTTTTGAATGATCAAAATGACAACCCATCAGTTTTGAATGCTCAAAATGACAACCCATCAGTTTTGAATGATCAAAATGACCATGCATTGATGAAATACTCAGAGAATGTAGTCAAACTTCACACCCAGCTATTTGCACCCCTTGGCACAAAATCATCAATAATACTCCGGCTAAAGTGATATGGAAGTTTCCTTTAGACTGATCGGACATATGCACCTAATGGGTGCCAATTTTTAGGCCACATGGTGACAATGACAAAAATGTGTTAAGAGCTTCTGACTTTTCATGCTATATTTGTTAGTTTTAATTAGAGCTCTACTTATTAAACAAAAGAGATAAGAAATTTCAGTCTTCATAGTAATAAACGATAGCTGATTGTTCTACATTTTATGGTCGTCAAAATGTGGACTATTTTCATGAGGGTGTCGCAACAGCTCTGAAAATGAGTGCCAAACACAGCATTTTTTTCCTCCAATCATTTTCTTGGTATTGGGAAACAAACCCACTAGTGTTGATTGAACCATGCTTCATTTCTACAGTCTATACAGAATCAAACCTCACGCACATCATTTTACAAAGTATTTTCCCACAGTTGTCCATTTTCTCTCGATATTTTCATCAGCTCTCCTCCCATGGTCAACATGGAATATTGTCAACTTCTCTACCCCTAGACTACCTCATCCCTACAGAATCATAATTCTATGGTTGATAATATGTAATAGTAAAAAAAATGTTAGCTCTCTTTAGAAGGCGAGCATAAATATAGCATTGGATGTTTCTTTCATTTTGCTAAAAAGAAGTCACAAAAGCCAGGTTTTGAGCCAAAAACTCAATGAATTAAGACTCATACCTTAAAAACATTTTCACTGCTAATGTGGCCAAAGCCATTGAAGGTTGACTGCAAATTGTTTAATGCCTGCCTCATGTCTCCTTGAGCAGTAAAAACAATGGCTTCGAGTCCATCATTTGTGTAAGAAATCTGAAAAAAGAAAATCCAGTTAATCATTACCACTGAAGTTTAAAGAATAAGGATTTTATGGATTTGAATAAATTCAAGAGAACTTTTTGACTAATATTCATGAACAAAAAGCTCATGAACACATGTATCAGTCAATGCTGGTCCTTGCATGATTATTCTAAAAATGCTAATATTTACAACTGAGTAACAGCTCAACATCCCCTGAAAATGCAATTAAAATATGAATAAGGACCACACACAACAATAAGGAACAAGTTTGATCCATCCCATTAAAAAATGAAATACACATTCACAAGAAAATTGCCAGCTTCAAACAACATCAACGGTACAATTCAACAAACTATAAAAAATAATGTAAGAATGAAAACCTTAATGAAGTTTTATAAAACAATGACAATCCCTTGTGGAATATACGGCAGCAAGAACTGGCCACTTAAAAAGGAAATGAACAAAGATTATAAACGTTTGAAATAAAAAGTTTGCTATACATGAAGAGATAGAAAACGAAATATGGATATAAAGCAAGAACTCAGCATAAAAGGTAGCAATAACACAATACAAGACTACAGAAATAGATGGAGAGAACACTCAGAAAGAATGGATGAAGAGAGAATACCAAAATTAATTTGGAAACATAGAGTGAGAGGCAGAAGATCCCAGGGACATCCACGCAAGAGATGGAGATGGATGGAGACTGAAGAAGGTCATAACAGGCTTAATGCCTAAGACTTCCAGGAAGAAGAAGATAAAGACCAAGGACCAAGAAGAAAGTTTTAGTCAGACTATATTTGACCTTCTTGAATTATAGATATGTACATACATAGATGTGAGATAATTCATTTCAAGCAAAAACTGAGAATAATGAAATTTTAATGGCGTACTTTGTAAATCTTGCAACACTGTGTTTAACTACTTCTGACTCTCACATTCCCTCTCCCCCAGACAGCCAAGACAAAATTACCCTTATCTCCTCACCATACAAAATCCTAACCATCCTCCATAATGTTCGGTACCTTTCACCACAACTTAGTCCAAGTACATCATAGCAGTACTCATATACTACTGCTGAGGAAGGGTTCCAAAAAGTTCTCACCCTTTTTCTTTCCCTTACTAGAGCACAGACTGAAATACTTAAAATTCCCTAACTCTCATCATTTTGAAGTCCCCCATTTTTGTCACATCTTAAATTAAAATATATGCTTCAAAGCAGTGATTCCCAACCTTTTTCAATTTAAGTACACCACGGCAGCCCATTTCCTGTTAGCATACCCCTAAGCACCCTAATCAGTCAGGCCCCTCTAAGTAAGGGAATGCCATATTTTCGAGCTTCGAGGACACCGAATTGACACCTGAAATAATTCTCTCAAATTTGAAATGTGCCTTAAGTCTGAAAGTTACACTATTTATTGGTCTATGGTAATTCGAGAGTAAGGTTATCAGCATTGCACAGTAACCAGAAGTACTGTGTGTGGCCTATAAACTAAGAGAATTAATGATATATAGTTAAAAGAATAACTTAAAAAAGTATCATATGCATAAAAATATGTATGTAATCAAGTTAGAGTCCATTATATTACTTTTTTCCAAAATGTTGCTTCTCAAAAATGGGGTGTCCTTGAATCTGGGCAATATGGTATGTTTGTCACACTTCCACCACTATCTAGGTTTTCATGAATGTGGCATTTTTTATGCACCCTGCTTCTTCCCTTCCATTCTCCTCTTTGGACAATTTTCCTCTCTCTGGATTTAGCGGAGTATTTGCCTGAGGCACAAGTACCCACCTATGTCCGCAGGGTAATCCATCGAGTCTGCAATCTGACAGGAATGTTATGACATCACACCAACAATGCCTACGACACAAAATTACATAAGCCACCCTCTTACAGCGACTACTGACACACCCTTAGCCTTGTCTGTCCCTCACTATGGCAGTCCTAATTTATATAGCAGTCTACAAGAAGAATTGCAGCACCACAGTGCTGCAGATCTTGGCATAGAGATCACATTTCTGCATTGGACAGGTATATACAAAAACCAGTTCCTGAGGCTTCAATTGAAAGTTTCCACCACACGTGCACATCCAACTACATATATCCTCCCCTCCAAGACCAACCAATCACCAATAACCTGAGATAACCATCTCCACCTAGCCAAAAACCCCTCCATCACCAGTTTCAATTGTAGGCAAATTACTCTGATTGAGAGCAGCGCACACTGTGTCAGCATTTCATCACTTTCTCTGAGAGCCTGACTTTCCACACTAGTAAAATTTAGCTATTAATTTTTGGAGTGGAAGTTTTGAAAATGTATTGCTGACCCTGGAATTGCTGGTTTAACATCTGGTTTGGTGTCGTGAAATAGGTATACTTGCTGTTTTTAGTTAATGATTGAGAGAATTTGTTTCAATGCTTATTTCTCCTAATCCTAGATTTGAAGAGTTTTCAGTTCTAGATGGCATTATCAGTGAGAAAATCTTATGTCCCCACAATGCTTCACACATACTCTTAAACCACCCATCACATGATCCTAAGCAGTATGCATGCCACAAGTTGGGAAATGCTACTTTGAAGAACATTGAAGCATCTGCTACCAGCCATCTCTCTTACTCCTAGTTACGTAATTTCATCACATAGTTACATAATTTTGATGACATCAATCTCCCAGATCTTTAGCATGACTAGTCCTTTCAAATTCATCTACACCAACTTCCAGCAAACTTGTTCCTTTGTTTACTTGCCATCACCATCCAATTTTTTTTTGTTTCCAGGCCCAGGACACCCAGCAACTTCTGAACCCCCACACTATAAAAAGCATCGCCCAAAGTTTCCTTGCTTGGAAGATAGCATAGGAACCTTCAGCATACGATGAAAAATGTATGCAACTTATTCAAAAGGTGATCCAAGTAAATGCTAATTCATGCACATTTTCTCACTCAGTCACTTACATTGTAAAACTCTAAATACCACAGGCTTAGAACTGTATGAAAAAGAGCAGTCAACATGTTTGAAATTATTTACACAGCTCTTTCAATGTACCTATGTATGACCAAATGTATTGGACAAACCTCTTAGAAACCTGTACTCACCCTTCACACAGAGTCCTTTTCACATTCCTCACATATTGGTAACTCTACTTATCCCTTTCGAGACGGCGGAATTCTCTCCGGAGGGTCTACTGAACTGAGTACCAAGAGACACTTCCTTCCTCTCTGTACGGACCATTTTTGTAAGATATCCGTGGAGAAGTTCTCGCAGGTATACAATCACACTAAGCTCCTACCATTTTTGACCCCTCCTAGTGGGGATCTTACCATTATCTCGGACGCCGGGGACAATTAAGCTCAACCCATCGCAAGTTTACAACCTTCCCAGCGGAAAGAGTTCACAGTCAACTAATTGTTAATTTATTGGTTTCAATACATGTATATTTGTCGCTTGCTCTCAAATTGGAGACTTTGAAATGAATTCCTCATTTTTTTACTGTGCATTTACAAATTTTAAATTAAAATATATTATCAATATTAACGGATTTATTGCATAAACCTATTCCAATGCAAAACATCTTGACAAATATCTTGAAATCAAGATACCAGTTAATTTTGATGGTAGAATTACGCTTAAAAATTGAAAACATTCAGCATAAAACAAGGAGTTAAATTCAGATTTCATATTTTTTGCGAAAGCAACAAATATTTATTTAGCAAAACCACTGAATAAACAAGCATATGACCATGGACCCTTGCCGCAAAGAGGGTGCTAATGCAAGGAGGGTCCATGCACCTGCTTCCTGGATTCCGAGGAAAAGGCCTGATTCCCACTGCGTTGGGTCCCGACACGTAGAAGCTGTGTACCTGCAAGTGCCATAAAGGGGGGGAAGCATATCGTCGCAAATATGCAACGTTTGTTCGTTTGTGTAGAAAAATCTCCATCTCATATTTTCCATGTTCATCTTCCTGGTCAGGAAATCTACTGTCGCTTATTTCCGACGTTCGTAGCGAAAGGGTTAAGTAACTCTACCAGCGTAAATTCAAAAGAGATACAAAAGGATTAGCTTTCGATCACTATAATACTGGCTCTACATCTACATTTTACTCTGCAAGTCGCCACAGAGACATGTGGCAGGGGGTGTTAGGACACCAGCCATGAATGGGGAGTGAATAGGAACAAGGAGTGGGGAGAGAACAGAGATGAATTTCACGTAAATGATATGTCTTATGTCATTGTCAAGCTGTTTTTGTTATAATCAATAATGGTGTTTGGAAAGGAATTTTTGCACCTATCAAATCGGCAGTGTATCTCTCTTATTTTGTTGAGACTTCTATTAGTCTAGAGATATAACGCGGGGTCAAAATAATATCCTCCATGTCGGACTAAAACTCATCTGATTTGAATTTTCAAGTATTCTAAGCCCAGCATGTAGCCTCTTAGTCTCTAAACCTAGCCCTTCCATCAGCTGCATAACACTTTTATGTTCGCTTAATTTAGCAGATTTAAATAAAGCATATGGGTTTCAGTTATATTTTATTTACTTCACGAATTAAATCATTCGGTGCAGGTTCTCACATGCTCATGGCATATTCAAGATGAGGCTCAACCAGAGCAAAGTAGTATGCTATAGGAGAACCTTCCAACTATTCACTTGATAAATCCTATTTTCTTTAATGTAGTGACACAAATGTTTCATATATGTTTCCCCCACATTGTCAGAAGTCAGGGTGATTCCCAGGCATTTGACTTCACAACTCCTTTAAAATTACCCCTCCAACTTTATAGATATGGCGTTGGTATGATTTCTTTTATAAGAAGTTCACTAAATGTGCACTCTGTACTTTCATAAGAAATGCACATTTACAAAGGCTAATTTCAAGCCCCCACTCAAGACACCAGGATTAAATGTTATTGAGGTCCATTGAGGGAAATTTTAAGACAGTATTGGAGGCAATTTCTTGGCAGGTGACAGTATCGTCTGCAAACAATCTAATTTTGCTAATTGATTTTTTTTAGGTTAATGTCATTTTTTATAAATGAGGAATAACAGGGGGCTGACCATGCTTCCTAGTGGGACGTGAGCTCTAATTAGAAAGGTAAAACATATTTATGAAAGTGTCTTCTTATTTTAAGTTCAATGTTTGAAAGAAACCTACAGCGACGTAGAATGTCAATATTATTGCCTCACTGCAACCGATTATCATCATTTGTCAACAGTCCCATGTGATAAGCACAAGTTGGTTCATTGTCAATTTTAATGTGCAAACATTGAACATTATTAACATACCTGTTCTGCCTGACAAACTTGCAGCACTTTGGCCAAAACCTGCATATCTGACAAGATACCAAACCGAATCATAGCACATCTTGATTGTATTGGTTCAATAATTTTCTCTGAATTGTTACAAGCCAGGGCATAACGTGTCGTACTGCTATACTTTTCTAATGTACGCCGCAATGCTTGCTGGGCACCATCTGTCATACTGAAATTTAAAATATAATAATATTAATTCACAATGATTTAGGTTTCAATATATTAGGGAAAATTGAATAAGATACATCTCCAAGGACATAATCGAAGAGGGGCACATGGAGGTGGATAAGGAAATTTAAAAAGGCACAAATCACACCAAATTTAATTTGAAAAGACTGAACTGGCACAACGCCCAGCTCAGAGGAGGGTGGACAATTGGGTCATCGAAACGTCGGCTGTAATGCAAAATTTGTCCCAGCATAGATCTCAAATAGACTTCAAACAAAAAAAGCATCACATCATTCTTCAGCAGTAATTTTCCACCAAAATCATAGAATCTAATAACAATCAGCTCTGTCTGAACCATAACACCAATGCATCGAAAAGAAGACAACCCTCCCTCACAGAATATTATCGAAGGAACGGCGATATATTTCGGGTTGTCAGCAAGAAGCTCACTGTCTCAAGCAAGAATAGAGACCAAATAACAAAATTGAAACATGGGAAGAGAATTCATCCATGAACTAGCCCTAATATTTAAGTTTTAGAAAGGATAGAAGTGTACTTGAACCAATCAGAATTCTGGATATTTCAGATTTGAATCAGAGGATAAAGAATGGGTAACCTGATAATAATTATTATTAATTGCAGGTGACAAATTCTTTCTAACTACTATGGAATGGAAAAAAATTGTTTCAAAATCGACTTGGAAAACTAAGGAAGCAAATCATGTGACCTACGACCCAGCGTTCCATACATGGTACCCTGCAGTGAATCATGTATGGCACGGATTAGGGTAAAAGCAAATGCTGTCATTGTAAGAATATAACCATTACCAAATGATACACAGAAAAATAAGCCTCAGTCAAATTTTCTCATCATAAAATATAACTGTCACCACAACGGAGAATAATAACATACCTGTCTGCTTCGTCCAGAATAATTATCTTGTGTTTTCCAACAGGTAACGTTACTTTCCGTTGAGCGAAATCTTTTATTTTGTTACGAACCGTATCTATTCCACGGTCGTTTGAAGCATTTAGTTCCAAAACCGCATCTCTAAAGTTGGGGCCAAGTAACGTCCTGGCCAAGCACAGTATTGTTGTGGTCTTGCCAATTCCTGGAGGACCCTGAAGAGTAAATGGACATTATTCAAATTACAGAAGCAGGATAAAACTCGAAAAATGCATCAACATGGACCCTTATACACTTAAAATTAAAAAGGAAAACACTTAGTTAAATCAAGAGATAAATGTTGTCATTCAAATATTGTTGCTGAAATACACTTACAGAGAGGACATGAAGTAAGAAGATATATGCTGTTGTTTATAAATTAAAGTAGTTAAATACAAGTAAATGGCATGAATGCATCAGCCGATTTCACAAATTCGGGGAGGGCAAGTTTCTGCAACACTCACACTCAAGATTATATTAGGCACATTTCCGGTGCTGGCGAACGTTTCCAATCTTGCTACCTCCTCTTCATTTCCAACGATGTCTGAAAACACTTTGGGTCGATACTTCTCAATCCTGAAATGGAATGGGAGAATAAGATGAAGGCAAGAGGAAATAACAAAGGTTTCTAATGCCCAATTCGGCACACTATTTCATACTACATCACCATGGCATAGAGGAGGTAACTGATTGCGAAGGGGCAGGTTCAGCAGGTGGACCCGCGGTGTCAGCTGCGCTAGAAGTTGAGCAACTAGGTTTTTCGTCAACTTCCATCTCTAACAAATTGCAAAAATATCCTTTCTGAAGAGATTCCCTAATATGGCATTAACTGTTCCAGTGCCTAGTCAAACGATTCCAAAACACGTACAAGTACAACAGAAATCTATTAACCGCTGTGTTACCGCCAAACGCGCCCAAAAATAAACAAAAGAGTAGCAAAAAAAACAAAAAAGAGAACAAATGAATAACGAAAATGAGGAACGAAAAAAGTTGCACAAGAATTCTCGCCCAATGAGGATTCACATTATGCACCATACAAGGAAGAAGGCGAACCCGAAGTGCAGACATTGGGGACGTGTGTCGACATTTGTTACATGTTATTAATCATGAGTATTCCTGGGTGTGTATTGAGCAAATGTGCGAGGTAGAGTACTCAGTATCCTCAAGAATAGGTTTTTGGTAATGAGGTTCACACCGGCAATTAATAATTTCTGCTTTACAATCCACTCTATTATTTTGATTACCTCAAAAGCTATAAAGGCTGTTTACATTCAGCTCGAATGATAGTTTTGTGGCAGTATGGCTGTCCTATTGAAAAATGTTACCAACAGTATTTGGCATGCATTCAATTTCTTGTCAACTGACGGAACAAAAGTGATGAAGTCAAAACTAAAGGTTAGTTTTTTTTATAATTTCTGGCAAAATAACCCCTGAGTGTGTGCCGGGTCTTCCTTGTGACTGAATCATGCATGATGTCATCTTATATTAATTCTTTATGCCAGGTTTTAACTGCGAACATAGGAACTCTCATGCACTTATACGGTGTGGAGAAAGGCTTAGATCACTACAGGAGTACACCAAATCTCAACTTTGAGCATTTTAAGTATTATCTTAAGAAAGAAGTAAGTGCAGCATATTTCAAGTACCGTTTGTTGTCTTAGTCTTACTCCTGCTCACTAAGAATCTATTTTTCCAGGTGTTTTCCTCTCTGCCTGATACTTTGCAATTGGAAGAATTGAGGGTTTATGAATCTAGTATTGATGAAGTTTGCTGGTTGGTCTGCAAGAAGACTTTTTTGAGTCGTAAACTCCAAATTTTTCCTGACATATCTGTGTATCAAATTTTTAGGATATTTTGTTTGCTTGCCGAAATGGTTCCAGATGGAAAAGAATCATTCAAGGTAAAATCATCGATTCATGTTATTGTAATGGTTTTGATCCGTTGTGTAACAAAAATTTTTGATACATTTAGTGGATGAAGAACAGTTTCCTAAATTTCCATCACTTCGTCATGAGACATGTTCTGGGGTTTCACTTATGTCAGTAAATTATGTACTTGGCTAGTACAGCTTATTATGTACTTGGCAGGCTAGTACATTACGAGGTTAACTGAAACTAATGGAGGCTAAAACGATCTGCTAATTTCTCGCCGTATGGTTTCTGTAAATTCTTAATGATACAACAAAGAGATTGCGCCAAGCAGGGACACTAAAATCTACTGGTCCTTTTTGTCTCCCCTCATTTTGATATCACCCCCTGAGGCCTTAAGAAAGGTCTGCAAGCCTCACATAGATTTATCCTCAATTTCCTTGGGTTTCATGAATGTTCTCAGTGGTTGATACAGGAACCTTTATTGGGTTTCCCTCTGGGTTGAAGGCTCCATGCTACTCAACTGACCAGAAGATTATGTAAGATTCAGACTTGGAAACGTTGACCATCATGGGGCCTTTACTCCCCCTGGGAAACTCAAGAACAGTCCCTGCATCTAATTCACTGGGAAATTAATGGGTCTTACTTCTTAGTAGGTTGTTTCTTGTGCTTGGAATTGCTAACATTCACTTAGTATGGGGAAATAGTTTCATCTCTTTATTTTTAAAATTAACTCTTCAGTAAACCTGGCAGATGGAGTTATTTTGTAGCTCAATATTTTCTAAAGCAGTTTTAGAGTGCAGTCACATGGCATCTGGTTTGTATGTCACTGTGCATTTAGAGCTTGTGTAATGAATAGCTCTATGCTTGCTGTTCATATCTAATTCTTTTTGCATGGTGTGATGCCAAGCAGGAAATGGTACAAGGAATGCATTGTTCAAATATTCCTCAAGGGTCATGCCATGAGTATCTGTAAGAAGTATTAAGGGTCCTTACTCTATGGTATCTGTCACTTATCTTGACATTTTAGCTGTGGGCCATGTGGTTTAAAGAAGTATTTAAGAGGTAAATTACTATTCTGTGAAGTGCAAAATTAAACCTTAATTGTGTGGGAAAAAGTGTATGCTTTCAAAACTTGAAAAATTCAAACTGTTCTTTATACCTCATCATGCTACGTAAATTGCAAAAAATTGCTCAATATCTGGTATTTTGCTGTTGTGTGTACAAATAATCTAGCTTGGTATGCATCACCCAGTGTGAATATTGACGTGTAAGCTGGGTTGCTTGTGGGAAGCATTTCCAGAGCTAGGAGCTAGCTAGAGCTAGCAACCCAACAACTTGGCTGAAGGTGACACATGGGTCATGTGTCGCTTTCAGCCAAGTTGATAGCAGAACAGTAAGCACTGTTGATTTTATGACTGTAGAAGAGCTAAACAGCACTTTTTGTGCTGTTCAGCTCTTCTGAGTGCTTGCTTGGTTGAATGAGCTCATGGTTTACAAAGTGCATTTGATGTAGCTTGGCCTGGGTCCTTATGCATGGGTTTTGGTCACTGTTAGTCCTTGTCCAGTCAACCTAATTGCAGTACATATGCAGGGTCTTCTCCCGTTGTATGGTATTCTGCATTCCTGTGGACCAGTAGCATAGCCGGGGGGGAAGGTGAATGTCCCCCCTGCCCCCTGTGTTCTGGCGCCCCTAAGCCTGTGAAAGTTTCCATTCTAAAGTCCCAAATCCGTGCGTGAATCAATGTCATAACTTAATTATCAACAATAAATTCTACAATTTTCAGTATATTACGAAGAAAATAATACATTAAAAGTATATAACAGTATGAGTTTAGTAAATTGGTGAATTTATAAGTCGGCGCCCCCAAAAAATTTGCCCTCCCCCCGGTGACCCTAGACCCAAAACCTGGCTACCCCACTGCTGTGGAGGATACTATGGAGTTAAACTTTCATTAAAATCCTTGTTGTATACCATTTGAATATTATACAACTCTATGTTAGGAAATCAAATTTCTCTTACTAAAATATTTTAAACATTCAAGTTGTACCACACATGATTGAAAATATCCACATTTTGGTGGATTAGTCCTCATTGTTTAAGCATCATAGTCTGTTGGGCAGGAATTTATAATTTTTTGCATCTGGAATTTTGAATCTTATCATTTGAAAGTCTACTCATCATCATGATTGGGTGCATCCAGCCAAGGTAGCTGCTCTGGGGCTGATTCGTAGCATTTCGACTGCATTCTAGCTCTCAGTAAGAACAGATGGTCATTATTCTGTTGGAAGCATATAATTGCTCAGTGCTGACTGAGCTGTAAAATATGGCGAAAATTCCAAAGTAGAAACTAGTGCATAAGGTAAAATTGAGAAATGAGACTAAGGTATGTTAACAATCACCCCTTAGTATACCGATTGCTTCTTTTTCCGAATTGGCAACTGTTACAATTATATTTTTTGTAAAGCAGCCCTAGTTTTGAGGTTTGATTCAGGAAAAAAATTATTATCCCAAGCTCTTAATTCATGCCATCTATGAATCACCCAATTGACTTTATGTTCATATCCATGTCTTATTGTGGAATTTGCCAATGAAAATTGTTGACATATTCAACTAAATAAATAGGCCATTAGTTTTACTATGACTGTGGTTGTAGCCATCAATCATTATTGAGTTCTGAAATGCTGCTGAAGTTGATCATATTAAAATAATCAGTAGGTAATAGTTTAGCATAAGATTATGGGAATAAGCTTCCTCAGCATCTTACTTTTTAGCCCAATGTTCTAACTTTCTTATAGAGAGGTTTTTAGAAGTGTCAACTCATTTGTGCCAACTGACTCTCTGTCAGGTAAGAACTCACTCCATCCTTGGAAAATTCATGCAGTCAAATTTTGTATTTGCCTAATTGTGACCTAACATCAAGCTTTACTCTCCCAATGTTGTTTATTTACTGTGTGTTCCATGAATATTCGTGGTGGATGATTTGGGAACTTGTATTGACATTCATAGTGAGCAACATTTACTGCCTAGTGAGGTTAAGAGTTTTCAGTGGTGCTTGGCCCTTCATCCTTGATTGATTGTGGAAAATTCTTAATGATGTCTAATTTTTTCTTAATAAAAGTGGCATTTATTTGAGTTTAGGTATTTAAAATTCTGGCTAATACAGTCAAAGCTTTTTAGCACTTGAGAGGAACCTACCAGAAACAACCTTGCTGAAGTCTTAATTAACTTTTAAATGTTAACCAATTCCTTACTTTTTTTCTCTGCTGCCATAAAACTCTATGGCAGCATTGCCAAGTTTCTCTCAACAAAGTGTTGTCCTTGCCCTACAGGCTTTGTGGGATCTGAGTGAATCTATTGAGCAATACTTTCTCACCATTCTGTCACATGTTACATTTAGGATGGGCTTCTGCATCTGCAAGTTAAGGGGAAATTGCGGTCTAATATATTTGTTAGGAATTTTCAAATGACCTTTGTAAAAGGAGTGTTGGTCAGAAGACTACATAAATGTCCATTTATATTTCTCATCCCGAAAAAGATTAAAGCAGCTGTGAGAGTAACAGTGCCTGCTCATTCAGAAGTTTGGGGAAAATTTTGCACCTTAGATAAGAGAAAATATGTATTTAAGAGTCTTCAAGTCTTCAAGTTTTGTGCTTAGTGTCGATTTGCTATTGTAATTCTTGCTCAACGCGACATGGGTAGTTACATAACAATTTGGAATACTTATCATTGTGACATTGGCTGTTTTCTAATCGTGAGTGAGCGGCTTTAAGTATCCATGACGTTTGTTGCCGGATCTTCATCCCGACACATCCTCGCCACTCATCATTACTTCTGCAGTCCCCTCGCCCAAAAACCATTCTTATCTCTAAATTGTCGGCGTCTCGTTATCAATATCCTGTCCACTCACATCCTGGGACCTTGGACCACATCCGTCCTCATTGTGGTCCTTGATGATCCAAATTGGAAAACGTCTAATACAATTTTTATTTTATTTTTTATTTTAAAGAAAGATAACCACATACAGCAGGGTGCCATTTTATAGTGGCCAGGTAACAATACATACATTTGTGGACATATACAAGCAAATTTAACAAGAAGAAACAATAATCAAATTTACAGAAAAAAACAACCAAAAATTACGGGAACATCTAGTTATGTGACAGATACGAAAGAGAATGGCCTATAAAGGATTTTATTGGAAGTGCAAAGGGATCAATGTGTAGAGGGAGGGAGTTCATCAGAGAGGAGAGGTGGAAGAAAAGAGAACGTTTAGTAAACGAAAGTCTAGGAATGGGCATATGGAGTAAAGGATGAGAACGGGTGGGGCGGGATGGAACTTTGAAATTGATAAAGGAGAGCAATTCAGGGCAGTCGATGGCGGAAAATGCGGAAGTACCCATAAGAAAATACATTCTCCCAACCCACCTTGTTCAAACGCATTTTTATCAACACTCCATACTTCGGATTTATCTTTGGGGAAAATGTAACCTTCGTAGATTAGATACTCTTTTACTCCTCTTTCAGTAACATTGATATTACTTTACCAAATTAACGTTTCAAGCAGACTGAACCGTGAATAAGTTATATTTTCGTAAAAAGTGTTACATCCCCTCACTTATTTTGATTAATTTATTTTTAAATTGAATCCGTGTGTTTAATGATTTCAAATATGACACTTCAAATTAATTTTAGGGAGTCATTTCAAGTCGGGAATAAATATGTCGTAATCAATTGAGACTGAAGAGATCACGATATCTGTTAATCGTAAGTTCGTGAATGTTAAAATGCAAATCCTTTGCGATAGTATATCATTTTTTTGTTTCTTTTAGTGTGAGTAACATACATTGTATGAAATAATTCAATGATTTGTACTGTAATTAGAGTATGTTTTCAATCTGCCGACAGTAAGGTTCACGGATTTTCAAATAATGCCTGGTATTCGTTCTAAAACTCAATTTGATCCCCATTGTGTCTCGTAAGAACCGTGATCGCAAAAACTGATTTATCAGAAGAGTTCAGGCGAAGAAGAATGATGGCAATATCGCGTGGGAAAGAATTTTTCCCCCAATTCTAACATTTTCTACACTTTTACCCATTTCTATCCAAGCATACATTTACCAGATGCATTCACCGATCTTATGCGCATAATAATTGTATGTTATTGGATTAGAGGTAATCTACTGGATAAGTGTAGGTTTAAATGGAAGAGAGTTAAAATCCTAAATATATTTAAAAGCACAGTCCCTTATGTTCGTACACGATTTTTTTCTTCATCTCAGCCTCTCTTCATCCGGTCCATAAGCCATTTTCTTCCCCCTCCTTGCAAACCCAACATCCTCCCTTAGTGCATAAAATAACATACAAAGTAGGCGACACGAATTTCACCTAGTGCCAAGATTTTATCGCCCAGTGACTACTTGGTGCTGGCAAAAAAAAGGAAAAAACTCAAGTTTTATGCATATTAAACTGAAGTCGTTAAAGAAACTGGAAGTGTTAAACGATGAGTACATGGATGACAGGTAATCCCAAACCCAATAGACCGAGAAAAAAGCAAAAGCTAATGGTAATTTTAATGGGGTTGTGGGTAGTGGAGGGGGTTCAAGCAGTGATAATGAAGTATAGAGTCCCGCAGATTCCGAGATTTTATACTTCATTATGTATGTACTTCCATGTTCAGGAAATTGATATTTGTGAGGCTTCCCATTGCCTCTATCCTACGGTATTTTTAACGTGACACCATCCCGTGAACTACCTTTCATCTGGCTCCTACCCATCGACCTTTCTCACCTGAGTGGCCTTTCCAGGAGCCATATTTATATTATTTTTACTCCCACCAGTCCAGCTTTAGGGGTTATTGGAAAGCACAAGCCCTTCCATCGCATCAATATTGTAGTCCAACTATGTATGCATGAAAAATGTATCTCGAAAACTGGTCATATGATTTTGATGAGACCATATTTTGAGGCTTTTAGATACGAGAAATTCATTGGGCTCGGTACGATCTTCGTTAAGGGGCGCTGATCATCATTCATTAAGGCACCGGGTTTGAGCCCAGAAAATATTTCCAGGCCAAATCATGAAAAGCTTAGGAATCTATCGGGACCTCAGAGGAGAATAGGAGGAGTAGCGGCGGGGAAACGTTGGTTTGCTGCTGGCCCAGAAAACCTGGAATACCTGAAAAAGTAATGGAAATTAAAAATGGCCCTGGAAAACCTGGATAAGTCATGGGAAATGAGAAATTAGCCTGAAAATTGCCTTTTCAAGTCAAAATATTATTTTTTTCAATAAGTGAGGAGTACCATTGTAGGTATATGCACTGTCTGTTGGTATGTGGAAATATGGTTTTTAACACCTCGCCTGAATGAGGCAGTGGAGCTCTTTTATGGTGTTTAGCAATTAATTATGCCCTCAAGTACGGCAAGATTGAGAGAGATAAATGGAACTTTTCAAATGCAATCAAGGATGCAAGGTTATCTGTTTGGTGGTCTGCGCGAATAACACTCGTGGCAGGCAAGTGGTCGGTAATCCGTCACCGACTGGGACGGTATCAGTCCACCAACTTACTGTGTTTAAATTTCCCTCGTAGTGGATAAGAACTATGAATGATATATGTCATCAGAAATGAAGTTAATTGTCCCCCAGAACGATATTGGCGGCGCTCCATCTCTTTGGAAGCTTTATTCGCCCATAGTACATGCGTTAGCTTCTTTACTTGCGCCTTCTTTAAAATTCACACGTGGCGATGAATGGATATTTTCCCTGGGTAAAATTTGGCCTGTTAAACCTGCAATTTCATAATCCCTGGTCTGTAGCAACCCTGTAACGTTTTCAACTGCAAAGGTCATGGGTTTGAATCTCTATTTGGTGCTTTGTCATCATCCAGAGTATGGTTGTGTGTATTCGTCGAAGTATAAAACCAGTTGTAATTGGTGGAAGCTACGACCAATATAGAAATACCCTCACCCCCTCACTAATCCGAATTATATGGAGCGGTGGGTTTCCAGGACTATATGAAGCCCGGATTGTCCAGGGATTTCTAGGAAGGAGATTTATAGATCTTTTAATGGGGTCTCAGGCCTCATGTCACCAACTACTTTTAATGATTTTACAGTCTTAACCAATGGTACTTTTAATTACTTTCCACAAGTCAGGAGGACCTTCCAAATAAAAATATTGGCTTGAATAATGCAGTCATGCGTAAAGAAAACATACTATGCGATATCCCCGAATTGTAAGGACAAATATTCAATTTTCAAGTGTGTTGTTACTATGTTATGATAATGTTAATGTGTTCGCAGTTATTGTAAATAGTGTGATTCTATTCCTTGTAATTGATAGCTTTAAAACTAAACTTTTTCGGGAAAATTTTTATTCTTACCTCATTATTTTGAACATTAGTGTCATTGAGTTGATTACTCTGTGTCAGTAGTGTGTCAGTGCAGTAGCCGTGTCATTGATGCAGATGGGTAGGCACGGACTCCACCGCACGATCGAAAATTCGATTCCATTTACTGTCTCAAACTGTTGCAACTTTTCTATTTGTTTTCACTCACTTAGGTATCTGTTGTCTCTTGTGACCTGGATGACTTTCCTAACTTCGGCCTTTATGTATTTTTACTGCATAAATTAAAAACATTTGCCTAAAAAGTGTATCATTTTGTTATATATTGAATGCAAATATTACTCAAAGCAAATATAAATCACGTGAATGTACAGTCAATCAATTGTTTTATATAAGGAAATAGGGTTTTAATCCATAGTTCAGCTCTTAGAGATACCGCGACAGTTTGAATCCGAGTGTGTGCAGAGAAAATCATAGGCGGGCGTTTTTCGTGAAATGTGTTCAACTTTGAGCCGTTTCTTTTTAATAGTGAGTGATAATAATGGAAAATGACATGCATCAGTGCAAATTTTCGACTACTTATTATTATAGTATATCAAAAATTTTCAACAGCCTCCCTTGCCACTGGGATGAAGAACGAAAATATGTAATGTAAAAATTACGTACATGCGTTGTTTTAATGATGAAGTTACGGGCGATATTTCCCCTAGTAACAACCGGCAGTTTTTGTGACTCACCTTCGTTGATGGCAATTTCTAATTTTCGTCCGTGAACTACATTTTTACTTTAGAATCCTAGTCTCGTCTAACCACTTTTGCAATCTTATCTTCTCTAGTGTGCGCTATTGGAATTGTTCTCCTGACGATATTCTGCACAAATTTCACTCCCGTATATGACATTCGCGTCCTTTGCCAGTGTTTTCCGATTCTTACTGAAAAAAAGTGAATGGTAAAGTTCATTTCTAGATATTCAATTTTAGATACTAGCCAGCCACATCAACCAACAATAATGGATCCGGAAATGATTTTGGATGATGCGGCAATGATGCCATCCTACGACCCTTAAGTAAACCACCCACACAACCCACTGAAGGCCTATCCGGATTTTGCGGGGTCCGGATTAGTGAGGGTCTTTTGTAATACCCTTGTACTCAATGAGTTTTATTATGTGAGTTACAGTTTTACATAATATGTATTATGAAAAAATATTAGTTTTGTTACTGCCAAGGTGTCAAATACTAGCAATACTTAATCCCCTGCTTAGGTCTCAGCACAAGAGCAGTTGAGGGCTCAAAAACTTTGATATCTGCTTTAATGTGGCAGTTCTTCATAAGGCCAGCATGATAGGACAATAAGTGGAGGATTCTGCTGAAAATCACAGGGGCCTGGGTTCAAATGTAGCTGAGGGTTCTTTGGATACCTTCAACTAAGGAAATGGTGCAATTTCCTGGTTTCCAAAATTAATAAAATTATAAAATATTTGTTTGTAGTAGGACTGAAATTTCCTATTAACCATCAGTGGCGAACAGATGGGGGTGGTTTTAGGGTTTAAACCCCCCCACAAAAACATGTTTACATGAATTTGTTTTTGCTCGTTTACCGGAACTAGCATTTAGAATTTTGCTTATTGGGCTGAAAAATATAGTTGAATTGTCTTCACGAAAAGAGAATGTTAATGTAATTATTGTTTTATTGAATAACAATCTAAATATAATTTTATGATGATGATGAACATAAATATGTATTAATGAAGTCCCCCCCCTCCCCCCGCAGAAGTCAAACCCTCCCAAAAGTCAATCCTGCGTACACCACTGTTAACCATGGAATATATAATTTATTAAAGACAATGTTAGGAAGGAAAATTTAGTTGGAAACCCCTAAATAGGTAGGTGTTAGAAGGAAGTGATCATACACTGCTTATGTGTGAATTTCACATATTCAACAGATCTGATATTAACTTGCCTTCCTGATTCACTTAATTATCACAAGTTTTCGCTCATCATTGTTGTTCACTACTCTTATGCTCCCATTCTTTCCTCAAATTCCTCTCTTTGGTTATTTTTGAGGCAGATGTGAGTGGAAACATCATTTCAAGCTTAAATTTTGCTAGCAAACATCTCTCTGCTCTTGGTGTGCTGCTACTTGACTGTGTATATGATAACCTCTCTTATTTCAGGTAGTGTTAAATCCCCATGAAATTGCCCTCCTTGCCTCACAAGTGGAATCCTTACTTGGAAATTCCTTGGGAACTGGAGAAACAGAGCGATCTATCCAGGACTGTGCATCGGGTACTCCATTGAGCTTCCTGGAGTTTCTTACATTGCTGGAGTCACAATATGCTACATCTTGCACCCCTACAACTCCTCCTGTGCCCATTGTAGGGAAACCAATTATAAACAGTATTGAAGGAAATCATAGTGTAGAAGAGGGGGCTATCAAAGAAGCTATATCTGAGCTTCATGACACATATGTCAGGGATGTATTGAAGAAGGTAAGGTAATGGCATTTTTTTGCAAATAACTGAACTAATATCTTGGTCTAGCTGTATAGGAATTACAGTTCTTTGAATGCACGCAAATTCTATAATTTTATTGTCATAGGTTGTTTGAGGTGGGTAATTCAGGGCATTTGAATATGAGGAAGATAATTAGAGATGAAGCAAGCATCAAAATGTGTGCATTCATTGTTAGGTTTCTGTTGGTTTGTATGAAAATTGTGATAGAATGCCAAATTTGCCCTATTTTTCACACTTGATTTTGAGTTGCACAAATTATTTCGATTGTATTTTAGGCATGTTTAATATGATAGTTAAAGGAGTCTAAATGGAAAGGATTGTTGTGAAACACTAGATTTATTATTTCTTCAAGCTTATGGAAATAGTCAAGTTGGCATTCCAGTGTTGAATTTTTGAACTACTTAGAGAATAAAATAGAGAACTATAGTTAAGTGCATACTGTTGTACTTTTTGGCTCAGATTTACAATTGTGTCAGAGACTTTTGATCTGACCTCTCTGCATTTATGTTGAAGTAAAAACACCTCTGTTGTCAAAAGATTGGGGTTAGAATTTAGCTTTGGCTAACTTTTTCTTGGTGGCAATTTTTAATCATGCCATTGTTGCTAGCTGGAATGAAAATTAAGCCTATCATAGCAATTAATGCAACAAAATGCAAGAACATTGATGCAAAATATATTCCAGAGGGCTCAGTTACTCATGAGAAAGTGACAGATCTGATGAAAAATTGGTACTCATGATTAATCAAAATTCTTAATACTTTTCTCCAAATTTAGTAGAAAAGTACTAAGTATTTTCATTAATCATGAGTACTAATATAATAAACTTCTACGAAGTGAAGCCTGCAACTGTCAAGTTTTCTTGATGAAAAATTGTTGACATTAGTTTTCTAGTGTACCTGATGTAAAAATTTCCTCTTGGATATCTCAAAAAGGACTCATTTGACTCGGGAAAATTCTAACTTTAGTAGGAACATGCCCATGGTGTAAGGAAACATATTATCAATTGATAGTTTAGTTGATCCTCTTTTGTCCTCAATACCCATGTACCAGTTGAGGGGTCATTGGCATAGAAAATTGGGTCATTTCCATGGTAAACATAATAGAATGCTGGTGAATGCAATGCTGACTGTTCATTGCAGACTGCCTCTTCTGAATAATTTTCAGTATTTTCCTTTGGAAAGTGTCAGTATTTTTGTCACAACCAGTGCACTGTTATTTTTAAAGTAGGGTCTCAGTTGCAATTGGAACATTTATGGAAACCTGGTGTTCAAACTGGGCCGTCTCTATACCATTACTGAATGTATGATACCAATTTAAACTTGCTCTTTGAGTGTAACAGAAGAAGCTGAAAAGATGTCCGTGCTAGGTGATAAATGGCTGTAGCTACCTTTCAGATTTTATCTGCCTGAAGGCAAAGAGAGAAGATAGAAAAGTTTGACTAACCATGTGTCCTTTACTTATCCTTGAGTGTAATGATTTCAATCACTGCATCAGTGGTAACATTCATGATCACAAGACTTATAATTGCTGCATGTTCAAGGCAGCTAATTTCAAAGATGTAAGGAATTTAGTGACATTGCCGTTTAACAAATTTTATTCATTTGTGACTTCTTGTGAATGTGAATTCTATGCGTTTGATTTAAAACCAATAATAACAAAACTTTCAGGGTTATCTGCATAAAAAAGGTGAGCTCTTGCCAACTTTGCGGGAGTATTGGTTTGTGCTCCAGCCGAATCGACTGACATACTTCAAGGGTCGAACTGAGGAAGAGACAGGGGGTGAACCCCGTGCAGCTATATCCTTAGGACCACACTGCCGAGTAGGAGTATCTCCATCACCCAGAATGGGACATCATGACTTCAGATTTGTCTTGACCACTGGTGAAAGGAGTTACGAACTAGCAGTCCACGATCAAAGGTAGGAAGTTACATTAGTGTTCAGTGCTTTATTTTTTTGTCTTCTGTGATTTTTATTTATTTAGCAAAAGAGGTGAATTGTAATTGATTAAAGCATTTGATTAACAGAAACTAAATAAAAATTCTAACATTGATGGAATTTTCAATTCCACAACAGGTGGAGGCATACATTCTGCTGTTACTCTTTGAAGCTCTCTATTTTTAGCTTTATGTTTATGCTATTCACAGAAATGTACATCATTAAAATTTCTGCATAGCTTTTTTCAAAATATACTTACTATCATTAAATTCAAAATTAATGAAAGTCAGGGATGAATGTACTTGCCATCTTCAACTTTTCATGCTTTTATTGGGCCAAGTACTCGCACAATTCTAAATACATATTTGCTCTCTGTTTTATCTAAAAGTGCTACTCAGTGAATGTCTTCTCACAGCAAAGGCAGGTTATTAAATTGAGTACTAGTCATATACATATCTCTGGTCAATCTCATAATGGTAGCATGAAATTCTCAGAAAAACCAACGGTGTTTAGACCCAACTCCAAGCACCACACATTTACTAGATACCATGGGAAAATGTTAAATTCATAAATTTGTATTCACAGTAACTTTCTTTCGTTGGAAATCCATGAATAGATGAAATAAAAATAAAAATTATTTTCCTGCTATTTATCAATGTGATAACACTCTAAAATTATGCTGGTCCCATCCTACAGTGACATTTACAATGGTAGACTCTCAACTACGGAGAAGTGTTACATTGTAGAACGACAGAGAAGTGTTGCAAGCTATAAGTAGGGATAGGAAAATTTTGTGATCGTGAATTTAGCGAATTTAGACAAAAATACCCTAGGAGTGGTAATTAGTTACAACATACTCCATATTGACTGGGGAAATGACTTTTGAACTCGCGAAATGTCGCGAATTGTGCTCCAAAAAGCGAATTTTCATTGTTTTGTGAGAAAATGGTTGGAAGTACATTTCAAATGCAAGAAAAACATTCAAATTGCAAGCAAATGTTCTCCATTCAATTTAAACGAACTCGCGTGCAAATATTGCTGAGGTATGCGGAAGTTTGCAGTTCATTGTAGCATAACCGGTGTTATGATAACAATCGTGGGAGGATGACATCGGGTGCTTTCGATTTACGGCGATAACCGGCAATACACAGCTTGTCACGCCGCGGTGCTTTCTATTTACAATTTGTGGAATAACCACCTATCAGCATCTATGATCGGTGGCTCTCCCCTCCGAGGTGAGTCGAACAAAGGAAAAGCAATATGCGCATTTATTCTAAGTAATCTGCTACAGCAGGGTTTCTCAAACTTTTCCTGCGATGGAACACTTCGTAAATCCTGAAATTTTAACGGAACACCTTGTGGACTTCGCATATATTAAGCCATTGCGTTTAGGTAGCAGCATATAAAGTCATTATAGGTTACTCGGAGCATCCATTAGCTTTCCGCGGAACATAGTTTGGGAATCCCTGTGCTACAGATTTGAAGACGAGACAGACGTGAATAGCCGCTTTGAGTTGTTTCATTTCAATGGGATCGTTCACAAAGAGATTTTTAATGCCAATTATAGTTTGATAACTAAAGAGACACGTATTTTTCCGATTTTTTATTTTGGGTCTGATTTGTTCATAACAGTCTACTACGGATTTGAAGATGTGACGGACTTTGCGTGTGTGAATAGCCGCTTTGAGTTGTTTCATTTCAATGGGATCGTTCACCAAGAGATTTTAAATGCTAATTATAGCTTGAAAACTAAAGAGAGACGTATTTTTCCGATTTTTTATATTTTTTTTCTGATTTGTTCATTAGACTCTACTACGGATTTGAAGATGAGACGGACTGCGCATGCGTGAATAGCCGCTTTGAGTTGTTTCATTTCAATGGGCTTGTTCGCCAAGAGTTTTTTAAATGCCAATTCTGATAGTTTGAAAAATAAAGAGAGACGTATTTTTCTGTTTTTTGATCTGTCGCCTGCTTTTCAAATTATCGGCGGCGAAAAATCGGGGTTCTTAACCCTTTCACGTTAAGAACCAACATGTAAAGTTTTGAAGTCACTCGCTGCTCTGTCCAATCACACTGGGCGCTATGCAGCATTCCCCTTCCCTCGCTTTCCAGCGAGCGAATTACAAACTGAACCGGATCTCTGATGACGTCACGAACTTTTTGAGTGTGCGGCAAGTTTCGTGAATTTTTGTTTTTGATTTAAGAGGGAGTGGCTGAATATAGAAGAATTTTGTCTCCACCAAAAATGTATTTTCCAATCCATCTACCGAATTTGTGAATTAAATTGCAATTTCTCATCATAGTGAACGACCTTATTGCAATGGTTGCGTAGCTGGCTTTAAAGCACCAATCAAGGCCAACTACGACATCAATATATTTCGATATATTTATTTATTGTGTGGCACCAAGATTGATTTTATTGTTTGAATCTCTAGTTTTCAGCAATTTCCGTCAAATCACTGTTTGTTTTCCAGTGACAATTGTTAAGTATCCTAGTTTTATTCCTGGTTTCTGTGCTTGCAAGTGATTTTGACGAGTTATTGAGATGCCGAATGCAAAATGAAGCGCAAGAGACCGAGCTTTCCAGTATCAAAAAGATGGATTTTATTGTATCGATAAAAGTACAGTCATGTACATATTCTACAATTGTCAGGTTGCTTGGGAAAGACTCAATTGGAAAAATTTAAAATCTTCGAAGAACGTAACTGCAGCAAACTTTCACAAGGATGGAAATTCTCTAAAGTTACATG
The DNA here is from genome assembly GCA_963573305.1 of Pyrrhosoma nymphula. Classification (NCBI taxonomy): domain Eukaryota; kingdom Metazoa; phylum Arthropoda; class Insecta; order Odonata; family Coenagrionidae; genus Pyrrhosoma; species Pyrrhosoma nymphula. Next base: position 99,738,440 of record OY754329.1, read on the forward strand.
TCAATACATGAAATGTATTAAATTTAGTGCCACTTTTCCAAGTTCCGCCACCAAGGTGATTGTCTTCAGTCATAACATGGCTAGAATGGGAAGTGTCGCATAATAACCCAGATCATATTGGGTTAAACTATAGTATAAGTGACCCTTTTCTAGACTTTGAAATAATCGGTATTTTATGTGTATGTATATAAATTTGTGGTCACTGTGAAAACACCGAAATGTCTTGTTGAAAGTACCGAACTCCTAATTTCAAAGTACCGCTTTTCTCCCTCTCAAACCACCGAAAAATTCCTATCCCTAGCTATAAGTCATAAAAAGAATGTAAAGCTCCTAATTTATCTACTTGTAAGACCGACTTCTAGCCCGATTAGCAGAAATATGGGAATTCAGAGTTCAAGTATTTTTACATTGGTCATGTGGGAAGTTAGCATGAATAGCTCTTATATGTTTACTTTTTAGGTGATATTAACCATACAATTCCAACATAAAACTAACTGAAGATGTATTGAAATCTCTGTAACAAATTCTTCCAATTCTTCCACATTGTAAATTATTATAAGCAAAACACTATTTCTATGCTGTAAGGAATGCTAGAATCTATGTTATGAATGCTTAAATCAATATGATGGAGAAACATGGCAGCAATGCATTTGTCTTTTTTCGTTGATTTATCAACTTTAGGGAGACATTAATGAGTAAGTAATATTGCATAACAGTGATAGTCTATGGGAATTCCAGCGATCAAATTAAATCAGCAGCAAAGCAACACAACTGCAAACAACATGTCACAGAGAAATTGCAGATGCGCATATCATTGCAAAGTCTTTGGTCATTCT